>CM057455.1:1200877000-1201515500 GCA_016271365.2 Neoceratodus forsteri | reverse complement strand
GCTGTTGCTGCTCTGTGCTTGCCCGGAGAGTGGGCGCCAGGCTTGGGCCTATGGGTGGCACTATGAAATGGCACCATATGGCCACTTTTTGGCTGGGTGCGGTATAATGAGTGAACTAACCGGAGGTTCTGCCCAAGACCTATAGGTCAGAAAGGATGTCCTGCACATCCACCCCAATAAACTGGTAGCCTCCGAAGAGGGCATTCAGGATGGACTGCTGTATGTCAGTAGCAAACCCAGACACCCTAAGCCAAAAATGCCTTTTCAGGCAGATACCAATATCTAATGGAGGCATCAGAGGCATCATAGGCCGACCTCAAAGGTGCTTGCCCACATCCACCCCAGACTGGAGGGCCTTAAGCAACTCTTGTCTCTGGGGACCCTCTAGAAGGGTCCAAACTACTGCTCTGGCCTTTCTCCAGAGAGTGTTCTGATGTTTGACCATATGGGCAATGTAATTCATAATCCTGGTGGTCAGTGCAGCAGAGGCATAGGCCCTTTTGCCCAAAAGGTTCAACTTTCTGGACTCCTTATCGGGGGGAAGAGAAATGAGGTGCTAGTGTCCCTGGACCTACCAAAGGAAGCATTTATCATCACTGTATCTGCCTGTGGTTGCTGTGCGAAAAAAGGCTTTCTGAGGCAGCCTGGTACAATTTGTCTGCCTTTCTGGGCACAATGGGTGGGCCAAGCGGTCCTTATCTGCCGTCAAAGTCTATGTTTCTATAGTTGGTCTGTACCAGGCAGCCATGGTGGCATCCTCGAAGGCAGCCAGCAGAGGAAGAATAATCAGAGGTGAAGAGTCTGGCAGTTTCAAGTACTTTGTCAGATTCCTCCAGGTAATATCCTGCTCCTCAGCATCAAATCCCATCGCTGTTTGAAGCTGCTTCATCACTGAAATGAAGGAGGAGTCATTGGTGGGGACCTCGAAGTATACTTGGAGAAGTCCTCACACACTCAGGAAACAGTGGAGGAAGACCTGGAGGGGCTTCTTGCCCTCACCATGCTCATCCTCCTCAATCCTCCTACCAAGGAGGAAGTAGGTCAGGATGATACTCATCCTCATCTCCTGACTCTGAAAGGGGCACAGGAGATGTCAACGTCTAGGCGAGTAGGGCAGTGGAAGCATGGAGGTCGGCGCAGAAGCTGGCCTAGCAGGCCCGGGTGTCGACAGACCTAGAGGCGGAGCAAGTCGATGTGTTAACTCCCAAAAGGAGGTGAGCATGGTTTGGATGTCGATGGCGATTGCTGTCGCTGGAGCACCTTGTGGTGCCAATGGGGAAGGGGGGCCTGGATCCCCGGCTTCGGTGGTACAGCCTGAAGCATGGATGTGAAGGGCTGAGGCCTTGGCATCAAAAAGAGAGGCTGAATCCCTGGAGTCGACATATCAAGACAGGCCAGCGCCAGCTGAATTAGGTCCGGCGTAACTCCCATCTTTGCCCCGAGCAAGAAAGGGTCTAGACGGCAGGGGTTAGAGCATCGGTGGGGGCGTCAGGAGGCCCAAAGTCAACAAAGCATCATCAGCCGAAGCAGGTCTGGCAGCACACCCTGTCTGTTACTCCTGTGCAAGGGGACCGAACGGCAGGCAGGGGTGGAAACATTGGCGAGGGCAAGAGTCTGACACCAAAGAGCTACTGCACATCAAGAAAGGCCCAGTGGGGTGCACTGCTGAATCTGACCCTGTGGAAGAGAGGATGTGGTCGCAGAGTCGCTCCCATGGTGGCCGATGGCCCAGCAGCGACTGATGCTGAAAGCTGTAACAGAGAGTAAGCTGGGGAGGACTTCTTACTCCTGTCCTTCTCCCAGTGCTTGTGTTTACTGGCAGATTTGTCCCAAGCCTCTGAGGAGCGGAAGCCCATGGACGGAACTGGTGTGGTGAAGGAGCTTCTTGCCTGGAGCTCCTTCTCCATTTTGGCAATCTTTTGCTCCAGGAGGAAGGACTAGAGGGTCTTCTGATGGTGCCACCGGGTAGCCAGATTGAAGCCGCGTCAAACCTTGCAGACCTTAATGTTGTGGGCCTCACTGAGACAGCGAATGCAGACGTCATGGTCATCTTTGTTGCAGATCTTTTTACTGCACCCGCAGTATCTGAAGAGTTTCTTGGGGTTGCATGAACAAAGAGAAAATCACTTTAGAAATGAAGTGATAAACTAGGGTGGGAAAGAAAATAAAAAATAGAAATCAAAGATTTTGGCGGTTGACAAAAGCAGTGGTGTCTCCGTGGAGTCTGACATGCGATAGTCGACAGCAGAAAAAGAACTGAGAAAGGCGTGGGGCTGCCCACCTTTATGAGACAGATGTTGGTGGCGTCTGACTGTATGCCGACTGGACAATGACTCCGGGATGACAAAGTCCTTAACATCGACACTGTTGACAGGTTTCGACATTGTCAATTTTAAGGACCCGAGGGTGGAAATCTGCACTTTCACTGTCCGTCACCCCCCCTTGGAACTAACTCCGACTCTGAGTTGGATTATATTAAGGGGTAAGGGGGCATAGCCCCCGAGACAAAAGCCCAATGTTTGACAGAAGTGAAATTACACCTGTGGAGCAATGGGGATCTCACCATGCCGAACTTTGACAACAGTGTTGTCGATTCGGCATGGAAAAACCACATCTGATGTCATTGTGGGCTGCCGCTAGTAGACTACTAGCTAGGAAAGTTTCCATGTGGTCCTTGTGCCTGGCAACTATAGTTCCATAGGTGTGGCCTGATGCAAGAGATATCCTTGATGAAGACCTGGCAGGTATCCCTTTGTGACAGTATCTCCAAACTTCCCAAATTTGATGAAAATTGGTTTGGTAATTGTGGAGATACAAATTGCACAAAATTTAAAAACTATATGATTTTTAAGATTTTCATTTCCATACAAGTAATGGAAAAAAAGTTTCAAGGTGTAACCTGAAACTTTAAGATACACAGAACTGCTTGGCAGAAAGGGCTTGTATGGTCCAAGTCTGCCCTGGCTTACCTGTAATGATTGTGAGGGACCTAACGGCCCCTCCCTCCTCCTCCCTTCACCCTTCCCCTTTAGCCACTGTTTTAATCAGCCCTATGTGCCTGTACCACCCATATTTGAATCCCTTCACTGATTTTGCACAGACTACCTCCCTTGGCAGTCGATTCCATTCCTCATCTACCCTCTATGTGAATAAATGTTTTCTAATGTCCCTCTTAAATCTCCCTCCCCACCAGCTTCATTGAGTTTCCTCTGGTGCTTTTGTTTTCACTCAGCGTGAATACTTCTCTATAGTGTATGGGAGAGCTTTGTTGTTCACTGAATTCCATGTAAGGACAGGTTTGTTGTAGCATCGATGTGACGTAATGTTGCTGTTGTACCATCCTGAGTACGTCACATTGATGGTCCAACAACATGGAACGTCCTTGCGCATGCGCATTATGCAGTGCTCAGCTGCTTTGTAAACAGCCACGCAAAGGATGGATCTATTTTGATCATGGGAAAACAGCCGCAGCGGTGAGATATTTTTTAAAAAAGACAGCAGCACAGACGAATGGACACAGCGTTGATGTTCAGCATAGGTGGCTAGTGTCACATTTAATTTAAAAACATTAGTTTGTGACAGCGGGAGAACATTGACCGAGTAAGGCTTCTTCTTGTGCAGTTGGAAGGGGGGGGACATGAGCAACAGTACAATGCTCAGTAAAAGTGTGAGGTAATTACAGCCACAATCAAGAAATGTTCAGCTGATGCCCACATACTACATAAGACAATGGAAAGGCATCAGTTAAACAACATAGATACATACATAGATACATAGACAGTGTCGGCAGATAAGGGCCTATGGCCCACCCAGTCTGCCCATTTGAGCTTGTAAGTTCAGTTTGTTTTCCTAGAAGTCTGTTGCACCTTACCCCTGACCTCCAGAATTCCTTTATGTCTATCCCATGCATTCTTAAATCCCATGATTGTTTCAGCCCCCACCACTTCCTCTGGCAGGGTGTTCCACTTGTCCACCACCTGTTCTGTGAAGAAATTCTTTCTCATGTTTCCTCTGAATCGTCCTCCCTCCAACTTCATCCCATGCCCTCTAGTCCTGGAACATCTTTTTCGCTTAAAAATAGTGTATTCCTGCACCCTGTTCCTCCTGTAAGATACTTGTATGTCTCTATCATATCTCTCTCTCCTCTCCTCCAGGGAGTACATGTTCAGTTCCTTCAACCTGTCTTCATAGGACTTGTGATGCAATCCATGCACCATCTTTGTTGCCCTCCTCTGAACCTTCTCTACCCTGTCTATGTCCTTACGTAGGTATGGTCTCCAGAACTGTACACTGTACTCCAGGTGGGGCCTCACTAGTGTCTTGTATAGCGAATTATGACCTCCCTTTTCCTGCTGGTAATGCCCTGCCTATACATCCCAGCATCCTATTTGCTTTACCTGCTGCCTTGTCACTGTTTCTCTACCTTGAGGTCATCAGAGATGATAACCCCAAGATCCCTTTCCTGCTTGGTGCATGCTATATCCTCACCCCCAACTGATATATTGTGCCAGGGTTTTGTGCCCCATATGCATTATCTTGCACTTCTTTGCATTGAATTTCAACTGCCAAACCCCTGACCATTCTTCAAGTTTCTGCAGGTAGCTTCTCATTCTGTCTACACCCTCTGGTGTGTCTACTCTATTACAGAGCTTTGTGTCATCAGCGAACAGTGAAATTCTGCCTTCTAGGTCCTGCGCCATGTCACTGATGAAGATGTTGAATAGGACCGGTCCCAGCACTGATCCCTGTGGTACCCCACTGGTCACTCTTCCCTCTGTGCTGCATTCACTTCTCGAGGTTCCATGACAACTGTAAAGCTCTCGAGGTTTACTAGGTTGTCATGGCAACCTCTCGAAGTGAATACAACGTTGTTAACTGATGCCCATCCATTATCCTCTATGTTACATACTTTAATAAATTAATAAAGGTATGTTAGAGTTGGGCCCAGAATAGGGGCCTTTTGATGGTTTTGAAACCAAGTAATTTTTAGATTTTAAAATATTAATCATTTTATAATTTAACTGTAGGTGCATGTGCCAAAACATGATGAAAATGACAGCTATTTTTCATCTCGCCTATGTAAATGGGAAAAAAACATTGTGAATGTGTTATATTGTAACAGATGAGAGATGTCTACCTTCCAGTGAGGGAGGACCAAGGTCAAAGTAAAGGGAGCAGTAGTGAACACAAAGGGGATGGAAAAGAGTAACGTAGCAGAAAGAATGAAGTTGGGTCCAGTCGGGCCAGTGTGGTCTCACAGGTGGCAATATAGACCACATCCCTCAAATACCGGGTAAATCATTCTGACAACAATCTTGCAGTGGACAGGGAGAGGAATTCAAGTCTTGTTGTGACAAGAACGTGCCTAACCTGGGGAGAAGCTTCCTGTGAATGGCATCAGTGTGGCATGAAACGCTGACCTTACAAACCAGCCACACACCAATCCAGCCACACCCTGATGTGTTTGAAGAGAAAACTGGTTAGCACTGAACCAGTGCTGAATGTTGTCAAACTCCTGCTGTGCTGCCAGCTCAGTGATCACAGGCAAAAAGCACTGTGTTACCAGCGCACAGGTGAATGTTTGAGGAGACACAGGCTGGGTTGGGGAAGGGGGCATTAAGGAACTCAAGAACAGGATGGAGAGACAGGACTTAGCCCTGGAAAGCACCTTAATATGTTTGGGGTGTGTGGGTGTGTGTGTGTGGAATAAAGTATTTCCTACAAGGACTGCTTAGGGAGCTGAACAACCTCATTAAGTAGTCATAGAATACCATAAAGGCGACAGAGATTCAGGGAATACAGGGAGCAGCGGAGCTATTGAGGGTCACTCTAGAAATGGGGAACAGAGTTGCAATTTGCACTGGCATGATCTACAGACCTCCAGCATGGGGGGGGGGGGATTGAATTGGACAAGGATCTGGTGGAAGCCATCCAAAAGATGGCAAATAAGGGGAGTGCTGCTGGTAGGGGACTTCAATCTGCCGGATGTAGTAGGGACATCCTGGACTTCCTGCAGAGAGCTTTCCTCAGGCAACTAGCAAAAGAGTCCACTCATGAGGTGACAATATTGGACCTTGTGCTCACCAACAGGGACAGTGTTGTAGATGTCACAGTGGGTGGCCATCTGGGGACCAGTAATCACTGCACAGTGTGGTTCGATATATGCATGGCGGCAGAACCGAGCCACACAAAAGCGAGGGTCCTGGACTTCAGGAGAGCTTGTGCCAGGCAGCAGTAGCAACATCATTCAGTGCTGGCAGCAGATGAGGAATAACTTTGGGTGGAGATTCTGGGATCTCCAAGAAATCCACCAGATTCCTTTGTGTGACATCCTCTTCCTCAGTTTGGAACCCCATGGTGGAGGACAGCTGCTTCATGGTGTTGAAGAAAGAAAGGTCTTCCTGTGGGGACCTGAGAGTGTGTTTGACTGAGTCCTCACTCCTGGAGGAAACAGTAGACCTCTCAGAGGAGTCCACATCACTGTCTTCCTCCTCATCCGCTTACTCAGAAGGATGAGATCAGGGTGGTATTCCTCCCTGGTGTCAGCCTGTTCAGAAGCAGGGACCAACAGCTGAAGTACCGACAGCTCTCTAGAAGGTGCAGGGTGGACGGGTCGAACTGGCGTCGACGTGGAGGCAGCACCCAATGACGCGGGCGATGACAGCCCAGGCTGTGGAACAAACTGTTGTGTGAGAAACAAGGTAATGGAGGAAAGAATAGCATTAAGTTGATGGTGGGAAAAAGAAGCATCATCGACACAGGCATTGATGGACAGGGCACAGAACCTATCCCTGATGAACCACCACTGACCATAGTAGAAACAAAAGGGCCCAGCACCTGTGGACCTTGAGATTTGAGAGATCTCGATGGCAGGGCTGGGGGGAACAACCCAGGGCCGAACAGCCCCTCCACAGCCCTGAGACGGCTGGGAGAACTCTCTTCTGTGGTGGGCCCGATAGGAGCAGAGGCCTGCATGAAGCGAGGTGCGATGCTGAAGCATTAAACAGGGCAATCCCAGGAGAAGAGGAGGAAGAATCCAATGGGGATTGGGATCACTGTCAGGGAACACAGTCCTTAGGCCGGTCCTATCCCGATGAGTGTTTCCCCGAGGACTTGTCCCAGGCCTTAGTGGCCTGACAGCCCAAAAAGGACACTGATGAATGCAGTGGAGGGGAGCGTAAGACCCCTTCTCTCCACTGGCTGCCTGTTGTTCTATGAGGAACTCCTGCAGGGCTTTCTTGCGTCGGTGCCACATGGTGAGGTTGAGCTTCAGGCAGAGCTCACAGGCGAGAATGTTGTGACCAGGCCCAAGATAGCAGACACAGAGTTTGTGGTCATTGGTTGAGAAATCTTCTTTCCGGAGCGACGGAAGAGAGCAGACAATGCATTGGTTCTCGACGTACAAAGACAAAAGGAATCACTTCACAATAAAGTGATTCAAAAGCAATTACAAAAGAAAAGTGTAAGTGGTTTTGACAGTCAAACTGAGCAACCAAAAAAAGCTTCCATGTCCCTCGCCCATGAAAAATTGAGGAGGGAGGGGCGCCTGCACTTATATAGGGCATGTGACGCCAGAGCCTGACATACATAGGCAGCCCCTAACAGACTGCTGCAGAAAAAACTTCCATGTGATCCTGATACCTGATGGCTAAGTTCCATAGGTGTGACCTGATGACAGAGATATCCCTCAAGATGATCGACTGCTCCACGTCCTCCTGGATGAGGACTAGGAAGCCCGGGATCTTGGAGATCGATTCTTTGTCGATCCCCTTTGATAACAGCAACTAGGTTGAGGAAAATCTCGACTGCCTGAGTGACTGGTGTCGAGGTCAACAACCCCAATGGGGGTACCATGGAGCAAGCGATCTGCCCTTCAACCAATCTAGGATCGGTCAAAGTCACGTGCTCCACAAGTTTTAAGCAGTCGGGGAGTCAAAGGAGTGGGAGGACCATGATCTCTCCTGGTCCCACAACCAGCAGTGGTGCTTTCTGTGCTTCTTAACATGGCAGACGGGCCTCTCACTGAAGATCTGGAAGGCCTGACACATTTACTGAAACTCCCACGTGAAGGATGCTCTAGTGCAGGCCCCAAGTGTAAACAGCACAAGGCCAACAAGGTGCTTGACTTGGCTTTCAACGCAATAGAGGCCATCTTGCGACCACCTTTCAGTCGCAATTTTGGGTCTTGGTCAGCAGACTGACCAAGGAGTAGAAGGGCCTTGCAGTTTCTAAAGATGAAGTTAGCACTGTCTGACAAAGGCTGCAGCCCATGACATCGTGTCAAGTCCCTAGGCAGTAAAGTCAGGACATGTGTGGGTCTATCCACGGCATTTTCTACCAGCATGTTATGCACTTCTTGAAGCCAGGAACTTGCTGTCATGTGCCCAACCCCCAAGCATATGGTAGGACCTTCCATTTGCAGAGAGGATCCCCCTTTTTACAGAACACGTGAGCAGTTGTAGGATTCAGAAAGATTCACCAACCTTCCTTTTCCCAGTGGGAGGGTGGAAACTGAAGTTTTGAGTTCCCTTGAGTCGGTACTACATTTGGGGTTTGAATCCCAAGACTGACACTGGCAGCCTCTTGCCTAAGTAGTGTTGCAGAATAGCCGATCGGTCACAATCTCCATTGTCAAGGCACACGGTCTTTGCAAAACCCTTCTGTTAAAATGTTAGATCACACAATCAGATCCCAGGCAGAGTTGATAAGAAAATCATAAAAGTTTACTTAAATAAAAACAACACAGTAAATTCTACAATTTGGAAGATCGTTGAATTGCAGATAATACCAAAAATAACACTGGATGGTTTACAGAAAACACTAAATACTGTTGTTCTAAATTATACCTTATTCTGATGTTAGAGTCCAGAAAGATTAAATTCCTTGTAGAGATGAAAGTTTTCTCCCTGTACGTGAAAGTTCATTAAGCAACAGAGCTTGCAGCAAGTTTGTGATCAAGTCAGTTCTCTGAAGGTCCTTTTAAAATATCTGCAGGTGCTTCCTTGGTGAAAAGTCTTAGTTTCCAAAATTCTGACTTAAAATCAGAATTTTCTGTTCAGTATGTGAAAACTCAGTTTCCACAAAACCACAGGTCTTGTTCTAAAAGTAATACCAAAATCCCATGTACTTCAACCCAAAGTATATATTGTAACAACTTAAAATCTCAGCTCTGAGACCCTCCAAGTCTCCCAGCTGTTGACTCCAAGCTAAACTGCTTAAAATGCACTGATGTTCAAAATGTGTGTCTGATAAACAGTCTGGTTGTTTTCAAGCCACACCCACTCTCCAGTCTCTTCTGGGATGGCAAGCAAGTACAGATATTGAGATGCAACAGTTTACCTTTTCCTGCAGGTGTCACTGTGGATCCATGTCAACCCCCCTGTAAAGTACAGTTACGTAAGAACTTACCATAATGGTAGATCTTCGAGAACAGCTCTTGCAGTAGGTTACACCATTAAGACTGAAGCCGGCAGGCAGCAGGACCCCATGGAAACATTCTAGCTAGATACATCCAGCAGGGGACCGCCCTCGACATCGGCCCCACCCTGACATTCCCTGCATCATAAAAGGGGCAGTCCCCTAACATCCCTCAGTTCTCCCTCCAGAGACTCTGGCATAGAATTATGATTCTGATGGGAGACAGAGGATCCACTTCCAAAGGAAGACCAATATATAGAAAGCAATGTATCTGACCTCCTGAGGGGAAGGTGGGTGGGAAAGTACCTGCTGTAAGACCTGTTCTTGAAGATCTATTGTTACGGTACATTCTTATGTAACTGTACTATCTTACTTCAAGATACAGCTCTTGCAGCAGGTTACACCATTAGGACTGAGTCCCAAGCAGTGTACGTTAGCTCATAGAAAATGGGAGGAGGGTGAAAGAAAACTCCTCATTGTCATTGAGGCACAGGTCAGGAAGCATAGGAAAACCAGGAGCAGTTGTAGAATTCACCAAAAATATTTATTTACACTAGCAGTAACATAAAAAAAATAAACTTGTTCAGTATAACTATTTACAAAGGCAAAATAAAATAGTGTTTTCTTTCAGTCTCTGTGTCCCTTTTTCTCTTCTTCAGCAGTTGCAGCTTAGCTCCTTTATAAGTCCTATCAACCCCCATTCTTAGCAAGCATCCTGTTTTTGTAAATATCAGGCAGGAACTGCTAGAACAAAGTGTGCTTCTTGAGTTGAGGCCTCTTTTGCACAGCTTTTGCAAAAGGCTCAAAGATTTGCACTAAGGTAACCTCTAGTTTCCAACAGCTTTTTGCAGTCATCTCAAAATATAATTATATACATTTCAACAGTAATGCTATATGTTTTCTAAACACAAGGGATCCCAATATCAGTTACATTTCCATACAATGATTTGCAAATTTTTTTTTATATTAGCTGATATAGATATGCAAAGAAGAAAAACAGACAGCAAGAGAAAACTGAGAGACAGAGAGGGGCAAAGAACTGTGAGACTGTTCGGGTTGATCAAGTCCGAAGTCTCACAGGAAAATTTGGTTGCGCAACCAGACAGAGAAGAGACAGAAAAGGAAAGAGCCTTGAATTTAAACACTTTCTCCAAAACAACTGGGACAGGGTCCTATTCTACCCTGTCACACTCATGAAAGGAGCCCCTGCAGAACTGCAAGGCCAAAGCCTGCTCTGCACCTGGAGGCTATATCCAGACGGTAGTACCTGATAAAGGTGGACACAGTACTCCAAGTAGCCGCTGCACAGATGTCTGAGGCCGAAATATTTCTTAGTGAGGCAAAAGAGGTTGCCATCCCCTTGTGGAATGGCCCTTTACTGGTCCCGGTAAAAGCTTGTTCTGTTTCTGATAACAAAAAACAATACAGTTTACCAACCATTTTGAAAGTGTCTGTTTTGACACCAGTGCCCCTAACATCCTGTCGGCAAGCGAAACAAACATCTGATCTGACTTTCAGTGCATTCTGGTTCTAGTCAGATAGTATCTGAGTATCCTATACACATCCAATGTGTGCAGAAGGGCCTCTCCTTTATTGAAATACTCTAGGTAATAAACAGGTAGGGGAATCTCTTGGTTGAGAGTAAACTCTGACGCTGCCTTGGGTAAAAACTTAGGATTGGTCCTTAAGGACACTCTGTCCTTATGGAAAATCAAATACAGCTCTTAACACATAAGTGCCTGGAGCTCTGAAATTCTCCTGGCAGAAGTAATTGCAACTAAAAATAATGCCTTCCAGGAAAGAAGGCGTAGCTCACAATCTGCGGTTGGCTCAAAGGGTGGTAGTGTGAGCTGTTCCAAAATAAAAAACAGAATCCCAAGAGGGGGGATTGGGTCCCTAATGGGATGTTTTAAGTGTAGGATGCCATGCAAAAAAGTACGTGACAGGTCCAGTCGGGCGAAGGATTCATCCCCGAAAGGTGCATGGTAAGCAGACAGTGCTGAAAGGTGCACCTATACTGAGCAATGGCTTACCCCCGCATCTGACAAGGAAAGAAGATGCTCTAGTACCGATTTCACCAGGCAATTTAGAGGGTCCAGGTCACGTGCCAAGGACCAAAGGCAAAACCTGTGCCATTTCATGGCATATGTGGCTCTAGTAGAGGGTTTTCTCACAGCTACTAGGATACTGGCCACTCTGTCAGAGACACCATAGCGATAGATAGCTAAGTCCTTAGGAGCCAGGTGTGCAGGTATCGAGATTGTAAGTTCGGGTGAACCAGGGACCCGTTGTCTTGCGACAGTAAATGCGAACTGAGGGGAAGAGGAAAGGGAGGCTCGCTAGTTGATGGAGTAAAGGGAACCATATCTGTCTGGGCCAATAAGGGGCCACCAGAATCATGTCTGCTCCTTCGTTCTGCAGTTTGAGCAGGACTCTCTGGATCAATGGGAAGGGAGGGAGGGAAGACGTAAAAGAATCTGCCTGTCCAGGAGAGGAATAAAGAGTCTTGCCAGAAAACACCAGACCCTGCATCTAGCGAGCAGAAACTGGGCAGTTTAGCATTGTATGAGGAGACAAACAGATCTAGTTCTGCATTCCCCATTTTGCAAACAGAGTTTCTGCAACTTATTGCAGTAGCTCTCATTCATGTGCATTGGATCTGGATCTGCTGAGTAGATCTGCTAGTGTGTTCTGCAACCCTGGGATGTGGACTGCAGACAGGGTGATGTGGTGTTCTATTGCCCAATACCATACCATCATACCTCTCAACCTCCCGCCTCATAAATCAGGGACAAGGCTTAAAAAAATCAGGGACAAAGGACCAAAATCAGGGACACATGTTCAAAATTAGAGATATCCACCCAGAAAGCTGGTAGAGTATGGGGCTTAGTGCAAAATGCATTTTCTAAAGAAGAACAAGTCTATAACTTTAATGCTTGACATTGTTTTGTGCTTAAAGTCCCCACTGTTTAGCCACAAAAACACAAATTTTAGGAGGGACAGAGTAAAATATTGAGGCAAAATCAGGGACATCCCTGAAAATCAGGGACACTTGAGAGGTATGCATACCATACCCTCACTGAATCTCGGCAGAGCTGGTATGAATGAGTGCCCCTGTGTTTGTTGATATAGAACACTATTAACATGTTGTCCGTTTGAATCAGTAGGTGCTCTGGGGAAAGTACTGGTCTTAACGCTTGCAGGGCGTAAAGAACCACCCTCATTTCTAGGATGTTTATGTGGAGGGAACCTTCTGTTCCAGACCATAGACCCTGGGTCCTTTTATTATCTTTATTTTTATTTTAGTCTTTGGTAACCGGGTAAGGCCCACTAGGCACAAGTGCCTGTTTTCAGGGGCGACCTGGGAGCACTGGGCAGTTAAGTGACTTGTTCAGAGTCACACAGTATGCAAGTGGAGGCTGTGAGAATCAAACTCAGGTCTGGTCTGCTGGATGTATCAAGCTCATTCACACCTCGTTCCTCTAACCTCTAGGCTATACTGCCAGCCCAGCCTTTTATTGCCCAGATGAACACCCCAGCCTGAACCTGATGTGTCCATGGTCAGAGTTGCTGCTGGAGTGGGTGATTTGAATGGGACACCCACCGCGAGGTGTTCCTAAACTAGCCACCATTGCAATACTCGGTGAATAGAGTTGGGGACTGAGACCATTTGGTCAAGGTTGCCCTGGCATTGGTCCCACTGGACTCTGAGTGTCCACTGAATGGTATGCATGTGAAGGTGAGACAGTGGAACTGTGGCTATTGTGGCTGCCATGTGGCCCAGAAGGTATAACATGGTCAGTGCTGATACCTGTCTCTGTCCTAGGATATGCCTTGTTAGGTGCCTTAGGCATCCTGCCCTGTCATTTGACAGGAAGGCCCTTCCTTTCGTGGTGTCCAGCACTGCCTCGATGAACTGCAGCCTTTGGTATGGTGCAAGGGTTGACTCTGGCAGGTTGATAGCAACTCCTAGGTCTTAGAATATTAAAAAGGTGTCCTGTAGTGCTTGAAGCAAGCCTTCCTTGGATGGTGTGGTCAGTAGCCAATCGTCCAGATAAGGAAAGAGGTAGTGGATCCTTCTCTTTAGGTAAGCAGCTACTACTGCTAGTCACTTGGTGAAGACCCTTGGAGCTGATGACAGCCTGAAGGGTAGTACCCAAAATTGAAAGTGCTGACCCTGGAACTCGAATCGCAGGAATCTTCTGTGGTGTCTTGCGATGGAGATATGGAGCTATGTGTCCTGCATATCCAGTGATATGAGCCAAGCTCCCTGGCGTAACGTTGGGATCAGGCCTGGTAATCCTAAAGCGTTTGTACGTAACAAAAGTGTTTCGATCGCTGAGGTCCAGTATTGGGCGTAATTCCCCTGTCTTTTTGGGTACTAAAAAGAAGTGGGAATAGTACCCCTTTCCTCTCTGGATCCATGGGACTGGCTCTATTGCTTCCTTTACTAGGAGAGCCTGTATCTGTTCCCGAATCAGCATTGCATGCATTGCATTGAATATTGGGAGAGAAGCAGTGGTCTGGACGGTGGTTGCCCGGTGAATTCAACAGAGTGCCCTCTTTGAATGAGCTGAAGAACCCATTGATCGCAGGTAATCTGCTGCCACCATGGTATGTGCTTAGAGAAATGACTCCCGACCACCTCTTCCCCCTGGGCTGGAGGGAGAGGAGGTTCCATCAGTGAGTCAGGCAGTGGGGGGGGGGGTGTGTGTGGAGATTTGCCTGAGGGGATTTTGTGTTCCTTGCACTTGATCCTTCTGCAGCTCGAGAGGGGCCCTTATGGCCACAGCCTCCTCTCTGCTGTTGTCCGAATTGAGGATGCTGTCCCTGTTTTCCTCTGAAGTGGTTCTGCTGCCTCTGAAATAGCTTTGGCTTTGGTCTGTACATGGCTTGTACAGTCCGAGCCGCCTTTCCAGCATCTTGCAATTTTGTTATCTTTTCTGACTCCTCCCTGAAAGAACTGAGCTTTTGAAAGGGATGTCTAGTATGCCCTTCTGGATGACCAGTGTAAATCCTGATACCCTCAACCAGGAGTGTCGTCTTAGACACAAGCCTGATGCTGCACTTCTTGCGGCTGAATCTGCCAAGTCATATGCCGCTCTGCGTACTTGTGTGCCCACATCAGAGCCTGTCCAGAGAGGTTTTGTAAGTTCTTCCTTTTGGTTTCCATCCGGAAGGCTGTTGACCAAATCTAGGCCTTGTTCCCACAGGGCATTTTGAAATTGGACCATGTGGGTCAAGAAATTTAATGAGCGCATGGAACATGTGGCTGAGGCGTACATTTTCCTCCCCATGGAGACAAGCTGTTTTGACTCCCTGTTTGGTGGCAGGGTGCTCAGATATTGTGGCTTCTGTGACCTATTGTGTGTGGCAGTGATCACCACAGAATCTGCCACTGGTTGCTCTCCCAAATAAGGGTCCTCCAAGGGAGCCCAATATCGCTGAGCTGCCTTTTTAGGGACTGCTGAGGAAGAAAAGGGGTGCTTCCAAGCAGCCTTGGTCACGTCCTGGAAGATATCGACTAACAGCAGGACCACCACTGGTTTGGGATCCTTTTGTCTTAGATACTTGGTGAGGTGGCGCCTCTCAGGATCTAAATCTTCTGTGTTCCACCCCATGTTATCTTGGATATGCCTTATTATATCCATAAACATTGGGTCGTCTGGTGGGAACCTAGGCAAATACTTGGATCTGGTGAAGTGATGCTAAAAGGAGAACCTGATCTGGAGGAGACGTAAGAGGAGGAGTGACTTTCGTCAGAGGAAGATGAATCTGATCTCCTGCGGTGCTTCTTGGACCTGTGCACGCTTGGTGAGTGGGAAGGGGTCTGTGATGGAGACCTCGGCCGCTTCTTCTCTTTGTGCTTCCTCGACCTGTGCACGCTCAGTGAATGGAAATGGGACTGTGATGGAGACCTCAGCTGCTTCTTTTCCTTGGACCGGCCCCTAGGTTTTGGACTTTCTTCTCTAGGGGTAGTCTGGACGGGCTTTGTTCTTTTGGAGGCGGTCAGTCCTCCACATGTGGTTTGCTGGGGATGAGAGCCTTCCTGATGGTTTCCCACCAACAGGAGAACAATTCCTTACCCTCTGAAATGTTGAGGCCCGATGTCTGATCTGACGTCTGTCTCTCCAGTGGGGGCATCTGACTGTTTCCTGTATCTGACGGTCCGTGGCCTGATGCACCCGTCTGGTCATTGGGTGTCGTTGGGCCGTGTGGGAGGTCTGCATCCACCCCATCTCCCGACGCCTGGTCGTCGCTTAGATGTTCGACCCCAGCATCAGTACCCTCCTCATCTGTGCGTCTGGATGAACCAATGTCCAGTATGGATGAGGTGACATCCTTTCTCTGGGAGTGGACCTCGGCCGGAGGTCGTTGGTCCTTGGGACATTTGGTGGACATCTGTTCTCACATCCGCTTAGGGTTCGAGGTCCACTTAATGAACATGAGTTCCAAGGTCTGTTTAGTGGACATTCCCGAAGTACCTCTCGGGGGTTGAGAAGCCAACCTCCATTGGTTGGAATCCCGGCACCGGTGCAGGAAGTCAGAACCTGTAGCAGAGGCTGACTTGGAGTGCGCCTTGACTGGGTGATCTGTTGAAGCAGATCGGTCTGTGGAGCCCAAAGGCTGGCTGTGAGCATGGTCTTTAGGCCGGACTTTAAGGGGCTGGAAGGTGGATGCAACACCAGAGCCACCCAACATCTGGACATTTGCCAGTGAAGGTTGGGTCTTTATCCGAGACCTGTTGGAGTGGGTTATTGAATTCGAGCTCTCCTTGGAGTCAGACGTCCGAGTGGATGGGGATCGCTCTCTCTCCCTTTTCCTCAGTTTTTCTTTATGCTTCCCTAACATATGAGACGATCCTTCCCCGGAAGAGGTACTTTTTTGCATTGCTGCCAATTTTTTCTCTAAAAGAAAGGTCTCTAAAACGTTTTGGTGACGGATCCTTGTGCGATTATTAAAGTTTTGACAAATGGGACAGGCATTAGTGTCATTTTACAGGCCTAGGCACCTGACACAGGCTGTATGTATGTCCTTAAATGGAATTTGTTTGCCACAAGCACACTTTGAGGAGTGCTTAATGGATGACGTCAGGGAAGACGACATACAGAAAAGACATAACGTCGAAATTTTTTGAATAAAACAAAAGGATACTTAGGTAATGGCATCATTCATTAGCTGAAGGTGTCCATGGAGCCAATGCCTGCGAGTCAATGGTGGGAAAAGAACTGAGGGATGCTGGGGGACTGACCCTTTTATGATGCAGGGAATGTTGAGAGTGGGGCCGACGTCGGGATGTAGCTAACTAGAATTTTTCCATGGAGTCCTGCTGCCTGCCGGCTTTAGTCCTAATGGTGTAACCTGCAGCAAGAGCTGTATCTCGAGGTAAGATCATCTGGTCCATGCATTTGGCTTGACCCCTGACCCCATGGCCATTCCATGACCTTTTTCTTGTCATTAGAAACTATATGCCCCTTTTGTCTAATAGTTTATGTCTTTTTGGGCTCTAAACCTGTTGGTCCCTTATCTGGAGACGTATCAGATCCACCCTAGCTATTACAGAAATTCTGGCTATTTTGTTTTACTCTTAAAAGCCTTTTAAAGAGACAGTGTCTTAACTCCAAAGCACACTACAGCCCATACAATAGGAACATTAAATAAAGGATATAGGCCTATCTGGCCACACTTGCTTTGCTTCCTTATACTGCATCTTCTATTGCTGAGAGTTGAAGAAGAAGTCGAGGAACTACAAGAATACTAAAAGAAGAAGAAATAATCAAAGTTTTCCAGTGGCGCACTTTTTCACTTTTTAGGCCCTACAATACATGGGGCTGTGAAGGAGGAGAGCAAACTCTTGCAGCGGGAAGGAAGATCCGATCTCATGGTGCAGAGTTGAGATAGATATACCACTCGGGTGGTGGGAGGAGCTTTGCTTAAAGATGTTCCAGTGAAATCAGCTTGTGAAGAAGAAATTACACTGTGTGGCTAAGTGAACCATGTCTACACCCACATAAATAGTGAATTCACTTATTTACAATTGGACATCACCTATAAATGCTGGAGACACTTAGATGTCCAGTACTATGTATTCCAATTTTTATCTGTACAAGGAGTACTCCCTATTGAACAGCTGCAGACTACATATGGCCTGATGGGTCAAAAACATAGATGTTTCCAAATCCGTCCGTACATGTCTTCTGCATAAGCCGCACTGTTCTCCAAAACCCCAAGACCCCTGCCCACTCCTCCTCAGCATATTCATGGACCTACTGCAGGAAAAGAGCTGGCAACACTTAATTAGTCAGTTATATATGAGTATACAAGCACTGTGGCCCCACAAGGCTAAATATATATGGGATAGGTAGAATCAAGAGCCGAGTACTGCTTATTCTTATGACCAATGGTTAAATACTTCCTTCTGCCTCTCTGAGCCACAGCTTCAGTAAGTTCGTAGGAATTTGCCTGGAA
Source organism: Neoceratodus forsteri (assembly GCA_016271365.2). Taxonomy (NCBI): domain Eukaryota; kingdom Metazoa; phylum Chordata; order Ceratodontiformes; family Ceratodontidae; genus Neoceratodus; species Neoceratodus forsteri. The sequence goes on along the minus strand of CM057455.1, from coordinate 1,201,497,614 downwards.
ATGTAGACAACATTATTTCATTACCCCAGGCCCTATACCTCATACACCCACACTATACAGAAAAAGTACATACCTGCGGCACCTCGTGCCCTACTTGATCATCCCTTGTCACATCTGGCCTGCCTATCTAGAAGAGAGAGAGACACCTACTATAAGCCTTATTTTATCACCACAACACACCCCCACTTACTTTACTACGGCTCCACCTCAGGCTTCCTTTTTGTGCTCAGCTACTATTAATACTGGATGAAGACACAGAATCAAATCCAGGCCCTAGGGTAACCCCTTAGCACAACAACAATCCCACTTGGTCGGTTAAACATGGCACAAAGTTCACCCATATGAATATACAGAGCCTCCCACCTAAGATACAGGAACTAAAGGCATGGCTAGCCCTCTACAAAACTGACATCCTAGGGATCTCGGAGATGCAGCTAAATCCCTCCATCCTAGCATACTATGCCATTTAAAAAAAACAGTTATACTCATTTTAGGCATGACCACTTAGGAAAGAAAAAGGAGTGGGGTGATGCTCCTCATTAGAGACCACCTCACAGCCTCCACCATATCCACAAATCCCGCAGACAACACTGGCCCGGAATGGATCATAGTGGAACTAACTCTTGGCCCCTGCAAAAAATTATACGTAGGGTGTACTTACAACCCACTAAAGGCGGGCTCCTCAGGACTTCAGAAACTCCTAGTCTCTATAAGCTGCCTATCCCCCACCAGAGATCTGATCTTTCCTGGAGACCCGAACCAAAACTGGCTCAGCGATAACCAGACGGAGTACTCTGAGCGCTGAAGCAAGCAAATCTCACCCAAATCATCTCCTGCTACACCCAACACAACAACAGATCCCCCAATCATTCTCTACTTGACTGGATCATCACAAACAGAGTGAACAGAATATCTGGATTGGGAGTGTTAGCCGACCCCATTAGTGACCACTCCTGACATTTTCCACCTGGAACTGTAAGAGACCCCCGTCCAAAAGCATATCATTCAGGGATTTTTCCAGAATGTCCTCTGCACACCTCAGAGTGGTGGACTGGCCCACATACTATTCTCTAACTGATGTTGACTCTGCACTGGTCTTTCTTTCCTCTGCGCTTTCATCTATACAAGACAAACCCTGTCCAGTTAAAACACGCAAGGTCAGGGGTAGCAACTCTAGGTGGCTAACCAGGGTTCTGCTCAAGAAAATGAAACTGAGGGACAGAGCTTGAGGCCACTATAAGGCTAACCCCTCTCTAGCATTGTGGAACTCTTATCATGCTCTCTACAATAGCTGCAAGCAGGAAGCCAAACTCCAAAAGCCTCCTATCTCAAAAATCAACAGACACACAGTCTGAGGGACCCCTGAAGACTTTGGTCGTCCATCAACACTCTAATAAAATTGGACAATAGACAGAATCCCATCAGTCTGGTAACAAACACAGACCGTGCTAACGAGCCAAACGTAGTGGCAGAACTGCTACATAAAAAATTCACCAACCTCCAGCCCTACCTTGACAAACTTCCAACTAAAAACACCACAAACCCTGAGGACACAGGTAATCCACTCTCACCACCCAGTGCCCCCTTCCACTTTAAACATACCACTCCAAAGGAGATCTATAGACTCCTTATGGGACTCCCCAAATCCAGTAGTGCAGGAAGCAACGGCCTCTGTCTCGCATTCCTGAGGGTAGCTGCAGGCTACATTTCCTTTTCATTGTTCATCCTATTCACCATGTCCCTAGCCACCTCCTCTGTACCTAAGATATGGAGAAAGGCCAGAGTAATCCCCATATTCAAATCTGGGGATCCCAGGCTCATGGAGAACTGCAGACCAGTTTCCTTACTGTACCACCTCAGCAAAGTATTTGAGAAGATAGTCCCCCAGCAAATGTCAGACTATACAGACAATAATGGACTTCTCTCCCCCTTGCAGCATGGCTTCAGGAAGGGGTTCAGCACCACCACAGCCATAGCCAATTTCACTGACCACGAACTCAGATCTGCCGATGCAGGCATGCAAACAGGAGCCATATTCATTAATTTATCCAAGGCCTTCGATCTCGTTGACAACCTCCTTATCCAGAAACTGGCCTCACTTTTGGCTTCTCAGATGAGACAGCAAACTGGTTTCGTCACTACCTTTCCGGGGAGGTCACAACATGCCTATGTCAGTGGAGCTTTATCATCTCCCCTTGCGGTGCTCAATGGTGTCCCACAAGGATTCATCCTGAGCCTAATTCTATACTCTGTTTTTGTCAATGACCTCTTGTACTTGAACTGTGACTGCCTGAAAATCATGTACGTGGACAATCTTATATTGTAGAGGAGCGACCACCGTTTTCCGCCCCCGTCTCACTCCCTATAGCATGATTTCTCAATCACACACAACTGGTTCTCAGCTAAGCTACTACTGGTTAACTCAATGAAAACTAAAACTATGCTATTTTGGTCTAGACAGAAGCTCCATAAATTACCTGAAACAATGGTGAACTCTCTCTCAGTCCTGGCCCCTGCTGGGACACTCCTCCGGCAGGTCAAGAGTTTTAAATATCTGGGGGTCACACTGGATCCTTCCCCTTACATTTGGTGTACATATAGGTACAATTATCAAGTGAATTCACCAACAGGTTGGAGTTTGCTACCAACTGAAGCACTTTTGTACCCTGAAGGCAAGGCTGGCAATAGGAAGAGGTACGATGCTCCCACTCCTGGAATACTACTCCTCTGTCATCTCCCAGACCTCACCTAGGGAACTCAACAGACTAAACATGGCATACAACTGCATCTGTTGTTTTATTCTCTCTCCCCTTCTAACTACCCATCACTGCTCACGGTACACCTCCCTTGGTTAACTCTCTCCCCAGGCCTGCCATGACCGCCAGCTGGGTGCCCTTGTCCATAAAACCCTTACGGCAAGTTCTGTCTCCCTTTAGGCAGGCTCTTCTGCATCAAGCAAAGCACTGGGACAATGAGGTCCTCGTCTCATCTTTTGCTAAATGTCCCTTGCTCCTACACGAACATGGGACAGAGAGCATTCTCCATAGCGGCTCCTAAACTCTGGAATAGCCTCCCCACCTCTGTCCTTAACATAGGCACTGCACAGATCTTCAATTAAAAACTACTTTCAACCTTCCTCTCCAAATCTACCTGCAATTGTACCCCAAAGCAGCCTGACACCTGCAGTTGCCCTCTGTCATTACTATTCTCACCATATTGCTGTAGCATATGGTGGTTGTGCTGGAACTGTACTAACTGGAAACTGCTCAATGTTAACCCTTGCTCATCTCTATGTGTAGCTAAAACCCTGCATTTTGTACTCTTTAACAGCCTGGTGACTGCAACAGTCTGCCAGAATTACTATTCTACCATACTGCTCTAACAAATGGTTTTGTACTTACTCTGTAAAACTGTAAATTGTTCAATGTTAAGTCCTTGTTCAATCTATGTATGTATCTGAAGCTAAATAAATAAAATACATGGGGGGATCTGTTTGGCTCTGCTGGAAGGGGTTACAGGGAGGTGGGATCCAAGCAGGCCCATTATGTTCTGGTATTGTCCCGGAGGACTTCTGGCAATTCAATGTGTTTCCCTCAAACGTTCTCGTTCTGTAGCAATTAGTGTGTTGCTGTGATTCCTGCCAAAGTCTGTATTTTATTGTCATGATATTCACTTTGTATTATGTATATCCTTGCTCCCATTTTGTATTCCTTGCCTGAAACCTTTGTATATATTATTTTCTGTATGAGCACCCTCGGACGTGGAGCCTTTGTAAATGAATCTCTGACTCAATCGTATTGTAATTCCGAGATTTAAATAAATAAATAAATGTACATATCTGAAACTGCGTAATCCTAGTACTGTTTCTCTCAATGTACCTATGATTTCTGTACCTATGTATTTGTGCCATCTCCATGGCTTGGGTCATACCTGAAAACAGTCCCTGGGACCAGTGTACCCACCGGTTAACAAATGAAAATAAAATACATGGGGGTTCTGTGTGGCTCTGCTAGACGTGGTTATGGGGAGGTGGGATCCAAGCAGGCCCATTATGTTCTGGTCCTATCCTGGAGGACTTCTGGCAACAGTCAAAGACTCAATTCACACTTCTGTCAGTAAACCCACAGGCTCTACAACCTGCCACTCTTCTCCTAGCTATCTCAGTGGAAAGACAGAGAGCCCGGCCTTGATCCTTGCTCCATGTTTTCCTCTTGGCTGCAAAGAAGACTATCTCTTGACTCTGGTTGCACCCTATCTCTCCAAACATATCAGACAGGCAACAGGTTGTACCACGAATGTATGCCTTGAAAAAACTGACACACCAATGGAGGGAAACGTAACCACAATTTCAAGACAGATGGCAACCTTGGGTACTATACTACACCACTCAGAATAATCAGTTTGCTCCTTATAGTTTCTAAACTAATTTTCTATGCGGAAACGATGACTACCTGTTATTTGACTTTTCAGGGTTATCACCTGAGATACAGTCCTACTATGATACTGTGATTCAAACACTCAAATGGAATTGTACTACTTATGACATATTGAGCTTGTAATTTATGTACAGTAATATGACGCAGATATTTCTCCTGTATCGTCTTATGGATGATTATCTATACTTACCTTATAACGTAATAAAAGTTTAATAAACTTACAATATAAAAAAGGAAAGAAATTTGCTGCCACTCCATAATGCTGTCCTCAGAAATCCAGATTACTTCATTTATATTAGTTTAACATCAGCTAACCAATGTTTTCCATTTCTCCTGAGCAACTGGTTGGTGCAGCCCTTGTACAACACTACTAACCTTGGTCTCTGGAGCTCGCAGCCAAGCTCCTGTTGGTGTACTGATGACACTGCTTACAGTGATGGAACATGCTGTAGGCTGCACGCATGGTCATCAACATGGGCATGGTTTACCTTTTGTTGGCTCATTCTAGTTTTGCATTTGTACTATTTTTAACAAACAGCATTGCTCTACCACGAGAACTTGTGCCACGGATGCTGCTAAAAGGCACGCTAGAGCAAAAATCGAAAAGTTTGGCACCAAGGACTGCACTAGACACTCAGATAAAAGTGCAAATATTTACTGAAGACACATGCTGTAGCAAAATATTCCCCCAAACAGTCCGCCAACATTATAAGCAGACCATCGGGTTGGCAGTATAGCCTAGAGGTTAAAGGAATGAGGTGTGAAAGAGCTTGATACATCCAGCAGACCAGACCACAGTTTTATTCTCACAACCTCCACTTGCATACTGTGTGAACTGAGCAAGTCACTTAACCGCCGAGTGCTCCCAGGTCACCCCTGAAAACAGGCACTTGTGTCTCGTGGGCCTCACCAGGTTACCAAAAGACTAAAACAAAATAAAAAAATAAATAATACAAAAGCTGTAAACAGCCACTGCTGTTATAGCCAGGATGTAGTTAACGTGAAAGTGCATTATTGCGATTTACTGTGTAACACAGTCTACACCTGCTGTAATAGATACCAGCTGTGCAAAACCATTCATAAGTGCAAGTTACATGCTGTGCAAATGTTTAAGCACTGAAATATGAAGTGCTGTCGTATGGCTGAATGCTTGGATTGAAGCCACCCAAGTAACATATTTAAAAACCCACACCATAACAAACTGTACATTTTCAGGTCCAGGACTATTACAGGCTATGTACTCATATATTTCCAACAGACCTGAGTTACTTCCATTCTCTTATGCATGTGCCTGAAAGGAAACAACACACTCATTTCAGTGTGTGTAACCAGACAAAAAATTCAGATTCACAACAGATAAATAACAAGTATAAATACACAGCTGGATGGTATTCGAATTGCAAATTAGAAGGAAAATGTTAAGATATCATAAATTCAGATGACAATATTAAAGAAAGGAAGGGAGATGGAGATGGTATGGGGAAAAAGTGTGTGCTGGGGGGAGATCAAATGGACTATTCAATAAATATACTGTCTCAACGTCAAATTTCTTCGAGAACGGGGCCAGCCCTATTAATTTTACATTTAGACTGCGATACTCTGTTGCTTTCAGTTTGAGTATCTGAAAGACCTCACACCTCTTTAATTTGTTATCATGGTCTCCCCCTCTCACTCCAGCTTTTGAATTTTCAGTGCCCTGGTTTTTTCGAACATGATCTGCTAGGGCATTCTCTGATTCCATTTTCTCAATTGCCCTCATGTGCTCCCCCATCCAAATCTTGAGGCTGCGTTTTGTTTTGCCAACATAAAATGACTTACAAGTAAAAAAGACCAAATAAACAACTCCCACTGAGTCACAACTGATAAAATCTCTGGTTTTGTGGATCTTATCCCCTTCTTTTACACAAAATATTTTGGATTTCTGAATCATTGGGCAATACATGAGGATTATTCACCTGTAACCATAGTTCTATGAGTGGTATATGGTGCACATCCTCACTTCTGGAAACGTTCCTTTCCCTTAAATAATCTGGCCAGAAGGTCTTCAAGCTAGCTCCGCCCACCCACCCAGGTGGTGTACTCCTTGGCACCACCCTGTGACGTCTGATCTTGCATGATGGAAGCAAGACAGATGTGCCACTTGCCAGGGCAAGGTCGGGTGGGTTATTTGAATGTACACCATATACCACTCCTAGAACTACAGTTACAGGTGAGTAAACACAAGTTACTCACCTGTATCAGTATTTCTAGGAATGGTATATGATGTTCATCCACACTTTCTGGCAGTTGCCTTTCCCTTGCAGACTGGCCGGAAACATCTTCAAGCTGGCTCCTCCCACCCAGCCGGGGTGGTAACTCCCTTGGCTCCACCCCATGACACCAGATCTTGCCCGCTGGAAGTAGTGTCATCCGCCAAAGCCAGGGGAGGTCCGATGGGTCCATGTGGATGAAAATCATATACCACTCCTAGAACTATAGTTACAGGTAAGTAACCTGTTTTTTTAGGGATGTGGATATGATGTTCTATCCACACTTTCTGGCAGACTCCTAGCAGTTCTTCGGGAGGAGGGAGGCAATGCAGACACACCCTACTTAGAGAACAGAGAATAGAAAACAGAGGCCCGAAAACCAGTATCACGGCATGACTCGAGGTCAATGTGGTAATGAGAAATGAAGGTGTGTGCTGACTTCCAGGTAGCAGCCCTGCAGATATCCTGGATAGAGACATCCCTGGAAGCAACTACTGAGGCAGCGGTATGATGGGTGGAATGAGTCCTTAGCTCTACAGGAGGCTCCCTACCCGTCAACCTATAACAGAGGTCGATGCAGGATACAATCCACCTTCCAACTGTCCGCTCAGTTGCCGGTCTACCAGGTGACAAACAGCTTGCAAACCTCTCAGCGAACTCCAGCCATGCGCTCCTTACAGTAGGCAAGCACTCACCACAGGTCCAAAGTATGGAGCCTGAGCTCGGCCTCCGAGGTGTAATTAGTGAAGTACACTGGGAGATTAATCACCTGGTTAAGGTGAAACTCTGACACAACCTTCGGGAGGAACTTTGAGTTGGGGCACAGGACAACCTTGTCCCTGTGGAAGACCAGGTAAGGAGACTCCACCGAAAGCACCTGGAGCCCATTGATCCTTCTGGCTGATGTGATAGCCACCAGGAAGGTGGTCTTCCATGAGAGGTGAGATATGTCACACCTGTGCATCGGTTCAAATGGCTTGCCCATGAGTTTTGCCAAAACCAGCAACAGATCCCAAGGTGGTGGTGGCCTTGATGGAGGAGGAACATCTGGATATTGAGGCAGTCACAGAAACATGGTACACACAGAACCATGACTGGGACATAAGCATACCAGGATACACTATCTACAGGAGGGACAGGGAGGGTAAAAGAGGAGGAGGAGTAGCTCTCTACATAAGGGAAGGAATCAAAGCAACAGAACAAAAGGGTAAACAGGGAGGAGGAGAAGCACTGTGGGTCAGTTTGGAGGCAGGCAATGGCACCACAATCCGCACAGGGGTTGTATACAGACCCCCTCTCAGGGGGAGGAAATGGACAAGGAAATGATAGAAAGTATACTTAGAATGGCAGATAAAGGGGAGATACTGCTGATGGGTGATCAGAATATGCCAGATGTTAACTGAAGTCCAGTTGCAGCAGCTGCTTCTAAGAGTGGGATTATTCTTGATGCCCTACAGGGGGCATGCCTTAGACAACTAGTATTGGAACCCATTCGAGAGGGAACAATCTTAGACCTGGTCCTCTCAAATGGAGATGGAGAGAGGATCACAGATGTAGAAGTGGGTAGCCATCTGGGAACTAGCGACCATCGAACAGTATGGTTCACAATGAACACAGCAATAGAGTCAAGCCATACAAAGGCAAAAGTACTGGACTTCAGGAGGGCTGACTTTGCCAAAATGGGTGAGTGCCTAAGGAATGCACTAGCAAATGGGCAGGAAGGAGGGGTGGAAGAACAATGGGGAATAATAAAAACTGCCATCACAGAGGTAACAAGCCTTTGTGTGAAGCAAATAAACAAAACAAAACGATGTAAGAAACCACTATGGTTCTCAAAGGAGGTGGCAGTGAAGGTTCAAGAGAAAAAGAAAGCATTCAGAAAGCACAAGGAATCACAGAAGGAGCAGTACGGAGAAGTGTATCAGTTAAAGCAAAAGGAAACTGGGAAGGCAGTCAGAACAGCAAAGGCCCGAACCGAGGAAACGATAGCCAACTCAGTTAAGAAGGGGGATAAAACCTTTTTTTAGGTACATCAGGGAGCGAAGGAAGACCAAGGGAGAGATAGTGAGGCTTAATAAAGGGAGGGTGGGCAGAGGTGACTGTGAAAGGCAGAGATACTAAACAAATATTTTTGCTCAGTATTTACAAATGAAGAGGGAGGTACCTAAAACAAACAACAGAAACACTCTGGATACAGAAGTTGATACCAGCCCATTTACAGAAGAAAGGGTTCTGAAAGAACTCTTAAAACTGAAGGTGGACAAAGCAATGGGGCCTGATGGGATTCATCTCAGAATTCTAAAAGAACTAAGGGTAGAACTAGTGACACCACTGACTACCATCTTTAACAAATCATGGGAGGATGGGGTGGTACCTGAGGTCTGGAGGAGGGCAGATGTGATTCCCCTTCACAAAAGTGGGAGCAGGGCAGAAGCAGGAAACTACAGACCTGTTAGTTTAACCTCAGTGATAGGGAAAATGATGGAATCACTTCTGAAGGAAAGAACTGTCGAGTACCTAGAGGCCAGAGGGGCACAGGACCCAAGGTAGCATCTATTCACAGCGTGAAGGTCATGCCAGGCGAATCTAATAGATTTCATTGACTGGGTGACCAAAGTAGTAGATCAGGGAGGGGCTGTGGACATGGCCTACCTAGACTTTAGCAAGGCATTTGACTCAGTCTCACACAAAAGATTAATATACAAGTTAGCCAGCCTGGGAGTGGGTCCCAAGATGACTGCCTGGGTAAAGAATTGGCTGGAAAATAGGACACAGAGGGTAATAGTAAATGGAGTCCACTCTGAAGAAAGGGGGGTTACTAGTGGGGTACTGCAGGGTCCAGTATTAGGGCCAGTCCTCTTTAATGTCTTTATAAGTGACACTGCAGAGGGACTGGAAGGAAAAGTATGTCTCTTTGCAGATGACACAAAGATCTGCAACAGAATTGATGCACAAGATGGGGTGGAAAGGATGAGAAGGGACTTGGCAAGGTTAGAGGAATGGTCAAATGTATGGCAGCTTAGATTCATTGCTAAGAAGTGCAAGGTAATGCACCTGGGAAACAAAAACCCAGGGAAGAATACACAATGGGGTGAGATACTAACAACAACAAAAATGAAAGGGATCTGGGGTAGTTATATCAGATGACTTAAGGTGGGCAAGCAATGTGAGAGGGCAGTAAGGAGGGCTGGGGATACTGGGATGCATAGGGAGGCATCACCAGCAAAACAGGAAGTTGTTATCCCTCTGTACAGACAGTTGGTGAGACCCCATCTGGAGCACTGTGTGCAGTTCTGGAGACCCAATCTCCACAAGGACATAGACAAGATGGAAGCTGTCAGAGGAGGGCAACTAAAATGGTGCAGGGTCTGCACCGAAGACATATGAAGAGACTTAAGGAGCTGAATATGTATAGCCTCGAGAAAGGAGGGAGAGGAGGGACATGATAGAAACTTTCAAGTACCTCAAGGGAATCAACAAAGTCCAAGAGGGTAGCATCTTTCAAAAATGTGCAATAACAAGGGGTACAATTTGAAGTTGGGGCGGCTCAGAGGTAATGTAAGGAAGTATTTTTTCACAGAGGGTTGTGGATGTATGGAACGGCCTTCCGGAGGAGGCTGTGGAGTCAAAAACAGGGTTGAATTCAAGCATGCATGGGACAGTCATAAGGCAATTCTAGGGGGTGGGGGTAGGAAGAAGTAGGCTGCTGGTTAACTAGGATCTGCAGCTTATCCATCAGGTAGGGAAATGGGCAGACTGGGTGGGCCAAGCGGTCCTTATCTGCTGTCAAATTCTGTGTTTCTATATTTTTCACACACTGGAGGGGAAATGTGGTCAAGGCCTTTGAAAAAGTACCAGATCACCTTCTCCTGTGCCACTGACTACTAACTAGCCTGTGCCGGGCAAGCAGAAATAGTGGCCAGGTGCACCTTAAGGGTCACCGATCGAAGGCCTGACTTAGAAAGGGACCACAGGTAGTCAAAGATGCTAGTCACTGGACAGGAAAAGGGGTTCAGCCCCTTGCTCTGGCACCAAATGAAGAACCTCTTCCATTTGAAGGCATAGCATTTACTGGTCGACTCCTTTAGAGATGCCTCCACAACAGTGAGAACATCATCAGAGAGACCCAAAGCCTGGAACTCCAGTCGCTCAGGAACCAGGCTGTCAGGTGCAGGTATTAAGGTCTGGGTGGAGTACCTTCCCTTGATTGATGGAAAGCAGGTCCAGGTGGAGAGGAAGATGCCTCAGAAGCCTGCTGTGGAGACTGGGGTACCAAAACTGGCATGGCCAGTCTGGAGCCACCAGGATCACATGTGCCTTGTCCCTCTTGGCCTTAAGAAGCACCTTGTGGAGCAAGGGAAGTGAAGTTAAGGCATAAAAGAGGCATGAGTCCAGGGCCTTGAGAAGGCATTCCTCTGCAGCGTTCCCTGCTGAGAGGGATGGGCACAATACAGGCTCAGCTTTGCGTTCTCCATGGAGGTGAACAGGTCCACCTGAGGGGTGCCCCACTGGGAGAACAGACTGTTTACTACCTCTGGGTGGAAAGACCACTTGTGCGATGCCTCGCCCACATGGCTGAGGGTGTGGAGGCCCCTGCCACATGGATGGCTAGGAGACTGGCCTCCAGGCTGCGCACTAGGGTCCATATGTGTAAAGCTTCCTTGCACAGTGGCAGGGGGTGAGTCCTGCCCTGTTTGTTGAGGTAGTACATGGTCGTGGCATTGTCCATCTGGACCTGGACCACCTGACCCCAGATTCACAGAGTGAATGCAGTCAGCACCAGTCGGACAGCTCGGAGTTCCAGCAGGTCGATATGACATTGGGACTCCTCAGGGGTCCACACCCTATGGACTCTGTGTTCTCCCAGGTGGGCACCCCACCCCATGAGAGAGGCATCCATTGTCAGGATAACCATTGTCTCTGGGCGGACAAATGGAATCCCTTCCTGCAGATCCTTGGGGACTAACCACCACTGGAGGGCATCCCACATCCGCTGGATCACAGTGACCAGCTGGTCGAAGTGATCCCTGCAATGAGACCACTGGCTGCCCAGCTCCCACTGCAGGGAGCACATTCCCCAGCGGGCCCAGCAGAGCACACTGGTGCAGGTCACCATATGACCCAGCAGGTGCAGGAAGTCCCAGACAGAGCACAGCTGCCCAACCCGAAATGATCAGGCAAAGGAGGAGAGAGCCTCCACCCTGTCCGCTGGGAGCCGAGCTCTAGCTCTGCAAGACTTGAGCTCCGCCCCGATGAAATGGACCACCTGCGAAGGCACAAGTTCCAACTTGGCCTCGTTGACCAGGAGGCCAAGCTTGACACAGATGCGGAGGGCCCGGACCCTGGAGTGCTCCACCTCCCATCTGGAAGGACCCGCTATCAGCCAGTCATCCAGGTAGGGGTAAATCTGGACCCCCTCAGCACCTCAGGTAAGCTGCCACCACTGCGATGCACTTGGTGAAGACCCTGGGGGCTGAGGAGAGGCCGAATGGCATGGTCTGGAACTTGTAGAAGGTTCCCTCAGCTCGGAAGTGGAGGAACCTTCGGTATGACGGACAGATCAGGATGTAAAAGAACACATCCTGAAGATCCAGAGAGCAAAACCACATGTCTTGCTCTAGAGATGGTATGGTTTGAAACAGAGTTGCCATCCTGAAGGTGCGTGACTTGAGTGTTGGGTTGTTTGTCAACATCCCCATTGTTGCGGGAGCACCTAATCATAGAATTGGCCACCAACCCCTCAGTCAAGGGGTGTTCTGTGAATCCCGAGAGGGAAATGTTAGGCTCCGCATATTTGCGGGCCATCCAGGCAGAAGGTGCAGGCCAAGAAGTGGAGTGCTGCCAGAGCTCCAGGGCAGGGCCAAGAATGGCCTCTGCCACCTGGAAAGCCTCTGTCAGAGGATCTCCCCAGTCGAGGATCTCGGTCAACGGTATCGAGCCCATTTCTGGACAGGCTCCATTTTCATACCTGTGGACTTGGAGATCAGGCAGAGAAGGCCCAAAAAAGAGTTAAGGGCCTTCATCCATCAAGAGGTCCCCCATCGACTCCACGTCGACTGGACAGGAGTGCAAGGAGGTATCCTCTGACTCCGAGAAGTCATCAAAGAGGGGTCAATCACCCTTGTCCCCGCTGACCCTCCACAGACAGTAAGGGGTGACAGTGACTGACAACTGCTGGGGAAGCCCCTTGGCTGGCCGAGACTCCTTGGTCAGAGTGCTGGCCTTCGGCTGGGCAGGTGGTGGCTCCATGACAACTGGTGGAGATGCTGGGGTTGGTCGAGCCGGGACCACCTTAGGAATCTCCTGAGGCAGAGAAGGTGTCAGCCGGTTGTGCAAAAGCCAGGTGATGGCTGGCATAGAAGCCAGAGCCAGCTCAATGCCGGTGAACACCAGCTGTTGCCATATGAGAGCCTTGTAGCGTTGACACAGTTTGCACTGAAGCCTCTACTCACCTGAGGAGGACCAGGATGAAGAGTAGTGATGGCGCCACTTCCCATGGTGCCAAGAGAAGGAGTGCCAATACCGGTGGGAACCACTCGACCCATGGGATAAAGACCTCAACCACCAGAGGGAGCGGCGGTGAGGCTTGGAAGGAGTTGGCGAGTCCAGAGGCTCCTTCGGGTCTTGGTCGGAGACCAGAGGTGGCGGGTCACCCAACTGATCCATCCCTCCCACGGTCTGAGTCAGGACTGGAGTCCTGGATAAGGAAGTGTTGGCCTCTTCAGTCGACAACTGGTTGATCAGCTTGAGAAAAATATACGTTGGAAGATCAGTTAGCATCTCGGCTAACTGGCCCAAAAGGGTTACCGTGGGGCCGGGTCGACCGAAATCAGATCTAGAGAAGCACAGACAGGAATCAGAAGCTCTCAACTGAAAGCACTCCCAATCCCACGAATGTCAATGAGACCGTTGTTTGGACTTTTTCGACTAAGATTTGTGCCGAGGGTCCCTGATGAGGGTCGGCAGGGACTGGCACAGTTCTTTGAAGGACCCCGTAAATGTTGAACCGAGCTGAAGAGGCACTAAAGCAGAAGCCGAAGAGGAGTGGGAAGCGGCCTGGGCTGCTGCCTCCTTGAAAGCCACAAGCTATTCAGCGGACCCCGCAGCTGTTGAGACCACCCAACGGGCATCCTTAGACTTGACTGTCAGGTTCCATTCGTTCGTTCAGCCTAACCTGGTCCGGGCTAGCCAATCCTCAAAAAATGTTAGGATGAAAGGAGCGACAAAAATTGCAGGCCTGGGGATTGTGCTTGTGCCCCAGGCAGTAGACACACATGGAGCGTAGATCCGTTTGGGACATCTTCTGCCTGCAAGAGCACCAATGGAGCCCAGAAGCAAACTTATCATCCATCGTGGTTGCGATCATTTTAGGAAGTAAATCCAGAGATTTAAGTCGCAAGGGCCTACTCAGCATGAGAGCGGTAAGAAGGGAACCTGCTTCTTCCAGTGGAAAGCAAGATTTGGTGTCATGGGGTTTCTGGCTAGTCTTAAAAGGAAAGGCAACTGCCAGAAAGTGTGGATAGAACATCATATCGACTTTCCTAGAACCCTAATTTCTAGGATCGTGGATATGGTGTATGATCCACACTTCTGGCAGACTCCAAGCAGTAATCTGGGAGGAAGGGGCTAGGTGCACACTGCCTATTCGGGAAAAAGAGACTGGAGAACCGAAGCATCAAAACCAGCACCCTGGCATGACTCAAGGTCGATGTAGTAGTGGGAAATTAAGGTGTGTGTGGACCTCCAGGTAGCAGCCCTACAGACTTCCTGGACAGGGACATCCCTGAAAGCAGCCACTGAGGCAGTGGTATGTCTGGTGAAATGAGCCCTAAGCCCATCAGGAGGCTCCCGACCAGACAACCTATAGCACAGGTTGATGCAGGAGGCTATCTACCTGCCAGTCATCCACTTAGCTGCCAGTCTGCCAGGTGCGGCTTCAGTGTAGGTGACAAAGAGCTGCTAACCTCACTCCAAATGAAAGCCGTATGTTCCCTATAATACGTGAGTGTTCACCTCTGGTCCAACACATGGAGCCTGTGCTTGGCCTCCTAGGTTGGGATGGTAAAGTATACTGGGTGATACATCAACTGGTTAAGGTGAAATTCTAAAACAACCTTCGAGAGGAACTTCGGGTTGGGGCAGAGGACAACTTTGTCCTTGTGGAAAACCAAATACGAAGACTTCAAACAGAGTGCCTGGAACTCACTGATCCTTCTGACAGAGGTGATGGCCACCAAGAAGGCAGTCCTACTACCTGTGCATTGGCTCAAATGGCTTACCCATGAGCATAGCCAAAACCAGCAACAAGTCCTGAGGTGGTGGTGGTTCACGCACCTGCGGGGACAGATGGTCAAGGCCTTTAAAGAAGCACCTGGCCACCTTCTCCTGGGCCACTGTGTGTATACCCGCCTGCACCCAGTTAACAAGAGGTGGCTGCCAGGTGTACCTTGAGGGTCATTGACCGAAGCCCTTCTCAGAGAGGTTCCTGATGTAATCCAGAATGGTTGCCACTGGGAAAGACAAAGAGTCTAGCTGTTTGCCCCAACACCAGATGGAAAACATCTTCCATTTGAAGGCGTAGCACTGGCGAGTCAACAGTTTCCGAAAGGCCTCCACTATGTGGAACACTTCATCGGAGACACCCAAAGCCTGGAACTCTAATTGCTCAGGAACCAGACTGTCTGGTGCAGAGACTGAAGATCCAGGTGAAGGACCCTCCCCTAGGAGCAACAGAGCAGTGTGGCAGTTACCACAGAAGCCAGTTGCTGAGGCTGAGGAAATCTGGGTACCAGAACTGGCGCGGCCAGTCCAGAGCCACCAGTATCATCCGCGTCTTGTCCCTACAAACCTTGATAAAGACTTTGTGGATCAGGGAAGGTGAGGGAAGGTGTACAGGAGGCCCAGAGTCCAGGGCCTCATGAAGGCATCCCCAGCAGTGTCCTGCACTGAAGGGGGTGGGCACAAAACAGTTTCAACGTTATGTTCTCCGGGTAGGCAAACAGGTCAACTTGGAGAACTGGCGATGGACCATCTCCTGGTGAAGGGACCGCTCATGAGATACCTTGCCCACTTGGCTGAGGGCTTCCACCAGCTGGTTGGACACACCAGCCACATGAATTGCCAGAAGGTCGATGTCCAGTCTGTGAATGAAAGTCCAGGTACAGAGGGCTTCCCGGCACAATGGGAGGGAATATGTCCAGCCCTGCTTGTTAAGGTAGTACATAGTCATTGTGTTGTCTGTCTGGACCTGGATGACCTGAACCCATACTATGGGAGCAAAGGCCAACAGAGCTAGATGCACTGCATGGAGCTCCAGTAAGTTGATGTGACATGGGGACTCCTCGAGGGTCCAGAGCCAATGGACTTTGTGGTCCCCTAGGTAGGCTCCCTATCTCATCAGGGAGGCATCTGTCATGAGAGTGACCGCTGGCTCTGGGTGGACAAATGGGACTCCTTCCTGCAGATGTTTTGGGATGAGCCACCACTGGATGGGATCCCACATCAGCTATGTCACCATGACCAGCCAGTCCAGGTGACTGAGGTGCTGAGACCACTAATGGCCCAAGCTCCCACTGCAGGGGGCACATCTGCCAGTGGGCCCATTGGACCACACTGTGCAAGCTGTCATGCATCCCAGCAGGTGCACGAGGACTCGGGCAGGGCACGATTGCCCAACCCAAAATAAGTGGGCAAAGGAGATGAGATCCTTTGCCCCTGTCCATCAGGAGATGGGCCTTGGCCCGAGGGAAGTCAAGCTCTGCCCTGATGAATTGTATCACCTGAGAGGGGTTGAGTTCCGACTTGGCTGTACTGACCAGGAGGCTAAAGGCTGAGCAGGTCTGAAGGGCCAGATCTCTGAACCACTGCACCTCTGATCTGGAAGAACTGGCGATCTCAGCCAATCATCCAGGTAAGGGTACACCTGGACACCTCTACACCACAGAAAAGCTGCCACCACTGCCATAGACTTGGTGAAGACCCTGAGAGCCGAGGAAAGGCCGAATGACATGGCCTGGAACTCGTAGAGTATCTTTCTATCAGAACCTCAGGAACCGCTGGTGGGGTGGGCAGATTGGGATGTGAAGAAGGTTACTGAAGGTCCAGGGAGCAAAACCACATGTTCTGCTCCAGGGAGAGGATGATCAGATTCAGTGACCATTCTGAACTTGCACAGCCTCAGAAACTGGTTGAGGTCGTGAAGATCCAGTATGGGGCACAAACCCCCCCATTCACTTTGGAACCAGAAAGTATCTGGAAATGAATTCCAGACCAGTTGTGGGGTCCTGGACATGGGCCACAGCTCCTTTCTGGAGGAGCTGGGTGTTGTCCTCCGAAAGGGCGGACAACATGTCCAAGGACACCATGCCTTCCCATGGGGCATGGGCTCAGCTTGGCAGGGAAGTCCTGAATTCCAGAGCCAATCCTTGACCTACCACTTCTGACACCCACCTGTCTGTGGTAATGGTGGACCAAGCGGAAGTAAAGTGGCAGAGCCAGCCCCCACAGGGGGTTCCTGGGTTGAGCAAGATAGACAGGGAAGGGACACCCCCAACTCATCACTGGGCAGGCCTGGAGGCAGAACCATGGCCGGCTGAGAGCAGGGTGACCCCTCAGTCCCTGGGCTGTCTAGCACCAGAGAAGACTTGCTTAAGCTTTGGTCGCCATGCCTGCTGCTGCTGCCCCACTTGGGGCAGCGGTGATCTTACCTGAGGAGCGGAGTTGGGCCAAAATTGAAAGATTTCTTTCTTTGTTTCTGGCCCTTAACATCCTGGGAGCATGAGGTGGAACTGGATTTCTCTATGCAAGTGAGATGGCCCTCAACGTCAGGCTCAAACAGGTCGATACCTAAGAATGGAACATCCGACAGCCTGTGCTGAGTGTCGGCCATAAAAGTCAAGATTCTCAGCCACACCTGGCATTGCTTAGCTACCACTGCAGCTACAGTTCTAGCACAGGATTCCCCTATGGCCAGGTCCATCTGGAGCTGTTGTACTGCAACCACGCACCTCTAGTCGCAGACCAGCTTCAACGGCAGTTGTAGGTCTACCAGGAGGCAGGAAATTACCTAGTGTAACATTCCCAGAAGAACATGGGAAAAGTTAGCCATCATCATGACTGCCAAACTGGCCTGCTGAAGGCCGAGGGATGAGACAGCACAGACCTTCTTGTCTGGGGACTTATCCATATCACTGGCATGGCCTGTATGTCAAAATACTGGGTCTGCAACCAACCCTTCAGCCAAAGGGTATTCGGTGAACCGAGGCAAGGACCCGATAGGCACCGCATGCTTGCGAACCATATGGGCAGATGGTGTCAGACAGGAGGCAGGACGCTGCCACAGCTTCAGAGTGGGACCAAGAATGGCCTCTGCTACAGGGAAGGTGACCCTGTGGGAGTTGTCCCTGTCCAAAATCTTTGTCAATGGGTACTTTGCCCTCTTTTGGACTGGCTGCAATGGAATGCCCATTGGTTCCAAGATTAAGCGGAGCAGGGCCCCGAAGGGAGTCAGGCCTCTATCTGCTAGAAGTTCCTCAGTGGACTCCCGGTCGAAGCCTCGGGTTTGTGAGGAATGCATAGAAGTTACCTCCAAATCCGAGGACTTTTCTAGTATCACCTTGCTAGGCTCCCTGTGGACAAAGCGGGGCTGTCGAAATGAGCATGAATCTGTACTGACAGCCTACCAGGCAGCCTGGGGGAAGAGCATGCAGTCTTGGACAGGGGGCCATGCAAGGGCTGTGGAGGTGGTGGTTCCACCCTAATGGGTGGAGAGACAGGTGTCGGCCCAGCCGGGGAGACTGGAATGGGACACAGCACTGACATCCAAGGGAGCACCAGGTCCTGTGGTGGAGCCTGGCCTTGGCCAAGAATCCTCTGCTGCCAAACAAGCTCCTCATACCGGCGTTAGACTTGAGAACCCCAAGGTACTCCTCACACCTGCTGTGCTGCCTGGGGGGAAGGGTGGGTGTCAGGATTATAAACCCTAACACCACATTTCCCATTTTTTGTCGCTTCGATTAACTAGTGCATTAATGAAGTATATATATATATATATATCTATATATATATATATATATATATATATATATATATATATATATATATATATATATATATATATAATCTGCATGAAACTGGGATCCCCTCATTTGCTAAAATGAATGAAGAGAGCTGCTTGGGTTTGTCGAAAAAGTTAGCAAATTTGGAACATAGGGGTTGACCTTGAGAAACCTTTTGACCTTCACATCTTGTTGACAGAGTTGTCAGCAGGAAGCCAGCTCTGGACAGACTGTATTAAAGGACTCATAAATAACGTTGTCGAAATGCGGCCAGAAAAAACCACAGCATTGTAGGTTACTGCCTTACCTACAAAACGCTGTACTCCTTTTTCATGCAAAGTCTTTTATTCCCAAGTCGCTAGGTTTTGAAAGTCACAGTACAATGTAAACAAATACCCCACTCCAGCCACTCCTGTAGCTTCCTAAGATGGTGGCTACATCTGTTTGTGATGGTGTCATCTGAGCGACAGCGCTCTGGTGTGTTAATATGGGGACTTTATAAAGTACATAATTAAAAAAGCGATGCTGCATCAAATCCTTTACTGTGCAGGTGTCACACCTGCACAGTAAAGGATTTAATGCAGCAGTGCTTTTTTAATGATACTGTCATATGTACTTTATAAGGTCCCCATATAGCATGCATTAACATTCGGAAGCGCTGTCGCTCAGATTACATCATCACATACAGATGTAGCCACCATCTTAGGAAGCTACAGGAGCAGCCGGTTTAAATACGGAGCAGGGGAGTTGTTTACATTATACTGCAACCTTCAAACCATAGCAATTCGGGAACTAAGAGACTTTACAAGAAAAAGGAGGACAGCATTTTGTACTTAAGACAGCAACCTATATTGCTGTGGTTTTGTTGCCCAGATTCCGCTCCTCTGTTTATATGAGCATACAAATTTGGCAGCAGATAATGGCCTTATGGTCTATTGAGTCTGCTCGAGTGTGCAGCTAGCAACCCTTATACTGCAGCTACCCCCTCCCTCCCTGCCCTTCCCTCTTACCCTATTGCATCCACTTTTGAAGCAGTCCACTGTTCTACAGGATACCACTTCCGCAGGCAACGAATTCCACCCAGACACCACTCTCCGTAAAAATGTGTCTTCTCATTTCCCCCATGAACCTTCCCCCTTCCAATCTGAGATTGTGACCTTGAGTGTCTCTACCCCTACTTAACTTGAATAGTCCCTCCATGCCTGTCTTGTTTATTCCCTTCATGTACTTGAAGGTTTCAATCATATCCCGCTGTCTCTCCTCTCCTCCAGTGAGTACATGTTCAACTCCCTCAGCCTGCTCACATGGGGCATGTTCCCTAGTCCCTGGATCATCTTTGTTGCCCTGCACTGCACCCCCTCCAGTAACTTAATATCTCTCTTCAGGTAAGGGTACCAGTACTGCATGCAGTACTCCAGGTGTGGCCTAACCAGTGACCAATATAACAGCAGGATCACCTCCCCTCTCCTTGAAGATAGACCCCTGGCAATACAACCAAGCATTTTGCTGGTCTTTGCCTTTGTTTATGTTTCCTTTAATTGGTGGCACCTGTTAAGAAGTCTACATGTATTCCTCAGGCTGGTCACAGGAAGGGCAATGACAAAGATTTGTTATGCTGTGTGAAAACAGGAGACATAGCCAACAAGAACAGGATGCAGAATTTAACTGCCAGGGAAAAACATCTTATAAAAAGAGAGCAATACTTTGTTTGGTTAGTGAGAGAGAGTGAGATTTAAACTGAACAGAGACTTTCAGGCGAAGGACTTCCTTTTTTTGTTGAAGCGCTATACTGTATCACTTTTATTGTTTTATTTTATTATTACTACTAATAATAAAATGATATTTATGAATTTTATATCTTCTCCTGCTCTGCTTATGTTTCCTGACCTATGCCTCTATCACATTTGGTTTTAGAAATGGGATATACACCATGAATACTCCCACGCCAAGAGTTTTGTGCATGTGTACTAGGTCTGGTACCCGGGAAGCACAGCAGAAAGGTATGGATCCTGTAACAGCAAACCTAGCAGTGATTATTGAAGAACAGTAGCCAAACAAGAAGCAGAAACAAAGGTCCAAACTGAGACTATACAGCCAACACCAGTGATGGAAGAAGAAAAACAGGCAGGGACAGAACCTGAAAGTATGTCTGCCTGCTTCAAATGGTGGGCTATAAAACAATGAGAGATCGAGAAGAGGAGAAGTGATGTAGCAACAGGAGCAATAGAGAAGAGATGTAGCAACAGGAGCAGTGCTGGCTGGATAATTTGCAAGCTATCAAAGCTGGAGGATCTAGTACAGGTCCAGCAGATCAACACAACACAAACAACTTAAAAGACATTACACTTAACAAAGCTGTGTCCCTCGAATAATATCAAAGCATACCTGACAACTTTTGAAAGGGGAAGCCAGAGCCTGCCAATGGCCAAAACAGCAATCAGGCTGGTACCTTATTTGACAAGTAAAGCCCAACCTGACTACAGCAATATGGACACAGCGCAGTCAGAAAACTATGACACTGTGAAAAGAAAAATCCTTAAAAGGTAGGACATCATAGGAGAGACCTACAGGCAGAAATTCCAGTCCCTGAAGTACGGCTCAGTCGACAATCCTTGAGAAGCCTCCGTCTGACTCAGAGAACTCCTCATTAAATGTCTCCAACTAGAGGGCGAAACAATCCCATAGATCATCAACATATTTGCATTGGAGGCATTCATCAACATCTTCCCACAGATGTGCAGCTTTGGGTAAAAGAACATCAACCAGAAAGTGGGGAAAAGGAAATTTCTTTGGCTGAGGATGATCAGATGACCAGACAGGCACTGCAACAGTGAAGTAACAGCCAAGGACCAGTAAGACACTCTTTTTCCCAATTTAACTCCAGATCAGATAAGAACTCTGATGGGGGTTACAAATCTGCACCCAAAGACTTTATTTGCTGTAACTGTAATAAACCAGGATATACTGCAAGAAATGGCCATAAAAATAAGAAGGCAATATTTGAGCAAATTTGGCCTTAGCAAATTGGTGCAAGTATTTAAGAGATGTCAAAGTGGGAGATAAGACTGTGAAGGGGCTTATAGATTCTGGAAGCAAACAGACCCTGCTGCATGTTGAATTTCTGGGAAAAGATTGTGTAAAAGGGTCAAGTACTGTCATCTGTATCCATGGGGCACTCGATAGTATATGACCACCCAAGTGACTCTGAACATTAATGGGGTGTCGCATCAAATGAAAATGGGGGTAGTACTACAGTTACCTGTACCTGTGATTATTGGAAATGACTTTCCAGGATTTGCAGAGTTAACCACACAGGGATTAAACTCTGCTGTTTCTTCAGCTGTGGTAATAAGAGCACAGGCAAAGAAAATCTCAGAGGCTGTGGACTCTCCTCCTTTTGGTGACTTTAATTCAGACTTTGTTTCCTTTGTTTGTATTGCCTTTGCGAAGCACTGTCCTGTAAAACTTTGTTTTATTTTATTGTTGTTAATAATAAAATGCTACTTACGAATTTTATAACTTCTCCTGGTTTGCTCATGCTTCCTGACCTATGCCTCTATGACAGTGACTTTCCTAAACAAAGATGTTTTCACATCACCATTCCCATCTTTACTTATTTCTAGACCAAAAAAATGAATGTTTTCCCTACTCACCATCATGCTGAAATGTAAATGGGGTTGCTATTCTCCAGATATGTCTTGAGGTTTTCCAGGGCCTCCAAGGACCCTCGCCACACCATTATAACATCATCTGCATAGCACCGCCACATGTCCAACTGGACAAAGTGCAGGTTAACATCCTGTCTCAAAAACATCTCTTCTCACAGACACTCAAATACTGGCATAATTGGGGGCCATGGTGGACCCCATTGTCGTGCCTTTTCACTGCTGATACATTTTCTCATTGAATAATACATTACAGTTCAACACCTTCTCTGTAAGAAATACCAGAATTCAACAAAATCATCACTGTAATATGTATATACTTCAGTGCACTGTTTACAGCCACTATGCCCCCTAATAATAATAACATAATAATAAAACGTTATTTATTAAGTGCCTTTCAGACACCATGGCTCTGTACAAAATGAACAATAAAACAAAAAACAAACATAAAATCAGAATCACAACAATCTTAGGTATTAGCAATAAAAACATGGAGAATATATATAAAATCAAAAAGCAACAATCTTAAGTGACAAAAGCTTGGTTCCAAAGATGGGTCTTAAGTTCACGCTTGAAGGTCTCCATGGTCGTGCATTCCTGAAGCTGGCGAGGCAGAGAATTCCAGAGGGTTGGGGCAGCAAACATAAAATGAGGGATAACTGTATACAGAGACTCCACATCAAGGGTGATTAAATACTTGGTGTCCCCCACATGAAGATTTTTGGAGGACACCAAGTATACCTGATAACAATGGCATTCCCTGAGCTACCAGTTTGATACGCTCATCAATAAATGGTGCAAGTTGTTCTGTAAGTGAACCAGTACTGGCCACTAGGGGGCATCCAGGGGGGGTTTGACAGACCTTTTATGAATCTCAGGCAGTACATGAAATGCTACCCTAACAGGATTTTCTAGTTATAAATTCTGCTGTTTTTGGTATAATTAGACCCTTATGTTTTGCTTGATCAGCAATCTGGTCCATCTCTTTTTCAAACATCGTAGTTGGGTCTCTTCCAAGTATCACATAATGGTCAGAATTATTCAGTTGTCTGTTAATCTCTCTCTAGTATAAGTCCACCTGTTCAAAACCACCACTGCCCACCCCCTCCCTTTATCAGCAGGTTTAACAGTAACATTTCCATTCTTACACAGACTACCTAGTGCTTCAAATTCCTGCCTTGTACAGTTCACATGATTTGTAGCAGGTTTATTTTGGAATAAAGATTCACTGTGCCTCTCACGTAGTCTTTCAAACATCATGATGGCCACATTGTAGGGGGATAGTAAGTTGATTTCCTTTGTAACACAGGTGTAACATCTGAATTTGTGGCAATCCCTTGTCAGGATACTTGTGTGTCTTCTAAGCTGGAAAGTGGTATGGTATTATCACAAGAAGTCTTTTTATCAAAGTGTGCTCCAAGTTTCAATGTTCTGCAGAATTTATAGAGACCTACTAGAGTTTCAAAGTGATTTGCCGAATGTGTAGGGACAAAGGTAAACCTTATTCACATTTAATGAGTCCACCTGTTCCTGGGGGTCTGGGTCTGTTTTTTCCCTCTGCACTTCCCCCTGGATCTCGGCTGTAGTGTTCTTCCTTCAATTCTTCCTCCTCATCCACCTTGTCTGATATGCCTCTTTGGGTGTTCCTGAAGTGTATGTTCTGCTTGCTGCATCTCGGTCCCAACTGTTGGTAGGTATCCTCCCTGACCTCCTGGTTCCACTGATGATCCTCTGGGTGACTGGAACTCTCTCCGAAAACAAGAATAGAGCCTGAACTTTCGGGTGCCGAGTCACTCATTGAGGGCACCACTTCTGGTTAGTGTTCTTTTTCAAAACAGATTTTGGTACCTTATTTGATTTATTTTTGCCACAGCAGAAAATGTGGCCCTGTCTGTTGTCATTTTTGTCCCATGAAACCGTTGTTCTTTTTGCATCACTGATTTTTTTTTAAATCATTCTTCTCAATAGCCTCTTTTTTTTTTTTTTACTTTTCTTTTTATTCCGCCTATCTAGAACCAGTCAACCCCTCAGACCACTGTCACGGAGTCTGCCCCTAGAGTGCCAGGCTTCTCCATTATCCCCTTCCTCAACCCTCACAGGAGTGCCTGCACAGTGGGATCTGCCCGTGGGTAGGTGACTGGGAGGCATGGATCGGTTGCCATCTAGGACCGATGAGGTTTTTTTTCTGTTTTTCTCCCTTTTCTCCCCAATCCTCCTGAGGGCGTCAGCATGCAGGACGAACATCCAGAGGCCGCGCTGACGCACGCCGTTGTCAAGTGCCCACGACGTCCTCCTCACCCGACTCTGGAGAGCCGCCTGTGCTCCAATGCCCGTGCTTCCACAGGCAGGAAAAGGCTGGTGCTTGTAAGCAACCTGGGAACCTATCCCAGGAGGAGAAGGAGAGCATCCTCCTTTCCCCCTCCGACCCGAGTCCATTCCCGAACCCAGGTCACTGGTGTGGCATCCAGTGCCTCAACCCTCAGCGCCACTGGGCTGGACAACAGCCTCTTTTTTTTTTAGAATTCTCTGGTAATTCTCATACTTGATTCTCTGGTAATTCTGATACCCTGGGCACTTATCAAATGTCTTAAGAATCTCTTCTTTTTTCTTCAGTACTTTTTTAATCTGTTCCTCCCCTGTAGTGACATCTTCCAATATTATATACCCAGCTGAAGACTGCAAGGAATGCTGATCCCATTTCATGAACTTTTCCTGGTCCTGATCAATGGATGGCTGGGGTTGTGATTCGCAGGCCACAGGGGACCCAACCTACACTTAATATGCCTCCAAACTGCACATCTGCCAGTACATATGCCTTGCCTTCAAGGCTATTCTTTCAAGTTGATGGAAGGCACCTCTGATATTTTTTACTGCTGGATTTTGTGTTAAAGTTTGTGTTCTTGGACCCAGGACTTCATGTCTTTAATCATTTCTTTAATCTTGCAGTACAAGATTTCCCATTGTGCAGTGCTGAAACAAAGTGCAGGCTAAATCTAGGATTTAAGAGGTAGTATAGCGCAGTGGTTTAAGGCTCTGAGCTGCAAACCTGGAGAACTGGGTTTGAATCCCACAGCCCCTACTTGCATACTGTGTGACCCTGAGCAAGTCACTTAACTTCTTTGTGCTCCCAGGTTGCACCTGAAAACAAGCTTCAGCTTAGTGCGTCTCTCCTGGCTAAAAAAAAAAATTTAAGGATGACCCTACAGTAGGTTCTGTGCTCTGAAATATTGCGGGTACTGAGATTTCCAACTGCTGTGCAGACATAACTCAGCAGTTGCTACTCATTTAAATAGAAAAATATCAGCAAACACAGAGTGCAGTACATGTGAGCAAAATATGAAAAAACATACTGTTCCACACAGTGTCACTCTACCACGAGAATCTTTGCCACAGATGCTGCTCAGGGGCACACTAGAACAAAAACTGGAAATTCCAGCCCTAAGAACCACATTAGACACTCAGAAAAAAAGTGCAAAAATTTACTGAAGGCACATATTGTAACTAAGTATTCCACAAAACAGTCCACAGCATTTCAAGCAGACCCCCTGCTCTTTCTGAAGGTGTAAACAACCATAGGCTGGTTGCTGCAACCCTTGTACTGCACTGGTGACCTTGGTGTCTGGAGCAGATTACACGACTCACCTCTGCAGCCAAGCTGCTGTCGGCGTACTGATGGCACTGCTCACAATGATGGAAAGCGTTATAGGCTGCATATTTGGTCAACATCATGGGCACAGTTTGCCTTTTGTTGGCTCCCTCTAGTTTTGCATTTGTAGCATCTTCTGTGCCGTAAAAAAAAAAAAGCTAATTAAATACCCTGGCATCAACATACAAGGGCATTATAAAAAACAAACAACAAAAAAAAAACATGAAATACCCTGGCTTTAACATATAGGGGCATTATTAAATAATAATAAAAAAAATTCTGGGTACAAGCCAGAGCAGGTGGCACTGAGGTTGAGGCGCTGGATGCCACACCCGTGCTCGTCGGCGGCCGAATTTTAGGGAACGGACTTAGGTTGCCGTGGGCCGGCAGGGGGAGGGAGGATCGAGCATCCCAGTGGATGCTCTCCTCCCTCAGGGGTGGGTTACTGGGGATGCAGCAGCGTCAGACACTCCTGTAGAGAGTGCCAATGGAAGCACTGGCCCTTGAAGGGAACGGCGGCTCTGATATGTCGGAGTTGGGGAAGGGAGACGTCGTACGGCGCATGAGAGAATGACGTGCACCCGCACACCGTCTCTCTGGACGTAAGTCCTAAAGGCGCCGGCGTCCTAAGGGGCTGGGAACTAAGGGAGAAAAATCGGGGGGAAAAATGTAAAAAACCCAGTCCTACGAGGCAAGATGAGGCTAGGGGATGGGACACCATGCAGATTGCCCTGGCGGATGGCGTAGGAGGAGGTACAAGGCCTCCTCTGAAAGCCGTAGGAGCCGGCAAGTGAAAAAAAAAAAAAGAAATTCTGGGTACAGCAACATCTATTCAGACTGTACAATTGAAATTTTGCTGACCTTGTTTACATTTTGTCAGTTTTCCTGTGTACACAGGACTGGAGTGTTGATATTTCTGTTCGTGGATGGTGAGGTCAGAGGGTATTTTACTGAATGTTTCAATTTTAGGCCACTGACCGGTCTCTGACTCTGTGACTTCATTCTTGATGTCTGGATCTGAAAAGAGGGATTCAGTTCAAAATTTACATTATAATTATTATTGCAGTCTCTTTTTCTATTTGTTCTTTTTGCTCCCACTAGCCTCCAGACTTACCCGCTACTCCAGCTGTGTTCTAACTTCTGGCTAAACGCTGCGCTCCCCTCCCCCCAGCACAGCTGTTCCTGGGAACTCAGAATCAATTCTGCAGGCAGGGAAGAACGGTTCTCCTCAACAACCCAATCCCCTACTTTAAGTCTGGTCACTCTGCCCACATCTGACCCTGCTGCAGTAATGGCCTCAGTCAGGTGGATTTCACCCTGCCTTGCCCCCACCCCTTTTCCTGAAAGAGTCCCTCCTTTGTCTTTTTTGTAGGCATCCACCAGACCCTCCTACTGTCGGCATACTGAAGGCACTGCTCACAGTGATGGGATGTGTTACAGGATGCATATCTGGTCAACGCCATGGGCACAGTTTGCCTTTTGTTGGTTCCCTTTAGTTCTGCATTTGTACCGTCTTCTGTGCTGTACTCAAATAAGGCATCAAAAGGGAAAAAAAAGAAAAGAAAAGTAATAGACATTCTGGGTAAAGCAACACCTATTCCGACTATATAATCGAAATAATACTGACCCTGTTTCCATTTTTTTGGTTTTCCTGTGTACACAGGACTGGAATGTCGATATTTGGAGTCGTGGATGGTAAGGTCAAAGGGTATTTTGCTGAAGGTTTCAATATCAGGCCATTGACCGGTCTCTGACTCTGTGACTTCATTCTTGATGTCTGGATCTGAGAAGAGGGATTCAATTCAAAATTTACATTACAATTATTATAGCAGTCTCTTTTTCTATTTGTTCTTTTTGCTCCCACTAGCCTCCAGATTTACCTGCTACTCTAGCTGTGTTCTAACTTCTGTGCTAAACTTTGTGCTCCCCTCCCCCAAGCACAGCTGTCCCTGGGAACTCAGAATACATTTTGAAAGCAGGGAAGAGTGGTTCTCCTCAACAACCCAATCCCCTACCTTACGTCTGGTCACTCTGCCCACATCTGACCCTGCTGCAGTGATGGTCTCAGTATGCAACCAGTCAGGTGGAATTTACCGTGCCTTGCCCCACCCCTTTTCCTGAGATAGTCCCTCCTTTGTCTTTTTTGTAGGCATCCACGAGGCTGATGGGTAAGATGTCATGTGGCCCTCAAAAATGTCCAAACAGATCTGAAAGTGCCCACAGCAGTTTTTTTCTTTCATATTTTTCCCATAAATCATTTTGCCTTGCTAGTGCAGGCAGGCTCTTAGCCCTGTCCCTGCTCCCCCCAACCAGCATCTGTTTTCCCAACTCTCCCGTGGTAAAGTCCCCCAGAACTGTCCACCGGGGGGGATGGTGGTGCACATATCCACATGCCTTCATTGGTCAGGTGGCAGCTCGGGCTGAGAGAGGGCGTGCAGGGCTTCATAAAGCCCACATGCATTGTTTTCCGGTTCCTCTGTTTCCCTGCTGCAGCGACTTATCAGGGCATGCATGTAGAGGCGCACATGCACTGCAGAACCATGCCCTTCCCTTTGAGCTGCACACTACCTGCACTACCAAATGCAGTGGCAGACAGAGGCTGGGATGGCAAACTCCCCACCCAGGCAGAGCAGAGCAGTCCCTCGGAAGCTCGACCCTCTCCCATCTCAGCTAACCACCATTGACCCGTGCTCATTCCTGAACATGGGTCGACAGTACGGCAGGAAATGAGACATTCAATGCCTCAGCCCTCACTGCCACTGGGCCGGAGACCACAGCAGTTTTTAGTGATGAGAAAAATGTAACACTTTACCCCAGGGTTGAACTGCAGTGCTCCCACAGCACATCTGTGATCTCCTACAGTTCTGTGCTTTAATAACTGGAGTAGCTGTCCTAAAATAACATCTCCAAATCTTTGGGGACTGGTGAAGCTTCTACAGCACTCTCAGCATTCTTTTGCCCCAACAATTCTCTCCTGCTTTTTATCCAAACATCACATCTGACTGAAAGAGGATTTTTTTTCATTTAGAGCACTGCAAGACAGCATTCAAGAGACTGTAACAGACAAAAAGATATGGAAAATGTTCAGAATGAGCCACTCACCAACCCCAATCTCTTCCTCATCGTAGACATCAACCTCCAACAATCGGATTAGCATCCGAAAGAGAATCCGGAGGAACTGCAGGTAGGCACCTGTCTTCCCTACCTGAGGAAAAAAAGGTACAGTATGTATTTGCTTTTTACCCTCCTGCACAGTATATTAGCTTGCTGATCTGTTTTGTACTTCTGCACCTTATTTGGTATGCACTAATTTTACGCTGTTCAACTGTTAATGTATTATTTAGTATGCACCTTACTGTATTTGTCTATCACACCCCAACCACCTAGGATGCACCTAGAAACAAGCTGTTACCAGCTCAGTATGTCTTTCCTGGTAAAACATTTGAAATAAATCAATAATTAAAGCAGTTTATTTTATATTTTTTTATTTTATTAAACTCTAGGATTACAAATACCTTTGAGCAGGAACTACTCATTTACAAAGGTTCCATGTCAGAGGATGGAGGGTAAACACACATACAAAGGTTGACAATGATTGAACAGACTTTAAGCATGGCAAAGGCTAGGCTAAGGATACATTCCTACTTGGAGAGAGACAACATTAAGATAAATGCAGGTTACCAAGTGAAAATAACACATGAGCAATCGAGTTAGTAAGGGTAGGATAAGCGGGGTAGAGAAAAGAGTAGGCTGCCTGAGGGGGCCATTGTCTTAGGGGAGGGGAGGGGAGGGTAGTAGAGATGCATACCTGATAGTAGTAGGAGGGGACCCACGTCCAAGAAGTGGGAAAGGAAGAGGGGGGTGGACATGGAGGGGAGGCACAGAGAGGGGAGGGAGGGATGTAAGAAGAGGAGGAGGCAGGAGCCAAAGTATTGTAATCCTAGGGAGGTTACTGGACAGCTTGGGCCAGTGAGGGAGGAGAGGTGATCCACTTAGTGGAAACAGTCACAATGACTGGTCGAAGTGAGGTGTTGTTGGAGTTGCCTCTTTTTTTTTTTTTTTTAATAGCCCCTTCTCTCTGCCGTGGTGGAACTTCTTCTGGAAATCCCTAGACTGTGCTCCCCTAGTCCCTCCCCAGGTACCTACCGTGGTGTGCTTTCGGACCTACCTCCATGCTGCCTCAGCCTACCCCAAGGGCGGGGACCATTACCC
Organism: Neoceratodus forsteri; assembly: GCA_016271365.2. NCBI lineage: Eukaryota > Metazoa > Chordata > Ceratodontiformes > Ceratodontidae > Neoceratodus > Neoceratodus forsteri. The sequence continues at coordinate 1,201,467,350 of CM057455.1, read as the reverse complement.
CCTCCAGTCCATTAGTGTGTGTCAGGAGGTCCATCTGCAGCATCCAACGATAGGCCGGTTATGGGTTATCTGGGGCAGTCGGGTCCCGTCTCCGTCCTCCACGACAGGTTCCTTTTTCTGGTTTTCTGTCCCCTCCCACAGGACATGAGCACTCTAGGGAGACCTAGGGGCAGCGCACGTCAAGACGTGCGAGTGCTCCAGTCTCCGTCCCACGTCCTCCCTCCCTTCTCTATGCAGTCCCGCTGCACCTCCACCCGTGGTCACCCAGGTGGCGGTAGAGCTGCGGGACAAGCATGCCCTCCCTCCCCAGAGGAGGAGAGCGGCCGTTGGGCGCTCAATCCTCCGCCCCCAGCCAGCCCTCCAGCTACCCGAGTCCATTCCCGAACCCGGGTCGCTGGCGTCGCAAGCGGAAATCCAACCGCTGCACCGGCGGGCTGGCCGGAGTTGCCTCTTGAAGGTGCCAAGCGTAGCAGTAGTAAGTGTTTCTTCGTTGAGTGAGTTATACTACAGAGGGGCTCTGGAGGCAAAAGACCTCTGACCCATAGTGGTCCATCATCTGGGGGACCTGGTAGATTTGGTGTTGCACATTTCTGGTATGTTGGGTGCTGTTGTATACAATAAGAAGCTTTTCAACACCTGGTGGCAAGAGCCCGAGGAGAACCCTGTTGGTTACCAGGCAGGTCTGGTATTGGATCCTGCTGAGAAGTGGTAGCAACCCAGCCTGGGTGTACAGATCATAGGTGTGTGTTAGATGGGCAGCGCCCATTAGGAGTCGGCAAGATTTGTTAAGTGCCACTGATATCCTGCGAAGGGCAGTAGGGGAAGCTGAGCCATAGATGGCTAGGCCATAGTCAATGACAGAAGTGGCAGAGCTGTTAATCGCCAGTTTAAGGGCATCAGCTGTCATGCAGTGTTTGTGCCTGTGGAGAAGGCCTATCTGTATATTCGTGGCCTCTGTAACATTGTCAATGTGGCATGCAAAGGAGAGGGATCTGTCCAGGGTGATGCCAAGGTACTTAAACTCTGGAAAAGGTTTGAGTGTAGTCCCTGCTCGGTTCATGACAGTGAGGGGTCGAGAGTTATGCTTGCTTGGAGCATAGCAGAAAGACATTACTTTTGTTTTGATATAGTTCAGGACTAGTTTGTGTGAGCTGAACCAGTCCTCAACACGCCTGAAGTCACACTGTAGCTACCTGTCCAGGAGATTAGTGTCGTGGTGATTTGTGTATATGACAGCGTCATCCACGTAGAGCAGTATGTTCTGGTAGCAGACAGGAAGGTGGTTCAGTAAGAGACTGAAGAGCAGTGGTCCTAGAATGGACCCCTGAGAGGACCGGGCTTTCACTGGAGGTGACACCGGCGATCCTAACACGTTGGACCCTACCTCCGAGGTAACTTGCAAACCAGGGCCATGCATCTTTGGAGGGACCGATATTTGATAGCTGGCTGAGTGGATGATTTATGGTGTCAAAGGCTTTAGTTAGATCAAAGAACACAGCCCCCATACAGTTTCCTTGGTCCAGAGTGGCGTGGATGTATCCCGTAAATTCCAACAGTGCAGTGGTGGTGCTGTGCCTTTTTCTAAAGCTATGTTGTTCAGGGCACTGGATTTCATTTTTTTTTTTGAAATTGCAATTTTTATTATTTCCTTTTTTCCAAATAACAACAGGGTACAGAAAAGAAAAAGGGAGGGGACACATGGAGGCAAAATACATTTTAGCTGACTTAAGAAGAGCGATATATACAGCCAAAACAATTAATCAGGCCTTTCCTTAACTAATACAGTTTTTAAGTGGCTGTTCTAACTATGATCCGACAGAACTCTGGGGCCAGTGCTCTAAAATCATAACCCCTTCAAAGTCTACCCCAAAACCTCCAAAATAATAATACATGACAGGAAAAGAAAGGACCCTCCCAACCCCAAACATTGGGGTGGGAAGGTCCGAACACGACAAAAACAGAAGACAATACTACACACATATACCCCTAAACCCCCACCCTACTACCTCCCCCCCCCATCCCCAGACCCGTGGTGAGGAGAACCCTTCCGGAGTTGTGCTAGGGTTCACTATTCTTGTCCAGAATACCCTGTCCCCTCAGGCAGTCCACCAATCGGCCCTTACAGGCCCCCTAATCCAGAGCCTCCCTTGCCAGCATATCTAAAACAGTAGTTCCCTCTTCAACACTCAAGTATTTGAAAAATGGGAGCCAGCGAGATCTATGTGCATCTGGCTTTAAATTTAAATTCGCTGTGAGCCTTTCCATTACTTTAATTTGGTTACAACATGACAACCAGTGCTCTCCACTAGGAGGGGTTTTAGAAAGCCACAACCTGGTAATGGCCTTCTGGGCAGTGACCAATAGAATTGGGAACAGATAATTGGCTTTAGGTCCTGTCAAACCTTGTGGGGATTCCCCTAATAGCAGATGACGAGGATGGTCAAAATTCCCCACCTGAAAAATCTGTTTCAACCCACAATTAATACCCTCCCAATAACTTTTAATTTTCGGGCATCCCCAGAAAATATGTTTGTGCGTCCCCACCTGTCCACAACCCCTCCAGCAATCCTCTGAGCGAATTTGGCCAAAGTGTTTGGTTAGCATTGGTGTCCTAAAAAATCTTGCAAGTACTTTCCACCCAAATTCCCTCCATGAGATTGAAGTCGAAGTTCTGTGCGCCATCCTCCAAATTACCTCCCACCTTACCTCCCCTTTTCTCAAACCCAATTCCTTTTCCCAGAGTGTCTGGATCCTCTGTTTGGGTTTCGAATCAGCTGGCTCACCTGCCGCGAAGATCTTAGAGATCAAGTGGGTCGCCTGCGGCGGGTCCCTTAACAACTCTATAAGCAAATCAATAAGAGGGTCATTGACTCCAGACCTATGCTTCCCTATCCACCCCTCTTCCATATGTAAATAGTGTCTGATTTGCAAATAGGCAAAGAAGTCGGATGAGGGAACTTTAAACTCTTGTTGAATCTGTGCAAAACTTTTCACAGTATCTCCACTAGATAATTGTGCAAAAGTGCACAGTCTCAGCTTCCACCATTTCAGGAACACTGGGTTTTCCAACCCTAGTTTGAACTCAGGCCTTTCCAAAATTTTCCCCTGCCTTAACTCCAGTGCTTGAACCTGAGTCCCTGACTCTTTCACCATTTGTAACCACAGCATGATTAGTGTTTTAAGCCCAGGGTTAGGTAGGCCATGGACTACCCTGGGGTTCTTTTTATTAAAGAGAATTGATGAAAGGGAATGCAGATGCAAGAGCTGTAAGTCCATTCTGACCCAACTCTGCACCGACGCAGGAGACGCATAAACCACCAAGTACTGTAACTGGGCCGCTTTGAAATACCTCTTAAAATCCAGAACTCCCAGACCTCCCCTCCCTTTAGATAACTTCAGCAGGGCCCGGCTCAACCTAGGCTTCTTTCCTGCCCAAATAAAATTGCTTATCAATTTTTGTATATCTGCCCAAAATTTTTTCAGGGGACTTAAAGGAATAGCGTCGAACAAGAACAGCATCCTTGGAAGGACATTCATTCTTACCGACTCCACCCTACAGGGCATTGGATTTCATATTTGCAGTGTCACTGGCTCAGTAGGTAGCACACTCACCTCTGAGGCCGGGAGATCAGAGGGCTGTGGGTTCAGTTCCCACATCTGGCACTTGGGTTAATATCCCAGTACTGACACTGTAGTGCAGCATGAGAGGGGTGCTGCACTTCTGAGGTGCTGTCTTTCGGATGAGACGTTAAACCGAGGTCCCATCTGCCTGGATTGGTGGTAGTTCAGGTGGATGTTAAAGATCCCATGGCACTTATCGAAAAGAGTAGGGGAATTTCCCCGGTGTCCTGGCCAAATTTCCCTCATTCACTAAAAATACCACAAACAGCTTAATCTGATTCAAGGTCAGTTGGCATTCATCTGTATCCCTCCCCAGGGTCATGCCTGAAAATAGGCAGGATTTGTCTAGTGTACTTACCCGGTCAACAAAAGCTAAATAAATAAAAATAAAATAAATAAAATATTTTTCAAGGTACTCAATTAGTTGGTCCAAGACTATTAAGCTCAAGAGCTTTGGATGGGGGATGGAGATAGGCCTGTAGTTAGTGTGTAGTGCCCCATCTCTGCTTTTGTGAACTGGTGTAATTGTCGCCTCTTTCCATATTGCTGGGAATGGGCAGTCCTGAGTGATAGGTTGAATATCTTTGTCAAGGGTTCTAGCATTTCTTCTAAGGCCAGTGCAGTCAGCTTCATATCGAGGGAGTCGCCGCTGTAACCAGTACTGCTGATGGCTTTCTGAATGTATTTTCTGGCTAGGTGCACTGGGATCTCCTTGAAGTCGAATTGTGGTGCTGTGTGAAGATAGGTTGCCTTGTCAGGGTGGTCACTTGTGGTAGGGGCGTCGAAGAAGTCTGGTGGAAGAACAATGCCCAGATTAGAGAACGCATTGTTAAAGGTGTACCGCTGATATTGAGCATTGTGGGTGGATTCTTAGGGTCCTTTCCAGTGAGGTTTTTCATGTTATTCCAAATTTTTTCCCATCCCCTCAGGTATCGGTGAATACTTCCCTGAAGTGTTTGCTTTTGGCATTCCATATTGCTCGAGTGCAGTCATTCCTTGCTGCTTTGAATTTTTGAATGTCTCCTAGTTTAGCAGTGGCTCGAGCACAGTGCCAGAGATGAACCCTTTGTTTAAAATGAGTAGTTAGCTCAGCGGTTATCTATGGGTTGGTCTTCCCTTTTACCTTCATCTTTTTCATTGGTGCATAGATATTGCAGGCTACAGTAAAGCGGTTGATGAATAAGTCCAGGGCTTGGTCAGTATCATTGGCTGAGTCAAGTGTAGACCAGTCCAGACTGGGCAGATGTGCTTCGAGCGGCTCAAGCTGCCCCTGCTTTAACACCCTGGAGTAGATTATTTTAGGAAGGGGCTTGATGAATTTGTTAGTCCAGGTACAGATTACGGGAGAGTGGTCGCTTATGATGTCAGGGAAAACTGAGACTTTAGAGATTCACTTGGGGCGATTTGACAGTATCCAGCCAAGTAGTGTCTGGGACCCAGTTCTATAGTTGCACCTGGTAGAGGTGGGTACCATTTGTGAGAAGTGTTGCACCATGACAACGTCCTTGTAGGAGCTGGCCTCAGACGAAAGTCAATTTATATTGAAGTCGCCCAGTATTATAGTTTCTGAGTTATGGCGGAGTCTCCTAAGGTATTCCACGCATGAAGCCAGTGTCCTGGTCCTTCAGGGGTAAATAAACCGAAGCTATGGTAAACTCTTTATTATGTGCTCCGAGGAGGACTTTTATGGTGAGGATGTGTGAAGAGGTTCCATGGCCAGTTTATAAGGGAAAGAAAAATGGAAAGGGGAAATTATTTAACCAGGAAAGGCACACTATGCCAGAGCTTGTTTCCAGGTGCGACCTGGGAGCACTAGGAAGTTAAGTGACTTGCTCAGGGTCACACAGTATGCAAGTGCGAGCTGATGGGGTTCAAACCCAGGCAGAGGTACAGATAATTTTTAGGACTGGGAAGTATTTACTGCTAGATTCTTCCACCTGGTAGTATTTTCATGTAAATGGTAGTACTAACATCCACTGACCTATCTGGGACCTCCCACTTCTATAGCAAATCTCAAACCCACTGGATACCTGCAGCCAGTGTCTCTTTTTGTCTGATACTGCTATGGAGTCTTGAGATACTTCACTCCTGCTAGGTAGTGCTGTGACCCTATTTTTAACATTCTGCCATGTTGTAACTGCCATTCTAGCCAGCCAGTGAGCAACACCTGACACTTGATTCCTACACTGTACACAACTGCAACTGATGTTGTTTTCTGTAACCACCTCTACTGGTTTCGGATCCATGGCTGGTAGCTATTAATTCTGTACATATGTATGTATAAACATGCTGTAAGTGTGCAGGGTGGGAAACAAATTCCTACAATCAGAAAATGTGAGTAAATCAAGGAAAAACTGTAGTAAAATATTCCTTTACTCCCCTTATCTGTTCCCCTGAACCCAGGTATGTTTCTGCTTGCTGTTCCCCCAAATGAAAGACTCTCATAAGGCTAGCCTGTTGAGAGAAACTTAACAAAACAAAACAAAAAACAAACAAACAAAAAAAGTCTATGATATAAGTGCTGGTAATGTTGAGCTTAACAGAAGCAGAAACAAAGCAGTAGGAGTCAGCTTACATATTTAACCCAATGTGTGTGGCATACAGAAGTGTTTCTTCACTACATGACGGGCAGACACTTAGTAATGACTATTAGAATTACGTACTTACTGTAATTCTTGATCTTCCAGAATGTCTTCATCATTGATTCACACTAGTGCGTCTCAGTCAGAGGTGCTAGGACCCAGCGGAAGCCCAAACTTTTCAGAGGGCTGGTGACACAGTAGGCACTGCAGGTGTGTCGCCATGTGATGACACACACAGCAGCTGGTATACAGTGGTACCAGCCCCCAACCACCTCAATACCTTTTTTACAGAGAAAGTGAATAGCATAACCTAACAAGGCACCTATGTTCTTAACCTAAGGGCATGAAGCAGCCCTGGTAGTCAGTATAAGAAGGGCCACCAAATCCAGTAACACAGTGTAATCACAGTCCAAACCAACTATAAAGGCGTGAAGACCAACACAACAAAACTGGAGTTATTCCGGGGGATGGTGGGTGTGGGTGTGCATGTGAATCAATGGTGAAGATATTCTGGAGATAAGAATTATGGTAAGTATGTCATTTTGATATCTTTTAAGAATCAGTCTTCACCATTGATTCACAGTAGTGGCTTGCAGTACCAAGCTCAGAGAAAGGCCCACTGGACTGGGGCAGTTGCAGCTCAGGGCTCACTCAGGTTAGTAATCCATTCAGAATTGTCCTGCCACAAGTGGCATGCTGTGTGGCATGGACATCCAGGGCACAGTGCCTGGCAAATATGCGCACTGTGCTCCAAGCTGTAGCTCTGCGAATTTCTCAGATACACACAGAGCATATCTCTGACAGGGACGTAGCAACCACTCTGGTGGAATGGGCATATATGCTGCCCTCCAATCTAGTTACATGACCATAGCACAGCAGTGGTGAAGACAATTCAAAATCCAGGCAGAAATGCACTTGTGGCTGTCCCTTCTGATTAGGATCAAAGGAGACAATGGGGTGTTTCGATTGTCTATAGTCCTTGGTTCTGTCCAGATAAAAGTCTAATGGCTCTCTGTAAAATCCAGTGAGTGCAAAGTCCTTTATCTCTTATTCTGGAAGTTCGCAAAGTAGGTAGGCATGACTGTGGCTTGATTATGATGCAAGTCTGACACCACATTATGTAACAATTTGGTATGTGTGTGGAGTACTACCTTATCTTTGTGGAAAACAGTATACAAAGGATCTGTGACCAAAGCATAGATTTCAGATACTCTGTGTGCAGAAGTGGTAGCCACCAGAAATGCCACTTTCCAAGTTAAAAACTTTAAGTCACATGGCACAATAGGCTCAAAGGGCTTGTGAGTGAGCATATCCAACACAAGGTTGATGTCCCAAGGAGCCACTGGGTTCCTGGTGGGAGGCCTTGTGTGTTAAACGCCCTTGAGGAACCTCTTACACAGAGGCAGCTGTACTAGGTAGAGGTACCTCTGGGCTTGTGGTGTGTGAAATAGCACACAGGTAGACCTTTACTGTGCAATACTGCAGGCCAGCATCAGAAAAATCCAGCAAGTACTCCAGAACCTTGTTGAGTGGACACTGAAAGGAGTCCATATGGGTTTTGGTGCACCAGATGGAGAATCTTATCCACTTGGCTGTGTATGTCTTCCTAGAGGAAGGTTTACATACAGCCAGAACTATTTCAGAGACCCTATGAAACACCTTATACCTGTTCACGTCTATCTCATCAGAAACCAGGCCAGAAGATGAACAGAGCGTAGGTTGGGATGGACCAACTGACCCCGTGTCACCAAGGCCATCCTGAGTGGAAAAGATCCAACAGGGAAACACTCTCAGGCAAAAACGACCAAAAGAATCAATGAATATAGTACAAATGTAGGCTTGGTAAGTGCTCGCTACTAGTATCATCTTGACCCTGTGTGCCTCCAACTTGAACAACACTCTGGATGAGAGGGACTGGAGAGCATACATACAGAAATGGATTTAGCCTTGGCAGCCTGAGTGCATCCTGACAGAAAATGCCATGTCCTTGGTTTCTGGAGCAGAATTGAGGCAGTTTGACACTGAGTGGGGGTGCAAAAATTTTCATGTCTGGGATGCCCCACTCATTGAATAGCGATCTCATGATGTCTGGAGCTAGTGACCACTTATGAGGATCAGCTTTTATTCAACTGCGCTTGTCTGCCAGAGTGTTCCGGACTCCTGGCAGACAGATTGCTTGGAGCAGGATCCCCATCCTGCTCCAGGCACTATTCCCACACTCTTATCGCCTCCCTGTAGAGAGGGTAAGAGTGTGCCCCTCCCTGCTTGTTGATATAATACAAGACAGACTTGTTGTCTACCTGGAGGAGGACTGTTTTCTGTTTTGAGGCTGACTGAGTCCAATAAGGCTTTCAGACCATACAAAACTGCTCTCATCTCCAACACACTGATGTGGAGATAAGTCTTTGATGGGTCCCAGATACCTTGTGTAAAGGCCCTGGCAGTGGACTCCCAACCCCAACAGGGAGGCATCCATGGTAAGAACCACATCCAGCTTAGAGAGGAGAAAAGAATGCCCTGGAGGAGGTTTTCCTCCACTGACCACCACCTCAGGGACCTCACAAGGGGTTTAGTAACCTGAATGGGGTAACTTTTGAGTGTGTGATGCCTGTGACCATTGTGCATTAAGCATCCACTAGGTTGTCCTCGTGTAGCTGTGCCGAGGGCACTGTGAAATACTTAAGAGGTTAGTAGACACAGTACTTGGCTGCGTGGAGTGGGCTTGCACAGTCTTGTGTTCCACGATGTAGCATGCCATCTGCAGGACTGCTCACAGTCTGCTTTCTGGGAAAAAAACCCGGGCCCAGGTCATGTCCAGAACAGCTCCTATGAACAAAAACTCCTGGGAGGGTTCCAGCTGAGACTTAGAGAGGTTCAGTAGGATTCTCATGAACATAAGGAGTTGAGAGGCAGGGCTGCTGCCTGCTCCGTCTCCTGTTTGGACAGACTTCAAAGTAGTCGTCCAAATACAGGAAGACTTGGAGTCCCAACTTTCTAAGGTGCACTGCAAGCACTACAAAGCACTTTGTAAGACAATGGCACTGGGGAAAGCCCAAAGGATAGGACTCTGAACAGATAATCCTGCCCTGCACACAGTAACAAAGGTAGTGGTGGCTGGGGTGCACCAGTATGTGTTGGTATGAATCTTGCATATCCAAGGATGCTAGCCAGTCCTGAGGCTTCAGTACAGGTAGGGTAGCAGACAGCACAGAGAAATCATTCTGAACGTTTCTTGATTCATATATTTGTTTAGATTTCTATTTTTTTTTTTTTGGCCCAGTTTCCCCTCTCCTCAGAGGAGGGCTCACCCCTGTTCCGCTCTGCCCCACCATGCCCAGGGCTTGCCCCCTGCACCCCCCAATGGACACTATTTGGCAAGCCCTGGCTTACCTTCAAGGCTGGGCCATGGGAGTGGGATCCCCTGGCGAACGAGAAAGGGCAACAGAGCAGGAGTGGAGCAGGGCTTCATGTTGAGGGGGCCAGATTTTTTGAATGCTGCGTTTTTTCCCCTGAAGGTGGGCTGTGCAATGACATTAGAGGAGCAAGTCCTATGTCTGTCCCACCTCCCACACTCTATTCTGTGCACCGACGGTAATGGGACTCCCAACCTCTGCCAGGAGCGACTGCTGTGCCGGACACACACACCATCCCCCTGGAGAAGGAGAGCCATCTATTGGACGCTCAGTCCTTTTCCACCTGGCCGGCCCTCTGACTTCCCAGGTCCATTCCCAAACCCGGGATGTCTGCGTCACATGCGGATGCGCTGCCGCTGTGTCGGCAGGCCGGCTATTTGTTTAGATTTCTGAGGCTGAGAATGGGACTCATGCCCTCTGATTTCTTAGGTACCTGTAAGTAGTGGGAGTAGAACCCTGTGTTCTGTTCTGGCTCTGGAACTATTTCCGCAGGCCCACAATCTCCTGTGCCAGAAACCCTGCCATGTGAGCTGACAAAGAGGGTTGCTTTCCAGACAGATAGTCCAGAGGAGTTTCTATTAAATCCAGGGAGAACCCCCAGGATACTTCTGAGTACACACTTGTTTGTCAAGATGGATTCCCACTGACAGAAATATTTGATCAGGTGCCCATCTTCCACTGGGGAGGAGTGGTCTGCCTCGAGGTGCTAAGGCAGGACCAGGGCTGGGGCTTTAGACGGAGGTACTAAGTGCTTTCGGCACCTGTGCCTTTGGCTGCACTGTCTTTTGAGGCTGGAGAGATTGTTTTTTTATTTGTTGGTCCCCTGCCTCTGCTACATAAGGACTGCTTGTTGTGAAAAGATCTGTGTCCCCTGCCCCTCACAGGGTTAAAGGGAACTGGTCTGGTAGTCTTAAAAGTTGTTTGATTTTCATTAGACTCCTTAAAGGACTGTGCCATTTGTTGCCCAAAAAGATAAGTGCCACAAAGGGCACATTCATTATCTGTTGCTGGACATCCAGGGTGAATTCAGCAGTCCGCGACCAGGGATGCCACCTAATGAGGATAACCTGTGGCCTCAGAGTGAGCTACTGCAGCAAAGGCATCCAGAGACACTTTGAGCTGGTCAACTGTTAGATTTATTCCTCTGCTGTAGCAGTTTCAAGTTTCACAACACAGTTCATACACTTTTTTTTTTACCAGAGGATGGTCCACAAGGAGAACTAGGAGACACACCAAAACATGAACACATGAACATGCCAGCATTTTGCCATGTTGTCAAGGCTTCATTAGAGCTTGCTATGAACACTGTTATGGAACTTGTAACTGGCACAGCAGAGGAAAAATAGGTTACTCACCTGTAACCGTAGTTCTAGGGGTGATGTATGGTTCACATCCACTCTGGCAGTTCCACTGAAATGATGTCATTGGCCAGATGTCTTTAAGCTAAGCTCCTCCCACCACCCTGGCACTATCTCCATTAACTCCACTCTGTGAAGCCAGATCTTGCACACTGGAAGCAGGAATCCAGGGCAGGTCAGGTTGGTTGCATGGATATGAACCATATACCACTGCTAGAACTATGGTTACATGGAAGTAAAGAACAGTTAAATACTTACTGCAACACTAGATCTTTGAGAGAATCTCTTCCATAGGCCACACCTCTGGAACTACACTCATGTCAATGCTAGAGCAATATGGAAACTTTTGCTAGCCTGGGGCCACCCATGACAGTACGTCACACGTCAGTGTCTACAAAAACATGGGCGGCTCCATCTCTCCTCAGTGTCCGGCCGGAGCTTGTGCTCGTAGGACTGTCTTCTTGGGGAACCAGATTATACCAGCACCTCTGATATTAAGCAGAAGCAGGTGCTGGAGAAAGCAGCCATAAAAATTCCCAGAATTGGATGCCATATTCCTCTACAGCTGATAAAAGGGGGAAGGAGGGAGGGCCAGCATAGCCTTAGGGAAGAGATACTCTTGAAGATCTACTGTTATGATAAGTACATAACTGTTCTATCTTCTTCGAGGATATCTCTTCCCTTTGGCCACACCTTTGAAATAAGTCCCAAGCAGTCCCAAACGCTAACTGGAAGACTGGTGCAGTCTTTTCATGACAGCAGGCCCTGTAGAACAGCAGGGCCAAAGCCTGCTCATCTACAAGAAACAATGTCCTGACTACTATGTGCAGTAAAGATGTGGACTGTACTCCAGGTGACTGCAGCAAAGATGCAGTCGCAGATACATTTCTGAAGCAAGCAACAGATGTGGCCATACCCCTTATGGGATGATCACGAACCACACCAGGAAGTTCCTTACCATACTTTCTATAACAGAGCATAATACAATGTGTTAGCCATTTGGACAAGCACTGTTTCGATACAGGGATGCCCTCTTTCCTAGGAGCGAACAAAAAAACAGGTTACTCACCTGTAACAGTAGTTCTAAGAATGGTGTATGTTGTTCATCCACACTTCTTGGCATATCCCTTTCCCCTTTAATTCTTGCTGGAAGGTCTTCAAGCTGGCTCCTCCTCCACCCACCCAAATGGTATAACCCTTATGATGCCAGATCTTAGCCCACTGGAAACCCAGGTTTGTGCGTTGCAGCGGGAGGTCAAGTGGGTCAGTGTGGATGAACAACATTTACCACTCCTACAACTACTGTTACAGGTGAGTAACCTGTTTTTCTAGGGACATGGATATGTTGTTCATCCACACTTCTTGGCAGACTCCAAGCAGTTCTCCGGAAGGAGGGGGCAAGGCGCACACCCCCTACTTAAGGAACAGAGACTGGAGAACGAGGCCCCAAAACCAGCATCTCGGTGTGACTCAAGGTCGATGTGGTACTGGTGATGATGATGTTTGCTGTCTTCCAGGTAGCAGCCCTGCAGATTTCCTGGATAGGGATGTCCCTGGAAGCAGCCATCGACGCAGCGGTATGGCGGGTGGAATGAGCCCTGAGTCCTTAGCCCTACGGGAGGCTCCCTACCCACTAACCTATAGCAGAGATCAATGCAAAATGTAATCCGTCTGCCAATCATCCGCTTTGCTGCAGGTCTGCCAGGTGCAGCTTCAGCATAGGTGACAAATAGCTGGCGAACCTCTCCCTAAATTTCCATCGTCCTTGCCTTGTAATAGGAGAGACCTCATCTAAGGTCCAAAGTATGGAGCTGGTACTCGGCATCCGAGGTGTCGTTAGGGTAGAACACAGGCACAGTCGACACCTGATTAAGGTGAAACTCTGGCACCACCTTTGGGAGGAATTTCGAGTGGAGGTGCAGGACAACCTTGTCCCTGTGGAAGACCAGGTAAGGAGACTCCACGGAAAGTGCGTGGAGCCACCAGGAAGGCAGTCTTCCATGACAAGTGTGACATCTCATGCTTGTGCATTGGTTAAATGGTTTGCCCATGAGTTTTGCCAAAACCAGCAGTAAATCCCATGGAGATGGAGGTTCACGCACTGGAATGGATATGCGATCTAGGCCCTTGAAAAAGCATCAGACCACCTTCTCCTATGCCACCGTCTGCTGACCGGCCCGCACCCAGTAAGCAGAGATGGCTGCCAGGTGCACCTTAAGGGTCAAAGACCCCCCTTTGGACAGAGACCAAAGCTAGTCTAAATTGCGCACCACAGGACAGGACAGAGGGTCCAAGCCCTTGCCCTGGCACCAAATGGAAAACTTTTTACATTTGAAGGCGTAGCACTTTCAGGTCAACTCCTTCCTGGATGCTTCTACTACTGTGAGTACATCCTCAGAAAGACCCAAAGCCTGGAACTCTAGCCACTCAGGAACCAGGCTGCCAGGTGCAGGGATTAAAGGTCCAGATGGAATGCCTTCCCCTGATTGACTGAGATCAGGTCTGGGCATGTTGGAAGACGCCTCAGGAGCCTGTTACTGAGGCTAAGGAGATCTGTATACCAGAACTGGTGGGGCCAGTCTGGGGCTACCAGAATCACCTGCGCCTTGCCCCTCCTCACCTTGAGATGTGTGGATCAAGGGAAATGGAGGGAAAAAGCAGAAGAGGCTCAGTCCATGGCCTTGAGAAGGCATTCCCTGCAGCGAGCCCTGCTGGGGCGGGCATGAAACAGCCAAGAGCTCTAACTTGATGTTTTCCTGGAGGCAAACAGGTCCACTATCGGTGTACCCCAGTGGGAGAACAGGTTGTAAGCTAAGTCTGGATGGAGAGACCACTCATGGGATGTCTCACCTATGCGGCTGAGAGCATCCGCCAGTTGATTCGAAGCTCCTGCCACATGGATGGCTAGGAGATCTGCCTTCACTCAGCTCACACGTGTCCAGATGCAGAGCGCTTCCCTGCACAGCAGCAGGGAGTGCATGCCGCCCTGTCTGTTGAGGCAGTACATGGTCATGGTATTGTCCATCTGGACTTGACCCCAGAGCTGCTGAGCGAATGCTGATGGTGCCAGTCTGACTGCTCTGAGTTCCAGCAGGTTGATATGGTATCGGGGTTCCTCAGGGGCCAAGAATCCATGGGTCCTGTGGTTCCCCATGTGGGCTCCCAAGCCCATGAGAGAGGCATCAGTAGTGAGGATGATTGTCTGCTCGGGGCGGACAAATGGGATCCCTTTCTGCAGATGATTCGGAATGGTCCACCACTGGAGAGCGTCCCACATCCTCTGGGTCACAGTGATCAATTTGTTGAATTGACCATGGTGCTGAGTCCACTGGGCAGCCAACTCCCATTGAAGGGGGTGCATATGCCACCGGGCCCATTGGACCACAGTGGTGCAGACTGCCATGTAGCCCAGAAGGCGCAGAAAGTCCCGGGCAGGGTGTAAGTGCCCAACCAGAAATGATTGGGCAAAGGAGGGGAGAGAACCTCTGCCCTGTCTGCCTGAAGCTGGGCTCTGGCTCGGCAAGAGTTGAGCTCTGCCCTGATGAAACATATCACCTGCACAGGCACGAGCTCGGACTAGGCCTCATTGATCAGGAGGCCAAGCTGGGTGCAGGTTTGGAGGGCCAGGTCCCTGGACCTCTCCACCGCTTGCTAGGTGGAACCTGCCAAGAGCCAATCATCAAGGTAGGGATAGACTCTGATCCCTCGATGCCTAAGGTGGGCTGCCACCACTGCAATGCATTTGGTGAAGACCCATGGGGCCAATGACAGGCCGAGTGGCATGGCTCAAACTCATAAAGGGTTCCCTTTGCTCTGAAGCAGAGGAACCGCTGGTGAGATGGATGGACTGGGATGTGAAAAAACATGTGTCCTGGAGATCCAGAGAGCAGAACCACATGTTCTGCTCCAGAGATGGTATGACCTGGGACAGAGTTACCATCCTGAAGGTGTGAGGCCTGAGAAACTGGCTCAGGTTGTGCAGATCTAGAATGGGGCATCAGCCCCACCATCCGCTTCAGGACCAGGAAGTACGAACCCTGGGTTGACCGGAGGATCTGTCACTCGGGCCACTACCTCCTTGAGGAGGAGTTAAGCTACGTTGTCTCTGAGTGCTGACCGAGTGTGGACTGATACCCTTTCCTCCCGTGGGACACGGGCTCGGCTGGGAGGCTACTGCTCGAATTCCAGAGGCAGACTCTGGCCAACCACTTCTAGAACCCACCTGTCTGTGGTAACAGAGGACCTGGTGGAAAGAAAGTGGTGGAGCGGGCGCCCCATGGGGGACCCAGAGCTGACGTGATGGGAATAGGGGTGGCAACCCCTATTCCATCGCTGGGCAGGCTTGGAGGAAGAGGGTCCAGACTGGAAGCCATCTGAACCCTGACCTCCTTGTCTGTGGGCCGCTGGAGGCCCGGACTTGAGCTGAGGATGCCAAGCCTGTGCCTGCTGTTGCTGCCCACCCTGAAATGGGGGCTGCTGGGCTGCAGGGGCAGAGTGCCGAAATGGCTTCTTCTTCTTCTTCCGCTGTTTCTTGGTGCCAGAGGCATCTTGTTGGGCAGAAGCAGCTGAGTCCAAGATGGCACAGGACTGCTTGAATTACTGAAGGCGACCATCCACACCTGGGCCGAAGAGATCGCGCCCAGGAAAGGAACATCAGTGAGTTTGTGCTGGGCATCTGCCATGAAGGTGGAAAGCCTCAGCCAAGCCCAGCGGCGCATGGCAACTGTGGCTGCCACTGAACGGGCTCAAGAGTCCCCGAGGTCCAAGGCTGTCTGAAGTTGCTGCTTGGCATGACAGAAGTGCACCATGATAATGGCCAAGCTTGCCTGACAGAGGCCTAAAGAGGAGGCTGCATAAACATTCCTGGCAGAGTGGTCCAGTTTTTTGGACTCCTTGTCTGGAGGTCTGTCAGTGTCAGCAGAGTTGCCTGTGTGTCTGAACACAGAAGCGGTCACTAACCCCTCAGCCAAGGGATGTTCTGTGAACCCGGAATGGGATCCAATGGGCACCGCATACTTGCAGGCCATCTGGGCAGATGGCACTGGGCAAGAGGCAGGATGCTGCCAGAGCTCCAAAGCCGGGCCAACAATGGCCTCGGCCACTGGGGTATCCCTTCTTTTAAGAATATCTGTAAGAGGGTACTCTGCCTGTTTCTGGATAGGTTCCAGGGACATCCCCTTGGATTCGGAGATAAGGCGGAGAATTCCCATAAATGACGAAGGGCCCTCCTCCGTTGACAGACTACCCACTGACTCACCATCCAGTGGATTAGAATGAAGGTCGGTGTTATCTGAATCTGGATAAATCAGTCTGCCACCAAGGTCCCCTTGCACATGCCTGAGATGGTCAGGTGACAAGATGACCGAGATTCTATGAGGGAGACCCAGAACTGTCTGAGAATCCTTCGTAGGAGCCCCTCTCGAGGGCTGTTTAAGTGGCAGCTCCACCACTATCGGTGGAGAGACCAGTTTTGGCCAAACCAGAGCAGGTTTTCTGGCTCCGTGGGTGGAGGAACTGATTTTACTGGTTCCAATGGAGTTGGCTTCGGCCTGGGAGGCGAAAGCCACGTAATGGCCAGGGTGGAAACTTAAGAGGGCTTCTGCCCAGCCAGAATGAGCTGTTGCCACATCAGATCTTCATAGTGTCAATGGAGTTTCCTCAGAAGCCTCTCCTCATCCGAGGAGGATGAAGATGAGTGGTGGCATCGCCTGTTTTTAGAGTGCTTATGTGCCTTCCTCGGCCTGTCAGTCGAGGGAGGCCGAGATCTTGACCTCGATCGGACTGACCGAGTGGGTTGTTCCAGGGACAGCAGGGGAACCGTGATTTACCCAGATCAGGGACGAGTTCCTTGATGGGAATACCAGCAGGCTGGGTTTCCTCATCAGGAAGAGGCAGGACCGGGGTCCTGGTAAGTGAGTTGTCAGCCTTGTGGGGCGACAACAGATCGACAGGGTCGAGAGTGATCTCCACCGCATCGTTGATCAAGACCTTGGCCGGCTAACCAGTTAGCAAAGCCGAGAAGCTGGTGTCCGAAGAAGCAGTCTCAACCGAAGTTGAGACTGGAGATTCCTGTGACCGAGATCACTCTTGATCCCAAGAATGTCTTCGCCAAGATGAAGAATCTCTCGGTTCCTTGTCCTTTTTACGGGACCGGGAGGTATGCGAGCCCAAAGGTCCCTCGCCCTTGGTGGGGAGAGAGAGGCACATCTCCCGAAAGGAGCCTGAGAATGTGGAGCCCAGGTTGAGTGGAATGAAAATCAGTGAAGAGGCGAGCTCTGCAGCCTGCACTGCCTCTTCCTCGAAGGCCTACATCTATTTTAACTGCTCGGCGGACCCCCGCAGCCATGGCAACTGCACACCGGGCCTCCTTGGATTTCACCGGTGGATTCCGTTTCTCGGGCCTGCCCAACCTGAGCTGTGTGAGACGACCGTCGAGGACATTTGGGTGAAAAGTGAGACACATCTCGCATGCCTGGGTGTTATGGCCGACACCCAAGCAGTAGACGCACACGGTATGTGGGTCTGTGCGTGACATTTTCTGGTCACACGGGCACTGGCAAAAACTTGGGGAAGATTTATCGTCCACAATCGAATAGCAAAAGTCGCAATCACTAGCTCGAACGAGCTTAATCTTCAGGGGATCTGAAGATATTGAAGCCAGGGCCTACAAAACGTGGTAGCAGAGAAGAGGCAACCTGAATCTTCCAGCGGAAAGGAAGATCTGGTGTCATGGGGCGGAGCTGAGGGTTATACCACCCAGATGGGTGGGAGGAGTCAGCTTGAAGACCTTCTGGCAAGAATTAAAGGGGAAAGGGACATGCCAAGAAGTGTGAATGAACAACATATCCACATTCCTAGAACAAATAACAGAGTACTTTCTGCAGTCCTTGGTACGAGCAATACAGTATCTTAGGTTTCTCTGTACATCCAAAGTGTGTAGAAATGTTTCAACTTGATTGGCATGCTCTGGATAATACACTGGGAAGTGGATGATTTGACTTAGTGTGAACTCAGACACCACCTTTGGCAAAAACACCCTGTCTTAATGGAAAATCAAATAAAAGGCTCACACATTAGAGCTTGTAGCTCTGAAATTCTCTGAGCCAAAGTGACTGCAACTAAAAATAATGCTTTCCATGTAAAAAAGCTTAGGCCGTAACTCATGGCTGGCTCAAAAGGAGCCAATGTAAGTTTCACAAACACATAATTTAGGGTCCCATGGGGGGACCAGTTTGTGAATGGGAGGATTCATATGCAGAATACCTTTTAAAAAAGTACAGGAGGCCGGCCCGGTGGCGCGGAGGGTTAAGGCACTGGACACTACATCTCATGCTACAATGTCGAGCCAGGTTCAGGAACGACCGCAGGTCGCCAGGGTGTTGGCCCGGTGGGGGAGGAGCAGGATTGAGCACTGGCTTTCCTCTCCCAGGTAAGGTTTGGGGTCGCTCGCCCGTAGTACCACTGTCACCGAATGGCAGTTTGGTGCCGGCGCAGGCGGTCAATGCTGTGACTGGAAGGGAAGGGCATCCTGAATGGCGTGCGAGCATGCCTCCACACTTGCGCACTATATCGGGGACGCATGGTTGTAGGGGTTGGGAGAAAACCTGCAAAAAAAACAGAAATTACATTTGAAAAAAAATAAGTACAGGAGACCTCTAACTGAGCTACCATTTGTCCATCAACAGGGGCATGGAAAGCTGATATAGCTGCCAGATGCACCTTCAGTGAAGAATACTGTAGACCTGAGCCTGACAGTGACAGCAAGTATTCCAATACTGCATTAACCGGACAGATGAGTGTGTCCATATTTTGGAAGTGGGCCACAAAGTAAAACGCTTCCATTTTAAAGAGTACGCATGTCTTGCGGAAGGCTTTCCGACTGCAACCAGCACATCAGCTGTTTTTTGTGACAACCCAAAACATGCAATGGCTATGTTTTCAGGATCCATGCAAGCAGGTGCAGGGACTTCAGGTTTGGATGGACCAGGGCCCCATGTCCTGTGATAAGCCTCTGCACAGAAACAAGGATACTGGAGGCTCCACTGCTAGTTGTTGCACCAGTAGATACCATATTTGTCAAGGCTACAGCAGTGCAATGAGGATGAGGGTCGCACCCTTCACCTGTTGTTTAAGTAATACTCCCTGTATTAAGAGAATGGGAGGGAATGTGTATAGAAACCTCCCTTTCAAGAGAGGAACAAAGCATCTCACCCAAAAACTCCAGGTCCTGAATTTAGCAAGCAAAAACTGCAGTTTTACATTGAGTGGGGATGCAAAAAGGTCGAACTCTGGCGACCCCATCTGTCGAACAAATATTCTGCAATGGATGACAGAAGTTCCTATTTGTGCATCCTGGACTGAGTCTGACTGAGACTGTCTGCTAGGTTGTTGAGAATGCCTGGAACATGGACTGTCAAGAAGTCCATGCCATGGTCCAGTGCCCAGTACCAGACTCTTAAGGCCTCCCGGCACAGGGGGAACAAATGAGTGCCCCCCTACTTGCTGATGTAGTAGACAATACTGATGTTGTCTGAATGGCTCAACAACTGACCCGGGAGGAGATGGTCCTGGAAAACCTGCATGGCATGCAGGACCACCCACATCTCCAAGACGTTTATGTGGAGAGATGTCTCAAGCGGAGACCAGGTCCTCTGAGTTTGAAAGGAACCCAGGTGTGCACCCCAGCCCAAGCCAGAGTCGTCCGTGATGAGAATCTGCTGGGGAGTGGAGATCATGAATGGGACCCCTGCTAACAGATGTTTGGGGTCCATCCACCACTGGAGCACCTTCTTGACAGGTGAGGAGACCAGTACCTGCTGTTTCAGGTCATCCGTATGCTGGTCCCACTGCACCCGGAGGGTCCACTGAAGTACCAGCATGTGCAGTCTGGCCAAGGGGACTGTAGCAATGGCAGCCACCATGAGATCCAGAGGTCTCAGATATACCCTGGCTGAGACATAACGGCTCTGACCTACCTCCTGAGCCTCTGAAAGGAGGCATTCCACTCTGTCCTGAGGCAGGAAGGCCTTGCCCTGTGCTAACTCCAGGACTGCCCCTATATGCTGCAGTCTCTGGGATGGGACCAAGACTGACTTGGGCAGGCTGACCATGATGCTCAAGGAGTGGAATAGCTGGAGGGTCCGCTCCAGGTTCCGGAGGAGCTAGACTCGAGATGGAGCTTTGAGAAGCCAGTTGTCTAGGTAGGTAAAAATATACAGGCCCTCCTGCTGCAGGGCAGCCACTACTGCCGCTAAGCATTTTGTAAAGACCCACAGTGCAGAGAATAAGCCAAAGGGCAAGACTCTGAATAGACAGTGTTCTGGAAAAGGAACCGGAGAAACTGCCTGTGCAGAGGAAAAACCGATATGTGCAGGTATGCATCCTGCATATCAAGGGAGCACATCCAGTCACCCTGCCGAAGTAGGGGTAGTAGCCCTGGAAGAGTGACCATGCAGAACTTTTTGTACTGGATGTAGAAGTTGAAGTTCTTGAGATCTAAGCCTCAAATCTCCGGTTCTCTTGGGGACCAGGAAGAACCTGGAGTAGAATTCCCTGTTCTGCTGCCAGGGCACTGGCTTGATGGCTCGCTTTTGCAGATGGAACTGTACCTCCTCCTGAAGAGCCATGGCATGGGCCAGAGGGTAGGTGGAGGGTAATTGGGGGGGTCTCTAGGGGCTGATCCAGAAGCTCCTGAGTGTGACCCTCTATAATCTGAAGAATCCAAGCATCTGAAGTTATGGTTCTCCACTGATTGAGATGGAGGGAGAACCGACTTCCGATTGCCACCTCTTGGTCAGGGACTGGAAGGGGGGGGCTTGCAAGGAGTGAGGCAGAGGCAGATCTGGCCACTGGGGCAGAGCCATCACCTCTACGCCGTTTGGCAGCAAGTCCCGAAGATGAGGGGGTAAGCAAGGCAGAGGTGACCTTCCGCCTGCCCTGGGGATGGCAGCCTGCTCTAGCCTTGAGGGACACCTTATTAAAGGACAGGCACTGTCTGCTCCTGGGCTGGGTATGGTCGAGCAAATGGACAGACTTAGTAGCCCTGCAAGTCATTTTTGATGTCCTGGACATCATCTGGCCCGAAAAGTTTAGAAGCACTGAAGGGGGCACTGAGCACCTTCTGCTGGAAATCTGCCGCAAAGCCAGAGAACCTCAGCCAGGCATGCCTACGAAGGCAAATGCCAGTGGCAGGAGCCCTGGCACCAGTGTCAGATATGCCATACAAGACCCTGAGGAGATGTTTGCTGATATCCTCTGCAGCCTGTAGAGGCTTAAGACCCTCCTGTTTCTAGAAGCATTCCAGGAGGGCTTCAGCAGCTGCTTTGCCCTTCTTCCAGATGGTATTCTGGTATTTCACCATATGGGAATGATAACTGGTAATCCGGAGCCTCAAAGTGGAGGAGGCACAAACCCTCTTACCCCAAAGGTCAAGCCTCCTGTATTCACTGACTGGGGGGAGGGAGCTTAGGTGCTTGGGCACCTTGGACCTGTCATGAGCCACCTTAATGACCACCGAATTGGTCTCAGGCTGGGAAGCATAATAAGGTAGGCCCTGAGGGGCATGATAAGTCGTATATGCCCTCTGAGGCATGGCAGGGACCATAGCTGAGCAATGCCAGGCTGCAATGGTGGCATTCCTCTGAGCTGGCAGGATAAGAGGAATGACCTCAGGGGAAGACTCTGGATCTCCAAGAAGTCTACCAGGTCTCTCCTGGTGGCATCCTTTTCCTCAGTATGGAAGCCCATAGCTGTGGATAGCTGCTTCATTACATTGAAAAATGTAGGATCTTCAGTAGATCTGGGAGTATGCTTAATAGAGTCCTTGCTCACCAAAGAAGCAGTAGATCTGCCCGAGGAAGGAGGTTCCTCCTATTCCTCCTTCTCTTTATCAGGGAGGATAAGGTCAGGGTGGTACTTCTCTTGTACGTTGACCTGCTCTAATCTGAGGTCCAATGAATGAGGGTCTGACAGTGACCTAAGAGGCATGGCCCAAAAAGGCCTGATTGGTGCTGACGACGATGGGGCCATCGACGGAGCCGGGGACCCAGGCCTGTAAGAGCCCAACTGGTGTACCAGGGCTGAAGTTATTTTAATCAGAAGAGTACTGAGGTCAACGGCAGGACAAGCGTGTGGTGACAGTGGAGGAGTCACCAGAACAGGGGACAAAGAACCCTCTGTCAGGTCTGGAGAACCAGAGGGCCCTGATGTCCGCGGGCCTGGAGAAGCATCAGGTCTCGTCGGAGGGGCTGTATCAATGACCTCAGGGTCGATGACCAGCTCCCTGGGATATGGGAGGAGGTGCTGTTGGTAGGGGCCTAAGAGAAGCAGAGGCCTGGACAGCGGTAGACATCGGTGTAGCCGGAATCAATGAGGTACCCCTGGCGAAGAAGAAAGAAGTTGTCGGGGAGCGGAAGCACCCTGCCGGGGGGGTGGGGGAGAAGCGGTCTTGATCTTGGTATTTCTTGTGATTTTTCCCTGAGGACCTGTCCCAGGCCTTAGAGGCCTGCAAGTTCAACGAACCCACCGGCAACTGGGGACCCCAGTGGACCCCTGCCCGGAACTGGCTACTTGTTGTTCCATAAGAAACGTCTTCAAAGCCTTTTGTGTCGTCTAAGGGTCGTAAGGTAACGGCACAGCTCAAAGTCAGAAACATTTTGATTATGTCCAAGACAGCAGGCACAGAGGTCATGGTTGTCTGAAGAGGCAATCTTCTTTCCACAGCGGCAGCGATGGAAGAGAGATGTGGAAGGAGTAACTCTTGACATAAACAAGGTAAAGGAATCTCTTGTAAAAAAGAGATTTGAAAACTAAGGCAAAAGGAAAAAATCAAAGGCAAAAATGGCGCAAACTGTGACGACCTTCCGGTGGGAGAATCCATGTAACAGAGTCGACATGGAAAGAACTGAGAAGATGCGGGGCCACCCACACTTTTATAGGGTTGATGTCTGCAGATTTTATTTTATTTATTTATTTAATTAATCGGAAATAACCTTTGACCTGGGAACTCAAAAGTTCCACGTCATGAGACAAGTAAGACAGTTACAATGGCACAGTTCACGTAGACAGAAATACAGGTATCTACCATAGGGATACTAGCAGGACATAACAGTTTCAAGCAGTTGATTACAAGCAGTTGCAAAATTACAAGTTTGAGAGGTATAAATAGCTGCCTTGGGAACAGGCATTGTCACTTGTTTCAGGTTCTAATTCTACAGAACAGATGCAGGTGTAAGGTGGATGGAGAGGGGTAAAGGAGCAGAAGATGAAATAGGCTCAGTCCCAGAGATGAGTGGAAAAAAATTGGTGCTAGGAGAGCAACTGGTGAATTAAAAGAGGAAAAATAAGGTGAGTATGAAGTAAGGGTTGGTTAGGGGAAGAGGAGGTGTGGGGGTAGGAACAAGCTAAGAGTCACAGAGATGGGATAAAAATTACTGGAGCTAGTGCAAGCAGAGAGAGGGGCAGGAAGAGTAAGTACGTAAGATGAGTATGAGCTAGACTACAGGGGATTTACAAGGTAGTGGGAGGAGCTAGAAAGTCTAATAACCCACAGTAGAGTCCTTAAGTGGGAAGTGAGTGCCTTTCTGAGGTGTGTAAGTGCCATATGCATGTTAGCATTCGCAAGTTCTAGCAGATGACATCTGCATGGGTGACCCCAGCTGTGCTGCTGGAAAATCTTCCATGTGGATCCTGCTTCACTGACCATGAAGTTCCTACAGTGTGACCTGATGACTGAGATATCCCCGAAGAAGATCGCCCCTTTCCATGAGAGGGACGTGTCTCGTCAGAAAACGCTAGCCCTGGAGCATGTGAGCAGAAATGTGGCAATTTTGCATTGACTGGAGACGCAAAAAAGATCCAACTCTGGATGACCCCACCAGATGAACAGGTCTTCTACAACCAAAGTCAGCAGCTCCCCATTGTGCATTCTGGACTGTGGCCAGCTTAGCCTGTCTGCCGGGACACTGTAGACTTAGTTCTAGAGCACAGTAACAGATCCTTATCATCTCCTGTCACAGAGGGTGCAAATGGATCCCCCTTGTTTGTTGATGCAGTGAACTACACTGATGTTGGCTGTTTGCACCAGCAGATGGCCCATGGACAGATGGGTTTGGAAGGTTTGTAAAGCATACAGAATGGCCCTCATCTCCAGGATGTTGATGTGGAGGGCAGCCTCCACTTTGGCCACATTTCTTGAGTCTGATGAGGCTCCAGGTGAGCTCCCCCAGCCCAACCTCTAAGCGTCTGTGGTCAGGATCTACTGAGGGGCAGGGAACAAGGGAGGGAACCCCTTTCAGCAAGTTGCTGGGTGCCATCTACCATAACAGCACCTTCTTGACCGGGGAGTAAACTAGAACTGGCTACTCCAGGTCATCGGTGCATTGATCCTACTGTACTCTCAACGTCCTCTGTGGGAGTCTCCTGAGCAGCCTGGCTAGGGGTACTGTGAGGATGGCTGCAGTTATCACACCCAAGACCCTGAGGAAGAGTCGGGCCATAATAAGTCTGCTGTTGCAAATCAGCTTGGCCTGTGCCAAGAAGCGCTCCACATTGTTCTGGGGCAGGGAGTTAAGCCCTGAGCAGCGTCCAGGATGGCCCCTATGTACTACAGACACTGACAAGGGGTCGAGACTGACTTGATAGTGCACCCTCTGAAGCAAGAACCTGATGTACTTCCTGGGGGGGGATGACAAATCCCATTAAGCAGGTCAGCATCCTGTATGTCTGGGGAGCATATCCAGTCACCTATTTGCAGTAGGGGCAGCAGGCCTCACAGAGTGACCATCCTGAACTTTCTGTACTGGATACAGAAGTTCTGATCCCTCAGATCCAGAATAAGTCTCAAGTCCCCCGAGGATTTGGGGACTAGGAAGAAGTGAGAGCAGAATTCCCTATTCCTTTGTTCTAAGGTAACTGGGGCCGCGGCCCTCTTGTACCACAGTACACGTATTTCCTTGAGGAGCACTGGTATGTGGTCTGGAAGATCAGCTGAGGGAACCGGTGGAAAGTCTGGATGCAGCTCCAGAGCCTGATCCTGTTCTATTAACTGCAGGACCTCGGCATTTGTTGTAACCTCTCTCCAATGCATCAGGTGGACGGAGAGGTGATCCACTACCACCTCCTCCAGGTTTCGTACTGGAGGGTGGGGGTCTAATGAGGATCCCCACTGAAGCAAAACTGGCACTGTAATCGCACCTCCTCTAGGGGCTTTGCCTGTGGACGAGGTTGGAGCCAGCAAAGCTGCTCCCCTTTTGCTCTGTTTGACCCTTGACCTAGGCCCACTGGAAGCCCTGCGAAAGGGAACCCTCTGCCTACTTCTTGGTTATGTGTAGTAGAGGGAATGGCCTGAACTTAGAGTCCTGCCAGAGGCTTGTCTGCAGAGAGGGTATCCAGCATCTCAGACCTAAGGCTTGTACCCTCTGAAAGGAGTATTCATAATGGATTGCTGGATATTACTAGCAAATCCTAACACCCTTATCCAAGAATGCCTACCTGGGCAGATGCCCACCGCTGTTGCTCTGGCTGAGGCATATGAAATGCCGTGGACAGACATTGAGAGGTGCTTACCCAAGCCACCCCCAGTCTGGTTAGGCCTTGAGCATTCCTTGCTTCTGGGGACCCTCTGGAAGGAACTGGCTATTGCTTTAGCCTCATTTCTTGAAGGTATTCTGGTATTTGACCATATGGGCCTGATAATTTGCTATTCTGAGGCACAGGGTGGCATAGGCAAAGGTTCTCTTTCCCATGAGGACCAGTGTACTTGAGTCTTTTCTGGGAGGATAGAACTGAAATGTTGGGGCACTTTAGGCCAATCATGGGCTGCAATTATCCCCACCAAACTAGCCACAGGGTGGCCTAGGAAATGAAAGGCTTTCCTAAGGGTGCCTTTGACAGCTTGTCTGCCTTTCTAGGCATGACAGGCAGCAAGCTCGGTCTGTGCCAGGTGGCCAGGGTGGCATCCATTCTAGTACAGCCAAAAGAGGAAGAAGAATAAGGGGTAGAATCTAGTAGCTCTAGAATCTCTACCAATGTACTCCTGCTCTTGAGCATCAAACTCCATTGCAGGGTGGAGTTACCTCATCATACAGAGGGTGGAGAGGTCATCAAGAGGGGACTTTCAGTGTATATATTTTAGAGGCCTCATTCTTGGTGGAAAAGGTGGAGCCAGGTCCATCAGAGAGGCTCCCATCCAACTTTTCCTCCTCTTGTAATAGAAGGTCAAGGCTGTATTTCAGGGCTCCGTCCACAGGCTCTGAGGCCCGTGCAGGAGGATTAGTGAGAATATCAATGCCCTGGAGTGTGGAGGGTGTGGCGACAGGGCAGGTGGCGACGTGGGGGCTGGTCTGAAAGGTCCTGTCATCATAGCAAGGCAGGCTAGGGCCTCGGCATCAACGGGCCATCACCAGCCACAGAAGGACCAGCGGAACTTACTGTCAGCCAACCTTGAGGAACTGAGGTCTAGGCAGCAGGACTCTCGAGGTTGAAATGGGGGGGGGGAGGTGACTGTAGATTTGACAATGATGGGCCTTTGCTGGACGTGCAGTCGGAGCCAGCCACATGGGTGGGCAGTAAGGAGTGGCAACAGCAGTTCACAAAGCAGGCCAACAGGCAACATTGATGGGGGAGCTGGAGCACTGGCATTGACAGGCCAATGCTGGCCGTGGGCAGGTCTGACTAAAGTCACTGCAGAAGCTGAGCTGTTGGTTCCGAAGTCTGAGCTGCAGGACTGAAGATGTTGATTTTTGCCCCTGACATTGAAGGGCCAACACCGGCCAAGAGAGGTCCAGCGGGGACCTTGCTAGGCCTGCCACATCAACAGTAGAGATGACAGGCCTTCGCAGGCTATTGGGGTCTGGCAGGAAGCACTGCTAGAGCCATACCTTGTGGGGAAGAAGATGCTGGATAGCAGGAAGCGTTGCTGCTGAAGCAGACAATGCTGCAGCTATGAATGGCGCCCAGAGGCGCAACAACCAGGGAGAGCACCGGGGCAAGATTTTCAAAGAAGTCCGCTGGACCCAGGAGGTCCTGTGGAGCCTGAGGAGATTATCGGCGACACAGTGGAGTTCTTCCTTCAAGGGCCACTCCGCCGGAGGAAGACCCACAGTGCAGATGGCAAGAAAACATAAGGCTGGCTGCCGAAGTCGCCTGGAAGTTGGAAAGGAGATAGTGGGCCTAACGGTCATGGGCCCAGAGAAAGCCACCGCTCTCAGAGAGACGGAATAGGCGTCGTCATTGAACACAGCGACTAAAAGAGGAGTTAAGGAGGAAATCACATTAAACTAAAAAGTGATTAGTGAGGAAAGAAAATAAAGAAGATCTGGAGGTCGACTGAAGCAGTGATGTCTCCATGGAATCCGAGGCGCGATAGTCAACAGTGGGAAAAGAACAGAGGAAGGCACGGGGCCACCGACACTTATATGGGAGGAGCAACGTCGCTTGACATTGCCGTGGGTGGCCCCTTGTAGACTGCTAGCTAGAAAAGTTTCCATGTGGTCCTACTGCCTGATGGCTATAGTTCCACAAGTGTGGCCTGAAGCAAGAGATACCCTCAATGAAAATCACCAGGGTCTTGGATATTGACTCCTCATCAACCTCTTCCGATAACAAGTTGACCGTGTCAAGGAAAATCTCAACCACATTATCGATCAGTGAAAAGGTTGACAAGCCCAGCAGGATTACTGTGGAGCTATTGACCTGGTCCTCAACCAATTCTGGCTCAGCCCAATCAGGGTGCTCAACAAGCTTCAAGCAGTGTGGGGGATCAAGGGAGCTGGAGAAGCATGCTCTCTCCTGGTCCCATAACCAAATGTGGTGCTTTTTGTGCTTTTTACCATGGTGAGCAGTGCTCTTCCCAAAGGTCTGGAGTGTCCAACACATCTCCTGGAACTCTCCAGTGAAGGACACTCTGACACTAGCCTCAGCCAAGAGCAGCACTGAAGCTGACAAGGTGCCCACTGCAGCCCTGGCTGCCACTTCTTCCATGGCTGCAAGCTGAGCCGCGGACCCTGCCCTAGTGGAGGCTACCTTGTGATCCTAAGGCCACAGTTTAGGATGCCAGCTGGAGAAGATGTGCCTCGCAATCATCCAGTGAGGAAGGGAACATCATGCAACACTGTGCGGGTCCATGCATGACATCTTCTCTTGGCACATGACTCACTGCTTAAAGCTAGGAGCTGGCTTTGCTTCTTCATATTTCTTCTTCTATTGCTGAGACTGGAGAAGAACTGAGGAATGCAGCGAAATATTGATTTGTCCAAAGAATATGCGTGGTCTGACTGTGGCTGATAACATCCTCTATAGCAGAAGCCTCTGTCCATTCTGGAAGACTTAGCCACTATCTTTGGGGTATGAAAATACCTGCACCAGCATTTCCACAAATACGCTCTCGAATAAGTAGCTGAAGTTAACCCAATGGCCGGGGTGGCAGATTTATGCCAGTTATCTATGGAATGGTTAGTGTTTAGCTCCATATTCCAGTTCTGATGTATAATAGTCATAGATGCTTCCGGAAAAGCATTATATAAAGCAGCTATGAGATGGGCCAGGATATCTCCTTGCAAATATGATGATTATTTGAAAGAATTGAGGGACTGGTTGTGTGACTTTGCTGAAGCACTCACCTTTGTTATTCAAGTAAGATCTCAGCTGGAGGTATCCGTAGTGATCGGTGGCTGGAAAGTGACAGTTGATTTGCAATGTAGAGAAAGTCCTCACGAGTCTAGCATTTGGAAGACATATCTAAGTCCTAGTCTGCCTCACCCCTGCAACACCTTATTTATTCTGTTTGGGGGATAATCAGTAACGTATGCTAAGGCTCAGAGATGAAAGCAATGCAAAGCTGGCAAACAAGTTATTAGGATGGCCAGCCACTGGTGGAATGTTTCCACCGTGAACTGATGAAATTTAAGTTAGTTGTCTTTTGAGTTACACAATATCAGTTTAAGTTAGTTGTCTTTTGGTTCATACAACATCAGTTCAACAGTTATACGTTAAACCTGCTGTTTGTGTGAAGACTCAGTTTGTCTTTGATTTTGATCACTAGCATCGGTGCTGCACAGGGATACTGTTCTGTGATCAGCATTGTGAAAGGTGCTCTCTATTGGCTCAGTATTCCATTGTGAGGTACCAAACCTCAAAATATCACGTGACCTACCCAACATCAAAGCTAATGTAACCCCACCTGCAAATGGGGGTTCCCAAAAGTCTTCTAGGAGCTTGCCTAAGTGCTCCAAGTCTGAGTGGTGTTCGGAGTTTAAGCTGTTTAAATGTGATTCCCAGTGAGCGCTTTTAAAGCCTCCAAGTACTGTCTCTTTAAGAACTGTCTGCTTGCAGACATAATTAGTTTGTATGGGGGGGGCTGTGTGTATTTGAGCCCGAGTCCCGCTCAAACTGCTGCCTAAGCGCTCCGTTTCTGCCGTTGCTACAAGTGCAGAGGGAGCACTATTGAAAGCTGTAACAGTTTGTGGGAAAAAATGCAGAGTAATACTGAAAATGCAGTTTGTCTAACCTATTTCTCCTGCAGCACAAACTGTTTCTGTTGTGCCCACCATTTTGGTCCCGGACTGTTGAATTGGACCAATCTATACGTGAGGACTCTAAGATGGAGCTTGCTTTGGGCCAATCGGGACTGGAACTCTCAGTTAGAGCCTGTGGAAATGGGACTGTATGGAAGGTGCCTCTGGGTACTGTAGTTTTGGATCCTCGGCGCCTTTTTGCACCTATAGAGGGAGCCCTGCTGTGATTGACAACTGAATTGACCAACCAAACCTTTTGGATCAAAGTGAAAGACCCTGGGCTGTCTGTTGGGAAGCCAGATCCAAGTTAAAGAGTGAAGAGTGAAGGAGCTCAGCTCTGCTCTGCTCGAGTGGCATGGTAGTCTGTGCGGGAGGCGCGTGTGAGGCCCGAATCTCGGCCTGCTTGCGTTGTGAGAGGAAGAGAAAGAGAAAAAGGTGTTTTCGGACTGCATCTGAATTTGTGCGGAAAAAGCAAGCTGCTGCTGTTGTGAGACCAGGCTTACCCAGTAGAAGACCGAAGATTTTGCTGAAAGCGATTGGCCTGTCAGGACCTTAGCTACCGTAGTGCTCCCGGCTAATTGCAGTGTGTTTTTCGATCGGGACCAAGGAGTCACCTGCCTGGTACAGTAAACTTTCTTTTACATATCAATGTGCTATGTGCTGGAAGGGGATCATGTTCTGGTTTCCCCAATTGCTGTAAACTGTGCTAGTGCTGGAAATAGTTTTCCCAGCCCAAATCGGACTGAATCCGTGCTGCCTGGCGCAGATAGACCCTGCCATGAGGGTCTTGCCTCACTACCTTGCTGCAGAGAAAGATCCATCATCAAGGGGTTCTGCTTCCTCTGGCAATCCAGAGAGTTCATCCATCAGCCCTCCTGTGGTTAGCCTGGGTACCGTGAGTAATTATCAGGGTAGCTCCCTGCAACTGTTGTTTAATCAAAGTGTGCCATCTGATTGTTTGTGCTTTTCCTTCCACGAACTGAGCCATCCAGCTCCGGATTACAAATTGTGTGTGCATGTTCTTTTTCCATCCCAGGGCCCCAACCAGCTGCACCGGACCTGGCCAGCCCTTTATCCATCCTGGGTACCCAGAGAGTGTGACTATATGGGGCTCTAAGTGCATGCACAGTACTGTGGTTATTAATGTGTTTAAGCTAATTAACCTGATTTTCCCCCTTCCTTGTTACAGCCCCCTAAATAAATCAGATCTGTTTGTTTCTGCAATTTACCTTGACTGTGGTGTCAATTTATGCTGAAAGTATTGTATTGTGGATATTGTACTGCATCACCTTATTTTACAGGGGGTCCCCAGAGTCGAGCTGAAGGAACCAATCCTGGGGGTCAGTGCTAAGAACAAGTGTATGTGGTTTGCATATCTGAGGTATTGGGAAAATTACTGTTGTGTACTGTGTGGGCCACTAGTGGGAGAAAAGGGGGGTCACAGTGTCCCAGAGGGCTGTGACCTGGTTAGACTAGCCACAACCAACCCAGACATTTGGGTGGAGGCACCCATTTCAGAACCTAGGCCCCTTAACCTGTTAGTAGCCAAGCAGGCAGGGGTAGTAGCCCACAGGATAGCGCCACCTAGGGGTTACACTAACATTTTATAAAATGGGTCAAGATAACCACTGTAAATACTGCTCTATGGACTGGACAAATCACATACTCATGATGCTGCATGTTCTAAGCCAAAAAATTTAGTATCAGGCCATTTTTGAAGTGCAATAACACACTCGCGTGTGGTGCATGTGTTAGGAGATACAGTGCACTCTTCTGGTTAGTGTGCCGAGGAGCACTCAGTCTGCAACCTTGTGCCTCACCACACACCAGAGGAGTGCCTTTACTTCCCAACAAATGCAAACCATGTAGTGTGCTACTGCCCACATCTAGTAGGTTGGGTATGCCATAGACAAAAGAAAACATATTTTCACAGCTTTATCAACATTGGGTGTTGTAGATAATTTAATCCCTTTTCCTTTTGTCATTCACATGAGAAAATACATCTTTTCAAAAAGCAAGAATTGGTGGATTTCCCATCCAATATAGGCTGTGAAGCAATGTACCACTTTTTTTGCAAATGCATATGTTTCTCCCTCTGCATTATGTATGTGAATGTAATCTGCCCTATGATCTCCTGTCCCCCACCCCACCCCACCCCAGGTCGCAACAGGAAATGAGTCTCCTGGGCTCTGTTTGTTTACATAGTAAAATATGCTTTAAATAAAATACTTAAAATAAATATTTCTGCAAAATCTCATGCGGTACAGCACAGTGCAAACCCTGTTATTTCTGCACAGTGCCATGCAGTAGAGCACAGTGCAAAACCTATAAAGAAAGACAAATTGTTTACGCCAATCAAGGCATGTCTACCTGTGGTGGTCCCGTCAGCAGGAGCCGCCGTGGATGAAAGCTGCCTGCACCTCCTTGGCTGTGATTGTTGTAATCTGCATGGTGCTGCCTAGCAACCGTCCATTGTCTATAATAAAGTGACTGCTCCTTGCTGCTCAGGTCCCTGTGAAAAGGGGGCCTTAGGTGCCTCACCCAAGAGATATCTGCGTGGGGCAGCAGAGAGGCCGAGTGCAACTGTCCACTCTTCTCTGGAGAAAGAAGGCTGTAAGCTGCCTTTGACAGGATGACAATGCGTGGCAGAGCTAGCTGGGGGGGTTTAAAGTCCTTGGTAGACTGACTTGGCTGTCGAGAGTTCTGGGAAGATGGCGTGGATGATTTGGACACAGTGCTGCTTGTCAGGTGGTTCCCCTTAGAGTTGCACTCCTGCTTGCACGCCTCACTGGCAGAAGGGCCAAGATAAGTGCAGTCATCTATGGAACTGTTGGCGATGTTTCGGAAACTGAGGGATGAGGTGGGTTTTTGGGAGATGTCAGCGGCACTGGAGGAGCTCACGCCATTTTCTGCTATAGAGCCTGTTGGAAAGGAAAGATATCAATGAATGAATGAAGTACTGAGCTGTAGGCCAAGGATTTAATTCTTGTGAACTAACACTCCAAAAAGATTAGACCTGGACATTATTTAAACATGGGACACTGACAGAAAGAAAATGGGGGTTACTCACCTGTAACTGTAGTTCTAGGAGTGGTATATGGTGTGCATCCACACTTCTGGCAGGATTCCCTTCCCCTTTAAATCTGGCTAGAAGGTCTTCAAGCTGGCTCTCCTTTCACCCACCCTGATGGTATCCTCCTCGGCAGCAGCCCGTGAAATCAGATCTTACCTGCTGGAAGCAAGATTCAGTGTGCCACTTGCCAGGGGAGGTCTATCCACAATTTCCTGAAAATTCCTAGCAGTTCTCTGGGAGGAGGGGGCAAGGCACACACCCCCTATTTAGGAAACAGAGATTAGAGAACCAAGGCCCCAAAACCAGCATGCCGACATGTCTCAAGGTCGATGTGGTAGTGGGAAATGAAGGTGTGCACTGACTTCCAGGTAGCAGCTTGCAGATTTCCTGGATAGGGATGTCCCTGGAAGCAGCCACCAAGGCAGCAGTATGTCTGCTGGAATGAGCCCTAAGCACAACGGGAGGCTCCCTACCAGACAACCTATAGCACAGGTTGATGTGGGACTATCCACCTGCCAATCACCCACTTAGCTGCCAGTCTGCCAGGTGCTGCTTCAGTGTAGGTGACAAAGAGCTAGTGAACCTCTCTCCGAACACCAGCCATACACTCCTTGTAGTAAGCGAGCGTTCACCTCAGGTCCAATCTGGGGAGTCTGTGCTTGGCCTCCGAGGCTGGAGTGGTGAAATACAACTGGAGGTTAATCACGTGGTTAAGGTGAAACTCAAAAACAATCTTCAGGAGGAGGGTGGAGGACAACCTTGTCCTTGTGAAAGACCAAACAGGGAGACTCCACAGAGAGCGCCTGGAGCTCACTGATCCTTCTGACAAGAGGTATTGGCTACCAAGAAGGTGGTCTTCCATGACAGGTGGGAGATGTGACACCTCTGCATTAGTTCAAATGGCTTGCCCATTAGCACTACCAGTACCAGCAAACAGCCCCAAGGTGGTGGTGGCCTATGCACCAATAGGGACATATGGTCACGGCCCCTGAAAAAGCGCCAGACCACCTTCTCCTGCACCACCGTCAACATACCTACCCATACTGAGTATGCAGAGATGGCTGCCAGGTGCTCTTTGAGGGTTGTCAACCAGAGGACCAACTGGCAGAGGGACCACAGGTATTCCAGGATGCTTGTCACTGGGCAAGACAAGAAGGTCTAGCTCTTTGCCCTTACACCAAATGGAAAATATCTTCCATTTGAAAGCAAAGCACTGGTGAGTCAACTGCTTCTGAAAGGCCTCAACAACATTATTTATTTATTTATTTAAAGCTGTTAACCAGGAGAGGCACACCGAGCCAATCCTCATTTCCAAGTGCGACTCGGGAGAAAGGGGAGTTGGGAGGTTTACAATACTTGGGAGATACACAGTAGTACAACTGTTAAAAAAATCGATTGAAAAGTGGACCTCATCAGAGAGACCCAAAGCCTGGAACACTAGTCACTCAGGAACCAGGCTGTCAGGTGCAGGGACTGAAGGTCCAGGAGGAGGACCCTCCCCTGAGAGCAAAACAGCAGGTCCGGGTGGAGAGGCAATCAGCACAGGGGCCTGCTGCTGAGGAGATTGGGGTACCAGAACAGGCGTGGCCAGTCCAGGGCCACCAAGATCATCCATGCCTTGTTCCTCCAAACCCTGAGAAGCACTTTGTGAAGCAGGGGAAAGGGAGGGAAGGCTTACAGGAGACCCTGGGTCCAGGGCCTCGCAAAGGCATCCCCCAGCAATGTTCTGCACTGAGGGGAGTGGGCACAAAACAACCTCAGGTTTGCATTCTCCCAGTAGGTGAACAGGTCAATCAGGGGGGTGCTCCACTGGGAGAACAGGTGATCAACTACCTTCTGGTGAAAGGAACACTCATAAGATGCCTCACCCACTCAACTAAGGGCATCTGCCAGCTGGTTGGACACACCGGCTACATGAATTGCCAAAAGGTCAGCATCTAGGCTGTGGACAAGGGACCAGGTGCAAAAAGCTTCCTGGGACAACGAAAGGGAATGCGTCTTGCCTTGCTTGTTGAGGTAGTACATGGTGGTCGTGTTGTCTGTCTGGACCTGGATGACCTGACCCCGCACTACAGGAGCAAAAGCCATCATAGCAAGGCAAACTGCTGTGAGCTCCAGCAGGCTGATGTGACTTGGGACTCCTTGGGGGTCCACAGCCTGTGGGCTCTGTGGTCCCCCAGGTGGGCTCCCCATCCTGACAGAGGGGTATCAGTCATGAGACTGACCATCGGCCCTGGAAAGATGGCCAGTCCAGGTGATCGAGGTGCTGAGACCACTGATGGGCCAGCTCCCACTGCAGGGGCCGCATCTGCCAGCAAGCCCTCAGGACAACACTGGAGCAAGCCACCATGTACCCCAGCTGGTACAAGAAGTCCTGGGCAGGGCGCGATTGCCCAATACGAAATGAGCAGGCAAAGGAGGTAGGATCCTCCATTCTGTTCACCAAGAGTTGGGCCTTGACCCGAAGGGAGTCAGGCTCCGCCCCAATGAACTGGATCACCTGAGAGGGGTTGAGTTTCTACTAGGCAGTGTTGCCCAGGAGGCCCAAGGCTGAGCAGGTCTGGAGGGCCAGGTCCCTGGACCACTCCACCTCCTCTATGGAGGAACCCGTGATCAGACAGTTGTTCAGTTAAGGGTACACCTGGACACCTCTGTGCCACAGAAAGGCTGCCACCACAGCCATGCATTTGGTGAAGACTCTTGGAGCTGAGGAGAGGCTGAATGACATGACTCAGAACCCAAAAAACATAGAAACATAGAAGTTGATGGCAAATAAGGACCTCAAGGCCCATCCAGTCTGCCCATTTCTTTTTCTGCCTTATGAATGTACCATCAGCCTTTGCTCTGTCAATGGTCTATCTATTCATACACATCTGTGTTGCTCCCTTATGCCTATCCCATGCCTGTTTGAAGCCCTGCTCTGTATTCATATCCACCACTTCCTGAGGTAGGCCGTTCCATGCATCCACCACCCTTTCTGTGAAAAAGAACTTCCTCGCATTACCCCTTAATCGGCCTCCCTCTAATCTCATGCTGTGTCCTCTTGTCCTGCTATTTTTCTTATACTGAAACATGTTACACTCTTTCACCTTGTTAATGCCCTTAAGGTGTTTGAATGTTTCGATCATATCACCTCTCTCCCTCCTTTGCTCTAGGGTATACATATTAAGCTCCATTAATCTGTCCTCATATGTTTTCTGATGCAGTCCCTGTAACTTTTTGGTTGCCCTTCTCCAGACTGCCTCAGTTTGGTTAATGTCCTTGTGAAGGTGTGGCCTCCAGTACTGCACGCAGTAATCCAGATGGTGCCTAACCTGTGTCTTGTAAAGAGGGATTACTACCTCCCTCTTCCGACTTGTGATACCCCTACTAATATACCCCAACATCCCTCTAGCCTTACCTGCTGCTTAAGTGGTCTGCTTGGATGATTTCAGGTCATCGGTGATGATGACACCCAAGCCTCTTTCTTGCCTTGTGATTGCCTATAGGTGGCTTCAGGGTTTCTCTTCCCTATGTGCATGATCTTGCACTTCTCTGCGTTAAATTCCAGTTGCTACTCTTCCGACCATTTTGCTAGTTTATCCAGATCTCTTCTCATTCTGCCCACCCCATCTGGATCATCTACCCTGTTGCAGATCTTGGTGTCATCTGCAAACAGACAAATCTTACCCTCCAGTCCATCTGCAATGTCACTGATGAAGATATTGAAGAGGACTGGCCCCAGGACTGATCCCTGAGGTACCCCACTTGTAACGTGCATCTCTTCTGACTGTATACCATTTACCACCACACTCTGTTTTCTGCCAGTCAACCAGTTTGCCACCTAGTTGACCAACTTCTGACCCATTCCGAGCCTACCCAGCTTATTAATCAATCTTCTATGTGGAATAGTATCGAAAGCTTTGCTGAAGTCAAGGTAGGTGACATCAACTGCTCCCCCTTGGTCCACCACTCTGGCTACCCAGTCAAAGAAATCTATGAGATTAGTTTGACAGGACCTTCCTTTTATAAACCTATGCTGTCTTGGATCCTGTGCTCCTAAGGATTCCAGGTGTTGCACTATCCTTTCCTTAAGGAGTGCCTCCATAATCTTGCCCACTACTGAGGTAAGACTGACTGGTCTGTAGTTCCCTGCCTCCTCCCTGCAACCACTCTTGTGTAGTGGGATCACATAAGCTCTTCTCCAGTCTTCTGGGACCTCTCCTGTGCTCAGAGACTCACTAAACAGTTCTGATAATGGCTCTGCTAGTTCCACCCTTAGCTCCTTTAGTACCCTGGGATGTTTGCCATCAGGTCCTATTGCCTTGTCCACCTTAAGCTTATGGAGCTCTTGTAGGACCCTTTATTTTGTGAAGGGACTAGTGCATATCCCCCTCCCTCATGTCCATGGTGCTGAGCTGTGAGCCCTGCCCTACCTTCTCTTCAGTAAATACTAAGCAGAAGTATCTATTTACGATAGATGCTTTTACATTGTCCTCCTCCTCACATGCCCCCTTATCCCTTTTGATCTTAGCAATACCCTCTCTGGACTTTCTCCTTTCACTAATGTATCTATAGAAAGTCTTGTCACCTTCTTTTACTGTTTGTGCTAGTGTTTCTTCAGTTTGGACCTTTGCCTGCCTTACTGCCTTACTGCCTTCCTGCCTTCCCTGCTTCCCTTAGGGAAGTTTGGTATGCCTCCCTATCTTCATCCTGCTGCGTTCCCTTATATTTCCTGAAGGCCAGCCTTTTAGTTCTGACCTTTTCTACTACTGTTTTTGAGAACCAAAGTGGTTTCCTTCTTCTCTTGCACTTCCTTTTCTCTCTAACACAATGGGACGTTGCTGCATATATTGCATCTTTAATGCTTGCCCCCTTTGCCTGTACCCACTCACCTGTATTTCTTTTTTGCCAGGGCTAGCTTAACTCTGTTGGCCATCTTATCAAAGTCAGCTCCTCTGAAGTCCCATATTTTTTTTTTGAAATTGTATTTTATCCTCCTCCTCTGCCTCCTCCGACCTTGGCGTTGTCCATGCACATCCCACTACCATGACCCAGCTCACACACAATCCACGGGCCCCATGGAGCCTGGTTTACCCAGGCGGGGGATGAGTGAGCCATCCCAGTAATTTACAGTTTCGTCGGCCCCGTGACTTGCTGAGTGGGCGCGGGCAACGCGGCACGTCCCAGGACCCCGCTTCCTCCCGGACAAGGCAGGCTCCATTTTCCTGTTTCCTCCTCGCCTTAGCAGATGCAATCCCTGGCGTCATGGCCGTGCGTCGGCGTCTGCTCTGCTATTGGTGGCCGTCCGACCAATCCCTGAAAGGGCATGCGCTTCCTCGAGCCTCCGCTCGGGGTCGCTCAAGGGCCGGAATGTGGCCGAATCCCTTCCCCGGAGTAGGCGAGCTGTCGTCGGACGCTCAAGCCTGACTCCCCCCGGCCGACCCAAAAGTCCCATATTTTTGCCTTGGAATGGGATGATTTAGTTCTAGTGGCCAATTTGAATCATACCATGTGATGGTCACTGGCTCCCTGGTGACCTTCTACCTGGAGATCTGTGATCCTTTCCCTGTTAGTCAGTACTGGATCTAGAATAGCCCTGTCTCTTGTGGGTTGTTGTATCAGCTGTTTGAGTCCCCCCCCGCCCGCAGTGAATCACCATGTGTCTAGTTCTTGCAGATGTCCCTGCTGGTATTGACCAATCTGTAGCTGGCATGTTGAAGTCTCCCATTATCAAAAAGTTCCTCTTCCGAGTAGAACCACAGGAACCAACTCACAACTGGTGCCCACCGCCTCACCCACACCTGTGCCCTTTATGAACAATACGGATGGTTCCAACTCTCCAACCGTATAAAGTATCTCACATGTGCTATGGTGGGAAAAATCAACCTTGGCCTCACTCCGCCCCCGTGTTACTGCCTTGTTACAGCAAAACACCAACTGACAGAATACCAGGAGCTCGACAACCCAGATTCTACAAGTTCCTCGCTGTCGAACTACGCAGGGCCAACGCTCCTTCGCCTATAGGGCTCCTCTATGGATGAATGGTCTCAGCCACACCATCTCCTCTGCCTCAACACTAGGTCTGTTCAAAACCAGGCTCCAGGCCCATCTGACTGCCTCTAGCTCCTGTGACTGCCTCTCCTAGATTATGACCTGCACAGCTTTAATCCTAACTTATATACTCCTTAACCCCAGGCCCCCCAGTCCCCCTCCCCCCAGCTCCTGAGGCGCCATTTCAAATCTCGGGTCTTCATACCACCTCATTAGTCTCTCCTTGCCCCATTACAGCATTTATCCCCCTCCTTTTCTCTTCTATCACTCCTTCCCATTTATTTTTCAACAAATGCCTCCGGCTGCATCTTCATCCTCCCCCTCACCTCTCATCCCTGTTTCTCTACCACCCCAGGGTGCCTGATCCTACCCATTCCTTGTGGGCATATGCATCTTAGCTGTGTTTACCATCTTACTATAGCTGCCTCTGTTAACTACTTACAGTTCTCCTCCTCCTCCTCTACACCTTACTCTTCCTATAATTTACCCTTTTCAATAGCACTGTTGTACATGAATCGTTTACGGTTATTTCACTGTTGCTTCCTTGTTGTTTGTTATTTCTGACATGGAACCTTTGTAAAAGAGCCTTGGCTCAAAGGTACTTGTAATCCTAGAATAAATAAAAAATAAATAAATAAATAAAATAAAACCACCAGTGGGAAGGGCTGATTGGGATGTGGAGAAAGTGTCCTAGAGATCCAGAGAGCAGAACCACATGTCCTGCTCTAAGGAGGGAATGATCTGATTCACAGTGACTATCTGGAACTTGTACATCTGCAGGAACCAGCTGAGGTTGTGAAGGTCCAGTATGGGGTGTCAACCCCTTCCCCCCGTCCAATTCAATATGAGAAAATATTCAGAAATTAACCCCGGACCAGCCGTGGAGTCCTGGACACAGGCCACAACTTCTTTCTGAAGGAGCTGGGCGATGTCCTCCCGAAGGGCAGCCAACATGTCCAAGGACACCACACCTTTAAGTGGGGCATGGGTTTAGCTGGGTGGGAGAGCCTCGAATTCCAGAGGCAACCCACGACCCACCACTTTGAGCACCCATTGGTCTGAGGTGATAACGGACCAGGCGGAAGTGAAATGGTGTAGCCAGACCCCCACAGAAGGTCCCGGGCAGGACAGGATGGGTGGGAAAGGGACCCCCCAACCTGTCACTGGGCAGGTTTGGTAGAGGCTCCAGAGTCAGTTGCTGGGGAAGTCCCCGAACCCTTGACTTCCTAGCACCAAAAGGGACCGGCTTGGGCTTAGACCACCAGGCTTGATGTTGCCCTGCTTGGGGCTGTGATGGAGGAGATGGAGGCACAGAGTAGGGCTAAACAGAAGGGGCTTCTTCTGCTGTTTCTGCCCCTTAATGTCCTTCTGGGAGGTTGTGACAGAGTCCAGGGTGGTGTTAGACTTTTCAATGCGGGTAAGATGTCAGTCGACACCAGGTCCGAAAAGGTAGGTACCCAAGAAGGGGACATCTGTCAACTTAAGCTGAGTGTAAGCTGTAAAGGTCAAGATACTCAGCCACACTCGGTGATGCATGGCCACCACTGCGGCCAGAGATCTGGCACAGGAATCTCCAATGTCCAGGGCCATCTGGAACTGTTGCTTAGCCATGGCTCAACCCTGATCCTGGACCAGCTTGACCGCAACCTAAAGGTCATCAGAAAGGTGGGGAATGACCTGGTCCAGTGTGCCCAAAAGGGCATGGGAGACGTTAGCCATCATAACAGTGGCACTGGCCTGCTGAAGTTGCAGGGACGAGGCAGCATAGACCTTGTTAGCTCCATGGTCAAGCTTTTTAGACTTCTTATCTGGGGGTTTGTCGACATCCCCAACATTGCCTGTGTGCCATAACACTGAGTCCACGACCAAACCTTCGGCTGAAGGATGGTCGGTGAAGCTGGACAGAGATACAGTGGGCACAGTGTACTTGCAGACCATATGGGTCGAGGACATCAGGCAAGAGGCAGGACTCTACCACAGTTTCAAGGCTGGGCCCAGGATGGCCTCCGCCACAGGGAAGGCAACCCCAAGGGAGTCATTCTGGTCCAGGATCTCAGTAAGGGGAAAACTTAGCCCGCTTCTAAGCAGGTTCAAGGGGAATCCCCATAGGTTCTGAGATCAAACAGAGCAGCGCCCCAAAAGGAAGAGGGGCCTTGCTCTGAAGAAACTTCCCCACTGGACTCCCGGTCGAAGCCTGGTGTCCAGGAAGAGTGCATGGAGGAGCTCTCCGAGTCTGAGGACTCCTCAAACATTGCTGGCTCCCCACTCACGATATGAGGCTCGTCTGAGTGAGAGATCTGCACTGAAAGCCTCCTGTGGAGGCCTGTAATGGGGTGCACAGCCTTGGACAAGGCCCTGGGCAAAGGCTGCGGGGGTGGTGGCTCCACCCAAATGGGTGGTGAAGCAGGCATCAGCACGGCTGGAGGAAACAGCATGCACCATGGAATCGATGACCAAGGGAGCATCAGAATCAGCTGTGGTGCATATCCATGGCTAAGGATTTACTGCTGCCACATGACTTCCTTGTACCAGCGCCGCAACTTATGTTGGAGCCTTCCTCACCCGAAGACAAGGATGAGGAGCTCCGATGGCATCTGTTAGCCGATGGTCGAGAGGGGGACCCCCGAGAAGGTCAGGAGTCCCAAGATCTCGATCGAGAAGTTGACTGGGACCTCGGCACTGACTGATGATGATGTGCCGGTTGATGGGGAGGAGAGGCGGGGGAAGGTGAGGGACGTCTAGGAACCCCCGAAGGTTCAATCTCCGGATGAGAGACAACCAGCTCAGCAGGTTAAACTGATCCTTCTTGTGAGATGGCTGCTAGGACCGGAGTTCTAGAGACAGAGTCCTCCCCATTGTCCTCCGACAACAGGTCGACTGGGTTGAGAGAAATCTCGATTGGCTGGTCAGCACGCGTCTCGACCATCAAGCCCAGCAGGGTCTCTGTAGGACTAGCGGCCTGGACCTGGGTAGAAGAGTTGGTCGAAGCTGACAGCTCGACGGCTGTCAAGCCAGCAGAAGTGCAGGAATGGAAAGAGTGAAACTGCTCTCGATCCCACAACCTGCAGCAGGACTTTTTCAACTTGTCCCATGACTTAGACCCTTGGGAAAAGCCCTCCCCGAGAGTCGGAAGGGACTGACACAAGTTGTTGAATGCCCCAGTAAAAGAGTCACCCATGCCCCTGAAATCAAGGCGGATAAGGAAGAGCCAGAAGTGTCTGGGGGCACAACCTCTTCGAAGGTGGTAAGCTGCGTGGCAGAACCAGCTGCCACCAAGACTGCCTGGCAGACATCTTTAGGTTTAACAGGCAGGTCCCACTGGTCCAGGTGGTGTAAGATGAGGCGAGCGTAATGGTCCTCGAAAGTGGAGTGCTAAAGGGTCTGGCACAATCAGCAAGCCTGCGGGTTGTGCTGGGCCCCTAAGCAGCAGACATACATGGAGTGCGGCTCGCTGTATATTTTTTGATTGCATGCTGAGCACTGCTTGAAGCCAAGATTGGCTTTGGTGTTTTCCTGTTCTATCTGAAAATGGAGAGGCATTGAATACCAAGGAAATTTTTCTCAAAGACCGCAAAAAGCATGTTTTTGTTTTAATAGGGCCTACACCTAGCGCAGAGCTGCAATGGAGGGAACTGGA
Source organism: Neoceratodus forsteri (assembly GCA_016271365.2). NCBI lineage: Eukaryota > Metazoa > Chordata > Ceratodontiformes > Ceratodontidae > Neoceratodus > Neoceratodus forsteri. The sequence continues at coordinate 1,201,425,121 of CM057455.1, read as the reverse complement.
TGCTTCCAGTGTAAAGGAAGATCTGATGTCACAGGGTAGTGCTGAGAAGGATACCACCCATGTGGGAGGGAGGAGCCAGCTTGAAGACCTTCTGGACAGATTTAAGGGGAAAGGAATCCTGCCAGAAGTGTGGACAGTACACCATATCCACATCCCTAGAAAGGGGGATCAATCAATGTTCTTTCAGCTGAAACCCACCCACTTGTGTCAGTACTCATGAAAAAATCCACTGGTAGTGTTGGGGACACACTAATGTCATGCAGATCACAAAAGTGGCTTCAGAAATTATCCCCAGCTATCTGCACTTCTGTGTTTTGGTCGGGCCACTGTGCTCTATGTGTGTGTTGTGTGGAAGTGGATAGCTCTGCCCCACTTTCCACACACTCCAATATGGCACACACTGGGAAACAATGGGGCACAGATGGTATGACTTTAAGAGCCCTTAATCTTCTCTTGTATTAAATCTCTCTCGTATCTGCACCATTTCAAAAGAAAAGAAGAATCTAGAAATGTTACTTTTGATCTGTATGCTAAAGGTCATAATTGTTTGGGTTTACCATCTGGTGTGCAGGATCACTAAAAGAGTTTACATTCCCAGACAGATAGGAATCGGATGAAAAAACAGTTGCCATAACAGTGGCTCTTCTAGAGAATCTCCTCCATTGGACCACACCTTTGGAACTATAAGCTGTCGGCTTCAGGACCACTCAGAAACTTTTGCTAGCCAGGGGCCATCCACAACGACATGCAACATCAGCACCTACATAACTGTGGGTAGACTCACTGCTCCTTAATTGCCTGTCAGAAATGAGCTCGAAGGGCCTCTTACCATGAGGAACCAGGAGACTAGACCAGTATCAGGCACATGTGCAGAGGCAAGGACTGGAATTATAATATACAAAAGGCACTAATGGACACCTCCAAACAAGGCAGTAGACAGACCTGCCAGCTTATACTTCAGAAAGAGGGAAGGAGGGTGGGCGTAATGTGGCCCAATGAAGGAGATTCCCTTGAAGATCTACTGTTACGTTGAGTAACTATTCTGTCTTCATCAAGTATATCTCCTCCATTGGGCCACACCTTTGGAACAATTCCCAAGCAATACACAAGATACCCAGGGAGGATGGCAAAGTCTGATACACCATCAATACAGAAGGCCTTGCAGCACTACAAGATGAAATCCAGCACGTCTATGAGGGACAATGCCTAGACTGTAGTACTTTTTTTGGACTTTATGTTTATTATTTTAATAAAACAAACATATAGTTAATGCCCAGGTACTGAGCTACAATAGATATTCATACAGAAACCATGAGGGCACCACTCCTCTTAATACACTCAAAGATCTAGTCAAATACTTTAAGATACATCAGTTGGAGGGAAAAACAGAAATATTTTTTTATAATCGATTCAGTGTAAGCTGTTAAATGAGTCCATTAGCTGCATGGAATACTACAATAATAAAGTCTCTCAGCACTGTTCAAAACATCGCCCTCCTCCACCAGTGGTAGTAGGTCTTCACCACGCTTAATGTAAAAGTTATAGCACATAACATGCACTCCTAATTAGGAATTTTTTTTAATTTTTTATTTAGTTTTTGTTGACCAGGTAAGTGCACTAGACGAATCCTGCCTATTTTCAGACATGACCCGGGGGAGGGGGTTACAGATGAATGCCATCTGACCTTGAACGAGATTAAGCTGTTGGTGGTATTTTGCCGATCAAGCTAGTTTCATAATGTACTGTGATTATATCTAGCGCCAGTAAATTACAATATATACAGCCATATGTCTAAACACACAGCATAAACAGTTTTGTTCAACAAATGTTTTCCACAGTCCGAGACGGTCGAAAGTCAGTCGTAACATGAAACAACAACTTATAGCCACATTAATATAGCCTTAAACAAATTCAAGCATGAGGTACAACATTAACTGTCAGTTCAGCTTGGAAATATGTGAGAGTCTTGGGGTACACTGCTCCAGGCACAAAATATGGATAAATCCAGAAACTACTGAAGCACCCAAAAGTTTGCATACCTGGAGACAGCCTAAGCCCCAAGAGGCATTACTCATGGTTGCCTTGCCTGGAAAATACTCAGGTATCGTCCTCCTCATCCAATGAGTGTTCCTCTTGGTCCACTTCTCTAGGTCTCTTCACCGCGTGTTTTTGGGCTCATTTCATTGCCTCGTTGGCGTCAGCAAACACAGAACTCTTGCCTTGGAATGCAATTCTCAGTTGAGCCAGGAAAATCAGACCATGGGAAATATTTACCTCCCTCAGCCTGGCTCTTGTGCCATCAAACTTCTTATTTTTTTGTCAGGTTGTGTAAGCAATGTCAGGGAAGAGACTGATTTGCTTCCCATCTTGAAGAAGGATCCTCTTCCTTCTAGCCAGCAATAGCACATAGTGCCCTGAGCCCATCCCATCCATTTCTACCACCACTGAGTGGGGTGCATCTAGGTTGTCAGGACGGCCCCTCAGAGTCACCCTGTATGCCTTCTGGATTCTTTGGGCTCAAGGAGTGACCTCCTCTCCAAGTTGCTGCACCAACCATTCCTGGAGAAACAATAACAGATGATCTCCTTCACAGACCTCCGGAAGACCCAGGAAACCAAAATGTGCTGCTCTCCCCTGATTCTCAAGGGTCTCCATAAGGGATTTGAGGGGATTATTTTCTTTTATGGTTGCAGTAATAGCACCCATTGCTGTGTCAGCTCTCTTTGTCACTTCCACTGTGGCAACTTGGACTGACTCCATTGTGGTTCTCAGTTCCAACCACTCGGTTAGTCAGAGACTCAAATTTGTTGTAGAGACCAGCGACTGATGAAATATGCCTGTTCAGTTTTAGCCCCAGGGTTTGGAGAGTCTTTGCTCCAATATTTTCCCCAGACTCCATGATGCGGCCCTGAGTAGACCTCGTGGTTGGCACTCCAGAAGCTATTTTAGATTTAGCTCCTTCGCTCGAGTTCTTGTCCTTATGAGGAATACCCATTCTTGCCAGTACCTGTTTTGCTCCATGTAGATAATTTTAGAATTTTCCTGTTGGTACAATAACCAGCACTTTATAATCAATTTAGTTTAAACAACTGTCGAGCTCTAGCTTGGAGCAGCCATCTTGCTTGGGCTCAACAGCACCCCCTAGACTGCAGTGCTTTGTGAAAGTATACACAGTGCTCCATGTGGCAACAGCACATGTCTGCTGCAGAAACATTCTGAAAACAAGCAGCAGAAGTGGCCATGCCACATGCAGAGTAGCCACGCACAGCACCAGGAAGTTACTTGCTGTATAACAGAACACAAGGCAGTTAGCCAGTCATTTGAATAGGCGCTGCTTAGACACAGAGATGTCTCCTTTCCTAGGTGTGAATGAAACAAAAAGCTGAGAAGCATTGGGCATTAGTGCAATCAAGACAAAAAGGAGCAACGCCTCACCTTTGTTGGCATGTTGCATATAATACACAAGAAACTGTATGGTCTGATTCAAAGTAAAATCAGACACCACACTTTTGGATGAAAACAAGGATTGGTCTGAAAAGACACACTGTTCTTGTGGAAAAATCAAATACGGAGGCTTGTGCATCAGAACCTGAATGGAAATCCTATGAAAAAAGTCATGGCGACCAAAAACAGCATCTTCTGTGAAGTGAAGGCTCTCACAGGTTACAGCTGGCTCAAAGGGAGTCAAGATCAATTTTTACAAAATGAAACTGAGGTCCCAAGGCAGAACCGTTTTATGAATTGGGATGCACACGTGCAGAATACCCTTCAAAAACATATGGGACACCTCTAGCTATGCCACCATGTGCCCATTAAGAGAGGAAAGGAAAGCCGAAACATCAGCCAAGTGCATCTTAATGGACAAGTACAGGAAACTTGAGTCAGACAGGGACAGAAAGTAGTCCAGTATCGTACTGACAGACCATGTATAAAGGTCCACTAAGCAGAAGGCACACCGTAGGGAGAAGTGCTTACATTTCACAGAATAGGTGTCTTGCAGAAGGCTTTCTAGCTGCAAGCAAGACATTAGTCACCTGGTGGGACCACAAAATGGGCAATGGCTACGTCTTCAGGAGCCATGCATCAGATGTCGGGTCCACAGGTCCAGATGGATCAGACACCCTAGGGCCTGTGACAACAGACCTCAACAAAGGGGGAGCTGAGCAGGAGGTTCCATTGCCTAATGCTGCAGAAAGGGAAACCAAATCTGGTGAGGCCAGAAGGGAGCCACCAGTATTAGGGTGGCATGCTCTGCCCACAGTTTGATCAGAACCCACTATATGAGAGGGATTGGAGGAAAGTCATAAAGGAACCTCCCTTTCCAGATGATGGACAGCACGGCTCACCAAAAAACTCCATGGCCTGGAACAAGCAAGCAGAAATGCAGCAGTTTTGCATCGTGCAGGGATGCAAAAATGCCCAACTCTGGATGACCCCATCATGCATAGAGGTTTTTTACCATGCAGGTCAGCAGTTTCCACTCATGCACCAGGGACTGAGACCTGCTTAGCCTGTCTACCAACACATTTCGGACACCTGGGAGATACAAAGCTCATAGTCGAAGACTGAGCCATCGCTCAACATCACACTCTCATCATTTCCCATCACAGGGGATAGGAGCGAGTGACCCCTTCCTTGTTTATGTAGTGCATGACACTGCCATTGTTTGTCTGAATCAGTATGAGACCAGGGCCAAGGTGCTCCTGGAAAGCTTGGAGACCAAGCAGAACTGCCTGCATCTCCAGTACACTGATATGGAGAGCTGACTCTAGATTGGCCCAGGGCCCTTGGGTCTCATAGGATCCATGATGGGCACTCCAACTGTACCCCAAGGCATCCACTGTGAGGATCTGTATGGGAATCAGGGTCAAGAATGGAATGCCCTGTAACAGGTCCTGGCAGGCAATCCACCATACTAGAGCATGAGGTAGAGGGGACATGACAAGGACCATTTGTTCCAGCTCATCTATCAGCTGATCCGACTGTACCCGAAGAGTCCAATACAGTCTGCACATATGTAGATGAGAAAAGGGAACAGTAATGATGGCAGCAACCACCATCATCCCCAGGAGATATAACATCATCTGAGCGGACATATACTGATTCCTCTGTATCAGCTGTGCCTGGCCAACAACAGCCTCTAGCCTGTCTACAGGCAGGAAGGCATAGTCCATCACTGTGTCCAGCACTGCACCAATATACTGAAGGTGCAGATGAGGCATGAGTATGAATTCTGGAAAATTTATTGTAACCCCAAGTTTCTCGACAAGTGTCTGGTTCTGGATAATGTGTACGGAGTCTCTTCCAAGGATGGGACCTTCAGGAGTCAGTCGTCCAGATACGGGAAGACATGAAGCTCTTCCCTCTGGAGGTCAGCTGCCACAACCACTAAGCACCTGGTAAATACCTGTGGTGCCTAGGATAAAGCAAAGGGCAAGACTGGAACTGATAATGGCTGCCCTCCAGCAAGAAACAGAGGAACTGCCTGAGGCACTTGCAAATCTTGATATGAAGGCATGTGTCCTTCATGTCCAGGGCACAAAGCCAGTCCCCCTTTTGTAACAGGGGAAATCACAGCCTGAAGACATACCACTCAAACTTTTTGTATTAAGTGAACAGGTTTAGGTCTCTGAGGTCCAGTACAGGATGCAGTTCTCCTGTCCACTTGGGAAACAGAAAGTATCTGGAATTAAAGCTTGTTGTTTCTTTCTTGGTGAGGAACGGGTCTGATACCCCACTCATGTATAAGTGACTGAACCTCTTCTTTCAAAAGGGAGAAGTGGCTCGGAGGATAATGTCAAGGAGGTGAAGAGTAAACTGGAGGGTTAGACAACCGCTCCAGAGCATGCCCCTTTTCCACTATTTCCAGGACCCTTCATCCCTCCACTATGATAGATGAAGAGAGATCCATTCCCAACTCTTGCAGCCCTGGCAGTAGCACTAGAGGGAGTGGGGGAGGAACTGGGAGTTAGAAAGTAGCAGGGGTGCCACTAGGCTAGATACCCCTGGGTGCCTTTGCATGGGCAGCGGGGGGGGGGAGGGGGCAGAAGGGGACCACCACTATGGTATGATCCATGTGGCTGCTGACAGGAGGTATGGCCAGCACAGGCTGCAGGTCTGTGAAATGAGCCCCTAACCATGCTCCCTGGCAGGCTGACAGATCAGAGATTTGAGTGACCTGAAAGTCATTCTGGAGGACTGAAGCTCACATAGAGTATTTTCAACATCATTCCCAGGGGCATTCATCACAGTCTAGTGTACATCAATAGCAAATCCAGCTACTCTAAGACAGCAACATCTCTGCAGGCAGATGCTGGAGGCTGCAGCCCTCTCAGAAGCATAATTTGCAAAGTTTAACAGATGCTCTCTAGTATCCACACCAACGGAGACCGCTTTAAGCAAGTCAGTCTTGGCAGGACCATCAGGCAGAGCCTGACTTGTAGACACATTTCCACAGACCATTCTGACATTTAATGGTAGTCTGCAATTCTTAAGCCTAAGGATGCAGAGGCAGAAGTTCTTCTGCCCATTACATTCAGTCTCATGGATTCTTTGTCAGGAGGCAAAGTGCTCAAGTGTCTAAGAGCTCTAGAGTGGTCATGATAACCACAGAATCGGTTTAATGCTGGGAAGCATATTTAAGCAATAAGGCAAGACAGGGAGTGCATTATAGTGGGACAACGGCACGCCTCAGGTGGGGTGAAGCATGAGGCAAAGCTGAGTGCTTCCACCATCCAAGAAGGGCCATTTGCCCACCATAATGCACCCCCTGGAGTGTGTTATTGTGATTATGAAATGGGTCACTTTTGGAATATAGGGCACTTTTTAAAACATATATACTTTTGTCATTAAATTTATAAAATAATCAATGTAAATTAAAAAAGGTCCAACATGAACATTGTATTTCTTGCTGCTGTCCAACAGATGGTGCCAAACTGCTTTACTGGCAGTATTGAGGGTAGGCAGTGGCTTCCCTTTTTGCAGCTGCCGTGATGTGTGGTGGGGCCAAGTGGCTGCGCTCAGGAATGGCGGCGTTGTGTGGAGTCAGGCCAAGTGGTTTGCGGTCGGGTAAATGGCGGCCGCATTTCTGAAATAACTGATGGAGTCAGAGCCAGTGCTCTACAGTCAGGCAAGCAGCATCCTGTCTGAACACGAGCGGCTTATCTTACGTTGGTCAGCCCGGTTGAGGAAACAAGCAAGCGATGGTGGAAGCAGCCAAGTGGAGGTAGTGACGAAAGCTGCTTTTAGCCGCAATCGGCGGCTAAGGTAAAAACTTTACTTTTTTTTCTTAAAGCTGTTACTGTTACCGCAGATTGTGCTAATGTGCCTCAATATATGGTGGACTGCTATGGTGTGCCGTTACATCACTTGTGGGCGTTTTTGCTCCAATGAGATGCGGAATAGTACAGTTGGGGTGCAGAGTCTTGAATGTGTGGAGCTTCTTTCAGCCGAGCTTTTGTGCTGGGATAACGGCTCGCCTGAAAGTAGTTCTCAGCCAATCGATTCAGCATTCTTTACACCCATTTCATAATAAGACTTAGCAGACAGAGCAGGGTACTGCCTATCAGCCATTCTAGGTACTGCAGGCAAGGTATCAGACCTAGGAAAGGTGTTATCCTTTAAGGCAGGATATACAAGAGGGATTACAATGGAGGGCACAGTGGGAACCACCAAAATCTCCATTAAACTTTTCTTAGTGGAGTCTTCCTCTTCAACTTCAAATCCTACAACAGCCTGCATTTGTCTAAGCATAGCCTGAATACAGGGATTCACAGAAGAAGATCTGGGTGTACACACCACAGAGTCCTCACTACATGAGAGAGGGTAGAGCTGGAAGATCAACCCCCTACACACCACACACACAAGGATCATTATCCCTTTCATCATCCTCTACATCCTCCTCCATAGTAAGGAGATCAGGAATGTATTTGACCTCATCTGGAATGATAAGAGGGCAATCAGCAGTGTCAGTGACGGAGGTGGCAGCTGTGACACAGGAATGATGGGTATGCTTCTGGATCCCAACGACAATGATGGTGTCGGGGGGGGTGGCAGTCAACAGGACAGTAATTATCACTGGCATAAGCAATGGTAACAGGTGTTGAAATAGTTCAAAGAATGACACCTGCACAACCTGGTAGCTAATGGCATCCTATAAAGAGCCCAGGACAACCAACATCGAAGGGTCAGAACCCGACAATGGGGGCTGCATAATGTCCACAGTAAATAAGGCAGCACCAGAGGCAGACTTTCACCTTGGTGTCTCACCGATAGTCAGGGTGGCTGTAGTTGTCGCTGCTGTAGCAGATGAGGACTTACCCTCCATCAATGGTGACATCAACCTCACCGGCGAAGCATGAGCTTTAATCTTATACTCATAATGATGGCTTTAAGATGAGAATTTTACAATGACTTATACTTGTCTTTGTCCTTAGTTTTCAATGACAGCGGCAGTGACTGCATCAAACACTGGGAGTTCCTTTCCCGGAGGCAGTCGAACGAAAGGGAGAAGCCGGCTTGGTGCCTGTGGCTTTGGCTTAAGCTTCCATGGATTCAATGGTGATGAAAGTTTCTACAGCCTTCTATCGGTGCCTCCTGGTGGCCTGGTTGAATCACTAGCAGATCTTGCAAGCCTTGGCATTGTGGGACAGGCTCAAACAGCAAAAACAAAGCGTGTGTCATCCCTGTAGATGCTGTAACCCTAGTACAAAACCTAAATAAAGGTTCTTTCAATGGCAGCATAAAAACATAACGTCGACACGTGAAATTTAAGTTTTAAAAAAGAAAAAAGTTGAAGAAAAGACAGTGTTTCTCTGCAGGTCCAATGTGTGGTTGACAGTGTAAGAAAGAACTGAGGAGCAGTGTGGCTGCCCATGATTATATAGGCACCGACGATTCACATCATTGTGGGTGGCCCCTCGCTAGCAAGCTTCCGAATGGTCCTGATGCTGATAGCTTACAGTTCCAAAGGTGTGGCCTAATGGAGGTGAGACCCTCGATAAAGATCACTGTTTACGACAATTCAGGAAATAACAATTTAAACTCTGATCCCTCTGTATCCAAGTTACATGGCATGCCAAGCCACTTTCATCCTACACTGAATGGTATCCATATAGGGTTCGTGGCAATTGTGCTTGAAAAGAATCCCATTCATAACAACCAAGAATAGACGGTATTGCTACCAACCTCACTCAAACTCCTATCAGATGTACAAACACTAGAGTGACACCATGAATTCTACCGCCGCTTTATGGCAGGGGCAAAAATAAAAAGCAACAATAAAACCTGCTTCTGAACACAAAGTAAAATTTGTAGAATCTCAGCTTGTTATGACCAAGAATGCATGAAAGTGGTTCAAGTGCATGAAGCTGGGTCAATAAGTTCCTTCTATTGTTCTTGTTCAACAAATACATTATTTTCAGACAACCTGAAGAATTCAGTTATACCATGTGCATTTCAGGACAACACTCCAGACAAATATTTTCAGGCATTCTAGACCGCTACCTCTTCATCCTTGCAGTCACATGCACTACAGGTGTAAGAAGGGCGAAAGGCTCTGCTACTGATAGTGTCCTCAAAACTGTCCCTCATTGCTGTGAGGATTATTAAAGGTATTTCTTGAGGCAAGTTTGTATCTGTGTATTTGAGTCATTTCCTTAACATCTGTAATTCTCAGTCATGCAACTTCTTTTTACAGGAGCCAGTGGAATTTATCCACATTGCACGCCACAGTACCATACTGTCCCATTTGTCATGTAGAAAGAGTTAAACATAAGGATTTGTTTTATCCTCTTCTGTTCTATCTCTTGTCTGTCTGACTGCGCAGACAAATGTTCTTGTGAGACCTAGGGACTGGCCACTCTTGACGGTCTCGCTACCCCCCTCCCCCGCTATCTCTCTCTACCTTCACGTGCTGTTTCTATCTCTTCTTTCCCCTTGTGTATCTGAATTATAAAATATGTGTGAATCTTTATGTGAAACTGGGATCCCTTGTTTTGAAAATGTATATTGTTATTTATATATATATATATATATATATATATATATACATATATAGTTATATTGTTGAAATGACTGCACAAAATCTATTTGGAGCTCAAGGGGTTAACCTGAGATGCTGGTTTGCAAACTCTCTGCAGAGCTGTCAACAGGAGGTCAGTTCTGGGACACCGTAACATTTTGTGGCACCTGCAAGGGAGGAAACTGATAAGAACATTCTCTGAAAAACAGGATGTCTTCTTAATGAGGTCCCAAAGATGTATAAAAAGAGCAGCAATACTTTTGCTAGAGAGAGAGAGAGAGACTGAAACAGGGAAATAGAGATACCCTTAGATGAAGGACTTTGTTTTCACTGTTTGTACTGCCTTTGTAAATAGTCATACTGAACAATTTTTATTTTTTATTTTGCTATTATTAATAATAATAAAACACTCACCCCAAATCTAGCCATGGCTAAGTCCTCAGGAGCCATGCATGGGGGTTCAGTGACTTGAGGTCCGGATGGACCAGGGTGCTCTGCTCCTGTGTAACCAAGCCTCTGCACAGGAGGTTCCACCCCCAGCTGATGCAGCAAGGGGAACCAGATCTGATGAGGCCAGAAGGGGGCAATGAGGATCAGAGTGGCCCCTTCCATCTGGAGCTTGATTAGCATCCTCTGAATCAGAGGAAAGGGAAGAAAGGCGTAGAGGAACCTCCCTTTCCAAGACAGGGACAAGGCATCTTGCCAGAAAATTCCAGGCCTTGGAGTGAGCAAGCAGAAAAGCAGCAGTTTTGTGTTGAGTAGGGAAGCAAAAAGTTCCAGCTCTGGATGACCCCACCTGTTGAACAGGTCTTCTACCACCGAGGACAGCAGCTCCCACTCGTACATCCGAGACAGCGACCGGCTTAGTCTGTCTACCAGGACAACATGGATGGCTGACAGTTCTAGACCGTGTTCCAGAGCCCAGTACCAGACCCTCATCTCTTCCTGACACAGAAGGTGTGAGTGCATTACACTAATGTTGTCTGTCTGAACCAGCAGATGGCCCGCGGACAGATGGGTCTGGAAGGCTTGTAAAGCATGCAGAATGGCCCTCATCTCTAGGATGTTGATGTGGAGGGTAGTCTCCACTCCGGACCATGTTCCTTAAGTCTGAAGAGGCACCAGGTGAGCCCCCCAGCCCAATCCCGACGCGTCTGTGCTGACAATCTGCTGAGGGGAAGGAATGAGAAAGGGAACTCCCTTCAACAGGTTGCTGAGTTCCATCTACCATAGCAGCACCTTTTTGACTAGAGAGGAGACTAGAACCTGATGTGCGAGGTCGTCAGTGTGTTGGTCCCACTGGACCCTCAATGTCCACTGGGGGATCCGCATATGCATCCTGGCCAAAGGTACCATGACAATGGCTGCAGCCATCAGGCCCAAGAGCTTCAGAAAAGTTATGTCCATGACAAATCTGCTGTTGTAAAGCAGCTGGGCCCGAGACATCAGGCAGTGTGCCTTGTCTTGTGGCAAAAATGCAAGGCCCTGAGCCGTGTCCCGTACTGCCCCAATGTACTGTAGGTGTTGACAAAGGGCAAAGACTGACTTGGGCAGACTGATCGTGGTGCCCAGGGCATGAAACAACTGCCTGGTACACTCTAGGGTCCGGAGCAGTTGCTCCCTGGACTGTGCTTCGAGCAACCAGCCATTCAGGTAAGGAAAGACATACTGCCCCTCCCTCCTGAGGGCTGCTGCCACTACCGCAAAGCATTTGGTAAAGACCCATGGCACAGAGGACAAGCCAAAGGGTAAGTTCCGAAATGATAGTGCTCCCCCTGGAACTGGAACCTGATATACTGTCAGTGGGAAGCACAGACCTTGATAGGCAGGTATGCATCCTGCTTGCTGAGGGAGCATATCCAGTCTCCCTGGTGCAGCAGGGGTGGCAGGCCTTGCAGGGTCACCATACTGAACTTCTTGTACTGTATGTAGAAATTCAGGTTTCTCAGATTTAGGATGGGCCATAAATCCCCTGTAGATCTGCAGATGATGAAGAAGTGGGAATAGAACCCCCTGTTCCTCTGATCCTCTGGAACAGGTTCTATGGCCTTTTCTGCAGCAACATGCATATTTCCCCTAGCAGCATTGGAATGTGGTCTGGAGGGTAATTTGAATAAACTGGAAGTAGATCTGAAGGCCACCCCAGAAGTTCTAGAATGTGGCCTTGCTCTATGAGTTGTAGGACCTAAGCATCTGTTGTGATCTCCCTCCACTTGTCCAGCTGGAGGCAGGAATGACCCCCTACCACTACCTCCTATAGTGCTGGAGGGTGGGGGTCTCTCCCGGATTCATGCTGAGGCAACTGTGGGCCGCACCATCTCCTCTGAGGGCCTTCCAAGTGGTGGAGGTGGGAGTGGGCAGGGCTGTTGCTGATTGACCCTTACCCTGGGGCTTGGTGCCTGGTTTAGGCTTATGCCTGCCAGCTGACTGCAGCTTTTGGGGATAGAGCCCTACCCCACCCCGCACTGGTACACTGCTGCCAGAGAAGTACCTTGAGAGTCACCACATCCAATGGCGGTGCCTCTCAAAGGATGAGGAGGTCAAGGAACATCGATGACAACACCTCCTGATCAAGCAAGAGTGGTGCTCGACCTAGAGCTCCACCTCGACTGTTGACCCAAGGGCTGAAGAGAAGCCACAGGTGGTGCACTACAGGCCATATGCACTGGTTTCAGTGGAATGACCTCCGATGGAGTCTGTTGCTGAGTGGAGCCAGTCGGGGATACAGAAAAGTCCATGTCTTCCTGAGTGAGGCCCAGGAAAACCAAGGACTTGCAGATCAACTTAACAGGGGCACTTTGGACCTACTCACCTGGCCCTTGACCACAGAATGCTTGACCAGAGTTGAGTGCTTGACAGGAGTCAAGCAGTCGGGGGAGTCATGGGAGCGAGAGGAATGCGAACTCTTTCAGTCCCACGACCTGTACTGATGGTGCTTGTGCTTCATACCATGACAAGCAGGGCTCTCCCCAAAGGCCTGGCCCCCAACACATTTCCGTAATTCATCAGTGAAGGATGCTCCGATGCTGGCCCCAGCTGGAAGCAGTGGCGGGGCATTAGAGGCATCCATTACAATAGTAACTGCTGCCTCTTCCATGGCAGCAAGCTGGGCAACAAACCCCACCACAGTGGAGGTCTTCTTGTAGCCCTTCAGCTGAAGTTTTGGGTCAGTACTGGCCAGCCAGCTGAGAAGAAGCTGGGCTGTGTGATCCTCCAGAGAGGGAGGGGACATTGTGTGGCACAGGCCACAGCCTGAAATATCATGTGCAGGCCACAAACAGCAGAGGCAATACTCATGTGGGTCCATCTGCAACATTTTCTGGCAGCATGTGACACAGAATTTGAAGCTGGGAACAGGCTTTGGTTCCTCATGTTCCATCTTCTGTTGACAAGGCTGGAGCTGAGCTGAGGAATCTGGACCTTGATGATCTTGCAAACTACAGACCTGTCTCAAACCTTCCCTTTCTTGAGAAGTTGATTGAGAAGGTGGTGGCACTGCAGCTAGAACAGCACCTGGAGATGTATGACATCTAAGAGCCCTTCCAGTCTGGCTTTTGGCCTCACCATAGTATGGAAACTGCCCTAGTCAGGGTATTCCACGCTCTCCTCTCAGCAAGGGATAGTGGATGATGCTCTATCCTCATTCTTCTAGACCTTTCGTCGGCATTTGACACAGCGGATCATGGTGTGCTTTTGGCTTACCTGAGGCACTATGTGGGACTCTTGGGCACCATTCTCCAGTGGTTTGAGACCTACATAACTAACAAAACGCAGCAGGTGGTACGGGGCTCTTATACATCAAGCAGTGCTGCACTTTGCTGTGGGGTGCCTCAAGGGGCAATCCAGGCTCCCATATTATTCACTGTGTACATGCTGCCTCTGGGGGAGATCATTAGATACTACAGCTTGACATTTCATTGCTATGCCGATGACACCCAGCTGTATGTGTCTTGTGCCCCTGACGACAGGACGGTTATCTCAAAACTGAGTGAGTGTCTTAAAGGAATATAAATAGGGTTTTCAGACTCAACAAAAACACATCACTGTAGGTTAGAGGTTTACCTACATATGATATACTCCATTTGCCTCGAAAATCTGTGGTAATCTATTTCGTTACATTGAAAAGGTTCCATGAAATGTAAACAAACTCCAGCTTCATATTTAAAAAATGTGTTTCAGTAGCTGCCTAAAATAACCGCTACATGCATGCACAATGACATCAGTGGAGCGAGAGTACTCCAGAGCGATAATACAGTTTGCATGGGGACTTTAGTAATAAACTATTGAAATAACATTAACAAAGTGTTTTTCCTCCAAATCTTTTACAGTGCAGGTGTGCAAAGGTTGTCACGCCTGCACAGTAAAGGAGCTGGAGGAGCAGCGCTTTGTTATTGTTATTTCAATAGTTTATTACTACGGTCCCCATGCAAACTGTATTATCACTCCAGAGCACTCTCATGCCACTGACGTCATTGTGTATGCACGTAGTGACCAATTCTCGTAAGTGGTGCCAAGACCCCCCCCAATGCTTGCCCTTTGGTATTCTATCATAAATGATATGTACCATTTAGAGCGATTTAATTGCTCAGTGTACTGGTAGGTAACAGCAGTTAGAGTTACGGAGGAGGCCATGGATTTTTATATTGCGGAACAGGATGAATCCTTTGTTCCATGAAGGTGGGAGGTATAATTGGTACCATTATATGACACTGTAGATAGACTGGGAGAAGTGTAAAGCCATAACCCCCTCTTCTGAAATAATTTTAGGGTATCCAGCTGTTGATATCACTACTTATTTGGCATTCCTCTTGGCCCCCCTGGCCCCTATCTGGATGTCTTCCTTTATGTTTCTGGGAAAACATATACTTAGTTGAATAGTTATTTATTGGCTCTCTGGTTTATGCTACACCCTTTACATGACTGTGTACTATTTCTATTCCTCTGATTTGATATGTAATTCAGTATTTATTTGTATGTATAGTATATTATCCTGAGAAACTAAATGAAGAGTGTCAAATAAAAAAACAATCTGGGGGTCACTGTGGACTCCAAGCTGACTCTGGAATCCCAGGTGTCGGCTGTTGGCACAGTGGCTTTTATCATCTCTGTAACATTGCTCGGATCAGCCCTATCTTGAGCCAGCCAACCTCGCAACACTAGTGCATGCCCTGGTCTTGTCTAGGCTGGACTACTGCAATGCTCTTTACCTGGGGCTATCTGCAAGGCTAATGCAACACCTGCAGCTAGTTCAGAATGCATCAGCCTGGCTGACTGCTGGGACATCTCATTCCGAGCATATCACACCAGTCCTCTGTGCTCTCCATTGGTTTCCGGTCAGGTGGTGCATCAGTTTCAAGGTTTGCTTGTTAACATACAAGGCCCTGCATGGTCTGCATCTGGGCTATCTGAAAGGCCCCCTGATTCCATATGCTCCTGCTCGTGCCCTCCAGTCAGTGGAGGCAGACCTCCTGACTGTTCCACAATCATGCTTGAAATCATCAGGTGATAGGGCATTTGGTGTGGCAGCTCTGATCCTTTGGAATGCCCTTCCCCGTGAGGTGAGAGGGGCTCCTTCACTGGTCGCTTTTAAAACATCTTTGAAAACTCATTTCTTCAATTTATGCTTTGGCCTGGCTTCTTAATTATTTGTATTAGATTTTAGAAATTTTTCATCTGTTCATTGTAAGCAAGGCCCCGAGTTTTCTGAGGTTCCGTGGCTGTGGAAGTCCGTGGAAGTAATTGCGGAATTTAGCTCCACCCGCAGTTTTCCTTTCCAGCCACAGAACTGTCTGACTCCCGTGGAACTCACCGCGGAAATCTTTTTGATGGGTCAGACGCAGTAAGAGCTCACCTGTCACAGCATCAGGGCAGCTTTTCTGGGCTGCATATCACTGCTTAGAATGATCTGACCCAGGAGATCCACGCACTGGAGGTAATGATAAAACGAGAGACCATTAGTTTTTGCTAAACTTATAAGAGGATTGGTGGTTCATTGGCAAGCGGTTTTCCTGACTTACAAAAAATACTCCTCAGAGAAAAGAAATGACAGCTATTTTTTTGTTTCTGTTGTTTTTCCCACCCCTTCTTAGCAATTCATATGTGTTTTTTTACAATGACAAGATACAGTGTAGATTGCAAATGCAGTGTGAGAGAGAAGGATGAAGGTTTAACCCGTGGTCAACATAATGCATTGCATGCAGTTTCGGGACCTATCAAGTCTTCCTGAATTACTGTATTGAAAATGTGTTAAGCAGAAGGCTATATAAGAAAAAGAGAAGCACAGACTACCCAACACCCCCTTGCTTAGGTCATCCACTCCACCTGCCTTCTAATTATTTTTTTTTACTTCAAAGTTTCTGCTGTTTGCATGGAAGATGTTAAATGAATGAACTCCCCATCTGCGTGACTTTCTTTTTTTTTTATAGCCGCAGATTCCTTTACCTAACTAAAGGTGCCTCAAGTTTTAGCATAGGTTTTGCATTTCTCCTATAGGGAAACTAGTACAGCAATGATTTTTTTATCTGTCAAATGTATTTACTTTGCAAAATAAGGTTAGACTGTCTTTATTATCAATGATACAGGGTGACCATGGTTACCATGTGCAAGGCACAGACGCTTGATGGAACAGAGTTGACTGTGTAGTGAATTTTTGCACTTCTTTTTACGATGGATTACGGCAAAGACGATGGATGTAACTGAATTGCTTCTTTTTCTTCCTACTCATGTGATTACAATTTAAATGCGGAAGAGAAGGGCTACTGATGCATACATCACAGAGACAGAGTAAACCCCAGCAGTTATGGAACAGGTGAAAGTAACAGGTTGTGTGCATTACTTAGTGTTTTTTGGCTGGGGATATGGGCAATATACTATTAAATATTTGCAAATAATAATAACCCTTCAAAATCTTTAATGCCTTCCTTAGTTCCTGACACATTTGTTCACCACATACACACACATATCATCAGAACTGCACCAAATTTCTATATTATATTCGCAGATGATCACATGATTACCTCAGACAAAATAAATAAGTAAATAAAGAAATAAAAAAAAAAAAACAACATGGACCGGCCCATCGGCGCAGCGGTTGGATTTCTGCTTGCGATGCCAGCGACCTGGATTCGGGAATGAGCTTGGGGCGCTGGAGGGCCGGCCGGGGGGGCAGCTTGAGCGTCCCACGACTGCTCACTGTCTCCAGGGAGGGTAGGGGTCGCGACTCAGTACTGAGGCGACCATTGGCGGAGGCCGGTGGTAGAGCAGCATGTCGGGGTCATTAGGGGTGGTGCGTGACAGACGTCGGCTCTCGCCTTGACGTCCGGACATCACGCACCTCAAGAAAAGCCAGGAAAATCGCTCGCTGGCCTCTGGATGACGGCCCTCGGTTCCTGAGGGCTTCCAGTGCCTTTCCGGTGCCTCCTGTTCCCCAGCAGCATCCCCAGGCCCTAGAAGTGAGCGCTGGGGCTATCCCCCCCCGGTGCCTTCCCCCTCAGAGAAGAGGGACCCACCTGGTGAAAGGGACACACCGGGATATCCCAGGGGTCGGCTACGATCTGGGGAATCAGAGGAGAGCCGGGCAAGGATAGAAGAGATCAGGGGGAACTTGTCAGGAGCCCGAAGGAGAGGAGGACCAGCGAGCACAGGGCGGAAAAACAGATCACACACACACAAAAAATAAACAACAACATACAGATAGATCACTCCGGCTACCTTGGGCAGAAGTACTAAATACTTTTGCACAGAATGCAGCAGAACTTCATAAGAAAGTTTTAAAACTTAGAAGAGAAAGTTGGCTGGGACACTGCAGTAAATGAATCCCGTTTTGGGTAAAGTATTTGTGGTTCACTGACCAATGTAGTTATTTGTTCCTTGATTACTTCTGGGAATTCTTGGAGTATTCCTAGTGATATAATTGTTAGTCTAACAATGATTTTATTGGCTATGCATAGATAAACAGCACATTACTGAGAAGTTTTTCCGGTTATTATGTTGAAGCATCAGTGTCTTTATCTCTCTCTCCTTGTATAAAGAAACTGCCGTGCCCCGTCACCCCAACCCCCCGAAACCATCACCATGCACCCCATTCATGAACCTAGATGTATTTTGATGTGTAGTGAAGGGACACTGTCACTTTGGGGTTGCAGACTGCAGCAAACACTTCTTGCTATTGCTGCTTAAACATGTAAACTGCTTCTGTATGTTTGTAATTCTTCCAATAACTGTCAATGTGGCATTTGTCTGCAAGTATGGCATGCATTTAATATACTGTGAATTTCTCTCTGCTTTGTATTTTTACTAACTTCACTGCCACATGCGATCTAGATGCGATTTAGAGATGTTTTGGAGTTACGAAATGGAAAAAAAAAGGCTTGCACCCTTTCTATTTTGTTAAATATATTAACCACATACTATTACATTTCAGATTGCCTTGTATTCTGTTGTAGTATGAAGGTATTTCGGAATCATCCAATAATGCTTCCAGACGTGTCAGATATTTATTTATACAGAGCCGAGTAATTGTGCATTCTGTGCAAAAATAGTCAGGACTTCTATATACTGATATTTATCTTTTTCAAAACTATTTCCAACACAGTCTGAGCGAACTATGTGTGTGTTGGTGTTCTCATTTTTTTATCCACTTATTTATTTATTTTGAGGAAAAAATATAGGAATTTATTTCAGTTCTAATCATGTGTTGTGAATTGATGCTGTCACGAATGAATGATCAATTAAGTATTGAAATCTGATGCCTAAGGTGGTATAAACGTTTCATATTATTTTCATTATTAGCAACATATTAAAAAATGTCTATATGTTGCAAGTGTAAATATTCAATAGTTAAAACTATAATCTCTGATTTCATGTAGGGCAGATGAGTTCATTATTGAATACTTATTACCTTGTATTTACATAGGTAGACTACTATGCTTATCAGGTAATAGGTATACCTAGAGATATTGAGTTTCATGGCAGAAATTGACATAGTAAGAAAAACATCACATCCCCTCCTAGCTAGCACAGTACCATCGCTGCTCGTGACACTGATTTCAAATGTATTTAATTATAATACTGCCCTCTGGGCTGAATCATTTTTAAAATAGTAATGCCCTCTTGTCCAGGTCCCCGCAGACATATTTCATATTTTATGTGCAGGCTCTTCCATCGCAGCTGCAAAGCATTACATATAATAAATACTAATAAAGAATACAAAATAAAGGGGTCTCTGGCCTGGAGAGTATTAGAATTATTTAAAATAATTCAACACAGGAGAGCGTTATTATTAATTATATTTACAAACATGTCCCCAGGTGGTATGGTGCCAGCTAGTAGGGGGACCATGAATTTTTATGTCATGTTCTGTAGGTATGTGGGTTGGAGGGCCACAGAGCAAGGGAGGCTTTATTATTTGGTATTACTTGGTATGAAAGAACAGAGGAAGGCCAGAGCCCATCGAGACTGTTCCCCACACTATGTGGGACATTATTTATCTATTATCCCTCAACCAAACATCTAATTTGTTTTTAAAGACAGTGGCACTAGTTGCCTCTACCAATTCTTGTGGCAAGGTGTTCCATACAATGGATGCTCTTATTGGAAAAAAGTTTCCCCTTTTGCTGGTTTTATAAGTTTTTACTTCAAGCTGTTTATTACGCAGTCTCGGAACATGTCTCCTTTTGGAGAGTGTTAGACCACATTTGTCCATTAGATATGGTGAATTTATTAAATTAAAAACCATAAGCATATCACCTCTTAATCTTCTAGTCTGAAGACAGAAGAGACCAGTAGCTTTTAATCTGTTCTGATAATCCAAGTTTGTTAATCTTGGAATCATTCTAGTTACTCTCCTTTGAACCTGTTCAAGAATTGCTATGTCTTTTTTTTGGTTTGGAATCCAGAAAGGGGAGCCATAGTCTAGATATGGTCTAATGCAACAGTGAGCCTCCCCTAAGCCATGAAAAAGATCTTGAGCCTCCCCCAAAATACTGAAATATTTTTGGGCCTCCCCATAGAAAAATAGCTTACTTTTCACAGTACCTCAGGAATAAATTGAAACCTCTTTGCATAGCTGGCTCTCATGTTATTAAGTTTATTGTAACCCCTCTCCCCCCAAACAGGACAACCTACTTGCTCCAATATTTTGACTCTTGAACCACTGTTACCCCTTACTGCCATACCTTCATGGGTCAGACTGCTTTTTCTGTTGCCCATCTATCTGGAATAATCTTCCTGCCGACTCTGCCTTCCCTCTCACCCTGCTCTTAGCACTTTCAGGGATCATTTTGCTCCCTCCTGCTCTTATTCCTAGTACCTGTATGGTTAACTCTTGTGTTTGGACAGTTCTGCTGCCAGTCTAATTGATCAACTGTTCCTCACATTGTTGGTTTATTGTTCTTAATTTGTTTGCACTTTTATTCATTTTGTATTGCTTAAATATTTTGCAGTTACATTTTGAATTGTATTCTCACTATTCTTCCTGGGTACATCTGAAATAAGCCATGGCTCAGTGTACAGTACCTTCCTGGTCACCGACTTGTGAATAAATACATACATTCACCTACTATTATCCTCTTTCAGTTTGTCTTAACCCTTCAGTCAAACTCTATAAAGTTCAAAATGTAAATACAGTACTTTTCCAAGACTTGCTTGAGCCTCCCCTAGAACAGGTTGGGGCCTCCCCAGGGAGGCTGGCCTCACCATTTGAGAACCCCTGGTCTAATGTATGCCCTATACAATGGAATAAGGCATTGTTCAGTGTGACTAACAAAAGTGCATTTTATTTGCCTCAAAAGTCTGTTGGTCATGCAAGCAGTTCTAACACAGTGATTATTTGATGTAAGTTTATTATTAACATATATCCCTAAATCTTTCTCACAGTTAGCCACAGTTTAGATCCTAGCTCAGCAATGGATGGCATTGCTATTGTTAAAATCACCACTCCCAGTGGGACTCAGCTCAGCCCTGTCCCAGTAGTGGACGGGGGAGTTTCCTGTGGCTGGGTTCCGGCCAGGTCAGGGACACAAGAAATCTGCACACTGTCTGCGTAACCAAAATGAGTTTTATAACACTTGCTTTTCCTGAATTCATTTTGGTTGTACAGACAATGTGAAGATTTGTTGTGACCCTGTCCTGGCTGGCATCCGGCCACAGTAAATTGCCCACCCCCCAGGCTGAGCTAAGTCCTGCTGGAAGCAGGGATTTTATGCTCTCCAGGTCGGAGTCCAGCTTGGAACTGGGATTTAAATTTCAATTGAAGGCTCTGTGGCTCTCCTGGGCGCTAACCCACTACACATTATGTTACAATAACCAAAAACAAATCTATCTAGCTATATATCTCTCTATCTGTACCAACTGAATACCTACTGTGATGTAAAAATAAATGTATGAAACATACAAAAATGATTATTCTCTTGGTGTGCGAATGTGTGTCAAATTCTAGCAAAAAACAAAAATAAAACCCGCTCTTGCTGTGTGTAAAGCTTGTCTGGTGTTTTAAGCAATGCGGTACTAATCTTATGCTTTATGTGGCATGCATGAAGCATCATGAATCTCATGAAGATACGTGAAGGTGATGTGCAGTGAATCGGACATCTTTAATTTCACAGTACGAATAAAACAAAAAACACACATCATTTTGAAAAGGATTTATTACCATATGAAAACATATTCTCTTAACGAAAGTGACGTAATACAGTATGTACATCCACACACATGACTATATACATACACAAACAAATCTGCCTGTCCGTCTATCTGTCTGTCTGTCAAAAATCTTTCAAAACTGTTACCAGGAAAACTGATCTGAAAGAGCTTGTTTCCATATGCATCCTGCAGGTTAGAGGTATGAAAGGTAGTTCAAGAGGAAAAAATATATATAATAAGTATGTCATGTGACACCCCAAAAATAACAAAAACAAAAAATTCTAAACTTTTCACAGCATACACTATTGTGATGAAACATTCCATAATAACCATACAAATGTATACAGAGGTTTGTTTTGTCTTTTTTTAAAGCACAAGTCCTTTGGGCTAATGTCTTTATGTACTGAATGTCAAATATGAAGAAAAACAACAACAAAGTATAAAAATAAGGGGAACAGTGCAACAGATTTGTGCCGCAGAAATAACCATTCACCGCGACAGAAGTTATGCGGCAAATGGGAACCCTGCTGCAGAACTTTGCTCCAACGTGCTGAAGAAAAATCGGGGCTTTGATTGTAAGGCACTCAGAGCTTTAGGGATTGGGCGCCGTATAAATAAAATTGGCATTGAAAATATTGAAGAAAAAACTTAGAAATTGCCAATGGCGCACTTGGTAACATACAACATACAGAGCTGCGAAGGAGAAGACCAAACTCTTCCAACGGAAAGGAAGATCTGACATCATGGGGCAGAGTTGGAGGATATACCACCTAGGAAGGAGCTTAGCTTGAAGACATTCCGACAAATCAGCACTTCCAGTGGAACTGTCAGTGTGTGGACTGTGAATTGTATCCATGTCCCCAGAATTACATTTTCAGTCACAAGGGTGCGGTACGCACATACAGAAACATAGAAATTTGCTGGTAGAAAAGGATCTCCAGGTCCATCTAGTCTGCCTATTATACCCCACCCCACCGATAACTCTCCAACCCTAACCGTTTGCTCCCTTCCCTTGGTCTCCCCCCCCCCCGATGGTGACTCCAGTCCCTGTTCCTTTTCCAGGTTCCTTCCCCTCCCGCTTTTGGTTATTCCCGTGTATTTATCCCATGCCCCTTCAATTCACCTACCATTTTGGCCCCCACCACCTCTACCAGAAAATCTATTCCAAGAGGCCACTACTCTCTCCATGAAGTAGTATTCTCTCCTGTTCCCTCTGAACATTCCTCCTTACAACTTCAAATTGTGCCCTCTAGTTTTCTGACTTGTATTCCTATGAAAGATGCTCCCTTCCCTCATCTTGTTAATCCCCTTCAAATATTTAAATGTCTCAATCGGTTCCACTATGCTGCAGCAACAGGAATGTCGGCAACCTCCCCTACAGCGACACATGGTCTCCGACATCTCTGACATCGCCGACTCCAGCCCCCGACCGGAGAATGCACAGACACCTGATGGAGTGTTCATCTGCGGGGGCTGTATAACTTCACTGACTTAGGATTCCAACTTTGGTGGGGACGTGGATGTCAGGGGAGAGCAGCCAATATCCAGAGTCGATGACTTGGTCATTGCTCCAGCAATCCGGTTGACACCGTGGGTGTCGACGAGTTGGTGTTGCTGTAACAGCGTCATTATAAAAGTGTCACTATTACAACAGTATACCTTCTCAATCATGTCCCACATCTCCCTCCTTGTTTCCAGGGGATATAGATCTTTACTTCCAGCCTCTCCTCATAGGGCTTCTGATGCATGCCTTGCACCATTTTCGTCGCCCTCCTCTGCACTCTCTCCACCCTATTGATATCCTTATGGAGGTGCGGTCTCCAGAACTGGACCCCATATTCAAGGTGGGGTCTCACCAAGATCTTGCAAAGCAACATTAACACCTCCTTCCTCCTGCTAGTTACACTCCTCCCTATGCACACCAGCATGCAAGTTGCCTTACCTACCACTCTGTTGCAATGGTTAGTTATCTTAAGGTCATCTGAAATAATAATCCCCAGATCTCGCTTCTGTTCTGTTACCATAACTTCTTCTCCCCTCAGTTTGTATGCGGTCTGTGTGTTTTTGTGCCCAGTGTGCATTATTCTGCACATCTTTGCAGTAAATCTCAATTGCCAGATTTCTGAGTACCCCTCCAGTTTCATGTCTTCCCTAATTGTTTCCACCTTCCCTGGTGTGTCCACCCTATTACATATCTCCGTATTGTCTACAAATAGGCACACCTTCCCATTTAGTCCTACTGCAATATCACCGATGTAAATGTTAAAGAGGACGGGCCCCAATACTGACACCTGGGGCATGCCACTTGTCACCTTTTCCTCCCCCCGAGTGCTCCCCCTTTATCACTACCCTCTGACATCTGCCGCTAAGCCAACTCTCCACCCATTTCGTTATTTTCATCCCCACCCCTAAGCTGCCCAGCTTGTTCACCAGCCTCCTGTGAGGGACAGTGTCAAAGGCCTTGCTGAAGTCCAGATATGCCACGTCCACCTCCACTCCCTCATCACCCAGTCAGAAAACTCGATCAGGTTTGACTGGCATGACCTCTCCTCAGTGAATCCATGCTGTCTGTTGTCTTGGAGACCACTGGCTGTAAGGTAATCGACAATTCTCTCCTTCGAGAGAATCCATAATCTTACCCACCACAAAGGTTAGGCTAACCGGACGATAATTGCCTGCCTCGTCTCTGCTGCCACTCTTCTAGAGCGGCACCACATCCGCCCTTCTCCAGTCACCCGGAACCCTCCTTGTGTCTAGCGACAGATTGAACAGTTTTGTCAACGATGCAGCCAGTTCCTCCCTTAGCTCTCAGAACACTCTAGAGTGTAGGGCATCTGGACCCATTGCCTTGTCCACCCTCAACTTGCAAAATTCCTCCAGTACTCTACCTTCCTTGAAGGGGCTAGAGTCCACCTCCCTGCCCTCTGTGCCCCTCCCGCATAACTCTGGTCCTTTACTCTCCTTTTCCACTGTGAAAACTGAACAGAAGTACCTGTTCAGTAGGTCCACTTTCTGGAGGTCACCCTCTACTGGAACAACCCCCTCCCCTTAAGTCTCACTATCCCCTGCTTTGACTTCATTCTCTCACTGACATACCTGTAGAAAGTTTTATCCCCCCTCCGGACTTCCCTGGCTATCCTCTTCTCCGTGCCTGCCTTCACCTTCCTAACTGTCTGCCCTGCCACCCTCAGTTCCTCCCTGTATACCTCTGTATTCTCCCCCCGCTGTATTCCTTTATACCTCCTGAATGCTTGTTTCCTTTCTCTTACTGCCTTTGCCATCTCACCAAAGAACCAGAGTGGCCTCCATCTTCTTTTGCTTTTGCTAATCTTTGTTATACAATTTTCCATGGCTCTCAAAATTTCCCCCCTTTATTACACCCCACAGCTCCTCAGCATCCCCCAGTTCCTCCTTGCCCTCCAAAGACTCCCTGAAAATCTCCCTCACTTTGTTGACATCTTCATGCCTGAAGTCCAGTACCCTTGTGCAAGTGCGACTCGCTTCCACCCCCATCCTAAGCCTAAACCTTACAGCTCAGTGGTCGATGGACCCCAGACTGTCTCCCACTGAGACATTAGCTACACTCTCCCCTTTCATCAGCCCTAAGACCAGTGTTGCCCCGCCTTGAGTAGGTTCCCAACCAGCTGTTGGAGGAACCCTGTAGGCAGTCCTTACTTTTTGCTGATGACACTGCTGGGATCCCCCAGTCCACATCAGGGAGTTTAAATCCCCCTCCAGGACCCTATCTATATATCATTGTAGCTTCCTCTCAGCATCCCAGAGCATTAAATAGCTTGAATCAGTGGACCCCAAACAAACAGAAGAGAGAAAAAATTGAGTGCTTCACCTGAGATTTGAATCTTTGCTAAGGCACATATTTCTGTCTTCTGTTTGCTTAGGTTCCATATATGTGCACATATTTCACCCTCATGGTTGAAAATGTTTAAAAAAACTAATATTAACCAACCGGGTAAGGTCCACTAGGCCCACGGCCTGTTTCCAGGGGTGACCCGGATCCTAGAACTTGATAAGGATGTGTCAGGATTCCGGGAATGGGAAACCTCAGCATAACAACATGCACTAATCTTGCCAGTTCCTCCCACAGTGCTCCCCTCTGAGTACTAACCTGATGTTCCAGTCACTGCACTACTGTTGCTCTGCGGCCTCTCCAGGTCTGTATGCAGCTCATCAGAGTCATTCTCAATGATGCCGGCCTTGTCACGCTCCCTCTCCATCAGGTCAGGGACCACCACTGATTCCCTGACTGTTCCTTTTGTAATGTAACAGCATGCAAGGCCTACTTCTTGTTCCAGAGCAGTGCGCGTTAAATAGCTTGAATCAATCAGCCTCAGGTCACAGTACTTCAACGACCTAAAAAGCAGAGCAGCACCATTAGATTACTGCATACACACTATTGGGCTCACTAAATCCTGTGACATGAAATGCACCAGTGTTTCTCCACAGCTTTGCAAACTGCCCCAAAATGCTGCTGTACTGCAATGCAAGAGATTCTAGCATTTCCAGTTTCCAGGAGTCACATTCAAATGTATTTATTTATTTATTTAAGAGTTTTACAGGAAGGCATACTGAGCAGTGTACCACTCAATTTCAGATGTGCCCTGGGGGAATAGGGATAGGCAGGATACAGTAATAGTAGAATTTACACATATACATGTTCAGTTACAATTCAAATTAGAGTAGTCAAAATCCTCATATACAAATAGCAAATATACAGACAGGGTGGTACAGGTAAGGGAACGGCATGCACTGAATTACGTATATACCCCGCAACACACAGTAAGCATGGTTGACAACACTAGGGAGAAGAACAGCAGAGACAAATAAACAACTGACAACAAGGTTGCAAGGGATTCAGCGGGGCAGGATGCAAGAGCAAGTGGTAGAGAACTGAGTCTTAAGAAGAGCATTATGGTGTGGAGTGCCGGTAGCGTGTCTAATATCGGCCGACAGGGAGTTCCATAATTTGGGCATCCCGAAGTTGAAAGCAGCCTGTCCAGACCTGGTGGACCTGTGCGGGATGTGAAGTAGCTGAGAATCAATGTTCCTGAGTGAGTAGGCTGGAGGGGGAAGAACATTCAGGGAGGATGCCAGGTAGGTGGGGAGGGACTGCTTTTGCAGCGGTTCTAGCACAGTGTAGCAATCTCCGATTGTAGACAGAGGGGAGATCCAAGGACTGGTAGAGGTCACAGTGATGTGTACTAGGAGGGCAGTCCAGGGAGAACCGGCACAAGGAGTTGAAGAGAGGGTCTAGTCTGGACAGGGAGGATTGAGGGGCTACACAGTAGATTACATCGCTGTAGTACATTATTGGGAGGATCATCTTTTGAACGATAGCCAGTCGCGTTGGTAGGGGGATGCAACTTTTATTGCGGTATAATGCGCCTAGCATGGGGTGCAGCTTCTTACATATAGCATCAATATGTGCAGTGAAGTCAAGATGCTGGTCTAACCAGACCCCAAGGTATCTGTAGGAAGTGCAGACCTCCAGGGGGGAGCCTTCTAATATGTGTAAAGTGGAGGAGGCAGGACAGTTTGGCCTGAGAGCCAAAAGTTAGGGAAACAGTTTTTTTAGGGTTTAGAAATAGTTGATTTGAACAGAACCAACATTGGACGGAGTCAAAATCCTCCTGCAGGCAGGTTGCCACGGCAGTGGGGGATGAACCAGAGGCAAACAGCACCGTGTCATCTGCATTCATGTGGATAGATGCATGAGGGCAGGCTGCAGGCAGATCATTGAGGAAAATAGAGAACAACAAAGGGCCAAGAACAGATCCTTGGGGGACCCCGCTGGTAACAGGGAGTGAGGAGGAGATAGCTGAGCCAATACGGACAGACTGGGACCTACCTGCCAAGTACAACTGGAACCAGTTGGTGGCAGGCTCAGTCAGTCCAGCTTGGGAGAGTTTGGACAGTAACAGGGCATGAGAAACCATGTCGAAGGCCTTAGTCAGGTCGATAAACACAGCTGCAGTTATCTCCCCTTTATCCATGCCCATGAGGATGGTGTTGGTGAGATGAAGGAGAGAGGTGGTGGTGGAGTGATTTTTTTCTAAACCCGGCCTGGTAAGGGGTGAAGAATGAGATAGAGTCGAGGTAGTGGGAGAGCTGGGCTAGTACGAGGTGCTCCTGTGGTTTAGCTAGGATGGGGAGCAGCGATATAGGACGGTAGTTGCATGGGGAGGAAGGGTCGCCTCCTTTGGTGAGGGGAATGACTGTGGCTTGTTTCCATATTATAGAGACAGACCCGAGTCTGAAAGACAGGTTATAGAGAGCAGCTAGAGGGTTGGCTATGGCTGGGGCAGAAAGAAGGAGCATTTTGGAGTCAAGGCCCGAGGGGCATTTACCTTTGGTTGGATTTAGTGACTGAAGTATTTTTAGTACCTCAACGGGTGTAACCGGGTGGAGCAAGAAATAGGCAGGTGAGGAGACAGCTTGGGGAACAAGGGGAGGGAGTGAGGGGTGAGAGGAGAGTAGAGAGGACATAGTGTTGGTAAAATATGAGTTAAACTCAGTGGCTACAGTGCATGGAGCAGTGATGATACTTCCATCTATACTGAGTGTGGGAGTAGGGGGTTGGGCCGGAGGGGTAAGTAGGGATTTAATTGATTTCCAAAATTGTGCTGGGTGAGAAAAGTTATTGTTGAAAGCAGACTTGAAATAATTAGATTTGGCCTGTCGTATGAGTCTTGTGCAGGCATTCCTTAGCGAGCAGTAGTGTTGCAGAGCCGTTTTTGAGTTCCCGTTGCCTTGAGGTTTTCCAGGCTCGGTCCCTGACTAGTACTTGTTCCAAAAGGTGTGCGGTTACCCAAGGTAGGTGGGATCCTCTTACTCTGGATCTTCTGCGAGGCATGTGGTAGTCCCAGATAGCCAGGAAGTTGGTCGTGAGGGAGGGAGCCCTAGGGATGTAGGACAGGTCGATGCTGGTGAGGTCATTTAGGAGTGCGGTCAGGTCAAGGGATTTGTAAGCTCTGTTGTACAATGTGTGGGGGGGGAAGGGCCTTAGGTCTGAATATTTTCCACACCAAATAATTCATATGGTGGTCACTGAGGGAGTCCGGTAGTAGGCCAGCGTTAATTATACGATGTGGGTGGGTGGTAAGGGCCCAATCCAGTACAGTATGCTTCTTGGATTTGTGGTTTAGGTGAGTGGGTTCCGTTATTTGTTGGGACAGGTTTAGAGCATTTATTTGACAGTGTGCTTTGGTGGCTGCGCTGCCTAGCCAGTTCTGGTTGAAATCTCCAAGGATATGAAGTTCACCTCCAGCCGCGAGGGACCTCAGGGTTCCTAGGTGGTCTAGGATACTAGGCAGCGGTGTGTCCGGCGGGCAGTAAGACCCTGTAACCCTATAAGGGATTGAGTGCGGTAGAGAGATTTTGATTAGAAGGGAATCTATTGACAGCGTGGGTGTGGTAGGTCTGATTGTGGTGAACCGGAGTTTAGAGGAGATGTATATGGCAGTGCCACCACCGTTCTTTTTGCCCAGGCAGTCCTGCCGAATTAGGGAGTACCCAGGTATTGAGAATTCAGCATCAAGGTTGTGGGGCTTCAGCCAGGATTCAGTAATGATTAAGATATCATAGCAAAGGGATAAGACACTTGTTTGTAAGGCCGTTATTTTGTTCAGAATGCTGCATATATTTAGGTGAACTATTTTGAACCCTCTTGGAAGGTAATTAGCCGGGATGGAGAGTCGCCCATTTATTGGGGAGGCGGGACCAGGGTTACGTTCTATGTCACCGGCTATAAGGAGCAAGAGTGCTAGGAGGTGCTTTAATAGGCTCATGTTCCTTTGTGACTTACAGTGAATAGGGAGATGGTTAGGAGGTTGGGAGGTGGGCATAGGGTCTAAGGAGTAAGAGACATTTAAAGCAGGCAACCCTGTATGAAAAGAGGGAGGGAGGATAGAGGCTCCCAGTATCCAGTTATGCCAGCCAAGCAGAGTGAGGTACACTATGGCAGAAGAAGAGTGGGGGGCAGCTCTACAGTCTCAGAGGTGAGGGGCACAGAGATTTGTTGATTTGGGTAGGACGAGGGTGGAAGGGACGATATGGTTATGCACAGAACAACCATTATTAGAGAGAGATGGAGCATTTAAATGGTAGTTAGGAACACTGCTCAGGGGTGGCCACTAGTGTTAGAGAAGTATAAGGAGCTAATGGAAAAGTGGGCTGATTGGTTCACGCAGTGGGGGCGGTGGGGAGCCGGCGCATAGCACGGGTGGGGGATCCCTCTTTTGAAGTCAGCTGGAGCTGTTTCTTAGGCATGGGGTCTCTACGTGAAGCAAATTTTCAGCGGCGATGCTCCACGGGGCTCTGGGGAGGGCTGAACCTGCTTGCCCTCTCGACCACTGCAGATAAGGGATAAAGAGAGACAGCTTTTAAGTACAGGTAGGGGAGGAGGAGGAGCTAACAAGAATCAGGTACACGATAATTACTTTACACTGTTTGGAGGTTCCCTTTAACAGATGTTTTCCAGTACATGCATGCAGGTACAACGAATCATTAGTCAATACATTAATTTGGTACAATTTGCTTGCTTGGTACAGCTTTAGCAGAAATGTGCAGTCCCTGCACAAACACCTTACTTTTGTCTCCGGTGCACTAATTTAGAACCCCTAGAGGCAAAGTGAGTTTAGCTTCCCAATTAAAGTACACTGCTGCCTGCAGTTCAAATCCATAAAACACCCCAATTTTGGCTGCGGTGCACTAACTTACAACCCTTTAAGGCAATGTTAATTTAGCTTCCCAATTAAAGTACACTTCTGCCTGCAGTCCAAATAGCACATTGGTGGAGCTTGAGAGCAGGCAGAAAAACAAACTATAGAGCTCTGCCGACTGGAAAAGCAAGCGCCTTTGTTTAAAAAAGGCGCCAAATTCAAATCCCTCTTGCGTAGTCAGTTGGAGCTGTTCCTTAGGCGTGGGGTCCCTACCTGAAGCAAATTTTCGGAGGTGATGCTCCGCGGGGCTCTAGGGAGGGATGAACCTACTTGCCCTCTCGACCACTGAAGCAAATTTTTGGCGGCGATGCTCCGCAGGGCTCTGGGGAGGGCTGAACCTGCTTGCCCTCTCGACCACTGAAGCAAATTTTCGGCGGCGATGCTCCACGGGGCTCTGGGGAGGGCTGAATCTGCTTGCCCTCTCGATCACTGAAGCAAATTTTCAGCGGCGATGCTCCACAGGGCTCTGGGGAGGGCTGAACCTGCTTGCCCTCTCAACCATTGAAGCAAATTTTTGCCGCCGATGCTTCGCGGGCTCTGGGGCTCTGTGGAGGGCTGAACCTCCTTGCCCTCTCGACCACTGAAGCAAATTTTCGGCGGCGATGCTCCACGGGACTCTGGGGAGGGCTGAACCTGCTTGCCCTCTCGACCACTGAAGCAAATTTTCGGAGGCGCTGCTTTGCGGGGCTCTGGGGAGGGCTGAACCTGCTTGCCCTCTCGACCACAATGTCAACCCCCTTAGGCCTAAATGTGTCCCTAGTTTAACAAAAACACATGTTGTGATTGGTTAAATTTTGTAGAGATTGCCAATGTAGCTGGTAGTTTGGTTATGATTCACATTTTCTTTTTAAAAATAAAAAGACTGCCTACCATATTGATGTTACCACACAAACACAGGTTTGTTACAGTCCTTAAAGGGGAATAGTCATCAAGTGTGGGGCTGGTCCCACTCTGCACTTTTTGTGCAAAAACATTTTTTTTACTTGCCGTTTACTGGACTATAATAGATTTTATCAGACTGTTTCTGTTGACTTGCAAGCTGACATTTTCTGTAACTAAAGATCCCAGAATCTCCTTGCAGTTGACATTAGATGATGTATGCAGCAGTGGGAGATTCAATAGCCTGCAGTGCGTGTTGCTTTTATAAACTCTGATCTTTTGTTTTCTGGTCCTGCTGCCCTCCTAGGGCTAACACAGTCCCAGAAGATACGTTTTTATAAGCTCTGCTCTTTTTTTTGCTGGTCCTCCAGTCCTCCTTGGGCTAAGTACAGTCACAGAGGACTGCACTTAGCCCTGGGAGGACAGCAGGATCAGCAAACATCTGACTGCATCTTATAAAAACTCTAACATGCACTGCATGCTGCTGAATCTCCTATTGCTGCAGCCCTCCTCTGATGTCAGCTATAGGGGATTCTGGGATTCATGGTTCCAGAAAATGTAAGCTTGCAACTCAACAACATCAGTATGATATAATCTATTATAATGCAGTAAATAGGAAGTGAAAAAAATTTTTTTGCACACAAAATGCAAACTGGGATCAGCCCCACACTCGGGTGTTGGGCTCTTAGTGCTGACGGTTGTTCCTCTTTAATCAACTCTCCACTGCATCTTTCCTGAAATTGGAGAGACCCCATTAGAGTTTAGCTACTCATGATGCAGTGGGAGGCAAGAAGACTATTGCATCGTGAGTGGCCAACCTGTTTGAAGGTGTTCCTAATGGTCGGGAAGTATGCAATAAGAGTAAATTAAGGATCTGAAACAAAACAAGGTTGGGTATAATTACACTTTTAACAAGCATTTCAGTTCTACTAAGAAAGGAAGCAGACAATACAACCAGCAGCATCGATGAATTTTAGGGAAGGTAAGCAATCACAAAATGTTGATTTTTCAACTAGAAATAATATGATGCAAAGAGCTGACAGTGTCCCTTTCAATCTCTCTCTGGGCTGTGCTTGTGCTTTTATACTTCTATTAAGACATGTTGTTTGAATCCAGTGCCCGCGCCCCACCCCCTTTTTTTGAACTGCTACAGCACATGTGCTAAAAAGCTCTTCTCAAGTTGCTGAGCAATTCCCTTAGTGCTCTGTAAGTGTGCAATATGAGTGCATGAGTCTGTGTACATGCACATTCACGTGTGTGGGTGTTGTGTGCGTGTGTATACATAAGGGATATGCCATGGGGACACGCTAAATAAATTATTTATATGCACTAGGGCAGTTTGACCTTGGGGTAACCTCATGAGTGGGGCGGTGCCATAGGTGCCGGAACAGGGGGGGCCACTAGGGCCATGGCCCTACCACTTTTATAAGTGGCCCTAGCAGTTTTTGCAAACATGTTAATGTATTTAATAGGGAAGAATTTACCCCTTACACCCTTGGCCCTACCACTTTTCAAACCGTTCTGGCACCAGTGGGCGGTGCCCCGGGACAAACTGCTCGAGTGCACATAAATCATTTATTTGATGAGTTCCCCACTGCATATTTCATTTATGCAATAGTGATATTATTTTATGGTGTAGTATTAATGTGGGTATTATTCATTTATTTCTTAAACAAAAACCAGAGCATTTTTTTGTGTTTTGTCATGTGTAAGGACGCAGCTGTAGGCAGGTTGCTAAGGACGCTGCTGCAGTGAC
This sequence comes from Neoceratodus forsteri, assembly GCA_016271365.2. NCBI lineage: Eukaryota > Metazoa > Chordata > Ceratodontiformes > Ceratodontidae > Neoceratodus > Neoceratodus forsteri. The sequence goes on along the minus strand of CM057455.1, from coordinate 1,201,392,087 downwards.
TATAGCCGTGGTGTCTCTACACCACCAGTTCACTGGCCATGATTTAGTGTGTGGGTCGTCTAAACAGTTTTTCCAGTTTGGCGGCTTTATTCCCACTTAGCGAGGGAGAGAAGTTGCTCTATTTCTTTGAGCGTGTTAGCTTGTTTGTTTTCAAAAATAAAAATGTTAAAATTATATTGTCAGGTGGATCCTGCCTTTTATGTTCAGTGAGCGACTAGTGAGTGACTGTGGGGTCACGTTCAGGCACCAAATGAGTGGGAGCATATGTGTAAAAGTGGTTGTAATGCATGGTTTGGGCTTTAAATTTTTTTGTTAACTGTTTTTGCGGACCTCTATTTTGTTGTCTGGTGTTCCGCTGAGTATGAAGACATGAAGACAACTGGTAGATTTGGTGTGCTGAAAAGAAGAAACCAGACCGTAGATGCAGTGTTGGTTCTTTGTGTGCAGTGAGGTGGCGCCTTTGATAGCGCAAGTGAATATGGCAGTAGGTCAGCCATTAAGAGACCAGAGTTCAGAGCGCTAAAGACTGGAGACGAGAAATGCTCAAAATATTAAAATGCAAGAAAACATTTGGGGGATTTTGTAAGAAGCAGAGCAGTAGGGACTGGACTGGCAGACAGGACGTGAAAAAGAATGGGAAGGGGGGGCAACAAACGAGCGGGTCTGGGAGAGGGTGAGTGACTGGAGGAGCATGGAAGGAGAGCGACGATGCAGGTTGCAAATAAAAACGAAAAAAAATACTGTTTGGGTTTGTTGCCGTTGGATGTGGTGTGGGGGAGCATCTGCTGGGGGAAGTGCTGTAGTGCTGGAGGGAAAACAGTGCCAGCTGGGGGGGTAGTAGCTGATTGACAGCGTTTATACAACATATGTTATATAAATTTTATGTATACAACGTGAAAATAAATGGATTTATACAATGGCTTTTGTGCCCTTGTCTATTGCATAAACATCTACGCACATACATACATACATATTTACAGTACCTTTTTGTCACCCAAATGTGGGTCCTGGGTCCTTAGTTAAAATGTGGGAAAAGTGATAAAATGGAGTGACACGTCACCAAATCATTGAGATATGAGCTTGGGACACTGTACCCTAGTGCTCTGGTGTTAATATGGCTTTCTGGGAATATCAAATACTACGTTAATTGTTGCTTGAAAATTCTCAATGAATAATGTAGGAAAGAATGTTCTCCAAATGGGACTTACGGAGTTTCTGTAAAATAGGACTACCTCTCCTAGTGTGGGAAAGCTGAAGTGTGCACGTGTGTGACATCAACACTGAGCAGCAGCTTGGTGCAAGAGAATGCGTGTGTATGTGTGTTGGGGGAGAGAGAGTAAGACAGAGAGATCGAGTATGCTGGGTGTGTCTCTTTGTATGTCATAGCACAGAATAAAATGCAACAGGGCTGCAAACAAAAAAGCAGTCCATGTATGACAAATAAGCTCTGCACTTTCTGCAGGAAGAGCTACTTAAGAAATGCAACCCACTGACAAGTGTCAAATACATCACACAGCTCAAGCAAGACTTGCTTACAAGCAATACCTCAAACAAGTATGCATTGAGAAACACTCAGAGGTCAGTGCAGGGAATGAAAAACAGGTTACTCACCTGTAACAGTAGTTCTAGGAGTGGTATATACCACCAACAGCTTAATCTGGTTCAAGGTCAGTTGGCATTCATCTGTATCCCCTTCCCCTGGGTCATGCCTGAAAATAGGCAGAATTTATCTAGTGCACTTACCCGGTCAAAGAAAACAAAATAAATAAATACGTTGTTCATCCACACTCTTTGGCATGTCCCTTTCCCCTTTAAGGATCACCGGAAGTCTTCAAGCTGGCTCCTCCCACCCACCCGGGTGGTATATACTTCGGCTCCACTCCATGATGCCAGATCTTAGCCCGCTGGAAGCCAGGTGTTGTGCATCCACAGCCGGGGAGGTCATGTGGGTCCGTGTGGATGAACAACATATACCACTCCTAGAACTACTGTTACAGGTGAGTAAGAACAGGTTACTTACCTGTAACAGTAGTTCTAGGAGTGGTATATGTTGTTCATCCACACTCTTTGCCATGTCCCTTTCCCCTTTAAATCGTGCCGGAAGTCTTAAAGCTTGCTCCTCCCACCCATTCAGGTGGTAAATACCTCGGCTCCACCCCATGACGCCAGATCTTAGCCCGCTGGAAGCAAGGTTGTGCGCGTAAGCCAGGGAGGTCGGGTGGGTGTGTGTGTGGATGAACAACATATACCACTCTTAGAACTACTGTTACAGGTGAGTAACCTGTTCTTCTAGGAGTGTGGGTATGTTGTTCATCCACACTCTTTGGCAGACTCCAAGCCGTTCTCTGGGAGGAGGGAGGCAAGGCGCACACCCCCTACTTGGGAAATAGTGATTGGAGAACCGGGGCCCCAAAACCAACATCCCGGCGTGACTCCAGGTCAATGTGGTAGTGGGTAATGAAGGTGTTTGCTGATTTCCAGGTAGCAGCTCAACAGATTTCCTGTATAGGGATGTCCCTGGAAGCAGCCACTGAAGCAGCAGTATGGCGGGTAGAGTGAGCCCTTAACCCTTTGGGAGGCTCCTTACCTGCCAACTCATAGAACAGACCTATGCATGATGTGATTCATCTTGCTATGGTCCGTTTGGCTGCAGATCTGCCAGAAGCAGCTTCAGCATAGGTGACAAACAGCTGGCGAACCTCTCCACAAATTTCAGCCGTCCTCTCCTTACAATAGGAGAGAGCACATCTCATGTCCAAGGTATGGAGCCTGTACTCAGCATCCGAGGTGTAGTTAGGGCAGTATACCGGCAGAGTCAACAACTAGTTAAGGTGAAACTCTGACACCGCCTTCGAGAGGAATTTTGGGTGGGGGCGCAGGACAACTTTGTCCCTGTGAAAGACCAGATAAGGGGAGTCCACTGAAAGAGCCTGGAGCTCCCTTGTCCTTCTGGCTGACGTGATAGCCACCAGGAAGGCCATCTTCCACGACACATGTGAGAGCTCACACTTGTGCATGGGTTCAAATGGCTTGCCCATGAGCTTTGCCAAAACCAGCTAGAGATCCCACGGAGGTGGAGGGTCACGCACTGGAGGGGATATGTGATCCGGGCCTTCGAAAAAGTGCCCGACCACCGTCTTCTGTGCCAATGTCAACTTACTGGCCCGCACACGGTAAGCAGAGATGGCTGCCAAGTGCACCCTAAGGGTCGATGACTGTAGACCCCCTTTGGAGAGAGACCAAAGGTAGTCGAGAATGCTAGCCACAGGACAGGATAAGGGGTCCAGACTCTTACCCTGACACCAAATTGAAAATCTTTTCCATTTGAAGGCATAGCATTTCCTGGTCAATTCCTTTCGAGATGCCTCCACCACAGTGTAGACATCCTCGGAAAGACCCAAAGCCTGGAACTCTAGTCGCTCAGGAACCAGGCTGTCAGGTGCAGGGATTAAAGGTCCGGATGGAAGACCTTCCCCAGGTTCAGTGATATCAGGTCCAGGCGTGTGCAAAGCCCCTCTGGGGGCCTGCAACTGAGGCTGAAGAGATCTGGATACCAGAACTGGTGTGGCCAGAGTGGGGCTACCAGGATCACCTTTGCCTTGTCCCTCGTCACCTTGAGTAACACCTTATGGATCAAGGGAAATGGAGGGAAGGTGTAGAGGAGGCCTAGGATCCACGGCCTCAAGAAGGCAACCTCCTGCAACGAACCCTGCTGAGGGGTGCGGGCATGATACAGCCTCAGCTTGGTGTTTTCCCTGGAGGCAAACTGGTCCACCGTTAATTTGCCCCAATGGGAGAACAGATTGTAAGCTACCTCTGGATGGAGTGACCACTCGTGGGATATCTGGCCTATACGGCTGAGAGCATCAGCCAGCTGATTCGAGACTCCTGCCACATGAATGGCAAGGAGGTCCGCCTCCATCCAGCTCACGAGGGTCCAGATTCAGAGCGCCTCCTTGCATAGCAGATGGGAGTGCGTGCCACCCTGTTTGTTGAGGTAGTACAAGGTCATGGTATTGTCCATCTGGACTTGAACCACTTGACCCCGGAGCTGAGGAGTGAAAGCTGACAGTGCCAGTCTGACTGCTCTGAGCTCCAGCAGGTTGATGTGGCATTGGGACTCCTCGGGGGTCCAGAACCCATAGGCCCTGTTGTCCCCAATGTGGGCTCCCTAGCCCATGAGAGAAACATCAGTCGCGAGGATGACCATCGGCTTGGGGCAGACAAACGGGATCCTTTCCTGCAACCAGTCTGGGGCGGTCCACCATTGGAGAGTGTCCCACATCTTCTGGGTCACAGTGATCAGCTGGTCGACATGACCGTGATGCTAAGTCCACTGGGCGGCTAGCTCCCATTGAAGGGGGAGCATATGCCATCTGGCCCAATGGACCACTGAGGTGAACGCCGCCATGTAGCCCAGAAGGCGCAGAAAGTCCCGGGCAGGGCGCAAGTGCCCAACCAGAAATGACTGGGTAAAGGAGGAGAGTACCTCGGCCCTGTACGCCGGGAGATGAACTCTGGCTTGACAAGAGTCTAGCTCTGCCCCAATGAAGCCCATCACCTGCGAGGGCACGAGTTCTGACTTGGCCTCGTTGATTAGGAGGCCTAGCTGGGAGCAGGTTCAGAGAGCCAGATCCCTGGATCTCTCCACTTCCTAAAGGGAGGAACCTGCCAAGAGCCAGTCATCGAGGTAAGGGTATATCTGAACTCCTCGACGCCGAAGATGGGCCGCCACCACTGTGATGCATTTGGTGAAGACCCGTGGGGCCGATGACAGGCCGAATGGCATGGCTCGGAACTCGTACAGGTTCCCTTCGACCCTGAAGCGGAGTAACCGCTGATGGGACGGACAGATTAGAACATGAAAGAACATGTCTTGCAGATCCAGTGGCCACAACCACATGTTTCACTCCAGGGATGGTATGATCTGGTTCAGAGTTACCATCCGAAAGGTGCGAGACCTGAGATACTGATTCAGGTCGTGGAGATCTAGGATGGGGTGCCAACCCCCCCCCCCCATCCACTTGGGCACCAGGAAGTACCTGGACACGAAGCCTGGGTCTGTAGGAGGATCCGGCACTGGAGCTAACGCCTCCTTGCAGAGGACCTGAGCCGTCTCATCTCGAAGAGCTGACTGAGTGCAAGCTGAGATCCTTTCCTCCCGAGGGGCGCAGGCTCAGTTGGGATGGTACTGCTCAAATTCCAGAGGCAGTCCCTGCCCGACCACTTCTAGAACCCACTTGTCCAAAGTGATATCGGACCAGGCGGAAAGAAAGTGGCGGAGCCGACCCCCCCCATGGGAGGACCCAGGGCAGGCGTGACGGGAGTAGGGGGTGGCAACCTCTGACCCGTCACTGAGCAGACTTAGAGGAGGAGGAGGAGGAAGCTCCTGGACCAGCACCTCGGCCTCCTTTACGGGGCTGTTGAGGGCCCTGCTTGGGCCTAGGGCGCAAAACTTGAGCCTGCTGCTGCTGTTGGTGCTGCTGACCTCCTTGATAGGAGGGCTGCCTGACTACAGGGGAGGACTGCCGAAAAGCTTCCTCTTCCGCTGGTTCTTGCCCGAGGAACCCTTAGCAGAAGTGGCATCCAAGGTGGCATTGGAGTGTTCAACACATTGAAGGTGGCCTGCCACTCCTGGGCTGAACAAGTCGGTCCCAAGGAAAGGCACATCAGCCAACTTGTGCTGGGTATCCACCAGAAAGGAGGATAACCGCAGCCAAGCCCTGTGGCAAGTGGCCACTGTGGCTGCTAAAGAGCGGGCACAAGAATCCCTGATGACCAGAGCCATCTGGAGCTGCTGTCTGGCAACAGCATGGCCCTGATCACGGACTTGCTTGACCATGGTCTGCATGTCCGTGGGGAGGTGAGGAAGCACTTCATCCAGTGACCCAAGGAGGGCATGGGAGAAGTGTGCCATGAAGTGGGCTCAGGGAGGGTGAGGATGGTGGAACAGATGCACACCCAGTCAGTCAGTTGTTCCACTCCACAATCCATACACCATTCTGGGGGAGCATAGCTCCCCTACGGATGCACCCGCAGAGGGGACTAAGAAGGCTGAGGACAACTGTCACAAGGGAGGCCCACAGGAAGGAGGCAGAGGACACCACAAGGAAAGGAAGCAGCTCCTGGTGGGGGACTCAGTTATTAGGGGGATAGAACTTGAGGGGCTGGGAAAACTAAAGTAAGGTGCCTGCCTGGTGCCATGGCTTGGAGGGACAGGAAGCGCATCCTCAGGATCACGAGAACAGCTGCACGGGAGTCTGAGCTGGACGTCATTGTCCACCTAGGGACAAATGACTTGGCTCAACATGAGATTAGAGCAGTGCAGGAGGACTTTGTAGAATTGGGGAGGGGCCTAAGACAAGTAGCACACACAGTATCCTTCTCAGAGGTGCTGCCTGTCAATGGCATGAGTGAGGCGAGGATACTTTGCACCATGCAGTTTAATGAATGGTTGAAAAATGGTGTGGTGCACAGGGGTTTGGCTTCACTGGGGACTGGGGTTCCACCTGGAGGAACACCAGCCTATACTGGCAGGATGGTCTGCATCTGTCCAGGAAGGGAACAAGTCTTTTGAGCAATCAGTTTAAATGCTTCATTGGCAAGCTTTTAAACTAGTCAAGGGGGAGGCACTGATAAGCAGCAGGAAAATCCTAGCCTCTCCTACAAAACAGGGTACTAAATGAGAAAAGACCGAGGTAGAAAGGTCAGTGGGGATGCTGCAACAGAAGGTAAAGCCATCAAAAAATGGAGAGCAATGAGTACCAATGCCCATAGTCTGAGTAACAAGCTTCCTGAATTAGTGGCCTTGATGGAGGAGGAGGAGCATCTGGATATCGTGGCAGTCACAGAAACATGGTACACACAAACCATGACTGGGACGTAAACATACCAGGATACACTATCTACAGGAGGGACAGGGAGGGTAAAAGAGGAGGAGGAGGAGGAGTAGCTCTTTACATAAGGGAAGGAATCAAAGCAACAGAACAAAAGGGAAAACAGGGAGGAGGAGAAGAAGCACTGTGGGTAAATTTGGAGACTGGCAATGGCACCACAATCCGCACAGGGGTTGTATACAGACCCCTCTCAGGGGAGAAATGGACAAGGAAATGATAGAAAGTATACTTGGAATGGCAGAAAAGGGGAGATATTGCTTATGGGTGATCTGAATAGCAGATGTTAACTGGAGTGCAGTTGCAGCAGCCACTCAAGAATGGGTTATTCTAGATGCCCTCACAGGGGCATGCCTTAGACAACTAGTATTGGAGTCCACTAGAGAGGAGCAATCTTAGACCTGGTTCTCTCAAATGGAGATGAAGAGAGGATCACAGATGTAGAAGTGGTAGCCATCTGGGAACTAGCGATCATCGAACAGTATGGTTCACAATAAACACAGCAATAGAGTCAAGCCATACAAAGGCAAAAGTACTGGACTTTAGGAAGGCTGACTTTGCCAAAATGGGTGAGTGCCTAAGGAATGCATTAGCAAATGGGCAGGAAGGAGGGGTGGAAGAACAATGAGGAATAATAAAAACTGCCATCAGAGGTGACAAGCCTTTGTGTGAAGCAAACAAAACAAAATGATGTAAGAAACCAATATGGTTCTCAAAGGAAGTGGCAGTGAAGGTTCAAGAGAAAAAGAAAGCATTCAGCAAGTACAAGGAATCACAGAAGGAGCAGGACAGAGAACTGTATCAGTTAAAGCAAAAGGAAGCTGGGAAGGCAGTCAGAACAGCAAAGGCCCAAACCGAGGAAAAGATAACTAACTTAGTTAAGAAGGAGGATAAAACCTTTTATAGGTAGATCAGGGAGCGAAGGAAGACCAGGGGAGGGATAGTGAGGCTTAATAAAGGGGAGGGAGGGCGGGAAGAGGGTGACTGTGAAAAGGCAGAGATACTAAACAAATATTTTTGCTCTGTATTTGCAAAGGAAGAGGGGGAGGTACCTAAAACAAACAGTAGAAACACTCTGCATACAGAAGTTGATACCAGCCCATTTACAGAAGAAAGGGTTCTGAAAGAACTCTTAAAACTGAAGGTGGACAAAGCAATGGGACCTGATGGGATTCATCCCAGAATTCTAAAAGAACTAAGGGTTGAACTAGTGGCACCACTGACTACCCTTTTTAACAAATCATGGGAGGATGGGGTGGTACCCGAGGACTGGAGGAGGGCAGATGTGATTCCCCTTCACAAAAATGGGAGCAAGGCAGAAGCAGGAAACTAAGACCTGTTAGTTTAACCTCAGTGATAGGGAAAATGATGGAATCACTTGAAGGAAAGAACTGTCGAGTATCTAGAGGCCAGAGGGGCACAGGACCCAAGGCAGCATGGATTCACAGCGGAAGGTCATGCCAGACAAATCTGATAGATTTCTTGACTGGGTGACCAAAGTAGTAGATCAGGGAGGGGCTGTGGACATGGCCTACCTAGACTTTAGCAAGGCATTTGACACAGTCCCACACAAAAGATTAATATACAAGTTAGCCAGCCTGGGAGTGGGTCCCAAGATGACAGCTTGGGTAAAGAATTGGCTGGAGAATAGGACACAGAAAGTAATAGTAAATGGAGTCCACTCTGAAGAAAGGGGGGTTACTAGTGGGGTACCGCAGGGTTCAGTATTAGATCGTCCTCTTCAATGTCTTTATGTTTACATTGCAGAGGGACTGGAAGGAAAAGTATGTCTCTTTGCAGATGACACAAAGATCTGCAACAGAGTTGATGCAGAAGGTGGGTAGAAAGGATGAGAAGGGACTTGGCAAGGTTAGAGGAATGGTCAAATGTATGGCAGCTTAGATTTAATGCTAAGAAGTGCAAGGTAATGCACCTGGGAAACAAAACCCAGGGAAGGGTACACAATGGGGGTGAGATACATAACAACAAAATGGAAAGGGACCTGGGGGTAGTCATATCAGATGACCTAAAGGTGGGCAAGCAATGTGAGAGGGCAGCAAGGAGGGCTGGGGATACTGGGATGCATAGGGAGAGGCATCACCAGTAGAAAACGGAAGTTATTTCCTTCTGTACAAACAGCTGGTGAGACCCCATCTGAGTATACTGCGGCATCCGGAGACCCAATCTCAAGAAGACATAGACAGGATGGAAGCTGTCCAGAGGAGGGCAACTAAAATGGTGCAGGGTTTGCACCGAAGACATATGAAGAGAGACCAAGGAGCTTAATATGCATAGCCTCGAGGAAAGGAGGAGAGAGGTGACATGATAGAAACTTTCAAGTACTTCAAGGGAATCAACAAAGTCCAAGAGGGTAGCATCTTTCAAAAAAAGTGTGCAAAGAACAAGGGGCACAATTTGAAGATAGAGGGGGTGGCTCAGAGGTAATTTAAAGTATTTTTTCACAGAGAGGGTTGTGCATGCATGGAACGGCTCTCCGGAGGAGGTTGTGGAGTCAAAATAGTGGTGGAATTCAAGCATGCATGGGACAGTCATAAAGCAATTCTAGGGGTTGGGGGTAGGAAGAAGTAGGCTGCTGGTTAACTAGAATCTGCAGCTTATCCATTAGGTAGGGAAATGGGCAGACTGGGTGGGCCAAGCGGTCCTTATCTGCCGTCAAATTCTATGTTTCTATGATTACAGCCGAACTGGCCTGACGAAGTCCCAAGGAAGAGGCCGCATAGACCTTACAGGCAGAGTGGTCCATGTTCTTGGACTCCTTGTCCAGAGGTGGGTCGGTGTCGGCCGAGCTACCAGTACGTCTTAAAGACAGAAGTGGTCACCAGGCTCTCAGCCGAGGGATGTTCCGTGAATCCCGGTAGGGAGCCCACAGGCACCACATACTTATGGACCATACAGGCAGACGGTGCTGGGCAGGAGGCTGGACGCTGCCAAAGCTCAAGGGCTGGACCAGTAATGGCCTCAGCCACTGGGAAGACCTCTGTTGGGGTATCCCCCCTAAGGATATCCATAAGAGGGTACTCCGCCTTTTTCTGGATAGACTACAAGGGCATTCCGGTGGAATCAGAAATGAGATGGAGGATGCCTTGGAAGGAGGAAGGACCTTCCTCCAGGCCTGCCGAAAGTGACTCCTCATCACCCGGATGGGAGTGCAAACCGGTGGCATCCGAATCCGAGGAGTCGGGATACAGTGGTCTCCCGCCTATGTCCCCCCCTCGATACGCCGAGGGCGGTCAGGGGTAACCGTGATGGACAGGTGTCGAGGAAGCCCAGTGTCTGGATGGTCCCCTTTCAAGGGAGCCCCTGAGATAGGCTGTTTAGGTGGTGGTTCCACCCTAATGGGTGGTGAGACCGGTAAGAGCTTAGGGATAACGGCCAGCCCCACAGGTGGAGGAACCAAAGGTTTCGTGTCCGGAGGGGTCGGTGTCGGCCCTTGAGGCGCAGGCCAAGTAATGGCAGGGGTGGATGGCGTAGCCGGCTTCTGACCGGCCAAACTCAGCTGTTGCCACATAAGCTCTTCATAGCATCGACAGAGTTTCCGTCGGAGCCTCTCCTCGTCCGAGGAGGATAAGGAATTGTGACGGCACCTCTTTTTTGAGTGTCGGTGGCCTTTCTTCAGTTTTCCCGCTGAAGAAGGAGACAGAGTCCTCGATTGAGACCGACGGGGTCGACCAGGATCGGGAGAAACCGGACTCGGTGAAAAACGAGGTTCGATGAATTCTCGATGGGGACACCCGGGCGGAAGTGTCTCGACATCGGGAAAGAAAGGGCAGGGGTCCTCTCTAAAGAATCGTCGACCGGAGTCACCGAAATCGGCTCGATAACAATCTCGGCCGGATCAGCCAATTCCTCGGTCTCTGCCTGGCAGAACGGAAGATCTGTGAAGCCGGCAGCCAAGGATGCGATCTCGACCGAACTCAAGGTCGCAGTGTCCTGGGACTCAGACCTCTCTCTCGGTCCCAGGAATGTCTCCTTTTAGAAGACGATGGATCCTTATCCCTCTTCCGAGGGCGAGAGGAGTGCAAGCCCAAGGGTGCCTCACCCCTGGTGGGGATAGACTGTCACAACTCCCTGAAGGAACCTGTAAAAGAAGAACTGAGGTTGAGAGGCACAAAGAAACTTCAGCTGGCCGAAGCTTGGGCAGCTTCTTCTTCGAAGGCCTTCATCTGCTCAAGCTGCTTGGTGGATCCCGTGGCCATGGAAACCACCCAACTCGCTTCTTTGGATTTCACCGGCTGGTTCCTTTTTTCCGGTCTCCCCAGCTTAAGGTGCGCCATGCGGTCATCGAGGACATTGGGATGGAAAGTCAAGCAAAACATACAGTTGGTGGTGTCATGACTGACACCTAGGCAGTACATGCAGGTAAGGTGGGGATCAGTGCGCGACATTTTCTGGCCGTATGTAAACCGGTGAAAACTGGGGGACGACTTGTCCTCCATATCCGATGCGCTATTATCGGAGTCGAAAACTCTGACGAGTTTGAGAGCTAATTTCGGTAAAAACCGACAATGCGAATCCAGGGCCTACAGTGGCTAGAGTTAGCATGAGGGAACCTGAATCTTCCAGTGGAAAGGAAGATCTGGCATCATGGGGCGGAGCTGAGGTATTTAGCAGCCAGGTGGGTGGGAGGAGCCAGCTTGAAGACTTCCGGCAAGATTTAAAGGGGAAAGGGACATGAACAACATATCCATGCTCCTAGAACCTGTTTTGTTATTCATCCACACTCTTTGGCAGACTCTAAGCAGTTCTCCAGGAGGAGGGAGGCAAGGCATACACTCCCTACTTAGGGAACAGAGATTGGAGAACTGAGGCCCCAAAACCAGCATTCCGGTGTGACTCAAGGTCAATGTGGTAATGGGTGATGAAGGTGTTGGCTGACTTCCAGGTAGCAGCCCGACAGATTTCCTGGATAGGGATGTCCCTGGAAGCAGCCACTGATGCAGCAGTATGGTGGGTAGAATGAGCTCTTTTCCCTCCGGGAGGCTCCTTACCCACCAACTCACAGAACAGACCTATGCATCATGTAATCCATCTTGCAATAGTCCACTTCGCTGCAGGTCTGCCAGAAGCGGCTTCAGCGTAGGTGACAAACAGCTGGCGAACCTCTCCATGAATTTCCGCCATCCTCTCCTTATAATAGGAGAGAGCACGTCTCAGTTCCAAAGTGTGGAGCCTGTACTTGGCCTCCGAGGTATAATTAGGGTAGTATACCGGCAGAGTCAACACCTGATTGAGGTGACACTCTGACACCACCTTCAGAAGGAATTTTGGGTGGGGGCATAGGACAATTTTGTCCCTGTGGAAGAGCAGACAACGAGAGCCCACCGAAAGCACCTGGAGCTCCCCTGTCCTTCTGGCTGATGTAACAGCCACCAAGAAGGCCATCTTCCATGACAAGTGTGACAGCTCACACTTGTGCATGGTTCGAATGGCTTGCCCATGAGCTCAGCCAGTACCAGGTAAATCCCACAGAGGTGGAGGTTCACACACCAGAGGATATGTGATCGAGATATTTGAAAAATGCCCGACCACTGTCTCCTCTTAAAGTCAGCTGACCGGCCTATGCGCCGGTAAGCAGAGACTGCCAGGTGCACCCTAAGGGTCAATGACCATAGACCCCTTTGGAGAGAGAGACCAAAGGTAGTCGATAATGTTAGTCATGAGGCAGGACACAGGGTCCAAGCCCTTGTCCTGATACCAAATGGAAAACTGCCTCCATCTGAAGGCATAACATTTCCCCATCAATTCCTTTCTAGATGCCTCCACCACAGTGTAGACATCTTCGGAAAGACCCAAAGCCTGGAACTCTAGCTGCTCAGGTACCAGGCTGTGAGGTGCAGGGATTGAAGGTCCAGATGGAATACCCTCCTCTGACTGAGTGATATCAGGTCCATGTGTGTACAAAGTCGCTCCAAAGGCCTGCAGCTGAGGCTGAGGAGATCTGGATACCAGAACTGGTGTGGCCAATCTGGGACTACCAGGAACACATTTGCTTTGCCCCTCCTCACCTTGAGAAGCACCTTGTGGATCAAGGGAAATGGAGGGAAGGTGTAGAGGAGGCCTGAGGTCCATGGCCTTGAGAAGGCATCCCTCTGCAGCGAGCCCTGCTGAGGGGGGCGGGCATGAAACAGCCTCAGCTTGGTGTTTTCCTTGGAGGCAAACAGGTCCACCATTGGTTTGCCCCAATGGAAGAACAGGCTGTAAGTTACCTCTGGATGGAGAGACCACTCATGGGATGTCTGGCCTAAGCGGCTGAGAGCATCTGCCAGATGGTTCGAGGCTCCTGCCACATGGATGGCTAGGAGATCCGCCTCCAATAGGCTCACGAGGGTCCAGATGTAGAGCGCCTCCTTGCACAGCAAACAAAAATGCTTGCCGCCCTGTTTGCTGAGGTAGTACATGGTCGTGGTATTGTCCATCTGGACTTCAACCACTTGACCCTGGAACTGAGGAGCCAAAGCTGATAATGCCAGTCTGACTGCTCTGAGCTCCAACAGGTCGATGTGGCATCGGGACTCCTCGGGGGTCCAAAGGCCGTGGGCGCATGTGCCACCGGCCCAACGGACCACCGAGGTGCACGCCGCCATGTAACCCAGAAGGCGCAGAAAGTCCCAGGCAGGGTGCAACTGCACAACCAGAAATGATTGGGCAAAGGAGGAAAGAACCTCCGCCCTGTCCGCCAGGAGCTGAGCTCTGGCTTGACAAGAGTCGAGCTCTGCCCTGACAAATCCCATCACCTGAGAAGGCACACGTTCCGACTTGGCCCCGTTGATTAGGAGGCTGAGTTGGAAGCAGATCTGGAGGGCCAGATCCCTGGCTCTCTCCATCTCCTGTAGGGAGTGACCTTCCAGAAGCCAGTCATCGAGGTAGGGGTAAATTCTGATTCCCTGACGCTGAAGATGGGCTCTCACCACTGCAATGCATTTGGTGAAGACCCGTGGGGCCGATGACAGGAGGAACGGCATGGCTCGGAACTTGTATAGGGTCCCGTCGACCCTGAAGTGGAGGAACCGCTGATGGGACAAACGGATTGGGACGTGAAAGAACGCGTCCCGCAGATCCAGTGAACAAACCACATGTTTCACTCCAAGGATGGCATGATCTGGGACAGAGTGACCATCCAAAAGGCGCAAGACCTGAGATATTGATTCAGGTCATGGACATCTAGAATGGGGTGCCAGGCCCCCGTCCGCTTGGGCACCAGGAAGTACCTGGAGCCAAAGCCTGGGTCTGCTGGAGGATTCACCACGAGAGCTATTGCCTCCTTCAGGAGGGGCTAAGCAATGTTGTCTCAAAGAGCTGACTGGGTGTGAGTGGAAATCCGTTCCTCCCAAGGGGCGTGGGCTCGGCTGGGAGGGTACTGCTCGAACTCTAGAGGGAGTTCCTGACTGAACACTTTAAGAACCCACCTGTTCGAAGTGATAGTGGACCAGGTGGAAAGGAAGTGATGGAGCTGGCCCCCATGGGAGGACCCAGAGTTGTCGTGATGGGAGTAGGAGTGGCTGCCCCCACCCCATTACTGAGCAGGCTTGGAGGAGGAGGAGGCTCCAGGACCTGAGCCTCGGCCTCCTTTATGGGCCTGTTGGGGTCCAGGCTTGGGCTGAGGGCACCAGGCTTGAGCCTGCTGTTGATGCTGCTGTCCCCCCTTGGAAGGAGGACTGCTGTGCCACAGGGGAAGAATGCTGAAAGGGCTTCTTCTTCTTCTTCAGCTGGTTCTTGCCCAAAGAAACCTTGGTAGAAGTGGCGTCCAAGGTGGCATTGGACTGCTCTATGCGCTGAAGGTGACTGGCCACTCCTGGACCAAATAAGTCAGTCCCAAGGAAGGGCACGTCAGCTAATTCATGCTGAGTATCCGCCAGGAAGGAGGAGAGCCTCAGCCAAGCCCTGCGGTGAGAGGCAACTGCGGCAGCCATCGAGCGGGCACAAGAATCCCCAATGTCCAGGGCCGTCTGGAGCTACTGTTTCACAACAGCTCGGCCCTGATCTCAGACTTGCTTGACTGTGGTCTGCATGTCTGTGGGGAGATGTGGGAGGATTTCATCTAATGACCCAAGGAGGGCATGAGAGAAGTGTGCCATGATGACGGCCGAACTTGCCTGATGAAGGCCCAAGGAGGAAGCTGCATACACCTTCCTTGCCGAATGGTCCAAAAGTTTGGGCTCTTTGTCAGGAGGTTGATCAGTATCAGTTGAACTGCCAGTATGCCTGAACACAGAGGTGGTCACCAGGCTCTCGGCCAAAGGGTGCTCTGTGAACCCTGCAAGAGACCCCATAGGCACCGTGTACTTGTGGGCAGACAGAGATGGACAAGAGGCAGGATGCTGCCAAAGTTCGAGTGCCAGACCAACAATGGCCTTGGCCACCGGAAAGGCCTCCGTTGGGGTATCCCCTCTTTTAAGGATGTCTGTAAGAGGGTACTCCGCCTTTTTCTGGATGGGTTCCAGGGGCATCCCTGTGGACTCAGAGATGAGGCGAAGGATCCCTTGGAAGGAGGAAGGACCTTCCTCCATCCCTAGGCCAACAGATGACTCATCATCCCCGGGGTGAGAGTGAAGTCCAGTGACGTCCGAGTCCGAGGAGTCAGGATTTCATAGATGTTTACAAGCAAGTAGACTTACGTCCATAAAGATTGCCCATTTATATCATACCTCAAAACTGACATTTCTTTTCACCACAATGCACATCCAAGTTATTCTTAAACTGATTCATACTTCCACTATTAATTATTGCTCGAGGTAGAGCATTCCACGGAGTAACCACCCTCTGGCTATACCAGTACTTTTTTATACTGTGTCTCCATTTAGATTGTATCAATTGTTTATTGTGCCTTCTGCTACCATGTTCATCTGTTCTTGAACAGATTCCAAATTTAGTGCAATAGCTGCCGTCTCCAATTATCTTATACAAAAGGCACATATCTCCCCTAAACCTCCTATAGCATAAGGAATACAGATTAAGAGACACTAGTCTATCTGGATAAGATAGTTCTTTCATCCCCTGAATGGCTTTAGTGAATCTCCTCTGAACATATTCAATTTTAATAATGTCCTCCCTATTTTGAGGAGACCATACCTGGATGGCATACTCCAAATGAGGTCTGACAAGGGCTATATAAAGTGGAATTAGAACTTTGGCCTCCCTGCTAGCAAAACAACGCAGAATACAGTTTAAGTTTTGGGTGGCTTCCTTTGTCTGGAATCTACAATGTATGCTAAACTTAAAATCTGGACCAAAGATTACACCTAAATATTTTTCTTCGATAGTACTAGTGAGTGGTTGGTTGGCAAGTGTGTAGTTATTAAATTTGTTTGTTTTTCCCATGTGCATTATTTTACATTTCGCAACATTCAACACTAGTTGATTAGTAATGGTCCAATCTGAAATTCTGTCCAAAACCTTCTGTAATTCCAGCACTTCATCTTGTGTATTCACAACTGATCCTAACCTAGAATCATCAGCAAACTTATATAGCCAAACCTTATAGTTGTCTGATTGCAGGGAGGCTATAAAAATATTGAACAGACAAGGTCCCAAAACGGTACCTTGGGGGACACCACTGATCATTTTAGACCAGTTTGAAAAAGTTCCCTTAATGGATATCCTCTGTTGTCTCCCTTGTAGCCATGCTGATACCCAGTTACAGATGTTAGGGTACAGATTAATCTCTTCAAGTAATTTTAATAACTCAGTATGGGGTAATTTATCAAAGGCTTTCGCAAAGTCCAAGTATATCACATCAACTGGGTTTCCCATATCCAATTCCCTGTTTACATTTTCATAAAAGGCCAATAAATTTGACTGGCAGGACCTGGACTTGGTGAACCCGTGCTGCGATTGGTCTACCATACCATTTGCTTCCAAATGCCTTAAGATATGATCCTTAATTACCCCTTCCAATATCTTACCCATTAATGAGGTTAGGCTAATTGGTCTAAAGTTTTCCGGTTTTGTCCTCGCTCCTTTCTTAAAAATAGGGACCACTAAAGCTAGTTTCCAGTCCCGAGGTACTATACCATAATCAAGGGAAGTCTGAAATAAATATGTAGGGGGCTAAAACAGCTGCTAATTCCTTTAATACACGAGGATGCACATTATCGGGGCCAGGGGATTTAGTAATGTCTAGTCTTGATAACCTAACGTGTATATCATTAGCTTCCACGATGATTTTACCAGGTCTAGAGCTATAATTTCCAAGATGTATATTAGGGTTACCGTTATTGAAAACTGAACAAAAATATTTATTTTGAAGGTCGGACATCTCTTCCGGATTTGCCACTTGTCCAGCAGTATTAGTAAAGGGTCCAATCATGCTGTTATCCTTCCTTTTGCTACTGATATATGAGTAGAAGGATTTTTTACCATCCTTAACATTGTCTGCGAGTGACAATTCAAAATTTGCTTTAGCGCTCTTTATTTTGTTTTTGATCTGTTTCAGACGTTCTCTATAACACTGGTAGTTTAAAGGTGATCCATGACTCTTGTAGCTTTTGAACAGTTTATTTTTTTTATTTAGTAACTTTTTAATAAATCTATTCATCCACATAGGTTTATTCCTTTTGGGTCTGTCATATTTAGGTTTGTGTGGTATGAATTTCCCAACAAGCTGTTTGATCCTGGCTAGGAGGGTGTCCCACATTTCTTACCGCCCAAATGACCCTCAACACGCTGAGGGTGGTCAGGGGTGACCATGACTGATAAATGCTGGAGGAGCCCGGTGTCTGGTCTGTCTTCCTTTGAAGGAGCCCTTCCCACAGGCTGCTTAGGTGGTGGTTCCACCACTATGGGTGGAGAAGCCAGTTTAAGATGAAGAAATGGAAGATTTCAGCTCTGGGAATTAGTCTTCAGCCTAGGGCGCAAGTAATAGCCAGGGAGGCGCTGGTGTCGGCTTGTACGGAGAGAAGATCATCTGTTGCCACATGAGGTCCTCATAGCGCCGACGGAGTTTCTGTCGGAGCCTCTCCTCATCCGAGGAGGACGAGGATGACCGATGGTGTCGCCTCTTCTTAGAGTGCTTATGACTCTTCCTCGGCCTGTCGGTAGAGGAGGTTCTAGACCTCGAACGAGATCGGGTGGGCCAACTCAGTCACTCCAGAGACACAGGTGGAACCGGTGACTTCTGGGGGTCCGGAACCGGGTCCTCGATGGGAACACCAGCAGGCTGGGTCTCCTCATCGGGGAAGACAAGGACCGGAGTCCTTTCCAAGAGTCGTCAGCCGGAGCCGGTGACAGGGTGTCAATAACAATCTCGACCTCGTTGGCCAGATCTTTGATCGTCTGGCCCGACAGAAGGTCGGAAAAGCCAGCGGCCGAAGAAGCGATCTCGACCGAGGTTGAGACCACATGCTCCTGGGGCTGAGACCTCTCTCTGTCCCAAGAACATCTTCACTGAGACGAAGACTTGCTTGGTTCCTTCTCCTGCTTATGGGATCGGGAGGAGTGCGAGCCCGCAGGCACCTCTCTTTGGTTGGGGAGAGACTGGCACAACTCTTGGAAGGAGCCCGAGAAGGTGGAGCCTAGGTTGAGCAGAACAAAGAAGCTCCGAGAGTCAGCTGCACGAGCTGCTTCTTCCTCGAATGCCTGCATGCGTTCCAATTGCTCGGTGGAGCCCACAGCCGTAGAAACTGCCCACCTACCCTCCTTGGACTTCACTGGAGGGTTCCCTTTCTCCAGTCTCCCCAATTTTAAATGTGCCAGGCGGTCGTCCAGAACGTTGGGATGGAAGGCCAAGCAAAAGCTGCAGGACGAGGTGTCATTGTCGACACCAAGGCAGTAGACTCATATGAGGTGGGGACTGGTGCACAATGTCTCTGGGCCACAAGGACACCGTCGAAATCTGGGGAAGAATTTTTTCCATAATCGAAGACGCCAAGGTGCTGATCAACTTGGAATGAGTTTCACTTCTGGTAAAACCGAGGTTTTGAAAGCCAGGGCCTACAAAATGCGAGAGCACGAGGGAGGCAACCTGAATCTTCCAGCGGAAAGGAAGATCTGGCGTCATGGGGTGGAGCCGAGGTATATACCACCCAGGTGGGTGGGAGGAACCAACTTGAAGACTTCCAGTGATCCTTAAAGGGGAAAGGGACATGCCAGAAAGTGTGGATGAACAACATATCCACGATCCTAGAAATATGGTTACAAGTTAGTAACCTATTTCTAACTAACTAGATTTAGTTCACTAACCACACATATGCAGACTCCTAGCAGTCTGGGGGGGGAAGGCAAGACCAGTCCAAATAGGTGAACAAAGACTGGAGGACTGAAGGACCAAAAGCAGCATTATGATGACTGAGCAAGTCGATACTGTACTGGGAATTTAATGTGTGTGTGTGTAATCAACCACGTAGCAGACCTACATATTTCAGTAATGGGAATGTACCAGTTAGTCGACCGGTGCCCTTGATTCATCATCAAATGACCATTACAGTATAAAAAAATTATTGGAAAGCTGCCACCCATAGATTATAATGGGAGCGTGTCCCTGTGCTCTCTGTAGGATCACGTCATAACTTGGCGGAGCATGGGTGGCTCTTCAGACCGGAAAGTCCTCAGGGACCCGGTTAAACTAAATTTATGAGTGTTACAGCATTTCACCTACTGGAATATTTTGGGCCATCTATACAGTAACAGTATTTCCCCTGAGGTAAGGCACTGATATATTAGATGCACATATGTTTCCATTTAACTTGGTGGATCTCTTTAAGTTTTGACAGTACACACTGTGAGTCCATGCTGGAGGTGGTTCAGCAACCAAGGGACTAATAAACAAGCCCTTTATAAACAACCACTCTGTCCTGTGCTGTCATCCACAGCCCTGCCTTGACATGATATTCCAAAATGGCAGCCAGATGCACTTTGAGGGACGAGGCCCACAATCCTACCTCACGCAGGTACCAAGGTACTGTAAAAGACTATGCACAATATGGAGCAGAAGAGGAACAACAATCCTATCTCCTTGCACCAACATGAAAACATCCTCCAATGGGGTGTCCAGAGCCGTAACAGTTGTTTCATGGTCATGTGATGCACTCAAACAGGTAGGAGCAGGGGAAGACAGAATTTTAACTTCTATTTATATAGAAAACAGGTGATATTTGAAATGATCGTATCACTAAAATGTCTCTGAAGATCTGCAGAACAGCCAAGTTAAATATCAGGCAGAAAGAGAAAGAATGGAAGGATAGCTAGCCGGCCGGTGCAGCAGTAACACTACCACTTGTGAACCGGTGACCCCAGGTTCAGGAACACTGACGACCCAGGTTCAAGAATGGACTCGGGTCATCGGAGGGCCAGCTGAGCAGAGGAGGCTTGAGTGACCGCAGGACTGCTCGTTTCCTCTGAGGGGAAGATGGAACCTCAGCTCAGTGCATGACCGACCTCTAGTGGAAGCTGGAGGTTCAGCATGTCCAAGCAGGCAGAGCAGGGGTGGAGCATGATGGACGCTGGTGTACACCAAGGTGTCATGCACATGTCATGCTCCTGGGAGGTATACTCAGTAAAAATGCTTGGCCCTGGCAAGAGAGCTGGACTTATGGCTCTTGCCCACCGGCACCCTGATCTGCGGAGGATGACCCCCAATGAAATCAGAAGATACGGCATGGGGAATGGGGTTGAGCCAGGGGGCCCCTCTCCCACTTCGTCACTGCCTGGGGGTACAGCCACGGCTCTGTGGGGGGTCCTCCTGTGGAGGGTTAGCCAGGTGACAGTGCCGACATTAAGGAGGAAAAAAATAGAAATTACAAAAAAAAAAAAAAAAGGAAAGAATGGAAGGAGATATCACTGTCAGGTTACTCTGCACACCTTTACTAATGTCCAGCCTGCAGCTGGTGCAGAACGCGGCGGCAAGGCTTTTGACTGGGATCTCTAGATCCAGCCATATTACGCCTGTGCTCCGCGAACTGCACTGGCTGCCTGTTAGGTGGCGGATCACCTATAAGGTTGGTTTGCTAACCTTTAAAGCCCTACATGATCGGGGACACGGCTACCTGAAAGATCTCTTGGTACCCTATTGCCCCCTCCGTCGTCTCCACTCTGCCAACGAGGGATTGCTGGAGATTACCAGGGTTCAATTAAAAACAGCAGGATCCCGTGCTTTTGCTTTTTCAGCACCAACCCTGTGGAATTCTCTACCTCATTGGTTGAGAGAATGTCCAACCATCGAGAAATTTAAAACGGAGTTAAAGACGTATTTATTTAGTTTAGCATATCCTAGTTATGGTTACTAATTTATGATTGTTTTAATTTATATGTATATGTGATTTTCTTGTACAGTGCCTTGGTTCTGAAAGGCGCTTTAGAAATAAAGACAATTTGATTTGATAATGTAATCTTAAGTGGCAAAACAGAGGAATCTGTCTTCATCTCCCGATATTTCACTAACTGTCACCATGGTTACACCAGTCCAAGACAAATACATGGAGGAAATCAATTTAATACAAAGTACCCTAATAGAGCTGGTTGGGGACTTTAAATTTATCAAGCTAATTCCAGAAGTCCTGAACACCTGGGTAGAAGACAGAACTGAGGATCAGAAGGGCGAAGTCGCTGCAACAACCAGGTCCTCATCAGACTGACAGAAAAAGTAGAAGGAAGGGACATAGTGAAGTTTATGCAGCAACTTTGCAAAAGAATTACTGGCCCCTCACCCAATGGTCCCAACTATACTGCAAAGCATGACCATCATGCCCTCCATCCGCTACCTAAGGAGGAGGACAGACCAAGGCCAAAAACATTCAAGTTACTGAACTTTTTAGACAGACTCCACACTCAAGTAATGGTACATGATCTACAAGCAGTGAAGTGGGATGGCCAAAAACTTCTACTGTTCAGCGATCTTAGCCCACAGGTAGGCAGAAACAGGCTGTCTACAAGGGCATTAAAAGAACTCTTTGGGGCTGGCCCGCTGGCAGGGCAGTAAGGCTTCTGCCCATGATGCCAACATCCCGGGGTTGGGAACAAACCTGGGAGTCGGAGGGCCAGCCAGGGGGAGAAGGCTCAAGCATATGAGAGACTGCTCTCCTCTGGGAGGAGGGAGATTGCATGCTCAACGTATGACTAATCTCTGGCAGAGGCCAGAGTGTGAGGAGCAGCTGCTGGCACCCACAGACTTATTGGAGGCAAGACAGACATCGTCATATGTGCCCTTGATGTCAATTCATATCCCTCCCCCAGGGACGAAAATGGAGGAAAATCATGCTGAGTGGATGCCGCCTGTCTCACGCCACAGGTCCTGCACCACCGCTGGAGACGTATACTGGCGTCCAACGGAAGGGTGAGCCCTCTCCCAATGGACCTACTTTGGGGGCAAGCCAAGGCATAACCCCAGGATGGAAGCATCCCAGGGCTGTACATTGGTATCCAAAAGGTGGTTTGACTCCCTCCTGCAGCACTGCTCTGTGGGGTAAGCCAGAGCATATCTCTGGCTTGGTGAGTGCAAGGGAGGTGGGTGATGGGGCTGGGTGCAGGGTTGGTCCAATGGGGGCCAGGCCTGAGAGGAGACAAATTAGAGCAAATTGAAAAAAATTAATATCTACGCAGCTGATGTTAAGTTTGGAATGAGCTATCCTTCTCATGTTTCAGTGACTGTGGCAGGCAAGGAAAGGCAGTTCCAATCAGCTGAAGCAACAGGAATGGAAGTATCGCAACTACTGCCAAACTTGCTCCCTGCAGTACCTTCAACCCAAAAAGCAAAAGTCAAAACCATGCCTGCAGGAGAGCAGTTAAGTGAATGAACGTAATCCCAAGAAGCAGAGCAAAACAGCTTCCTTGATAGTATTTATGGGCAGAATGAGCAGGACGGAAATGAAGCTGAGTAACGCAGCTGGGCTGCTTGCAAACATCTCTTTCAGTGGGTCTGGGGTTGTCTCCAAGTCCCACCCTCTCCAGCATCTTCCCTTCGTTACAAATCCCCCAACTAAATACAAGTCCAGCAGGGCAAGCAAAAATGGGGACCCTTTTTCCAGCAATAACAAACCAAGATGGCGCTATGGTGGGAAAATACAGGTTACTCACCTGTAACAGGAGTTCTAGGAATGGTATATGTTGTTCATCCACACTCATTGGCAGTATCCTTGCACACTTAAATCTTGCGGAAGGTCTTCAAGCTTGCTCCTCCACCCACCGGGTGGTATAACTCTCGGCTCCGCCCCATGGGCAGATCAGCCCGGCTGGAGCTCAGGTTGTCTTGTCGAGCCGGGGGAGGTCGGGTGGAGTCGTGGATGAACAACATATACCATTCCTAGAACTCCTGTTACAGGTGAGTAACCTGTATTTCTAGGGACATGGATATGTTGTTCATCCACACCTTATTGGCAGACTCTAGCAGTTCTCCGGGAGGAGGCAAGACGCACCCCATATACTTACTTGGGAAAAGAGACTGGAGAACCGAGGCCCCAAAACCAGCATCGGCGTGACTCAAGGTCGATGTGGTAGTGGGTAATGAAGGTGTTTGCTGACTTCCAGGTAGCAGCCTGCAGATTTCCTGGATAGGGGCGTCCCTGGAAGCAGCCACCGTTGCAGCAGTATGGCGGGTAGAATGAGCTCTTATCCCTGGGAGGCTCCATGCCCGCTAACTTATAGCAGAGATCTGATGGGAGGTTACCCACCTGCTTATCGTCACGCCTACTGCAGGTCTGCCAGATGCGGCTTCAGCGTAGGTGACAAACAGCTGGCGAACCTCTCCCCGAATTTCAGCCGTGCGCTCCTTATAATAAGCGAGCGCCCTTCTAGGATCCAGAGTATGGAGCCTATATTCGGCCTCCGAGGTGTGATTGCAAAGTATTATTTTTAAATCCGCAAACGGAGAAATAGGAACCAGTCACAAACGCAGAGCGTTAAGGAGGGAACCTGAGCTTCCAAGCGGTAAGGAAGATCTGGCGTCATGGGGCGGAGCCGAGAGTTATACCACCCGGGTGGGTGGGAGGAGCAAGCTTGAAGACCTTCCGGCAAGATTTAAAGCGGCAAGGATACTGCCAATGAGTGTGGATGAACAACATATCCATGTCCCTAGAAACATACCCGCTCAATGGAGATGCTGCACAAGACACAGAAGTGAACTGCAGTTCAAGGCGGAGACACATGTATGGATGCATAACAACTGTGCATGCTTCACTTCGGGAAGCCCAGGACGTCAACATTGGGTCAAAATGGTGTCAGAGGTCAGACAATGGTGCACACTTTCGAATCAGAAACCCAATTAGGACACAGTCTAGGGTTGGCATGCCATTAGAATGAAACTAGGCCATGCTCCAGCAGTTTAAGGGTAGCAGGT
The DNA here is from genome assembly GCA_016271365.2 of Neoceratodus forsteri. Classification (NCBI taxonomy): domain Eukaryota; kingdom Metazoa; phylum Chordata; order Ceratodontiformes; family Ceratodontidae; genus Neoceratodus; species Neoceratodus forsteri. The sequence continues at coordinate 1,201,367,910 of CM057455.1, read as the reverse complement.
ATTCTTTTTTTTTTTCCACTTTCTATTTATTGTTTTCATAGAAAAACAATACAGAAACACTATCTCATGCAAGAGATCAAGCTACAGACAAGCAAACAAGTGCCTTAACAGCAGGAACATAAGGATTACACAAAAACATCATCCTGCATTCTGGTACAGTGGGGGATGTTCATAACTATCGCACAGAGTCCAAAAAAGCCAGCCGCTTTCAGTGGCCCAGGTTATTTCATGCAGGGAGAATATTAAAAAGGTATACTGCACTAACAAAAAAAGTGCACTTTAACCAGTCCAAAGTAAGTTGCAATTAGGAAAAGTTATTTCTTGTACCCCCTCTGTGTCCCAACCCCATAATTAGGAACAAACAGATTGATCTACAACAATATATATCCTTGTACCCAGTGCCTTCATCAGACACAACTAAAAAAAATTGACATTCACAAGGGGAATTTCTACCCACTCTAACTCCCAATATTGATATGTTATTAAACAATAACATAAGTGTAACCCCTAGACTGCGCTATCCCAAGGGCTATTACCCCTGCCTGCTTGGCTAGTAGCAGGTTAAGAGGCCTGAGTTCTGAAACGGGTGCCTCCACCCGGAGGTTAGGGTTGGTAGCGGTCAAGCTAACCTGGGCACAGTCCTCCAGGAAACTGTAACCCCCCCCTTTCCTTACTAGTGGCCGGAACAATACACAATGATCACTTTCACAATACCCCTGATACACCACACAAGTACCCACACTGTTTGCACTTACCACCAGGGCTTTCCTCTGGACCGGCCCTGGGGACCACCTGAAAAACAAGGTTATACACAGCAAATAACAGCAGTAGAGTACTTTTGCACAAACTGGAACCACAGTCAGGGTAAATGCAAAAAAGAATTAGATCTGATTTATTTAAGGGGCTTGAACAAGGGAGGGGTGTAATCAGGTTAATTTGCTTCAAGGCTCCATCAATCAAACAGTTATATGCAGCACTTCAGGGTCCATAAACAGTCATACACTCTTAGTACCCAGATGGAGAATGGTGGGCTAGCCAGGAACGTTGCAGCTTGTTGGGGCCCTGTGATGGAAGAAAACAACATGCACAACACCACTATTTGTAATCTGGAGCCGGAGGGCTCAGTTCATGAACAGAAAACAACAAGACAAACAGATGACACACTTTTAGATTAGGCTGTTGTTGCAGGGAGCTACCCTGATGATTACTCATGATACCCAAGACTGGACACAGGTTGGACGAAAATCAAGACAGCAGGTGGTTAATCTGGAGTGCCAGGAGAAGCAGGGCCCACACGATTCGCCGAGGCATCATTCCTGTCCAAGCGTGGAGCAGGGGGCTGATCCCCAGGCAGGTCTCTCATTGGTGGCCATCTCTGTGCAGTGGGGTATTCTGGCAGGGCCAGCATGGCATGGCCCAGGCCGAATGGAGATGAATGCGGATTCAGTCCGATTAGGCTGGATAAAGCTTCCAGCAAGCAGAACACAGTTCACACAGTGGGGAACCAAATCACGACCCACTTTCATTACACAGCACATTTACATGTAAGGAAATTCTACTGTACCAGGCAAACCGCTCTCCGGTCACGATCGTAAAGTCTCTGCACAAACCAGGATTCAAAACAGCTGGAAACTCCTGACAGGCCAATCACATTCAGCAAATCTTGGTCTTCTTCAGGTTAAAGCCTGGTCACAGTCCAGTGGCTTAAATAGTCCTCACAACTCGGATTCAGTCCGAATAAACTCTATTTTCCCTCTCAGGGACAGCAGGCAGGCAGACAGGCAGGCCAAAACTCAGCCCTTTCACAGTTCTCCCATGCAAAACCACACAGAACTGCTGCTCAAAATCTCCCTTGAGCTGTTACTTCTTCACTTCTCGGCTCAAAACCGAAACTAGCTGCAGCAGCCTGGGAAACTCCCCAAGATCCAAAAGGTTTGGTTGGCTGATCCTCCTGTCAGCCACAACAAAGGTTCCCCCTTCAGGTTCAAAAATGCGCAAAAAGCCCAAAACTATAATTCCTACAGATTTTGACACCAGACAGATCCATTTTAGGTTCCACCAGTACTGACTGGTCCAATTCGCAGTCCAGGACCAAGATAGTGGGAGATAAACAAAACAGTCCTTGCTGCAAAGAAGGCAGGTTATACAAACTACATTATCATTATCACTCTAAATGATTTTCAGCAAATAGTTACATCTTTCAACAGAGCTCCCTCTCAGATTACTTATGACTGCAATCCAGGCAGCTCTTAAAGAGACAGTACACAGAGGCTAAACAGGCACTCTCTGGCAATCACATTTAAACTGCTAAAACGCAGGACACCAGCCTGGCAGTGAGCATTTAGGCAAGCTCGAGGAAGACTTTTCGGGAACCCCCATTTGTGGGGGGGGGGGGTTACATAAGTAAAAGAAAAGTCTCAATGGGTAGAAACAAAAGTCTTTAGCCAGTATAATGGTTAGGAGGGAGTACTCATCCTTCTTCTGACCCCGACTCCTCAGCAGCAACCTCTGGAGCTCGACTAGAGGTGAACTCAGGCTCTATCTTCTCGACCCACCTGCCAGCATCTTTCGGGTCAGAAAACTGCCATGTTTTGCCCCCATAGGTAATACGCAGCCTCACAGGGAGCAGAAAAAGAATAAACTATACCAAGCACCTGTAGTTTTTGCTTAAACTGTTTTCTCTTTGAGTGTGTTTGAAATGACAAGTCCAGGAAAAACTTGACATCGTGCTCCTGTAAAGTAATGGGGTATTGCACCCCAGCTGCAGCAATTAAAACATCACAGACCTCTGCTCCAAGGGTCTGCAACAGAATGGTACATGGTTGGGCATCTGAGGACTGCCTGACCCGGACAGTGATGCAGTAGACCTGGCACAAATATGATCAGTAGAAGTCAACTGGTACTGAAAGTGTCTCCATAAGTCAGCGTCTGACAAAGGAAAGAGGGTGAGTGCCTTCAACACCCTTTGGTACTCCAACAATACATAAATTGACAGCTCTTATCTAGTTTTCTAGAGTTTCAAGTATCCCACAAAGATGGATGTTTTCTTTGGTGAGCACCACTGCTGTAGCAGGCCTCGAAATAAGGTTTTGTGAATCAGGAGCCAAGAGTAGCTCCTGGTCATCAGCAATTTTCTACCGACCAGGAGCTACTGCACAATATATATTTGGGGGTATATATGTACAGAAAAAAAAAAAGTCAGCCCAAACATCTAATTATTATTTTTTATTTATTGTTTGGTAGGGAAGACAGCTAAAAACACAACTGCCAGTATGATAGGAAGACAAGACTGAGTAAGGAGAGGCCAGAAAAAGACTATAGTACAAAGACAGTTAGGCAGCCTGCAGAAATAGGATCGTGCCAGCAGAATGTGGACACACTGATTTATTTAGTCAGCAGGACTCTAGCTGTAGCTTCGGAAATTAAATGTGTTGCCTGAATAATACACTGAATGTTTGAGATAAAAATACAAAACAGTGTGGAGCAGGAAACAGTTTCAACAAGTGTCACAAGCAAGCTAGCACCAACATGATTATCATTGATGCTTTGCAGTGAGTCTATCTGTTATTCTTCGACTTCTGAATTGTGTTCATTATCTGTGTCTTGACTCAGGACAGGTTCAGGCTCCTCATTCTCACTTTCAGATGTAATATGAATTTCCTCTGGCACATAAGTCATTTACAATCCCTTGTGGGGTTTAGCTCCCAGCCTGCGTTTTGTTTTTATGAACCAGTCTTTCACTGCTGGTGTGCTACAAAAACCTTCAGGTTTAGGGCCCTCCACTGAGATGAGCAGTAAGTCCTCTATAGTGCTAGTTTTCAAGCAAGCTGTCCAATCTGGGAAAATGATTTTCGTTGCTGAAAAGACTCTTTCTAGAGTTGCATTTGGTATGGGGTAAACAAGAAGAATAGCAATAAGATGCAGAATGTTTCTGAAATACTGGGCTTTTCTTTGAAAGACTATATGCCACACTTCATGACAGGAGAGCTGCCTGTGATATTTGTTGATGTTTTGCTTTAACAATGTCCACGCTGTTATTGCTCTGTCTAGATCACAGCCATTCTGTAACAGGACAGGTGAAAAATGGTTTAGAAGAAAGTGCACTTCCTCATTTCCAAATTCTGCAAGTCTTGTTCATTGTCAGGCCAATTAACTGTGTCAGTCACATTTGTTTTTACTAGCAGGTGGTCTTCCTTGAAGCCTGCGAAGCGCTGGTTTAGACATTCCATAATACTATTTACAATCTGTTCACGTTCATTTGTCAGTGCTTCATTAGCATCCCGTAAACCTCTGAGCTGGTAACCCTTGAAAGTAGCTGTATTAGATTCCAGATCAGTGACTGTATCTCTTTTGAACTGTGCAAGCCTGGAACCATCTCTATCTACAAGCGGTTCTAATTCAGCTAACACAGTTGTGACAGTGTCCGTAACCACTGGAATGGAAAGATGCACATCTTGAAAAGCGTGAGAAACTGATGACAGGCCATTTAGAATATTGAGATAAAAATGGGAACACAGCAGGAATTTGGCATTACATATTTTGTTTCTCCAGCCCTTTATCTTCACTTTATGAGCTTGGGGAATGTCCCACCTAGTATTGCACACAAGCTCGTCCCAGTGACACAAAACAGCAGAGTAGTTTTGCAGTACAGCAAGCAGGGAATCTTTTTTAGTGTCACCCATCTAGTTCCATGAGCCTTTTTAAACTTTATTATTTTAGAATGCTGTGCTTCTGCTACTCTTTTTAGCTCACGGTAACGCTTGGGTGAGTTTTCATAAAAGTAAAATAATGAAATCAAGATATTATCAATGTTTTGAGCAAAATAGGTATTTTTTTAATGCATCTTTTGCTGCCAGCTCCAGTCTGTGTGGGACGCAGTGAACAGTGATAAGCCAAGGGCAGTCTTCCTTCAGCACTGCAATCATTCCTCTGTTCCGCCCAAAATTCAGAGAGGCACCATCTACTCCTGCACCAATACAGGACAGTTCTTTTAGGTCGATGTTATGAGTCCCAATACCTCTTTGTATGCTGTAAACATAGCTGTCTTGAGCCCATTTGCCTCTGCAGCCTCTACATCAATTAATGCAAGAAATTCATTTTGGGTTGCCCATCTTCTAGAATTTTAACACACACTATTTCTCTTTCAGTGACAGTCCTGTCTGTTGTGCCATCCATAAATACAGAATGGTATCTGTAAATTGTTTTGTCTCCCTTGAGATGACTAACGATGGGTTGCCTCAAATTCCCCGCAATACAAGACATAAAGGTAGTGCAAACCTTTTCATTGGTGTATGCTGGCCCAAGCTCAACTCCATGTCTTTTCTCCAGTGCTACAAACTTCCCAGATTTATTAAAAGGGTCTTCTTCTTTAGCCAGGAAGTACACAATGTTAAAAAGCTTATCCATTTTATGCAGTGATTTTTATTCATTTTTACTATACATTTTTCTATTTGACCTCCTGAAGGTGTGATGTTCACTAAAGCAGCAGCTAGTGCTTGTTTATGACCTTCTGAAACCACATGCCTCTCGCAATTTTTTTTTTTTTACATTATTAGTTCCTGCAATGTAAGACTCGACATTGGTCATTTTACCCACTCTTGTTGCCCACTTTTTAAAGATTTCAGGTTTTTTACTGCAAAACTTGCACCAAATTGTGGTCTCAATCCCATCTTTTGCTTCAAATTGCAACCATGACAGATCAGGATTTGATTTTTGGCACTGCCAAGACTGAATTGTGGACACATGACAGTAATTGGTCTGTTTCTTTTTTCCCTGGGAAATAGTAGTAGGAGGTGCAGTGGTCAATGATGGCAAACTTGGGGTTGGTTGCTCATCTGAAGTTCCATCAGGCTCCGGCTCCTTACATTTTTTTGACATGCTAAATCCCAAACTAAGAAGAGACATAGTGACCTGTAGTTGGATGCATTAGTTAAATAATTGTATACAAGTCAAAATGCTGTAATGAGATTTGTACAGAGTTGAGATTTTCACCTTGTAAAATAAAATGAAAAAATAAAATATTTTACTGACTCTGCTTTGTTTTTTCTTGTACAACCGCTCTCAAGAGAGTATCCTAGGATGTCAAGGCACTGATGTTTTTTTTTTGTTTCATGAATCAAGGTGGGGGTGACAAGAAAACTTCAAGGCAAATGCACCTTGTAATGTAGTCGTGCTCACCAGTCCTGGGACCACTAGTCAAAAAAGCTCGATACATTTTTTAATCAAGGTATACCAGTTAACAAGCAGACCACAAGGCTAAGGGACATTGTGATGTAGTTGTGCTAATGCTCACAGGGTCCTGGGACCACTAATCAAGCTTGATAATTGTTTTAATCAAGGTACAACAGTTAACAAGCACTGACCACAAGGCTAAAATGAACCTTGTAATGTAGTCATGCCAGTGCTCACAGGAACTCCTGGGACCACTAATCAAGTTTGATAATTTTTTTAATCAAGGTACAACAGTTATCAAGCTGACCACAAGGCCGTTGAACCTCGTAATTAGTCGTGCTGATGCTCACAGGGTCCTGGGGTCACTTAGAGAAGAAGAGATTTTTTTGTTATCAAGGTACAACAGTTAGCAAGCTCAGACCACAAGGATAATCACCTTCTAATTAGTCATGGTACTCTCACCGTGGGTCCTTGATCACTAGCCAAACAGGCAATAGGCTAGTTAGCAAACCCGAATTTAAATCTGCTCTCTCCTAGCCCCCTGCTTCAGGCTCTTGCTGATTTATTTACTGAACTAAAAGGCAGCTTATGATAAAAGTACACCCCCCTTTCTGAACAACAAATTCAGTTTTGTTTTTTCAGGAAGTACAAACAACAAGAAAATCCACAGTCACAGTTTGTGCCTTTTAGGTCACAGCAAGTAAGCAAGACGGTGCTTTTATTTAGACAGTCACCTGTCAGACAGAACAGAAAACTCATTTTCCCTGCTTTCTGCGCAATGCTAAGGCAAAGGTCTCTATTCTCAGAAAAAAAAGAAATGTGTTCCTCCCTTCAGTTTGATGACTTTTATATTGAAAAAAAAGCGAAGGCTATTTAATTAGGCAGACACTAGTCTCTAATCAATTGAAAAAGCAATTAAACAAGTTTAGTCAGAGATCAACCCTCTCCTCCCTGCTCATGTATTGCAATTAGCTATTAGAAATTGATACTAAAAGGCAGAATAATATGAACTTCAGTTTAGTTTGTCTTCACTAACTGATAGAACGTCTGCTCTCTCCCCTCCCCCTGAGCAATTTCTTTTCAGTATTTCTCTCAGAAAATTAAAAGTAATATAATCAGAAGTAGGTTTCCCCTGATAAGGGCTGCTGAGATTACAGCACTACTGTGCCTTTTCTATACAAAAAGCATATGGGTATGTGACCAACAGATTTGTTCTTAATATAGTAATAAAACGATCCTCTCTCTAGCATTTCTTTTCCAGCGCTGCTGCCACGAGGCAATCTGCTTACAGTATGCCTCCACATGTCCCGCCCGCCAAACACTGTGATTGCCTGAAAGATCTGCGACAGATCTTGTTGCACCAATCAGTCACTGCCACACACGCACTTTCTGAGACATCCCCCTCTTGATTGGTTATTGCAATTGGAGATCATATGGTGCAGCTAAGAATAAGCCCTCCCCCTCACCCAGCATTGATCTTGACTCACATGACACACAACTAAAATGTCATGTGGTCAGTAGCACTATCTCTAAACAGCCACTTGATCTAACCTCCAGTCATCAGTTCATTACATGCTGACAAGGTCTTTATTCCTATGAAACGTCTTTTTCATTCACATACTCAGTATGTGAATGAAAGAACAAGACATTTCATAAAAATAAAGGCCTATCAGCATATAATGAACTCCTGATCACTGGAGGTTAGATCAAGTGGCTGTTACTAGAATGCTGCCGACAACATAACATTTCAGTCATGGTATTCCCTGTTGCCAGCACAAATTTAAATCCAGAGCAACTGTACATAAGGAGACCCCCATACAGGAAAGAAAAGTTTTCATGTGCTCTGCAGGTCAACAAACTACGCTCGGGCTGAATAGCAGCGATCGCATCTCTGATCAGCACATCACAAGTGATACTCACTCATGGCTACTTCCTTTAAAAGAACAAAGAATGCTGTTGTTCTCCAGCAAACAATTTAAATCTGGGCATACTATTTACATTGAGAACGCATCTCAGATGTGGTTCTGTGTTTGCCCACATATAACTTGTTTAACAACAACATCATTCAGCATCTTTTAAAAGAAGTAGCTACAGTGATCTCACTTGTCTTTTTGTGCTGATCGTGATTCAATCACAGAATTGCACCATTTTTAGTAAATTTATCTTGGCTTCTCTGCTTTGTTTTAAACTTTGGCAGACTGAGACAATGCATGTATGCCATACTGTAGTGTAGGTCCCTGAGTAAGTCTCACTAAACTGCTGTTCTTAATCTTAGCCGGGCACCGACTGCTGGACATTTGGGAGCCACTGCCAAAGCTGTTAAATGTGCACTGACTCAACTCTGTTTCTCTTCTCCCCAGGTCACCCGCACTCTGTCCGTTTACTCCGCCCTCCTCCTCTGATTCTAGCAATTCATTTAGTAGAGTTATAGCTTCTTTCCTCTCCCCTTAGCTACCATCTGTCAGTTTACTCCACATGCATCCTCACAATCAGCCACACAGAGTGTTTCGTTTGTCTCCGCTTCCACGCCCTCTGTCCAACTCCGCCCTCTTACCCGCCCTCCTGTTCAGAACTGGCACTCATTCGCCTCTTTCAGACACTAGAGGTATTTCCACACCCTCCCGCTTGTTTCCCCACCCCTCTGGGGTTTCTAGCCACTCCCCTACAAATCAAGCAATCAAGCGCCTTTGGCAGCACCACTGCTTCTCGCTGGCACATAGAAGCAGGCGCTATTCCTGCATTCAGCTGCGCTATTCTGCACCTGGCGCCCTCTTATGTCGAACCCTGCTGTAGCCTGCATTGCTAAGAATCTCTTATCCACCTCTGTAACCATTTCTTTAAGCACAGTTATTGCTGCTTCCTGGGACTCTTAATTTTGTAAGCATTTTCTCAATTTTAGTATCCATCGCTTTAGTAGAGTCCATTATTGCTTTCCATGGAGGTTCACCTGATGCTCCTACAACAGTAGGCCCTGAGAGACTCACTGCAGGTTAAGGTTGGGAAGCTTACGTGGCAGAAGGCCTTGAAACTCCCGATTGCTGTGGTTGGGTATTCCTTGTTCTACCCATAGCGAATTTAATGTCAAACGATAGCTCCTGATACAAGGAATCTGAATATGATGGGTATAATCTGCTGTTTGAAGATCTGTACACTCAAAAAAAGCAGTTTAATGTGGCTGGGAACAGAGCATGCACAAGAAACGTCCTGCCTGGAAGCCGGCTCTCTAGCACCCCCCAGCAGGTATTCTTATTTCCAAAACTGTTGAAACAGTAACTGACCCTCACAGATCTAGTACTGCAGTCCTGAGTAGGTGCCCAACCTCTTAAACCCTACCTGTAATTTGGATCTCTGCTTTGGAGCATATACTTATTTACAGATGTAGGCTTTTGACTTATTGCGACTGCCGTTAGGCTGGAATAACCACCAAACTGACAACTCCACTGTTGTGTATCAATATTTAGTTGCGAATCCAGAGCTAATATTGCTCTGAGCATTAGACCCACAGTACTTCAAATGCCTCTCTTAAAAGTCCCGAACACGGATACACACAAGGAGGACTATTTAGCAAAGAGAGCAAAGGTCTGGGGGAAAATAACTGATTTGTTTGGGGGGCACCCAATCATGGTCCCAGCAATAACTCAGATACCACCATTACAACATAAAGCATGCAGATCAATGCATCCCAATTAGCAGTAAAAGTACTCATAATGGGGTTTAAAAAAGTTTTTTTAAAGGTAATAAATATAATTTACAATTAAAAAATGGTTAGTGGAACAGCTCGGTTCAACCGTTTTTAGAAATAAGCTGCATATCTCTCTGCACCCATTAGGATGAGTTGAAGTGGACCTAAACAGTGTTGGAAGTGTTAGGAGGTTGACCAATGCACCACATTAGAGTGGCAAAAGCGGCTGTATACTTTCACTCGAGTTACCTCTTGGTGGCTAGTCAATGGCACCAGAGAAAGGTAATAATCAAAGCATTGTGTTTCATGTTCATACATTTTTGTTTTACCAAGGGAATGTTTAAAATGCCTGTTTGCGGGAGGGGGCGGTTGTAACAGTACTTGACAGTATTATGCAGACAGGGGCAGATATTGCAAGTAAAAGACCTTTCAGGGTTAGACTTACTAGTACTATAAACCTGGCTCACACATATCAATATTCTCTAACAATGGGGTCAAGCACTGAATTCACCTTTTGGAATATTAAGGGAGGTCAATCCCCTAACAAACGCCAATCAGATACTATACCATTTAAAAAAAGTAGAAGCTCATGTCTGTTTCCTACAGGAGACACACTCTCCTTCTAATAAAAGTAACCTGTTCTGCAGACAACAGGTTGGCCAAGCCTTTGGAGCTGGAGCTGACACGAACAAGAAAGGGGTGGCTATCTTGTTTGCTGGAAGTGTGAGGTTTCAAGTGCAGAAGGAAATAGTAGATCCAGAAGGTAGATTCCCTCTGTCACAGGAAATGCTGAGTCATGATAAAGTAGTTCTGGGCAATATGTGCAGTCTGAATGCTGACTTGTCTCATGGCAATACTTAAGTTGCTGAGTCAATTTAATGGGATCCTGATTTTACTACAGGGCGACTGGAATCTTGTCCAAGACAGTGAAATAGACTTGTTTGTATAGATGCAGACAGGGTCTCCCACTTGCATGGAGGTGTTTGAGAGACCTGCAGGGTAGTGTGGGTTTAGCAGACATATGGAGAATATTCTATCCACAAGGCTGGGATTATATCTTTACCTGTGCAATGCACATCACAGATTCCCAAACTGACTACTTTCTGGCATCGGAAGAACACAAGGGTTAGGCACATGCGAGATCGAGGCCAAAGAATTACCCGATTGTGTGCCAGTATCAATGGCACATCAGGTTGCCTCTGCCCACAGAACAGGACAGGGTCTGAAGCCTCAACAACCAACTCTTGAAGGATAAAATCCTAGTAGAACATATTAACACTTTCATCACAAATTTCTATTCTAATTATCTAGGGTCAGTTGAAATTTTGGATACTCTTTGGGCAGCAGCTAAATGTAACATCAGAGGGGAATTATTGAGATTAGCTGCTACTATGAAGTGGAAAACCAAAAAGGAACTTAAGGATACCTTAAGCAAAATCAGACAGAAAGGAAAAAATCTTCCGTTCCACCAGGTCAGAGGAAGATAAGCCGAACCTGAATATTTTAAAAATCTTATGTTCCACAGGGTCAGAAGAAAATAACCGCAACCTGAATATTCTGAGGAATAAGCACCAGGATTTAATTAATTAGAGACAAAGCTGAAAGGACTATATCTAAGACAAAAGCAAAACACACTGAGCAAAGGGACCGAGCTGGGAAACTAACAGCTGTAAGACCCCATAAACAGAAGGGTGCAAGAATGATACTGGAGGTATAACAGGCAGAAACCGGTAAATTAATAACGAAAGTCAGGGGAATTGCTGGAATTTAACTTTCATCAGGCACCGTATACTCAGACCTAATGGGAAATATAACTATACCAAAGCTGAACCAAGAACAGAAAGACTTAATAGAAGCAGAAATTGCCCCTCTAAGATTCTTAGTGCCATAAAAGAGTTAACGCCAGACAATGCCCCAGGTCCAGATGGTTTCACCACAAACTTCTACAAAACTTGTGGAAAAGGGCACGCTACCCATTTAGCAAACATGTTCAAGTCTGTGCATTGAGAGAGTCTCAAGGAAATATTCAGAGAGGCAATAACTACCCAGTTGCCCAAGCCAGGTAACAACATACAGCAGGTGGGAAATGACTGCCCTATCTTGCTACTAAATCTAGATATTAAAATTCTGGCGAAGATCATGGCAAGTAGATTGTGCAAATTATGGGACAAGCTAGTCGGCAGAGAGCAGACAGGGTTCATGCGAGGCAGAAAATCATGTCATCACCTCTGAAAAATAATACAATATCTTGTCACTACGTCTAGGGAGCCTGGGGTTCCTGCACTGAAGGTCTCCCTAGATGCAGAAAAGTCTGTCCATGGAGTTTCATGGCCTTATCTGTTTGACACGCTTAGAAGATATGGTATTCCTGACTCCTTCATAAAGTGGATAACAGTACCATATACTAAACCTACAGCAAAAATCTTTCGCAATGGAGTCTTCTCACAGGGATTCATACTGCAGAGAGGAACCTGGCAGGGATGTCCTCTGTCTCCACCACTCTTTAACCTGTTATTAAAACCACCAGCACTTAAGATCTCAGAAGTGCAGGAGGTGGTGGGTATCCCTCTAAGTAAAGCCCAGTACAAATATACTTTGCATGCAGATGGCACACTCCTGCATATCAGAGAGCCGAGGACATCCTTGCCTGCCGTACTCCAAATTATTAAAGATTTTGGTAACATCTCAGCCTATAAACTTACTATTTCCAAAACAGTAGTTATGCCATTGAATGCTAGTGTGCTTAAATTCGAAATAAGAGCTAGGACTACAATGGTCCCCAAACAAGCTTAAACATTTAGGCATAGTGTTCTCTAAATCAGACTCTGCATATAAAAGCAACAATCCCAATAAGTTGGTGGAGGTCATCAGACCAGATCTGGAGAGATGGTCCAGACTGTCCCTCTCACTGACAGGCAGGATTAGTGACACCAAAATAAATGTACTGCCTCGCCTGTTGTACCCAATATCTGATGAATCTTTTGCTACTGGTGAGTTGGTTTTAAAAGCTCCACACCCTGATTTCAACGCTTATATGGGTGGGAAAAAGTGTAAGGAGTTCGTACCAGAAACTAAGCAGCCTGAAGAACAGAGGAAGGCTGAAACTTGCCAACTTATTCCACTATTATTTAGCAAGCGCATGCAAGTAAGCACTTGCGATGGCTTAAACTCCAGGACGCAACAACCGGATATAAGCTCTTATACTTAAGACACGGAGATAAGACTTGTCAATGCAAATGGTACTGACTACAAATCACTCATATATTTCTCTTGGAAAAGCATCCTCAGGGATTTTAAAGACACCCTGATTGGCATATCAATTAAAGTGCACAGCAACTGCCTAAACAACTTAATATACAATCACAAAGGGATTTAGGGTAGCCTGTGCTTAAGAAATGCCAATCCAGCAATTAGAAAGAAGAAGGTAGTTCACTCAGAACAATGGTGCCAATGGAACACTCCCACAGTGGAACATCTCTCGATAGCAGGACAACCGGTCCCATATAGATCTCTTTTTATTTAGTTCTTGTTGAGCGGGTAAGTGCACTAGACAAATTCTGCCTATTTTCAGGCACAACCCGGGGGAGGGGGATACAGATGAATGCCAACTGACCCTGAACCAGATTAAGCTGTTGGTGGTAATTTTAGTGAATGGGGGGAAATTTGGCCAGGGCACTGGGGAAATTCCCCTACTCTGCTGGTAGGGGGCTGTGCTATATCATTCTGGTGTCAGTCTCTGAGTCGGTATGGAGACAGATGTGGAGGAGACTGGAGTGCAGGCTGCAATTATTCTGGGAGACCTCAATGCAGCTGAAACCTTTTTTGATGCCAAAGTTAGCCTTGATCCTGTTGCTGGTGGTTCTGATGGTGCCTTGGTTTCATCTGATGTGTTGCCAGTTTCTGCTATTGACTCTGGACCTGATCATCCTGCTACGGAGGTATTAATGACTTCAACCTCTCCTATCTGTGATTCTGCTGTTTTGCCTGCCACCCATCTTGTGGAGACTTCTGTCCCTAATATTTCACAGACGGTGTCAATCACTGCCGCCCCGAGCTGTGTTATTGCTGGTAGCCCGAACATCTCTGTTGTGTCTGGCGGGAGTTGTCATGGGCCAGACCAGAATACTCTTGTTATGGGTGTGCCGGGCGAGCAACTCAGCGGTCCGATCCCGGGTCCCTCTGTCGTCTTTCAGACTGTGCCCCAGACGCAGGATAAGGCATTTGGTTTTTTTTTGTTTGCGGTGAAAAGTTCTCCTACTCGTATCCGTGCTAAAACTGCCTCTTCTCAGCAAGCGTGGGCTGATTCAGAGATGTCTGAAGCAGAGCCGTGATCTGTGCAAAAGTCTTTGCGGGTGGCTGGCTGGGTGAAATCTCTTACTTCCCAGCACTGGACTTCGGGTTTTGCACCTATTCGAATTCCTGGGGTTAGACTGCATGCAGACCTGCCGGTTGTTGGTCCATTGGTGTTACCTGACTCTAATGGGTCACTTAAAACTGATTTGGAGCTCACTCCTAACCCTGCCCTAAATTTAAGACATATGGCTCTTTTGGGTGCTCAGGGAAGGCTTCCCCATCCGCCTCAGCATCCTTTGGACTCTGGTCCTGTTGAGACTGATTTACCTTCCCATGGGGATGATGAGGGTCCTGCTTCTCCTCAGGACAAAGATGGTGGGCCTCATCCCAAAACTTATGCCTCTTTTTTCCAGAAAAAGGTTTTGCCTGCCAATGGACATAATGCAGTTCGTATTATCTATAAGGGAGGTCTGGATGTTTACCCTAATAGGGAATATGTGGAGAAAGTACTGTTAAACACAAGTTTGCACTTTAATGCTGCTGAACTGTATGCTCTGATCCATGTGCCGGGGGAACACTACTTTGACGTGAGTTTTAAGTTGCAGAGTGGTTTGGAAGCTTTTTGGTCCCGATACCACAAACTTAAAAACACTCCAGTGTGGGCTCCCTTTGATGTGGTTCCCCTATCCAAACCTGCCCAGAAATCTGTCACTCTTCTTATTTCGAAATGAAGGGGTTAGCATGAATGATTTGCTTTATTGGTTTAAACAGCGATGTACAGTGTTGGGTCCCCCTGATGCCATCTTTGATGATGAAAACTTATGGACTGGGGGTTGGAAGGTGAGGGTGCTTTTGAAAGAGGTGGATGGGTTGCTGCAACATTTGCCCAACTCCTTTTTTTGGGGGGGGAGACAGAGGGGTCTTATTCTATCCTGGGCAGCCCAAGACTTGCTACAAGTGTGGTGCCCCTGGGCATATTAGTAATGCTTGTGATAAGGTTTGCTGTTCTCTTTGTGGAAATTTGGGGCACATGTATTCTCAGTGTACTGCAGAGATTTGTTGTAATTTGTGTGGCCTCTCTGGTCACTCCTACATTGTGTGCTCAGACGGCATTTGCTAAATAAGGGTCGGGTGACTTTGAGGAACATCGGCTGTTGGTTGCTGTGGCTCAAAGAGAACATGTTAAATTGAATACCAAGTCTTTGCAGTCTACACGCTCTGAGGTCTCTGAGGTAGACCCCCTTTTTGATTCTCCTACCCTGCCCCCCTTGAGTTTTGTTCTCTTTGGAGGCTGCTCCGGTGCAGGTTGTGTCTATGGCAGTTCCCGAGGCGGTGTCCTGGCCTCCTTCCGGTGTTCCTCCTCTGCCTGACCAACCTGGTGATTCTTCGCTGCTATGCCCCCCCCAGCCGACCGGCTGTTCCTGTAGTGGATGTTGAACAGCGAGTGACCTGGCGTAGATGCTGGAGGCAGCCTGCTTCCAAGGTTCATAAGATTTCTGAAACTCAAACTTCTAATAGATTCCAGCCTCTCTTTCAGGATTCTGGTGACTTGGGACATGAATCTGAAATTTCTTCAGAGGATTCTCACTGTGTTGGGCCATTATCTGACTCTGAATCCAGTGAATTGGGGGAGTTTGGTGATAAGATTGCAGGTTCTCGAAAGGGCACCACCACTAATAAGGGCAAGAAGAAAAAGGTAGTGGGTATGGGTAAATCCCCCTGAACACTCTGATGTGTCAGACAGCTCAGTTCTCTTTGTTGTTGATAAATGTTACTAGCATTAAGAATGCTTGGAAGAGGGGGAGAGTTTTTTTCCCCATCTTCTGTCCTCTACTGCGGACATCATTTTTTACAAGATACCCAGCTACACACGCCTGCTAAGATGTGTCGGGTACAAACTGAATGGTATAAAGGACCATCTTATTGGTCTCTTGATGTGGGCCTCTGTATGGGGGTAGGGCTTTTATTTACCCTGCATATTCAGCTCCTTAAATTGGCAGATTTGATTCCTGGGAGGGTTTTGATTCCAGACATTAAGTATCAACATTCTTACCATAGACTAATTAATGTCTGTGTACTACAGTCGAAGGCTGACAGGATTGATGTTTTTTGTCACATCCACCCATTTCTGTTTTCGGCTCAACCTGTGATTTGGGGGGGGGGGGATTTTAATTGTGGTCTCACATGTCATGATAGGGGTAGTGGTACTTCTACAAAAAGAGTTTTTTGTGACATGACCTTTTTAAAATCCATGGTGCAATTAGTGAGTCTGGTGGATGCTTATACAGTTTTTTCATAAGCTGGGGAAACTTACTTTCCAACGGGGTGCACACGCCACACAAACTGACTTCTTTTTTGTGAGCAAGGGACTACCTCTTACAACTGCTCGAGTCACCTCTGTGGTATTTTCGGACCATAAAGAACTGTTTGTTGTACTGGGGACTCCTGCATTGTCCTATGGCCCTGGTATTTGGAAACTGAATACTTTACTTCTCAAGGAAGATTTTATGAAAAACCAAATCTTGTCTGTTGTAGGGGGCCAGAAAACTTTGTTTGAGATGTTTGACACCCCCTTTCTTTGGTGGGACTGTTTAAAGTCAGATCTTCATAAATTATTATTATCCCCGAGTAGAATGAAGTCAGATTCAGATAAAATTCAGTACCAGCAACGAAGGAAGCATTTCCAACTTTTGATGGGATTGGTTAAAACTACTGGCCAAGATTTTGGGGATCAGATTAATGTAGTCCAAAGCTCTATGAGCATATTTCATGAGCGCCAAATGGCATCTCTTACTATGCAACAATGCTTTGAGACTAGTGGGAAGTTGGATACAATACACCCCTTTCTTAGTTATTGGGACAGAATTCAGAAAAAACAAATGACGGCGGTGCGGGATTCTGCAGGGGTGACTGCCACAACTACCTCTGGCATTCTGGGGTGGTTTCCCGTTATTTTAGGAACCAGTTTGATAAATTGACCACTGGACGACTTTTTCTCAGTTTTTTTGATTGTTGAATATTCCTCAGCTCCCTTCCGAGGCAGTAGATACCTTGACTGGGGCGGTTTCCTCAGCTGAAGTTCTGGAAACGGTGTTGGCTTTACCTAAAGGGAAGGCTCCTGGTGTGGATGGCCTTCCAGCTGAACTATATACATTGATTGTTCTGATGATTTCTCATGAACTAACGCTGGTGTATACTCATAAGTTGGACATGGGGTTGGTCTCTTTGGACATGGCTCTTGGTGTTTTGACACGCTTGCATAAAAAGGGTGCCAAGGAAGATTTGGAAAATTGGAGGCCCATTCGTCTTCTTAACATTGATTTTAAGATTTTAATGAAAATTCTGGCTCGTAGATTGCCCAAGGTTACATCTATAGGGAAAAAGGTTTTACAATTTCAGTCTTATTCGGTTCCAGGGAGGTTGATCACTGATCAATTGTTAGTCTTGTGTGAGGTTTTTGAATCTGGGGCTTTTCCATGTACTACAGGTTATGTACTATCTTTTGATCAACAGAAGGCTTTTGATTCTGTTGATCATAATTTTTTTATGGTTTACTTTAGGGTTTTATGGCATTCCTGATACTTTTATCCATTGGCTGAAACATATTTATGGTTTGGCAGTTGTGAAGCCCTTGGTTAATGGCTTCCTGCGTCCTTTGATTCCGGTGCGCCACGGAGTTTGTCAGGGTTGCCCCTTGAGCCCTTTACTTTTAATTTTTACGTTTGCTTGCATGCATGTGCAAGAAACATAGTGCCACCATACGAGAATTCGTAGGTGTGCCTCCCCCACTTCCAATGCCCTGCTGCCTTTTGCAGGCGCGGCCGCATCCCGCCAATGAATGTCGGAGCTGTCTATGACAGCCCTTCAGATGCAGTGGAATACAGCTGAAGGCAAAAAAACGCTGCAATCAGCGGTGGTAACATTTAGGCAATTTGCATACTGCCACATCGGCAGTATGCAAAGTGCCTGTACGTCAGCACTGCACTGAATCAGCTGTCATAGACAACTCCGTCCCCCCACAAAAAGTAGCACACTCATGCGGCCCCCCCAGAAAAACTCTGTATGGCCAGCGGGGTGCCCAATCTCGTCAGCTCCGGCCAGTTTCGCTCACAACAGAGTTCCACGTGCCACGCTGGGAGCCCACCCCAGCATGGCAACAGTCTGTAAGGCTGACGGGGTGCCCAGTCCCCAGCGGCTCCACTGTATTCCACCCAACAGACTTCCAGGTGCCATGCTGGGAGCCCACCCCTGCATGGCAACAGTCCATATGGCCAACAGGGTGCCCAATCCCCCATCGGCTCCACTGCCCCTTCCCCAAACAGCCTTCCAGCTGCCACACTGGAAGCCCACCCCAGCATGGCAAAAGTCCCAAGTCCGTTTTAAAAAAATGCCCTGTAAGAAAAAAAACGGTCCCTTGCTGACTGTCTTGACCCCTCCCCCACCCGCCCACCTCTGCGCATCCTGCCTGTCCACCCCCAACTCACCCCATACACTCCAGAGTCTGGTGCGGCGATCTTCGGTGGACGTGAACACGTCTGCACTCTTCAAAGCTGACCACGAACTGAGGAAATGCCGGTAAGCTGTATAATGGAATAAATAGGGTTTTTTTCAATTTTGATGCATATCTCAGGCATTTTTGGGAATTTTTTCACCAGATTTTCAACATGGGGTTACTTGGGACCCCACCTCATGAATTCTGGCACTGTCATTTTGTTATTCAGTCCCAAAAGGTGATTTTGTGGTCACTATGCGGAACCACCTTTCAGGACCGATTTACAAAATGAAAGTGCCACAGTTCATGAGGTAGGCCCCCAAAAACCGTATGTTGAAAATGCGGTGAAAAAAATCCCAAAAATGACTGTTTTACGAGCATGCATTGCGCAGTTCCTACGCACTCTCGTAAGTTCAAAAATTTTTATATTTTCACTCCAGATTTTCAACATTGCCATTTTACCACACCTCCTTATGAGCAGTACAGCTGTCATTTTTCACATCTCGCCCAAAATGTGTTTTGTGCATATACCGCACAATGGCGCAGTCGGCGTATGAAATCAATGTTTGGGACAGATTAAGAAAATCACAGTGACACTGTTCATGAGCAGAGGTCTTAAAATGGCTATGTTACAAATTTGGTGACAAATGTCCATAAAATGACTGCGTTACGAGCGAGCGTTGCGCAGTTTCCACACACACCCCCCTAAGTTCCTGAATTTGTAATATTTTCAGTCCAGATTTTCACCACTGGCATTTTTCCACACTTCCTTATAAACAGTACAGCTGTCATTTTTCACACCATGGCCAAAATGTGTTTTCACACTTCCAGCGCAGAAATGCGTGGTCGCTGTGGGAAATCACTGTTCCAGACAGATTAAGAAAATCACAGTGACACTGTTCATGAGCGGAGGTCCCAAAATGCCTGTGTTGACAGTCTGCTGTAAAAAAAAAATCCCAAAACTAATTACATTACGGGTGTGCGTTGCGCAGTTTCTATGCACACGCGTGACTTCACCAGTTTTTTTTATATTTTCACTGCAGATTTTCAACATTGCCAGTTTTTTACACCTCCCCATGAACTGTACAGCTGTCATTTTTCACATCCTGTTCGAAATGTGTTTTCACACTTGTGGTGCCAAATGGAGTAGTCACTGTGCAAAATCAGCTTTCGGCTAATGAACTAATAATGCCACTGTTCATAAGGCGAGGGTCACAAAAAACCCATGTTGAAAATTTGGAGTGAAAATATCAACGAACGCCTGAGGCGTTAGGGTTTCCAACCATAACGCCCTGCCCTACAGAGACTGACAGGCATCAGGGGTGTGACTTGGGATTGTCGCCTGTAATGCTCATACTATTCTACACCCACCCACACCCTGCAGCCAGTGAGAGACATCGAGGTGTGCCATGGACTCTTTGGCCCCAAAGTTCACCCCATTCTCCTATACTGCACCCATCTCACCATATTTCCTAATGGAATGGGGTGAACATAAGAGCCAAAGACCCCAAGGCACACGGTGACACTTGTCGTCTGCAGGGTAGGATATGGTGAAATGGCGTGGCCGTTATGCCTGACAACCCAAAGGCACACCCCAATACCTGTCAGTCTCTGCAGGGTGGTGGTGGGGTTGGCTTCAGTTTAATACTTCCCTGCTATTCCTATTATGCAGCTCTCTAACTCCTACACTACCACTGCCAATGCCAGCAAGTAAACATTCGGCATTGACAAATGCTTGTTTGTATTGATCCCTTACTGCGTCTTTTGAATGATGTTCGTTTTTTTCACTCCGGTCTTAGCTTCGGTGCATCGCTTACCATGGACAGCGGCTGCCTATGCTGATGACATTTGTTTAATTCTTAAATCTTCGGAAGATATTGTACGAGCTTTTGATTTTTGTTTCTATTACGGTCATGCTTCTGGGGTGACCTTGAATAGGTCTAAATGTATGATTAAATGTTTGAGGATGGAAACACCTGCTCCTTGTATTAATGGTATCACCATTCAGGATGGGCCTTTGAAGGTTTTGGAGATTATGTTTGATTCCGGACGACAAGACCGCCTTAATTGGGACTTAAAGCTTGAACAGGGGAGAGCTTTGGTGGCAGGCTGGAATAGGCATAAGATGGGTAAGCTGAAATGTGTCAATTTAGATAGGTCATATCTTCTCCGACTTCTTCTGTATGTCAGTCAAGTGCCCCCCCTCCCCCCGAGCTAGGGATGCTGCCCTTTACAGCATGTTTTTCCAGGCCATCTGGGGGGGGGGGGTCGACTGAATCCCCTCAAACAGAATACATTATATCTTAAGGTATCTGATGGAGGTCTAAATATGGTAAACCCAGTGTTATTTTTTTTCCTGAACTTTTTGTTTATGAATCTCCGCCCACTTTGTCTTCAGAAGTCCACTTGGTGGATGGCAATGTGGAGTGCTAAACTTCATGCATGGTATGGTGGCTAGGTTTCTGGGAAAATGAACATATTTAAATATGTTTTATATTCTCCATCTTTTTATAGGGAGCTGTTTGTTCATTTAAAGCAATGGGGTATTTTATATGAGGCTGTGGTTCATAAATCTAAAAAGTTGTTTTATGCACAGGTCCTAGCAACACATTTTTCTGATCCTAGTACTTTCCCATTATGTCACCAGTCTTTTGTTGAAAATGTATTATGACTTCTACGAAATAAACGGATCCCTGTTAAGTACTGGGATGTGTTATGGCTTTGTTGTCATGACAAATTAAATGTGAAAGCCAACCAAAAACATAAAGCCCTTATTGAAAGGCAATGTGCTAGGCCTGATTGTTTAGCCCAATTAGAATCAATGCAACACCTATTTTTCACTTGTTAGCATATTCATTCTTTTTGGAGCAATTTGGCTGCCTGCTGGGACATGTCTGCTTGAAACTCTTTCATATGACAATTTGATTTATGGGGTATTTAGTCGAACATGGTCTCGTTGACATACTTCGACATTACATGTCATATTTGCTGTTAAATGGTATGTGTGGAATGCCAGGTGTCTGTTTACATTACAGCAAAAACTAGTCTCCTATGAGGATCTTCATGGCTGTATTTTGAAGGAAATTCATACTATTTATTTTCAGGATAAATCTTTGCATATTGCATTATATATTGCCAATGTCTGGAAAAATCTTCCTTGGGTGACTGATTCAGATATTCCTGTCACGTGATATTTTGTGGATTTCTTGTGTTCTTGGATTTTTGTTTTGTTCTATTCTTGATGTTCTATTTTCATATCTAACAAAACAAAATTTCTCTACTCACAGATAGGGGAACCCCTTGACGGTCACAATCATGGAACGATCAGTCTGATGGAGACACAGCAAGGAGAAGGTTGTGTTTTCCAAGAAGAGAGAGAGTTGGACTCTACTGAAATGTTTCAGAGTACAAAGCAGCATGAGGGAATAAATACTGCTGAAGAAGAAAGATTAAATCAAGAACTACAACAGAAGGAATCTCATTTAGAAATCCTACTAAATGAGAATGAGCAGAACTCAGAAATAGAAGTTTTGGATTTACAAGCAGAGGAAGAGAAAAAAAAGGAAATGGTCAGAAAATAGCCCTTCCATCCTACCGATAAAAAAAAGCCTTTTTTGTGAACCTACAACAGAAACTTTGCCTGGTTCTTTGTCTCAAGATTCAGTTTTGAATCCATTTGCAGTTGAAAATACTACATGGAACCCTGAACAAGTTCTGCAAAAGGCTGGATGGATATACAAAAATAACTTTTGGTTACCCGATCCTAATATTCCAATACCTGGAATGGATAAACAAACAAGCAGGTCCATATCTCCAACCTGAAGTACAATACAAAGGCGGAAACGGATGGTCTGCAATCAACAAACAGCAACTCACTGGTGAGATCAAAGGGTGCAGCACCAGACTCAGAAATTTCTGCTTCAGACGCTGTCCCTGACAGAAAAATGAGCTGTCAGCCGGAGTGAGTCAAAATGGAACAGAACAGCCAAGCACAGCTTTCAAAAGCATTGGAACACCTACAGCAGAGCAAGTCAACACAGGTACTTGTTCCTCCGATTTTTCGTTTAATGAAAATAGACAAAATGAACCAGGCAGATCGAAAGAGCAAGAAAGGCCCACCAGCTGTACTAATCTTTTTAGAAAGCCGTACGAAGCGGCAAGAAGGAGATATGTCATTAGACTATATTAAAAAGGAGGTGTAGAACTACCTCCCAATAGAAACTATGTAGGAAGAAAGCTCATTATTGATTCGCTACACTTCACACCAGCTGAGGTATGCGCTTTCATACATGCCCCTAGAGACTATAATTTCAACGTTAGTTTCAGATCTGCAGCACTTCCAGATAGATTTTGGGCAGCATATTATGAAATAAAAAATACATTACTGTGAAGACCCTTTGTAGCAATACCCGTTACTAGACCTACTGCAAAAGTAATTTCTATCCTGTTCAGAAATGAGGGGGTAAATGTTAATATTCTGTACTGGTTAGAGAAAAGATGTACTGTGAATGGAATTCCAAATGCTATCATTGACAAAAATGATTTCTGGACTTGGGGGGGTGGAAATTCCCAGTTCAACTAAAACTCACTGAAGATGGAATTCAGCATTTACCTAATTGTTTCTATATTGAGAGAGACCAAGGCATACTTTTTTTATCCTGGTAAGCCTCGTTCATGCTACCAGTGTGGTTCCACTACGCACCTCAAATCAGACTGTACACAACTTAAATGTACTTTTTGTGGGGCTTTAAGCCACTCAGCCACTAGGTGTATTGTTCCCCCAACCTGTAATCTATGAGGGGCTGAAGACCACATATTTGTAACTTGTCCATGGGCTGCCCATAATACTTCAGACTTTGTAGACCATGATTTTTATATAAATAAAGCAATAAGATCTCGTTCTGAAGCACAAGACCAACCAAATGAATCCAGGCCCCCCCCCCAAAAGGTCAGCAGCAACTTCTAGCCAGCCTCCCCATCCTAATGGACATCCAGGGAAAAATCAAGGTTCTACTGCAAGGCCAGGAACTACTATGCACCCCACCCCCGGCAACCAGAACAGAGAGTAATTCCAGTCCATCCCCCTTTCAGCAAAAAGAAGCTGGATTTCAACCTGTCCCCAAAAAAAGAACCTTTATGAAGAAATCAGCAAAAACAACACTAAAAATCCAGTTGGTATTTCCAACCAGTACGAGCCTCTACAGAGCTGGGGAGATCTAATGGAAGAAGAAGACTCTGCTGCATCCCTTCACTCCATGCAAAGCCATCCACCCATAGAGAGGGCAGAACAGCAGCAGCAGCATGAAATACCCAAACCCAGAGAAGAGTTACTAGAGCACACACAACAGGAACATTTAAAAACCTTGGAAACAGTGGTTTCTGTATCCTTAAGTGTAGCCTCTGTAAATGCTAATAGTATACGGTTGGAATTTAAAAGAAAAGCAACTTATGCCTTATTACAGTCACTTCCACATGACATAATTTTTCTACAAGACACCAGATTATATCCAGAACAGGATAGATCTTATGCAGCTAAAGAATGTTTTTTAGGCAAATCCTTTTGGTCTTTAGGAACTGAACTGTGTTCAGGAATAGGCATTTGTTTTTCTCTGACAAATGTGAGCATACAGAAAACACTTGACATTGAGCAGGGGAGAGCTATGCCATTGGATATAAATATCAAGGGTATTGATTTTAGAAGAATAAATATATATGCTCCACAGCAAAAAGCTTTGAGTAACACTCCTTCAAAAATAAAACCCTTTTATTTACAAGCAGACACATAATTTTTTTGGGGACTTCAATATTAATATCCAGGAAAACACAAATTGTAAAATATATTGTGACACAAACGAGTTTAAACAAACTATTAAGCAAGCAGCATTAAAGGATGCCTTTTTTATATTCTGAATGGGACGGGGGGAGTGAGGGGGGGTTCTATTGGACTTGGGATATATTACAGGTATGTTTATATGATTTGATGCAGGACGGGGAATGTCTCTCACTGTTACTAATTATAAAGAATGAAACGCTAGGATGTGACTCTGTAAATTACTGTAAGCCTGGGATGTGGGAAACTCGGATCAACATAAAGGTAATGATGGGGATGTAGGGAAAGGTTCTATTGCCTTATAGCTAAACATAAAACATTGGGAATTGTCTCAGGGAATGTCAAGGGGATCTCATCGCCGATCAAGCGTACTGGTATTCTGATAGCCTTGCGTCATCAGGGTACTCAAGTGGCCCTCCTACAGGAAACGCACTTAACTAGCCGGGAACATTGCAAGCTGGAGAGAGGATGAGTGGGTAAGTGCTTTGCATCTCCATATAATTAACATAAAAGAGGAGTAGCAGTGCTGATAGGTAAAACAACCCCTTTCACCAGCACAAGGGTAGTTGCAGATAAGGGGGAGGGGTGACATATTTTTGTGGAAGGGGTGCTATACGGTGAGAAGATCACTTTTGGAAGTGTTTATGCCCCCTCGGTTTTTGACCCAGCCTTTTACCAGGAAATTCTGGACGTGTTGATGAGGGAGCAGTTCAATGGTCTAATCATGGGAGGGGATTTTAATGCAGTTATGCAAGGGGAGTTAGACCACTCAGAGGGGAAAAGTAGATATGGAGGAAGGTTGAAGCATTGGCAGAAGGGGATGCTTGATTTGGATATGATAGACTGTTGGACAGCTAGGCATCCAGAGGAGAAGGGATTTACATTCTACTCAAACCCGCACAAAACCTGGGCCAGGATAGACTATATATATGTACCCCGGTCTTGGTTGAGCAGGGTGCAAAAGATTGAGCACAGTCTTATCCTCCTATCAGACCATGCTATGGTCCAGATGGTGTTGGAAAGAAAGGAACAGAGTTAGGGTCCCCCGCCTTGGAAATTTCCGAGGTATCTGCTGGGTAAAAAAGAATTTATTGAATACCTTAAGCAGCAATGGCAGTATTATAAAGAAATGAATGAGAGGTCGGTGGAATCCCCAGGGGTATTCTGGGAAGCTGGCAAAGCATTCATAAGGGGAGCCATCATTAGGTTTGCTGCCCAATATAAAAAGAGGAAGGAAACTACCCGAACGGAATTAGAGGGAAAAGTAAGAAGGTGTGAAAGGGAAGTAGTGGGGAGGGCAACAGAGGAGGGGGTAAAAAATTTGAAGGCTGCAAGAGAGGCACTAAATGCTTTTCTTTTGGGAGAAGCGTGAATGGCGGGGATGCTTGCTAGAAGCCGTTTGTTTGAATGGGGGAACAGATCTGGCCCATTAATGGTCCGGTTAATTAAGGGAAGGTGGGTATGTATGCATATCCCCAGAATTAAAGTTAGGGAAGGGAAGCTGGTGACGGATAAGGACTCAATAAGGAACAGGTTTGAACAATTTTATAGACTGCTGTACCAAGCAGAATGTATTGGAACAGGAGACATGGCAGCGCAATTTCTTAGAGGTGTTAAAATTCCTAAAATAACTGAACAACAACAAAAGCAGCTGGATGGAGAAATTACGAATATGGAAGTTAGGCAAGCAATACAGTGCTTGAAGCAGGGGAAGGCCAGTGGCCGGATGGATTTCCCATAGAATTTTACAAAACGCTGCAGGGACATGTAGTGGAACCTCTGCAACAGGTTTACTCTGAGGGTGGGGGGGAGGAGACCTTCTGATCTCATTTAGGGAAGCGGTAATTTGTTTGGTCCCCAAACCAGGGAAGGTTGAACAGGAATGCTCGTTGTATTGATCGATTTCCTTGTTGAATTGCGATGCCAAGATCCTGGCCAAGGTATTGGTCAGGAGACTGGACCAATGTCTACCGGGGTTGGTGCACCCAGACCAAACAGACAGGCTTTGTTTCTGGTAGATGCTCATATCATATCACAATAGGAGAAAACTCCTCAATGTAATATGGAGAGCTTCCCACAGTCAAAAGAATATAGCGGTCTTAACAATGGACGCCGAGAAGGCGTTTGATCGTATAGAATGGGAATATCTATCTGGGGTTCTTCGGATGTATGGGATGGGAGAAGGATTTATAGAATGGGTCGAAAGCTTGTATAAAGCCCCGGAGGCAAGAATTTTGGTGAATGGAGGCTTAACTGGAAAATTTACCCTCCATAGGGGCACTTGGTAGGGTTGTCCCCTTTCACCGCTCTTATTTGCACTGGCTATTGAGCCTTTAGCGATTGCCATTAGAAGTTCAGTGGAAATTGGGTGGGTGGTTGGGGAGAGAACATAAAGTCACATTATACACAGATGACATGTTATTGTATGTCCGAGACCCAGCTAGATCTGTTCCCCCATTGCTGGCAGTGGTAAAACAGTTCGCAGTATTCTCCGGATATAAAATAAATATTCATAAGTCAGAAATTATGCTGTGGGGAGAAACCAAAAAAAGAGTATGGAGATACGGCATGGGGTCTTAAGAAGGCAAAAACAGAATTTACATACCTGGGGATTCGAATAGGACATGAGCTGAATCAGCTATATAAATGAAATTATGAGCCAATGGTGCAGAATGCAGAGGAGGAGTTGAGAAGGTGGAGTGATCTGCCTCTTTCGTGGTTAGGTCATATAAATCTTATAAAAATGAATACCTTGCCACGGATACTATACTTGATGCAAATGTTGCCGACGGGCCTAAACAAGAAGGATGTGAAGAGCATGGATAAGGCCTTCTCGGGTTTTTTTATGGAAGGGGAGAAGACCCAGAGCAAGCCTTTGTAGGCTTCAAGCAGATGGAGACAAGGGTGGCCTAAATTTACCTGGCTTAAGGAACTACGCTTTAGCTATGCACTATAGACTTTTGGGGGACTGGGTGAATAGACTACCAGAGGCAGAGTGGTTAGATTTAGAGGAAGGAGAGGGAGGGGTAAGGCTTTCAGCGTTCCTGAGAAGGGGAGGGAAAAAGGCATATAATGGTCAGGCAAATCCAAACCCACTGGTCGTCTCGGTCTTGGAGGGTTGGGAACAGCTATTGAAGTGGGTAGGAGTGAGATCAGGGGAAGAGACATTGCTGCTCCCACTGAGGGGGAATCCGGGTTCTGTGGTAGGTCTAGAAGAGACAGGCTTTCTACTCTGGGAGGAGAGGGGTGTTAAGTGTGTAAAAGATTTATGGAAGGGAAGGAGTCTTATGTCAGGGGAAGAGCTAGGGGGACGTATGGGGCTAGGTATGTTCCGAATCTTTCAGGCGAGAAATTATGCTAAAACAATTGATAGAGATCGAGTAGTGGGCTCTCCCATAGAGGAGACTGAGCATTTGGTACTCAGTACTCGGAAGGGAGCGGGAGGTATAATACGAAGGGCGGCAAAATTGGGTTGGAGGTATTTACTGGTCTATACTTGTAAAACTAGGATGTTATGGAGTAGGGACTTGAAGAGGGAGATACCTGACCAGGGATGGGATTTACTACTACAAATTCATAAGTGGTTATTGGTGTGTAATAAATACCAGGAGTCCTATTATAAGTTCCTACACAGGCTTTACTGCCCCCCAAGTATGGTTCACAGATTCCGACCCGAGATATCACCTCTGTGTGGGAGATGTAAGAAAGAAGAAGGCACATACATACACTGCTTTTGGGAGTGTTCACACCTTAAGCAATTTTGGGACGAAGTAGCCACAGAGGTGGGGAGGATGTGGGGCAGGCAGGTGGAGAGAAATCTGCTGTTCATGTTGTTTGGGGTGGATGACTCGGAGGAGGAGGAGGAGGAGGACTGGAGACCCCTCCCTAGGTGGGTGCAGATCCTGGTGGTTTTGGCCAGGCACTGCATCCTAAACACATGGGTTTCAAGTGAAACTCCCACCATGCAGCAATGGAAAAACCTGTGCCTGCAGGCCCTTGGCCTGGAAAGGCTATCTTATGTAGCCAGAAACAGAGAGGATCAGTTTTGGAGAGTTTGGGGAACATTTATGCTTTCATTACCCCTTGAAGAGAGGGAAATGTTTGGGGAAAGGGTTGCAAGAATAGGAGGTAATGGCTCAATATCTAGAAAGATTGAGGGGACGGTTCTAAAAGTGAGCCGGTGGGGGGAGAAGGCATCCTGGGCTGGATAAGGTAGATGGTAAACAAACGAGAGACAAAGCGTTTATAACATACTAGCAATGTACAGAGTCAATGGATATAAGATGTGTATGGGTTTTTTTTTGGTTTTGTTTTTTTTGAGAAGGGGAGGGAGAATGAATAAACTAATAAATTAATGTAAGAAGAAGATATTGGGGGGTATAGGTACGAGATGAATCAATGTGTTATTGTCTTATATGGAATATGTGTGATTGTACCTTGGTTTTATGGTGGAAAAATTCAATAAACATATTATGCAAAAAAAAAAAAGGATGCCTTTTTTTCAAAGCCTGACTCCACAATTTATAAAGGACTGTTAAAATCAAGAAAATATATATTTTATTTTTATATCAAATCAATTACCTATTTCTGAGGTTCAAACACATATTATGGAAAATTCAGATCACTGTTTATTAAGTCTTAAAATTGCACCTATTTTAACACATCTACCAGGGAAAAGATTATGGAGGTTTAATACGAGTCTTTTGCATAACCCAGAGTTTTTGCAACGTTTTAAAGAAGTTATAGGAGACAGAGCATCTGTGTGTTTTTTATACGAGTCTCTTATAGATTGGTGGGAGGATTCTAAACCTTGTTTTATTGAATTCCTGAAAAGTTATTCTAGACATCTTGCATATCAAAAACAGAAAGAATATATGTCTTTAAAAAATAAAACTAGAGGCTAGAATATGAGAGGTAAATAAGGATGTAAGAGTAGAGACATCAGAAATTTCGAACCTTAAAGAAAAATTAACAAAAATACAATAGGATAGGCAAAAATCTTTAGAAAAGGAACAACAATTCTGAACACAAGGCAAGAAAAATCAAACTAATCCCTTTGAAGACTGCAAGCGCAGAATACAAAAGACACATGGCTTCAATACAGGACAAAACAGGAAAACTAGTTTCTGGCCAAAAAATATTACCAGTTTTAGAAACTGATATCATTTCAAAATTTGAGTGTCCTTTTGGCATATCTGATGATATGCCTTTAATACTGCAAGCAGCTTATCTCCTGAAATTAATGCAGCAACAAAAAACAAATTTAGTACAAAATTTAGCTTCAGAAGAAGTAACAGTAGTCATAAAAACCTACGGAACAATACAGCCCAAGGATCAGATGGCCTCCCCCCAGAAATTTATAAAGTCCTTTGGGAATGCATCCCATCTATATTATTATCATGTTTTAATGCTTTTCTAACAGAAAATAGAATTACTAATAAAATGTCTAAAGGACTTATGATCTTATATAAAAAAGAAGAAAAATCACAAATTGGTATTTGGAGGCTTATAACACTATTAAATACTGATTTTAAAATATTTTTCAAACTATTATGCAATAGAATAGTAAAAACAATGAATAATTTAATTTGATTTAGTTTTTGTTGACTGGGTAAATGCACTAGACACATCCTGCCTATTTTCAGGCACGACCCGGGGGAGGGGGATACAGATGAATGCCAACTGACCTTGAACCAGATTAAGCTGTTGGTGGCATTTTTAGTGAATGAGGGAAATTTGGCCAGGACACTGGGGAAATTCCTCTACTCTTTTCGATAAGCGCCATGGGATCTTTAACATCCACCTGAACTACCACCAATCCAGGCAGATGGGACCTAGGTTTAACGTCTCAATACTGTTCTACATCAGGTCGCAAGATTCAAGACGCCCTAATATTATTAAGAGAGTTGTTTTCCTAGGATTTAGGAATTATTAAAACTGGTTATTTACTTAACTTTGACCAAACAAAAGCATTTGATAAAATAGGTCAATAATTTTTGTGTCTCACTTTGCATGCTTATGGAGTTCCCCCAGAGTTTATATCTTGGTTGGAATTATGTTATACTTTAGCGCATATAAGACCGTATGTGAATGGATGGCTAGGGAATATTTGTTACATCGGAAGAGGCATTCAACAGGGATGTCCCTTAAGTCCTGTGTTATTTGTATTTGGCTTAGACCCGATAATTAGGGTATTAAATAGATCACCTTCACAATTGGGGATTTCATGTCCAGGGATTGGTATGATAAAAACCATTGGATACGCTGATGATATATGCATAGTCTTTCCAGATGAACATACAGGAGCCCTAATTTGTAAAACATTAACTTCCTTACTGAGTATTATTGGATCTAGTATAAATAAAAATAAAAGTGTTTGTATACACTTTTCTGGAAGAGACAAGATGAACAGAATGCTATTCGATATTCCCATAGCTGATGCACCTCAGAAAATGTTGGGAATATATTTTGGAGAGGGGATATGGCAGAGTATAACTGGGAAATTTGCATAAATAAAGGGAGGGAGAAAGTTAGTACCTGGGCAAACTGGAAAATGTGGAAGAAGAAAAAAATAATTTGATAGTCATTTTTAGTTCCCATTTTTTTTTTAATAGCCACATTTTTCTATTACCAAAAAAACCTTGAAACTGCAGTATTAGCTTGTTTTTTCTCTGGGTTCTGGGGTAGTAGATTAAACCCCATAAAAATAAATATACTGTATATGGACTTGAAATCAGGTGGGGTAAAAAAGATATATCTGCCAGTTTTCTTTTGTTTAGTTTTTCTGTCCACAAACTTACAACTTTTAGTCCAAAAACTGAATAAACCTTGGGAAGTGTGGATAAAAAATCATTTACAACACATTTTAACAGAATGGGAAATCTCAGCGTTTATTCATAAAAATAAACGGAAACATAAATTATGATCAGACTGGAATTTACTTTTTGATTACATTCGAAGATGGAGCATAGCATATACAGTTGTGGTAAAACTTTCTAGACAGTCATTATATAGCTCGATTTTACAAGATAACTTTTTTGAAAACCCATTTATGGCTTTATCAGAAAAAAAGCAACAGGAGGTAGGGGAACGACTTACGGACAATAGAGTACCAAAACAAATGTGGGATATAGTCTGGCTGGGCAATCACAATAAAACCAACACTAGAGGGAACCATAAACATAAAAGTATTAGCGATAGATAATGCCCACAAAGTCATTGCATATTATAAATTGAATCTCCACATCATCTATGCTTTGACTGTCCCTATATTAAAGAATTTTGGTCAGTATGGGAGGAATTTTGGAAAAGGGTCCCTTTCAAAAAATGGACAGAGAAACAATTATTCCTAGGGGTATTTCCTATAGAATGGAATAAATATAATAAAAGTACCTTAAATATAATTTCGGCACATATTTTATGTGGGTATGGCAAGTCCATTGCAAATTTATATTTCAACAACAAAATATGCCTCCAGCAACATTGTTTTCCCTAATCTACGAATATATTATTCATCTGAATGATTCAGAATGTATCTCCCTAAAGAAAGGTATTAAGATATTGGTGTCACATTTTTTTTATAGCAATAACTAAATATAAGGCTGTTTAGACTACTCCAGTCCTAAATGAAGCAGTTTGATCAGAATTTCATTAAGTTAGATGCAAATAAGTGAAAGAAGTCAAACTGAAGTGGAGAAAGTGGGTTGTTAGGGTAAAGTCTATGGAAGTGTTTGCTATTTCCCAGAGGTATCTGGGGAATCATTTTGTATATAAAGTATACATATTTATTTGTAAAAGTTTTCTTTTTTGGGGAGAGAGAATAAAGGTTTGTTTATTTTTGATTTTGCAAATGTATGATGCCACATTTAATTTTGATATTTTTTTATGAAATCTGCTAAAAATATTATTCTTATGTATTAGATCTTTAAACTACCCTACTCTCTTAGTAGAGAGGGGAGGGAATATATATAAAATATTTAATTTTAGGATATAGGTTTAAAAGCATGAAGAAATACTCCTTTTGCACGATTGTTTTCCCTTTTTTATGATTTATGATGTTGTATAGAGAAATACTCATTGTTTTGTATGTTTCTTTAAGCTTTAAATAAAAAAAATTGCCTACTCTTTTCGAGAAGTACCATGGAATCTTTAACATCTTCCTGATCCACCACCAGAACAGGCAGATGGGACCTCGATTTAATGTCTCATCCGAAAGACGGCACCTCAGAAGTGGAGCCCCCTCCTCATGCTGCACTACAGTGTCAGTATTGGGATATTAACCCAAGTGCCTGGTGTGGGGATAGAACCTACAGCCTTCAGATCTCCCGGCCTCAGAGGTGAGTGTGCTACCTGCTGAGCCACTGACAGTGCAACCAGACAGTGTTCTGACAGGGTATCTGCATTCCAGGTTCTACAGTTGATGCACTCGGTGGCTCAGCACTTCGATCCCCATCCATGGTTCAACTCCCATAATGCCAAAATAAACCCACTGTTAGCACTGGCCAACAGCCTCAACTCAACATTTTTTTCATGACGGCTGTGAAGAATGACTAGTCCATAGTGGGGGGGGTGGAGGGGGGGTCCTGTGATGCAATGTCAAAGAGATGCCCTTCTCCTCCAGTTTCAAAAACACTTAAGTGGACTGGTCCCAGTACTGATCCCCGTGGAACCCCGGTATTCACCCTCCCATCCCCAGAGTGTCTGCAGTTTATTACCATCCTACGCCTCCTATCCTTCAACAAGTTTGATACCCAGCCCACCACTTTTTCTCCAACCCCCAGGCTGCTTAGTTTCTTTACTAGCCTCCTGTGCGGCAGTGTTGAGGGCCTTACTGAAGTCAAGACAGGCCACATCCACTGCCCTCTCCTGGTCCACCTCCCTAGTCAACCAGTCAAAGATATCTTTGAGATTTGTTTGGCATGCCTCCTCCAGTGAAACTATGCTGCCAGTGATCCTACAGCCCATTTGCCTCCAGGTACTACAGCAGCTTCTCCTTTAGCAGGGTCGCTATTAATTTCCCTACCACTGATTTGAGACTGACTGACCTGTAGTTACTAACCTCCCCCAACTGCCGCTCTTGTGTAGAGGGACCACATTGGTCCTCTTCCAGTCCTCTAGAACTACCCCATCTCTAATGAGGTGCTGAACATTTTATTTTCAATTTAATGTTTTTATCCCCCCACTACCTGCATACCAACTCCTTCAAGAGTCGCCAAGGCATCCAGTCAGCTGTTGTCCCTTCTTACCTTTGCTGCAGTACGCCGGCCTTCCCCCATGGAGCCATGGGTTACCCCCCCCCAGGCGGGGATGAGGCCTGCCTCTCAAATGTACACATGCCATCAGGAAACTTTTGCCACAGGACAGGCGGGGAGATCCGGGATGGTGCCGGGTGCTCCGTCATCCTGGCATGCAGGGGCCATTTTTCAGAGGTTGTTCCTCCTGCCCAAAGACATCAGTACGCAGGGAGATCAAGGGGTCACACACACACACACACAAAAGTGTGTGGTGGCATACCCAGATCTGGCCAACATCCCAATCCTCCCTTGGCATCCCTCGATTTGCACTACCACCTGTGGTCACCCAGGTGGCAGTATAGCAGCGGGAACAGCAACCTTCCCTCCCGCCAGAGGAAAGTGTCCTGTAGGACGCTCAATCCTACTCCCCCTGGCTGGCCCCCACTGAACCCAAGTCCTCTACCAAACACGGGTCGACAGCATCGCGAGTGGTAGTGCTAAAGCTGTGCCAACGGGCTGGCGCGCAGGTCTTTTTGAACCCTTGGGTGGATCCCATCTA
The DNA here is from genome assembly GCA_016271365.2 of Neoceratodus forsteri. Taxonomy (NCBI): domain Eukaryota; kingdom Metazoa; phylum Chordata; order Ceratodontiformes; family Ceratodontidae; genus Neoceratodus; species Neoceratodus forsteri. Next base: position 1,201,333,650 of record CM057455.1, on the reverse strand, counting down.
GTTCCTTCACCTTGTTCCCCTTTAGGGCTTCCAATCCCTTTAGGATTCTCTTCTCAAACAAATGGACTTGCATTCATTCTCCCTTCCCCCGATGCCCGCTGATATATGATGGTCTGTCTCCCTTCCCCCATGTGAAGATGGAGCAGAAATACTCATTTAAAATTTTAGCTTCTTCCTGATATCTTCTTCTGCACAGTCCCCCCTGCCCTCCTGATTCTCACTATCCCACCCCTTGCTTTCCTTTTTTATCATCTTTTTCTCCCACTGGTCAGCACAGGAGGGCTCTCAGTCCTATCCCCACCTCCTCGCGCCCAGCAACCATCTCTCCCTGGGTTCCGAACCCTAGATCCCCCCCATGGCGGGGCTGGGAAGGGGAGGGCTTTGCTACCCCCACCCAGACTGGGACAGAGATCGGGCGACAGCGCAGGGACAGAAGTAAGACAGCAGGGCTTTATGTAGCCTGCACCAATCAATTTTCTGTTTTCTCCCCCAGCTGCTGCGTCATGTAAGTGTGTGTTCGTGGAGGCATGCACTCTCTACGTAACCACGGTTCCCTCTCATCTTTGTCGCTGTAGCTAGCAGTGCTACCTCTGGGCCTCCACCCGGGGGCAGGCAAGTGCTGAGCCAACAACCTCCCCCAGAGAGGAGAGGAGAGGAGAGCTATCCTCTGGATGCTCAATTCCCCAGTGAACTGAGCTTGCTCCCGACCCCAGGTCACCAGCATGGTAAGAGATAAGGTGCTAGGCACCTCAGCTCTCTATGCCATTGGGCCAGCTTGATTTCCTCTTTTCATTCAAACACCTGCAGAAGGTCTTATCTCCTTGTCTGACCTCCTTGGTGATTCTCTCCTCTGTTTGTTCCTTAGCTGCCCTCATGCTCCTTCCTGCCTCCCTGTGTTTCCAGATATACCTCCCTGTCTACCTCTGTCTAGGTCTCCTTGTACTTCCATAATACTTTTTTTTCTCTTTTACCACCTCAGCCATATCCCTTGAGAACCATAGCGGTCTCTTCCTCTTCCTTACCATGCTTACTTCCTTCAAACATCATGAGCTATCCTTGATCTTTTTTCACTGGGTCTCCACTCCCATCCCACCCTGCCATCTCCTCCCTTCGAGGTATTTACTGAGGCAGTCTCCCATTTCTTTAAAACCTGCCCTCCTGAAGTCCAGGACCCTCATCTTAGTGTGGTTCTTCTGTTGCCCATTCCATATGCCACATCACACAGTATAGTGATCGATTGTACCCAGGGGACTACCCTCAGTGACATGCAATGCTGTCCTTGTTCATAAATACTAGGTCCAGCACTGCCACATCTCTAGTGGATTCCATAACCAGCTGCCTGAAAAATGCCCCCTGTAGTGAGTTGACAATGGCCCTGCTTCTTGTCATAGCTGTGGCCAGAATGCTCTAGTCTACATCTGGCAGTCTGAAGTCCCCCATAATCAATACATCCACTTTGCTTGCCAGTCTGCCAATGTCCTCCCCCACCACCCCCATATGGATAAGGGCCCTGGACCCTGCCTCTAAACAGACCCATATTGCCTCCAGCCCCCGCTGGTGTCCCTGTATCTCTGTAGCTTTTATACCTTCCCTCACATATAAAACACCCCCCACACACACACACCTTTCCTCCCTGTCCTTCTGAAACATGGTGTAGCCTAGCATGGCCGCTTCCCAGCTGTGGCTGTCAGCACACCATGACTCTGTCATAGCCACCAGATCCAGGTATGTCTCCAATCTGTAAATTCGGTGTTTCATTTGCTTTCTGCGATGGGAAGGGCTCTCCCCAAAAGTCTGTAGGGCCATGCACATCCATCAGAACTTGTCTGAAAAGGAACCTCCAACAATGAACCAAGCTGGGAGCAGTATGACATCGATGAGGCCTCCGCTACCACCTCCTCTTCAAAGACTGCGAGCTGTGCTGCTGACACAGCCACAGCCAAGTATGGTTTGAGATACATAGGCCCACCTAAGAGGAGTCGGGCCTTCTGTTCTTCACTGGAGAATGACAGCATGGCACAATACTTAGAGCAGTTCTCAGTGTCATGCCCTTTACCCAGGCAGTAGACGCACATGTCATGTGGATCCGTAGCAGACATCTTCAGCCTGCACCTGGTGCAGAACTTGAAGCTGGGTTTCTGCCTCTCCACAGTGACAGTCACTTGACAGAGCAAAAACAGTCGAATCAGAGGTGACAAGCCAAAAAAATAGTTTTTAATCAAAAGTTCATCAAAGAAGAGCTTGAATAGCTAAATCCTACTATGCATGCAGAGCTGTAAAGGAGGAGACATGTCCGTTTCAGCAAAATGAAAGATCTGACGTCACAGGGCAGAGCTGGAGGACATCCCACCCAGGTGGTAGAAAGCACCTAGCTTGAAGACTTCTGATGACTCAGCTGTCCCCAGCAGAACTGCCACAGTTTGGATGATGAACGGTATCCATGAAATCAGAACAGTGTGTGTGTTTTTTTAAACTAACAATTACCATGTTTATATGGTTTTTCAAACATAAAACTTTTCTGAGGAATAAATGTTAATAAGTTTTGACATTACAAAGTGCAATCATTTACATGATTCACATTTTAGAAATTCAGCTGCTTCCCACTGTTATTCATCTCCATGTTGTACCTGGGAAATGTTTCTCCAAGAGGGTCTTTGCCAGTTAGGATTACGATGCAAGGAAGTCCTTCCAGATCCTGATAGGTGTGAGGAGTCCATTCCTCTGATTCACAGCCCCTCCAAACCTGCGATGATAGGACAAAGTTACAACACTGCAGAATGTTATGTGGATGTGAAACAGGCCATGCTGCAGCTGTAGTAGTAGTAGTAGTAGTAGCAGCAGCAGCGCTGTTTTATTCATATTTGGCTCTGTTTCCTGGAGGCCCAGGAGGTCTTATATAAAGTGCAACAGTAGTGTAAATAACATAACATAAAATAAACAGTATAAATAACTGAGTTCTAGAAAACTTCAACATGTGAGACTGTTCACTGCAACCAATGTGGTCATCCTTCTCAAACTTTCACCCCAAAAAGGAAGACACTGCCCTTCCAAATACAAGGTAAAGTGGCAACCTGTGGGACTCTTCATCAAATCCTAGAGATGGGTGCCGAGAACACTGCACTAATGTGTGTTTTAATGTTCATCATGTTTGTTGCACAGTTCACCTGGTTCACCTGTTCTGTAAGTGCTACAGCATTTGAGCAGGACTGCACTTGGGAGGGGACATCTTGCAAAGAAAAGTCGGAGGCTGAGCCGAGTGTGGGACACTTGGCTGCTTAGCCAGGAATTGAGAGGTCTGAATGCAATTTTTTTTTTTACATCCAAAATGGCAAAGTAAAGGAAGTGACAGTCCGGGAAAACAGCAACAAGGAGAAGGGAGTTTAATCAGCTGTGCAGATCGAAGGGTGATTGGCAAATGGCTAAACTGGGTGGCGTTCTGCTACCAAATAAACATACAACTCTCTGAAGTTCAGCTAAACTAACTGAAGGCTATAATCAGAAGGGGGTTAAATCAGTCAGCACAGGTCAGCAGGTAAGTGGCAAACAGCTGAAACGGGAGGGGTTCTGCAACCAAACTAAAGTACAGCTCTTTACATTTTGCCTAATATGTCTGGGAGCTGAATTTGGAAGGAAGTTTTAATCAGACAACATATTTCAGAGGGTTATTGGCAAACTACTGACTCGGGAGAGGGTCTGCCACCAAACAGAAGTACCGTTAACACTAATCTCATTAAAGTTCAGGCATAAGACTAACACCAGGAATTTTTTTTTTTTTGCTTTACTTGTAAACAGTAACCTACCTAACTCAGGAGGGCTCTAGGCTATCACTCAGGGGCAGTACATGCTTGCTAAACTTATTTTTGTTAACGGACATTAGCCTGATTATGGAATGTTTCTTGCAGGTCTCTTCAACGGTGGTAGGAGCAGAAGGGCCAAGAGTGCAAGGTCACGTGATGGGTGCAGACCAATCAATATAGAACCACTGGAATCGATAAGAAGTTAAAAAAGCAGGCAGAGTCTGAATCAGAACACAGTTCACCTTTCCTGCAAGCGCTACAGTGTTTGAGCAGGACTGCGCTTGGGAGGGGACATCTTGCAAAGAAAAGTTAGTGGTTGATCTGGGTGGGGGACCTTTGGCTGCTTACTCGGGAATTAGAGGTTTGAGTGCACTTTTTTTTTAATCCTAATAAAGTATAAGGTAAAGGAAGCGGCAGTCTGGGGAAACGGCCTGTAAACAGCAACAGGGAGAAGGGAGTTTAACCAGCTAGCACAGTTTGGAGATTTACTGGCAAGCAGCTAAACTGGGTGGGATTCTGCTACCAAACAAACATACTACCCTTAGAATTTTAGCTAAATTAACTGAGGGCTAAAATTAGAAGGGAGTTAAAATCAGTCAGCAGAGTCTAGAGAGTAACTGGCAAATGGCTGAATCAGCAGGGGTTCTGCAACCAAACGAAAGTGCAGTTCTTTTCATTCTGGCTAATTTGGCTGGTAGCTAAATTTGGAAGGAAGTTTTAATCAGACAACATATTTCAGAGGGTTATTGGCAAACTGCTGAATCAGGAGAGGTTCTGCTACCAAACAGAAGTACTGTTAACATTAATCTCATTAAAGTTCAGGCATAAGGCTAATACCAGGAGATTTTTTTTTTATTACTTGCAAACACAATAACCTAGCTAACTCAGGAGGGCTCTAGGATACCACACAGGGGCTGCAAAGTTTTTGATATAAGACACTAACCTGTTTGTGAAGTGCATCTAGCAGGTCTCCTGAATGGCAGTTGGAGCAGAACGGACGAGAGTGCAAGGTCAAGTGTCACGTGACAGGTACAGACCTAACAACAGGGAGACCAATCAACACCAGGCAGCTGTCCCAGCAAGGGGAGGTCCTTTCTGGAGGATAAAAGGAAACACTCCTAACATGTCCCACACATGTTCATGCTCCGGCACATGAGTTGAACAGCACAGGAGTAGAACAGGTGTGAGAATGTTATTTTAGGCATTGACAGACATTCGCTGTAGGCTTGCAGGGGAATCTGCTGGTTGACTAAGGTAAGGTACCTGGTCATTTTTGTTTAACATTCAATGCAGGGAAGGATGGAGGGCAAACAGTGGACCGTAACTGGGAAAAGATACAACACCCTATCTAGGGTAGGAGTACAAAGGGATTAAGGGGGAATACGGGAAAACTAATAACACTCTACCTAGGTTCAGTGTACTAAGTGGAAAAGCTTTTAAAGTCTACTTAAAAGTTTAAGGGGGAAGCAGATTATTTACCTAACTAGGGTGCAGTAATGGCGTAATCTGGACAACAAAAAAAGAAAATCAAGAAACAACCTGTCAGGGGTAAAGGTATAAATTCATTGTCAGGTAATGGGGGAGTTGATTTGGGAATGATGGGAGTGGTGTAGTGCAGTGGCTGTGGAGCAGCAGTCTTCAGGGAGACCGTCTTGTAGACAGGTGCTGTCCCATCTGCGTGCAACTCTCTGGACTAAGGGAGGTGGTCTCTAGACCCTGGGCTGAGTTGACTAGGATTTGGGGGGCCCCTTCTTCCAACCAGAGGCCAAGTCCACCGCCACTGCCTCAGAGGGTGCCTAGACAGAGAGCTGGCCGGACTGTGGTGGGCTCTGGGAAGGTTGGGGTGGGAGGAAGGGGAGCACATTCCTCAGCCAATGCCAGTACAAAACTCATCTGCAACCCTGGCAAGATGGGACTGCCTAGACAATGCACCCATAATAGTGGCAAGGGAGGATGTTGGGGTCCTTCAGCATGAAGGCCCCAAGGTGGGAGGAAAAAGACCCCTGCAGAAAAGGAAACAACTTCTGGTGGGGGACTCAATCATCAGGTGGGTAGTTCTGAGAACACCACAGAGGGAAGGAGGGAAGGAGAGAGGGAAGTTGCCAACCCAGTGCCTCGATGGGGAAAGGATCCTTAAGATCACTAGGTCAGCGGGGAGCTGGATGTCATTGTCCATCTGGGGTCAAATGACCTAGCAGGGGACTAGGGTCCTACCTGAGGAGATAGAGGGATGTGAAAAGGAGATGGCCTCCATCCATGTAGGAGGGGAGTGGCAGCCTTGGGTGGAAGGTCTAAATGCTACTTTGATGGGCATTTAAACTAGCCAAGGTGGGAGGCAGAAGAAATGAGGGAGGCAGTGAATGCGCCCCCCTCAGAAAATGGAGCAGCAGTGAAGAAAAGCCCAGGAGAAATAATTTCCTCAAGGGCAGTGCGGAGTATGAGCAAGAGGGGAAGGGATGAGAGGGTCAAGAAGTTGATCTAAGGCTGAGGAAAAATACTAGAGAGGGTGAGCAAAGGGAAGATAAAAAGGGGAAGGACAGTACCAAGGGAAAAAGAAGGGTGAAAGACAGAACAGAGTAAAGAAGGGAGGCAAAGTAGGGACAGGAAAGGAGAAAAGGTGTGGAGAGCCATGTGTGCCAACACAAGACGCCTAGGAAACAAAATTCCGACCCTGAAGCTACCACTGCAGAAGCAGACCTGTATGGAGTAAGTACAGTATAGTGGTTAACAGCTCTGAGCTGCAAACCTGGAGAACTAGGTTTGAATCTCACAGCCACCACTTGCATACTGTGTGACCGTGAGCAAGTCACTTAATTTCCCTGTGCTCCCGGGACATACCTGCAAACAAGCCTTGGCTTAGTGTGCCTTTCCTGGTCAAAAATTGTTAAAAAAACCCCAAAAAACATGGAGGCAGGCCTGGGTCTGACCATAACAAAATCATGGTGCACCAATGCCCACAGCTGGGAGGTGGCCATACTGGGTTACAACATGCCTCAAAAAGGTGGGGTGGGTAGGGAGGAAGGGGTGTGCGTGTGTGTGTGTGTGTGTGTGTGTGTGTGTGTGTGTGTGTGTGTGATATGTAAGGGACTGTATAAAGGCCATGGAAATAAAAAGGAACAGTGAGAAAAAGAAGGGGCTGGAAATTCTTCGGGTTGGCTTAGAGGCAGGTTCCGGGACCTTTATACACATGGGGATGGTGTACAGGCCACCACTACAGAGGATGGAACTGGACAGGGATTGGTGGGAGGTCATAGTAAAAAGCAAGCAAAGGAGAAGCAGCAATTTTGGGGGACTTTATTCTATCGAATGTAGACAGGAACATCCTGGCTGCAGCTACAACTAGGAGCAGGGTCATGCTAGACTCCGTGCAAGGGGCATTTCTCAGGCAGCTGGGTACAGATTCCACTTGAGACAGGGCAGTGCTGAATCTGGTACCTATAAACAGGGACAGCATTGCATATGGCACAGTGAGTAGCCCCCTTGGGCACAAGCTTTCACTGCACAGTGTGTTTTGGCATACGAATTGGGCAGCAGAAAAAAACATACTAAAACGAGGGCCCTGGACTTCAGGAGAGCAGATTTTTAAAGAAATGGGAGGCTGCCTTATAGAATGCGATGCAGGAGGGGATAGCCAATGCGAAGTGGAGACTCAATGGAATGGAATAAGGCGGGAATAACTAAGGTAATGGTAAGCTGTTTAAACATAGTAAGCAAGGGTAAGGGGAGAAAGAGGCTACTGTGTTTCTCCAAGGAGGTGGCTAAGGCGGTAAGGGAGGAACAAAAACAGCTTTCAGAAAGTTCAAGGAGACTCAAACAGAGGCGGACAGGGAAGTATATCTCAATACTCAAAGAGTGGCACGAAGGAGGGTGAGGACAGCAAAGGCTCAAACCAAGGAAATGCTTGCGCAGGAGGTCAAAAATGGGGATACGACTTTCTTCAATTACCTGAGGGAAAAGAGGAAGGCAAGGAGTGGTACAGTGAGGATTGGGGGGGGGAGCGACTGTGTAGAGGAAGACCAAGAAAAAAGCTAAAGTTCTAAGCAAATACTGCAGCTTGGTCTTCACAGTGTGTGTCTGTGGACGACAGCCCAACATGCATTAATAGGAGGAAGGGGAGGGCGGACACAAGTCCATTTATGGAAGAGCGAGTCCAACTGGGATTGGACACGCCAAGGTGATGGGACCAGATGGGTCCATCCAAAAGTACTAAAGAACCTGATCAAGTGCTAGCCGCCACTCTGGCAACACTGCTCAGCACCTCACTGGAGACGTAGGTGGTTACCGAGGACTGGAGGGAAGATGTAGTCCCTCTGCACAAGAGCAGTGGCAAAAAGGAGGCTAGCAATTACAGATCAGCCAGTCTCACTTCAGTGGTGGGGAAATTAATGGAGTCCCTGCTGGGAGTACCTGGAGACAAATGGGTTGCAGTACAACTGCCAGGCATGGCTTCATGGAGGGGAGGTCATGTCAAACAAATTCCACAGATTTATTTGACTGGGTAACTAGGGAGGTGGGTCAGGAGAGGGCAGAGGATGTGGCCCGTCTGGAGTTCAATAAGCCCTTTGACACAGTACAACACAGGAGGCTGACAAAGAAACTTAGATGTCTGGGCATGGGGGAGAAGGTGGTGAACTGGGTTTCTAACTGGTTGAAAGACAGAAGGTAGAAGGTGGCAGTAAATGGCAGTCACTCGGAGGATGAGAGAGTGACCGGTGGAGTACCACATGAATCGGTACTGGGCCCTTTCCTCTTAAATGTCTTTATAAATGACATCGCTGAGGAACTGGAGGGGAAGGTGCATCTTTTTGCACATGACACAAAAATTTGCAACAGGTTGGACACCCAGGAAGGGGTGGAGAGAATGCAGAGGGATATGGGGAAACTAGAGGAGTGGTCTAGGGAGCGTCAGCTGGGTTTCAATGCCAAGAAGTGCAAAGTCATGCACCTGGATTGGGAAACTCGAGGGCTGTGCATAAGATTGGGGAGATACTTACAGTTATTAAACAAGAGAGGGATCTTGGAATGATCATTTCTGATAATCTCAAGATAGCAGAGTAGTGCGACAAGGCAATGGGCAAAGTGAGCTGGATGCTGGGGTGCATATGGAAGAGGATTTCTAGCAGAAGGGAGGTGTTGTTGCCACTGTGTCGCTCACTAGTCAGACCCCACCTAGGGTACTGCATCCAGTCCTGGAGATTGCATCTCCACAAGGACACAGATAGGGTGGAATTGGTCCACAGGAAGGCTGCTAAATTGGTTCGGGGGCTGTACAAGAAACCATACAAGGAGAGGCTGTGGGAGCTTAACATGTACTCCCTGGAGGAGAGGACAGGAGAGGAGAGATGCGTGAGACCTGTAAGTACCTCACAGGGGTGAACAAGGTGCAAGAGGGAAGCCTCTTTTACAAAAGGAGCAGCAAAATACAGGGGTATGCTATCAAGCTTTGAGGATAGTATAAGAGGGACATGAGAAAAGCCTTCTTTACAGAAAGGGTGATGGACACCTGGAACAGCCTGCCAGAAAAGGTGGTAGGGATGAAGACAGTGGGGAGCTTCAAACATGCGTTAGATAGCCACAAGAACAGAATAAATAGAGAAAAGGGAGGAGGGTGGGACACCTGTGACCAAACAGAGTCTAGGGTATAGTGATAGGCAGGGAAAATATGGCAGACTAGATGGGCCTACCGGTCCTATTCTGCCAACATATTCTGTTTCTATGTTCTTCACACAGCAGCATAGATTCCTATGTATTGTTGCTCTTAAGTTTTAGTAGAAAATGTGGGACAGCACCCTGTCACTTTTGGACCGAGGGCATCGGAGAGGTAAATTGGGGGACCACCCCACTTAACGTGGGGACTGTTGAGAGGTATGACCTCTGCCTGCTTAACATTTGTTTCCTTAACTTTTAATCTTATATGGTGTCTGGCTCAGTACAGTGGGAGGCAGTGTAACTTAGTGGTGAAGACACATGCTTGGGAACTAGGAGGCCCAGGTTCAAATCTCACCAAATTCCCTTACTTAGTGTGACCTTGAACAAGTAACTCAACCATTAGTCCATGCAGCTGTAAAAGCGGGCAGAAGCAGGAATCAGCTGTAAGCCAGAGGTTGTATCTTAGCTGAAGTATCTTGGATAAATCAACTGCAAGGAAATCTAGAAGCATATAATTTAATGGCAGAAGGAAGCAGAAGATTCAAGTCTTCGATTACTATATTATCTCATCCTAGTGACCTACTGTACTGGTGATCTGTTACACTCCTCCCCAACTCCTTGAAACCAAGTTGTGCCCCCCTCCCCCGACTATACGAATTCCTCTGCCCAAACCATTTAAGCCAATTAAGGGTAGCTTCCTCCACCACTTCTACTGGCAGTCTGTTCCATGATTCCATGACTATCTCAATGAAATAGAACTTCTTCACATTCTTCCTGAACTTGTCCCCCACCAACCTCCAGTCATGTCCCCTAGTGGCTGCATCCCTGTTTCTTACAGGCAGGTCTTCACTGTTTACCTTGTTTATACCCGAGAAACTTCTCCGCTTCACCCAGTGACAGTGCTGGGAGGTATAAAACATGGGTCAAATTGGACCCACTGGTGTAAAAAATGTGGGTCTAAAGAGGAACCTACTGGGTCAAAACATAATCAGTGGCAGATTTTAACTGTTCACATTCCCTTTCTTTAGATATTGTTATAGAGTAGGTGCATCAATTTGGACCCACTGGTGAAGTAAAAAGGGGTCAGTTTTGGAAAGGATGCAACTTTTGCACTTCTGGTACATGTTAGTGCTGTCACCAGTTTCACTCATGTCCCCCACTCCCGCCTTTCCTCCAGCAAGTATACATTTAGGGCCTCCAGCCGATCCTCATATGACCTGCCCTGTTGGCACTGGATCACCCTGGGGACTCTTTGCAGTACCAGCTCCAGTCTGTAAATGTCTTTCCTCAAGTGAGGACTCCAGAACTGAACACAGTACTCTCAGTAAAACAATGAATAAAGCGATAAGCTGACAGACCTCCCTTGCACTAGGTAGATATGAAGTCTGAAACAGCATCACATGGTACCATTTACAATGATCTTTTAAATTTCACAACATAACGCTAGCGTAATAAAACACATAAGCGATTCCACCTTTATTATCTTCATTATGGGATGATAGAAGGGGGAAAGAGATGTTTGCAATGTGATTAAAGGTACAGAATTAATGTACTGAGGGTTGAAACGTACACAGCTCCTCAATAAATGGACTAAAGTGGAACCAGAAGTCAGAAAATGTGCAGAACATCATTTCTAAGAATTATTTTTATTCTTTAAAGGGGTCACGTGATTTTATGTATCATTATTTAATGACATAATCGATCAACACACAAATGTAACACAACAAGCTGTTGGTTGCCAGGTGTGTAGTTAGGCACAAGGCGTTTGCACAAAGTGCCTTCAGCACCTGAAGATTTCCCTGCAGTGTTTTAGCACACTTGCTCAATATTGTTTTTCTAAGTAAATTTTACAAAATTTAAAACAAAAAAAAATTTAAACATTTTTAAAGGAAAAAAGTAATTTTACAAATACAAAAAAAAACGGGCAATGTAGACGATGAGCAGTTGGGCTGTTAATGGAGCGCAATGTTGCTGTGTTTATATCAGTAAGACCCATCATCTCCTCCTTCCCTGGCCATGACCCTGAGGTAAGAATATGGGGAGGTTTCTTAGTTTCTTTTCTACCAGTAAGCAAATATGCAGTAGGCCTCCTCTATGAGACTGCACCTGGGAACTAGGCATTCCATCAGTTGGACTGAAGAGCGAGTACTGCGGACCAGAGCCACAAGAGACTAGTATTCTGTATGAAATGCACACCAAATGCTTACCTTAATTCGTGCCACAAAGTGTTTAGCAACATTCAGCTCGCCGCCTGGGTTCCCCAGAATGACTTCAAAGCGATACTGTAAGCCCAGTTTATCACGGACTTCCTGTAACCTCTCCTTTGCTAACATCCCCAGCTGCAGTGATGGAACCCTGATGATTAACATGTGGCCTCTGCCACTCCTGTCCTTCCCAGGAGTACTGATGAGGTCATCCATGATAGCCAGAGTCTCTGGAGTTGTGTAGTTTCTAAGAGATGGAATGCAGGTCAGTGCCATCAGAGCTTCTGAGTACTGCTGAACAAGCAGGTAGCAGCGGATTACCATGCTGTGCAGCCGGGGGTACCTGCAATACAGAAGCATGTCAAGTCAGAGATAACAGGCTACCCATACGGTGAAGCAATACAATCACATGAGCTTAACAGTCAATAAGGAATGCCTTCAGGGTTGCAGTTCAGGGGTCAGAGCAGTATGCCTTTAGTATAGTAAAAGTCAAAAAAAAAAAAATTCAGGGAAGTTTTTTCTCCACTGTGGTATTGACCTGCCCCATCTGATTGGTCCCTCCAGCCCAGATACTCACCTTCTCTGGGACTTACTTCTCTATTGTACTTCCATGGCTTACTCTTCTGCCCGCACCCCCCCATGGGTGAGTGGGTCATTGAGGATTGCCAAGCCCTTCAAGAGCATGGTCCAATTACAGAGGGCACACAGTTGGCAGTGTGGGGCCTGTGAAGGACCAGAACAATTATGCAGCCACAGACAGGTGCTTTCCACCAAGTTGTCACCCAGCCATCACCAGGGCTGCTGCCACCAGAGGCACCTGCTCCCGCTAATGTGCTGTCAGGCAGCGTCCCTCCTCCCTGTGTAAGTGACTCCAGCTGCACCCCCACTGGGAAACATCTAGGTGGCAGTCGTGGAGCAGAGAATACTGGCCAACCTCCCAGGAGCACAGCAGTCTTTGGGGATGACCCCCCGCCAGCCTCCAGCACACTAAGCTTGTTTGTGAACTCGGGTCGCCAGCATTGTGAGGTGGTAGTGCTACTGCCACACCAACAGGCCAGTCGTAACATAGCACTTTGACAGAAAGGGAGGTATATCTCCATCATGTCTGCTCCCCTGCGGTATAAGCAGGTAGTAATATGTATATTGTGCAAACACACCCTACGTTTAAGGTGCTCCCTACCCACTCTACTATCTTAAGTACACTGTGATTCCCTTGGTAAGTAGACATTTGTCTTAGTGTATGTTGAAGGCCAGCGCTGTATCTATAGCCACTGTGCTTATGCACTAGCATTATGAAGTAGTTTATTACGGTATAGGATTCAAGAAGTAGGGGACTGAATCTAGGAAAGGAACAGTTACGTATTTACCATAACAGTCGATCTTCGAGAGAATCGCTTTCATCAGGCCATACCTTTGTAACTTCCAGGCGCCAGGACCATATGGAAATCTTTGCATGCAGTTAGCCAGGAGCCACCCATGAAGGCATCAGACATCAGTGCGTACACAAATGTGGGTGGCCCCTCCTCTCCTCAGTTCCTCACTGGAGATCATGCTCAGAGGACTCCCGCTAGGGAACCAAGAGAGAACCCACTACTCCACAAACCAGGCGAGAGACAGAGAGAGAGAGAGAGAGAGAGAGAGAGAGAGATGGAAAATGTAACAATGGAGATAGGAGCACAGAAATCCAGTGCTGCAGGTCCAAAAGGGGGAAGGAGGGTGGGACGGCATGGCCTGAATAAAAAGATTCTCTCAAAGATCTACTGTTATGGTAAGTATGTAACTGATCTATCTTCTTTGAGGATATCTCGTTCATCTGGTCACACCTTTGGAATGAGCAGCAAGCAGTACCAAAAGCTAACAGTCTTGGCAGTTGGAGCCTATAGGCTTATGGAAGCAGGTCTTGTAGTACAGCTAAACCAAACTCAGCTCCCTTATGAGAGACAATGTCCAGACTGTAGAGCTTAGTAAACCTGTGGACAGTTCTCCAGGTAGCAGCTGTGCAGATCTCTGCAGTGGATACATTTCTGAACCATGTAACAGAGGTGGCCATGCCTCTAGCAGAATGACCACAAACCACACCAGCAAGTTCCTTACCGTACTTCCTGTAACAAAAAGTAATACAGATTGCCAGCCATCTGGACAAGCACTATTTAGAAACTGGGGTGACCTCTTTCCCAGGGCGAACAAAACAAAAAGCTACCAGGACTTCCTATATTGCCTTGTACAGTGTATACAGTACCTAGGTATTCTATGCACATCTAAAGTACGGAGCAATATTTCCCCTGGATCGGCATGCTCTAGATAATAGGTGGATGGCTTGATTTACAGTAAACTCAGACCCCACCTTGGGGAGAAACTTAGGATTAATACACAAAGACACCCTGGGCCCAATTCGTAAAGACTGAGGCAAGCTGCATCTTACAGCAGCTTGCGCCAATCACCAGTGTGCCAGGGACCCTGCACCCAATTCAGAAACAGCAGGTGTCCCGACGCCAAAATCCCACAACCTTTGACCACTGCTCCTGTGCATCAAAGTAATGGTGCATGGAAGGGGAATGTCGCACAAGCTGCAGCATATTCACGTCTGCCAGTTGGACATCCTGCACGACACCAACTGGACTGTGACGCAACACACATACTACTGAAAGTGCAAATATAGTGTTCCAGCATTTCATCAGGTAACCAAAGTCTGCTGGGAGTGTTATTAACAGTGGAGGACGTAGTTGCAAATATGTTAGCAAGATGTCTCACACCTCAGCAACATGCGTGACAGGGGCAACATCACAGTACAACACCTTGTACCGATGCTAATAAACTCAACATGCATCCAGTATTCGTATCATCGCCACCCCATATAATACACACTGTTGTCTCTGTTTGATAATGTAGATACACTTGGTTCCACAGATAACTTCTCAGCAGACCACTGACAGCATACAAGGTGATACAACGTGTTACAGAATTGTGGTCAGTAAGTGCCCAACTCTAATGTGACTGCATTGTGTCAGTATGTACTGTACTGTGTCCAGCACAATGTGGAGCAATTACTGTGCATGTACCAAGTACACTATGAATCAGTGAGCCAGGAAAGCGCTGCAGTAATACCGACATACTGGGGCACATCTTGCATACAACTATATGTAAAAATGAAAGCCACATACTTCTGCACTGGCTCACGCCATGCCCTGTGCACCAGCACCCAAGTGCCACTGGTCCATTAGACCTGCTCTGGGCTGGTCTAACTCCAGGCAGGTCCTGCACCTATTGCAGCTCTTACAGAATCCCACGTAGGGGATATGGCAGCACTGTCTTGGTGCAAGCCCCCTAAAGCCAGGGCACACCAGTGTGTCCATTGCAAGGGTGGCACAAGGCCGGCTGGTGCAGATGGTCCCCCCACTGGCCTAGCCTGTGTTGCTGAATCAGGAATGACACAACATGTAGTACAGTCAGCCCCTTGCATCATTTTTCTTTTGATGCAAGCACGTTGTGTCATTCCCAATGCTTTGTGAATCAGCACCCCCCTCCTCGTCTTTGTGGAAAACCAAATAAGGAGGCTCACACATTAGAGCCTGCTGCTCTGAAATCCTTCAAGCTGAAGTGACTGCAACTAAAAATAATGCTTTCCAAGAAAGAAAGTGTGAGCCACAAGTTGTGGCTGGCTCAAAAGGAGCCAAAGTGAGCTTTTCCAAAATAAAATTCAGGTCCCAAGCCGGGACTGGATTTTGGATAGGAGGCTTTAGATGCAGAATGCATTAGGAGGCAGTAGAAAACAGTGGTTCAGGGCACTGAGCTGCAAGTTTGGAGACCTGGGTTTGAATACCATCAGCCCCCACTTGCATACTGTGTGAACCTGAGCAAGTCACTTCCTTGTGCTCCCAGGTCGCACCTGGAAACAAGCTGCTCTGACTTAGTGCATCTTTCCTGGTTAAACAATTTCCCCTCCCTTCCCCTTGAACGCCTCTCAAGAACATACAGGCTACCTCCAGTTGAGCCACCGTACAACCATCTATAGGCACATGGAAAGCTGATATGACAGTCAGGACAACTAAACAGATCCAGGTGGTGAGAAGCAGACTGTAAAGCAAACCGCTTCCACTTCATGGAGCAAGTAGCCATCCAGAACATCCACCACTTTCTGTGACACCCCAAACTGAACTATGGCTATGGCTATGTCTTCAGGGGCCATGCATGCAGATGAAGAGACTTCAGGACTGGGTGGACCAGGGTTCCCTGTCCCTGTGACAGCAGACCTTTGCACAGGGAGAGTGGTACTGGGGGTTCCACTTCCAGCTTTTTCAGCAGAGGAAACCAGATCTGCCAAGGGAGCAATAAGTATTAGAGTTGCCCCCTCCGTTTTCAGCTTGAGTAGTACTCTTTGAATTCTCCTTCTCTGTCTTTTGTCTGTCTGATTTTATAATTACATTTTCTTGCGAGACCTTGAAACTCATCACTCTGATGGTCTTGTGATTCTCCCCCTCCCACTATCTCCCTGCCTTCACTTGCTGTTTCTGTTCTTTCTAACCCCTTGCTATCTGTGGTTATAAAAATATATGTGAGCCTATATGTGAAAGTGGGATCCCTTTGTCTGCCAATGTATATAACTCTTATTGTTGAAATAACTGCAAAAAGCTATTTGGAACTTGGGGTTAACTTTGAGATGCAGCACAAGCTCATTTACAGAGCTGTCAACAGGAGATTAATTTTAAGACACCATATTTTATTTTGTTCACCTGCAGGAAAGAAACGGACATGAACTCCAATACATTTTGCATGAAAACAGGATGTCTCTTAACGAACTCAGGATGTAGAACTTAATTGCCAGGCAAAGACTTCTTATAAAAAGAGCAGCAATGTTTGTTAGAAAGAGACTGAAATTTAGAATTAGAGATACTGTCAGAGGAAGAACTTTGTTCTGTTTGAACTGCCTATGTTAAAAACACATTCTGCAGAATTTTTTTTGTTTTTATTCTATTGTTATTGAGAATAAGAAAATGTTACTTATGAGTTTTATAATTGCTCCTGGTTCTCCTATACTTCCTGACCTATGCCTCAAAGACAGTGGAGATGCAGAAAGGTCCAACCCTGGACGACCCTATCTTTTGAACAGATCATTGACCATGGAGGTCAGCAGCACCCACTCATGCATCCTAGATTGTGACTGCAGAGTTTGCCTGCCAAGACATTTTAGATGTCTGGAACATGTACTACTGATAGTTCTAGACCATGTTTCAGAGCCCAATACCAAACTCTCACTGCTTCCCTGCACAGCAGACAGGAATGAGTCCCCTCTTGTTTATTGATTTAATGCATCACACTGACATTGTCCGTCTGTGTTAACAGAGGACCTGGGGAAAAGTGGTTCTGGAAGGCTTGGAGTCTGTACAGAACAGCCCTCATTTCCAGAACATTGATGTGCAAAGTGCGTTCCACTTGGCTCCACATACCCTTTGTTTGAGGACACAAATGAGCCCCCCAGCCCAACCCCGAGGCATCCGTGGGGAGGATCTAAAGAGGGAGGGATCAGGAGTGGAACTCCCTTGAGCAGATTGCTGTGTTCCATCCACCACTTCAGCACTTTGCGTACAGGGGACGTGGCTAAAACCATCTGTTCTAGACTGTCTGTGAGCTGGTCCCACTGGACTGTTAGGATCCACTAGGGAATACGCATGTGCAACCTGACCAGTGGTACAGTGACAATGGTCACTGCCATGAGTCCCAGAAGGCATAGGAAAATCCTTGCCGTGACATAATGGCTGTCATGCACTAATTGTGCTTGGGCAATCAGGTGGTCAGCCCTGTCCAGAGGGAGGAAAGTCGAGCCCTGGGCCCTGGACTGCCCCTATGTACTGCAGCAAGGTGTCAACACTGATTTTGGTATGTTGACTGTCACTACCAGAGCAACGAACAACTGTCCGGTTTGAGCTAAAGTCTTCAAGAGCTAGTCCCTGGAGTGGGCTTTCAATAGCCAATCATCCAGGTAAGGGAAAACATACAGGCCTTCCCTTCGGAAGGGCTGCTGCCACCACTGCCAAACATTTGGTAAAGACCCAAGAAGACAAGCCAGAGGGCAACACTCTGAATTAGTAGTGTTTCCCCTTGAAACAGGAACCTCAAGTATTTTCTGTGAGGTTTCTGGATCTTGATATGGAGGTACACATCCTTCATATCCGGGAGCATATCCAAACCCGTTTGCAGTAACAGAAGGAGATCCTTCAAATAGACCATTCAGAACTTCTTGCATTCTGTGAAGAGGTTTAGATCTCTTAGATCCTGAACAGGCCTCGGGTCTCCTGTCCATTTTGGGAAAAGGATGTACCGGGACTAAATACTTGTGTTCCTCTGTTCTATCTAGGGGGACCGATTCTGTGGCTCATTTTTAGGGCAGAATCTGTACTTCTTCAGCAACAGGGGTAGGAGCCCTGGAGGATATGTTGTCACAAGTAGGGGGTGCCCAGAAGTTCCACAGCATGTCCTTTTTCTATGATCTCTAGAACCCATGCATCTGTAGTCACCTCCCTCCATTGTTCTAAGTGGAGGGAGAGGCAATCCCCTAAAACCACCCCTGAAGGTAAAGGTGGTTGGGGGGAGGGGGGTACAAGGAGTCAGGTTGAGCCAGTGGGGGTGGCTCCACCTTATCTAGGTACTTTTCAATTGGCACCGGGGGTAGTAGTGGGGACTGGCAAGCCCCTGCTCCCTTGCCCCTGCCCTGCTGTCTGGGGGCTGGGCACTGTCCCCTAACACTAGCTGGGTGAAAGGCACCCCTGCTCCTACTTCTGGGTTGGGTATAGTAGAGGGGAATGCACAGACTCCCAAGTCCTGCCCAAGGCTTGGAGATCTTTGAGAATCTCTTGGACCTCATGACCAAACAACTTTTGCCCTCTGAATGGGGCATTAAGAATTATTTGTTGCACATCTGTGGCAAAACCTGCTACTATGAGTCACAAATATCTCCTGAGACAGATGCCAGAGGCCACAGCCCTGGCTGGCAGAAGAATCAGAAACATCACAGGCTGTGCAGAGCAAATGCTTGCCCACGTTAGCCCAGCTGTCAAAGCTTTCAGTAGCTCTTGTATTGGGCTGCCCTCTGGCAAGGCCTGTGCAGCAGCCTTGGCCTTCCTCCAGAGGGTGTTTTGATACTTCATCATGTGAGCCTGGAAGTTAGCAATACTAAGACCAATGATGTAGAGGAATATTCCTTTTACCTATGACATCCAACCTTCTAGATTCCTTATCAGGAGGAAGGGAACTCAGATGTTTAGGTGCCCTAGACCTGTCATGGGCAGCATTAATCACCACTGAGTCAATCTCAGGTTGTGTGACATAAAAAGGTTTCCCGAAGGGGCCAAAAACATTTTATCTGCCTTTCTGGGGACAGTTAGTAAACTGTTCGGTCTGCACCAAGCTACATAGGTAGCATCCTAGGCAGCTTTAGGTAGTATCTAAGGCTAGAAGCAGAGGAGGCACCACAATGGCAGGAGACTCTGGCAGCTCCAGGAATTCTAGTAGTTTCTTTTTAATGGTATCCTGCTCTTTTAGTGCAAATCCCATGGCAGCTTACATCTGCTGCATCATGGTAAAAAAATGTAGGGTCCTCTGGAGGGGACTGTGGTGTGTTCAACATAGAGTTCTCACTGCATATGGAGACTGTAGAGCTGGTGCCATCTTCATACTGGCTCTCAGCATACTTTTCAGCTTCATCCTCCTCTTCCTACATCATTAGATCAGGGTTGTATTCATATCTGTCGTCGACTGGCTCACCAGGAATGAGAGACTGCACTGGCAATGTCTGCTTTGGCACAGGAGGTAGCTGTGGTAAGAAAGTTCCTTGTGGCGTCAATGGAGGACTGGCAGGTGTCTCCATCGATGGACCCCCAGGTACAGGGAGGCTAGGCAGCAGATGTCTTATGTCTGAAAAAGATATGAGGACCGCCTGAGCATCGGCACCCCTTTGGTCGATGGGTGCAACTGGAGGAGTTGTCGGGGGAGGCTGAGCCCCCAATGTTGATGGCTATGTACCGGCTGTAGTGGCCCAGTAGTGCCTATGCTAAGCCCTGACCTTGCTGTCATGTGGACAGGTGGGGGCGGGGGGGGCAGACAACACTGCCACGTAAGCAGATGGTGTTGAAGTGGATATCGTACCAGTTGAGCGCACAGGCAACCAGGAACGTGCCAGGGAAGCCTTTTCCTTGTCCTGTTGCTTGTGACTCCCTGGAGTTTTCTCCCAGGATTCAGACAACCTCAATTCGGTCAACAGAGATGGTGACGTGGACTTCTTTTGGAGATCCTTCTCCATTCTTTCTATGGTCCTCTGGAGTAAAAATTTCTCCAAAGCCCCTTTTCGGCATCGCCTGGTTACGGAATTAAACCCCCAGCAGATTTTGCAGGCTTTCACACTGTGGCTTAGGCCTAGGCAGCAGACATAGACACTGTGGGAGTCTCCGGCATAGAGCTTTTCTTCACACTCACAGTACCAGAAAAATTTAGACAGTTCTTTCGACGACATGCAGGTCACTGAAAATCACTTTAAAAGTGATTACATGGATGATATAAAAGAAATAAAACTGGCTATCGCACAGCACTTCAACTAATCTGATCGACAGCAGGAAAAGAACCAAGGTGAGGAGGGGCCGCCCACATTTATGTGGACACTGATGTTTGACGTCATTGTGGGCGGCCCCTGGCTGACTGCTTGCAAAGGTTTCCATATAGTTCTAGTGCCTGGTGACTGTTAGTTCCAAAGGTGTGGCATGATGAAAGAGATATCCTCGAAGAAGATCTGGGGCAAAATGACAAATTCTGTCGAAGCTTTGCACACCAAGGGTAATAAAGATATGGGATATATACACTCCCCGAGGAGGCCATTAAAGGAAACTGTACAAATAGCTTGTGGGACATGGTAAAAAAGGCAGGGGGGTGGGGACAAAGACTAACCTAAATGGGGAAACCCTGTCTAGACCAAAGGGTCTTTTCTTTCACCTCCAAATCTTTTGTCCTTATGCCTAAGGGGACGGCACAAAGGCTATGCTGAAATCACTCACAAACAAACTATCTCTGAAACCTTTACTGCAGTTTACCAACTGAAAGCCCTGTGTCCTGATTTACCTCTCCAGCAGCGTGTTCACCATGGTTTCAAATGCCTCATCGCATCTCAGCAGAGGGCTAGTGATTCCCCACTGCAGAGACTTACTGTACTCATTCAGCCCAAAATACACCTTCTCCTCACTGTTCATTTCTCCCTGCAAGATATGAAAAACAGGTCCATTGTATCATTATTACACCATTATTTAAGTGAACCTTAGCTCATTGCATACTACTAATATGGTCACAGAAACAGTATGCCTTGCCAGCCCATCGGTAGTGCTACCACTCCCGACACTGGCAACCTGGGTTCAGGAATGAGTTTGGATCATCGGAGGCCAGCCAGAAGGAGGAGGTTCGAGTGTCCCCTAGGATGATCTCCTTGTTGGGGGGGGTCACAATGCCCTGTTCCTGCCACTGGTGAATGCACAGGCAGCAGCTAGGGACTACTGATGTGTGGGAAGGATACCGTTAGACACTTGGCTGAGATGTGAATCAGCACCATCTACAGCTTGGACTTCCATCCTTTTGCCAGAATCCTCAGGGGCAGGGGTTCGGGGGGCAACGCAAGATGAACGCCATCAGTACCATGCAGCATGATCCCTAATAGGGGGGAGCACAGATGGTCAGTACAACCGCCATGAATCCCCCTTCCCCTAGCAGTGAGCGATAAAAAAAAAAAAAGAAAAGAAAAAGAAACATGTTTTCTCACATCAGTGTCCTGCTAATGTTAAGTTGTATGCACTGGATTCAAGGAACTTAGCTCATTCTGAGAGTGTGGGCGTGTGTGTGTTTTTGGTTCCATACTGGATGGATTATTTGCCCTTAGTAAGTACAGTACTCAAGTTGCTGCCAGAGAGGCGCAACAAGGCAATCGCTACTTTTACTTCTCTGAGAAAGCTCCGTAGCAAGTGAAATAATACTGTGTGCAAAACATCAGGCACAGTAATTATCAACAGAAAGCATTCCTTACAGTCATTTCTAAGCATGGTCAGACTAGATGGACAATTGGTCTTTTTCTGCCATCATTGTCTATGTTTCTATGCAAATGCTCAGATGTTGTAATTCTAAAATAAAAATGGGATTTATACTTGCACTTTACACATAAGGGGCCAGATAATCAAAGCACTGCACCCAGAGCAAATCCACAGCACTGGAATAGCACCGAATTTGTGCTGGACTGCAATATTTAAAAGTCCTTTTAGCGCCGGAGCTGTGTGATAGCGCCAACGCTAAAAGTTAATGTATGCAGGTGAGGGAGGTAGAGAAGTGGTCATGAATGCTGGCACAATGGCATATTCAAAATAGTAGCGTCATGCTACAGGTTGTTGCGCCACCGGTAGAGCAGCGCTAAATACCGCCTGCAAAAAGCATGCGGTAAGTGGCAGTGGAACTCAAAGTAATTCAAAGTGACACTTCGAATTACTACCATAGTAATTTGACGTGTATCTTCGAATTACCACCAGGTCCAATCCTGGTAGTCTAGTGTGTCCCCCCTCACCCCTTTTTCATTGCCGACTGGGGTGCCCAATCCCCCTGTCGGTGGCATGTATCCCCCCCACCTCATGTGGCACACTGGGAGCCCACCCCAGTGTGCTCAAAAGTTATTTAATTTCCTTTAATGCATTGCCAACAGAGGTGCTCAATCCCCCTGTCAGCAGCATGTATCTCCCCCAACTCATGTGGCACACTGGGAGCCCACCCCAGTGTGCCCACATTTATCCATTTATTGTTCCTGTAAATAAAAAAAAGGTCCCCTGACGTGTGATATGCTTTTGTAACCTGGAAAAAGGAAAATGGTCCCTCGTCGACTTCCCAGTCCCCACTCCCCATCCCCCACACCCCATACTTACCTCTGGACGTCAGCGCTGTTTTCTTCTGAGGACTGGGACACGTCTGCACTCTTCAAAGCCGAACCACAAAATGAAGAACCAAAGTTAAGTGCCATATAATGGCTGGCAATGGAGGTTTCAACTTATGATGATATCTCAGCCATTTTAAGGAATTTTGACCCCAAATTTTTAAAATGGGGTTCTTGGGACCCTACCTCGTGAACACTGTCACTGTCATTTTGTTACTCAGTCCTGAATGGTGATTTCGGTTGGCTGCGTGGATCATCTTTTGGGACTGATTAACAAAACAATAGTGCCACTGTTCATGAGGTGGGGTCCCAAAAAGCCCATGTTGCAAATTTGGAGAAGTAATTCCATAAAATGACTGCGTTATGAGCGTGCGTTGCACAGTTTCTACGCACGCTCGTAACGTTGCCAATTTCTAACATTTTCACCCCAGAGTTTCAACACTGTCATTCTGTCACATCTCATCATGAACAGTACAGCTTTCATTTTTCACATTCGGCCCAAAACATGTTTTTGCACCTGTGGCGCAGAATGGTGCAGTCGGTGGGCAAAATCAACTTTCGGGATGGATTAACAAAATCACAGTGCAACTGTTCATGAAGGGAGGTCCCAAAAAAAAAAACATGTTGACAGTTTGGTGAAAGAATTATAAAAATGACAAGGTTACATGCAGCGTTACTGGTTTCTCACTTACGCTCATCACTTCACCAATTTTCATGTTTTCACTCAGATTTTCAACATTCCCATTTGTCACACCACCCCATGAATAGTACAGCTGTAATTTTTCAAATCCTGCCGAAAATGTTTTTCCGCACCTGTGGCGCAAACGGCATTACAGTTGCGCATAATTATATATCCACAGGGCTTTGAAGGTTTTCTCCACAGGGTACATGTAGTGAGGTGTTAAGAAGGTTATGTTGGACATTTGGGGTGAAAATTATTTAAGATGGCACAGTTATGATCATCTGTTGCAATTTTGCTACACCTGCTTGTAACTTTATGTGTGGAAACGCAGGGGCCAGAGACCCCTGTGTTTCCACAGCTAGATACATATGTGTATCTGTGGAGAGATGGGAGTGCAGGGTCCAAAGGACACTGTGCTCCCACTGTGACATATGGATACTGTTGTACTATCTGGATGGAGGGATGGGACCCTGTGCTCCCACAGCAAAATGAGGATACAGTTATATTATCTGAAGAAGAATGGAATTTCACTGCAAAAAACTCCATTAATGCATCAGTTAGGGTGAATACTATAGTGACAAAAGCAAGGAAATGAGGCATTAGGGTTTCCAACCCTAACGCCCCACCCCCAGGGTTCCCACCCCTACCCCTCCACCCTCCACACACCAACAGGCGTCTGGGTGTGCATTGGGGTCGTCAGCCTAACTTTCACCCCATTCTCCTGTACTGCACCACCTCAGCTTGTTTACACATGGAATGGGGTAAGAGTTAGGTCATTGACTCCAACGCACACCCAGGCGCCTGTTGGTGTGTGGAGGGGTGGAAGGTGTGGTAATCCTGAGGGTGGGGCGTTAGGGTTGGAGACCCTAACGACTCATTTCCCTGCTTTTGTCGCTATATTATTCACCCTCACTGATGCATTAACGGATTTTTTTTGCAATGAGTATACTGTATATATGTATGTATAGACAGATACATACATACAGCTATACAGTCCTCTATAGTGTCCCTCAGTACAGGGGACATCCCTCTGTTTTCCTCTCACTATAGCCCTGACCTGCATTCATTCCTCCTGGGAACAGTGGTGCACACACAGAGACTGTACTGCACATCCAGATTTGGAAGCACGGAGTTATATTAAAGGAATAATGCATGACAGGGTGTGTGTCATGCTAGGATAATGTCATGCCTGGGGGGTTGGGCACGAGGCCGCAGGCCGAGTGTGTCCAATACCCCAGGCGTGGCATTATCCTAGCACGACACACACCCTGGAATGCATTATTCCTATTATACAATGGCTC
Organism: Neoceratodus forsteri; assembly: GCA_016271365.2. Classification (NCBI taxonomy): domain Eukaryota; kingdom Metazoa; phylum Chordata; order Ceratodontiformes; family Ceratodontidae; genus Neoceratodus; species Neoceratodus forsteri. The sequence goes on along the minus strand of CM057455.1, from coordinate 1,201,309,078 downwards.
GTTGTTATATATAAAATACAAAAATAATTTTAAAGAATGTTTTTATTAGTGTCAATAAATACTTTTGTTTCTTAAGAGGAGATGCAAAAAAAGCACTCTATAATATCATCTATATTGGTTCACAGTGCTGAGACTAGACCTGTGGCGTCGTGCTGGGATAATGCCATGGGTCCAGCCCCAAACTGACCAATCACAGTCCAAGATTCTTTCTTGCCATTGTATAATATTCTATGGTGCTACATAACTCTTACCCTGTGCACATATGAAGGTAATGGTTTCCACTGTGTCCTGAGTTTGTGTCTCCATGTTTGCAAATGTGCCTCTCATTATGGGGATCAATGTCCCTCTTTGTTCCACATTCAGAATGTCTGTGTCCCTCATTCCAGTGCTGACTGGGTGGGAGGTATGCACTGCGTATGCCTGCCAACACCCATGGCCTGCAGCTAACAAACTGTTTCTTAAGGCTGGCATACAGGTGGAGCTGGGTGCACACCCTGGCCTGTGGCTTTTTAACCTGTATGTCCTGTCTGACCTACAGGTGTTGCTGTGGGCACCATCCAGCCTGCGGTTTTCAACCTCTAGTTCCCATCAAATAGCACAGGGCAATCTTTATGCTAATGTATGCTAAGCAGGCATTAATGAGATGCTAACGTGGCTGTTTGCACACTGATTGCCTCAGTAGGCTCATTTGCATAGGAGCTCTGAATATAGCAAACATTTGCCCTGGGCTAACGTGTTCCCACTGGGCTAATGTCATACCTCCCAACCTTTTGTCACTGAAATGAGAGACACGGACACTCAAAATGAGGGACAATGAGGGACACTGACTCTCATAATGAGGGACACATCCTCAAACATGGAGATACGCGCTCAGACCGCTGTGGAAACCATTGTGTTTACTTACACAAAACTTATTTTTGATTCAGTGTCATAGAATATTAATAATTTCTGCTTTAAAGAGCCAGTGTACTGCCTGGAAACTGCCTGCAATTAACTGTAACTTTCAAATGTAGGCAGCTATCACTTCTTATATCTCATTTGCTATTAGAAGATTTTCCACTTGGCAGTACTGGGGTGACGTGTGGAGCAGCAATCTGTCTGGAGGAATAAAAAAGTCAGTTCTGTTCCTCCCACTACATCAACACTGAGGCCACACTGACTATGGCATCATAGTAACCAATGAGAACCATTTCTCACTGCCAGGTTTCAGTTTCAAATGAAGCAGCAGGGACTCTCCCTGGTTACTAGTGATGTCACAATTTCCTGCATTTTGATTGGTAGTTTGTGAAAGTCACTGCTCATGCTGCAAGGACTGTGGTGCCTCAAGGTGTTTGGTCTCATTTCTGACGATGTGATGGGAGGAACAGAACTGACTTTTTTTCCCCTCCAGACAGAGTGGTGCTCCACACATCACCCCAGTACTGCCAGGTGTAAAAATCTTCTAATTAACAATTAGAAAAGAAAAAAATACTTGAGATATAAGAAGTGATAGCTGACTGCATCTGAAAATTACTATTAATCCCAAGTAGTACACTAGCTCTTTAAAGTCTGAATTTACAGCACATTCTCCTTGCACACAGCACCTTTTCCATGAGGGACAGGGCAGTTTTGGGGGTTAAAATGAGGGAGGTCCCTCATAATGAGGGACACTTGAGAGGTATGGCTAATGTGTTTCACTGTGCAATCAGATTAGCCCCAGGCAAACCTCTCACAAGCATAGCACAGTTCTGCAGTGTGTGGACTGCACTGTTTGCAGTTGTTGTGCAACACTTCATTGCTATCACACACATTGTCCACCAACTTCAACTCTGCCTTACTCCACCTCTATGTCCACTGAACTGCTGTTGCATTTCACACTTCCCTGTTGCTATATTCAGAGCTGTCTTATTTCCTGGGCTATTTTAGCACTGCACTCCCAGGCCTGTTTGAACTGCTTCCTTTGCATGCTACATTCAGCAGGTTTAGCCCCGGGGCTGTTCCTTTGACTATTGCTTGCTACTGGTTCAGGGTGAATTAAGCACGCCATGCTTAATTGGGGCTAAGTTTTGAATATCTGGCCCCTAACCTAACTGCAATAAGGCTAAAGTTTTGCTAGTTTTTTTTTTAATGTTCAGTGATTACAATATTTTTACCGTGCAGTGGGGGAAGGGGGGCGTTCCACATGTATATACGAATATTAATTAGCAGCACAGGTTCAGCCAATCAGAACTTAATTCAAGTGCAACACTTCACACAGTGGAAGGTTCAATTTTTTAGAGGGGAAGGCAGTTTGAAATTAAAATAAAGTTTTTGTTTGACTTTTTCTAACCTCATCCACGTTCTCCCCCTAACTTCTTTGACCCATCCCCTGCCTGCCCCCCCCAGCTTAATCCTCCCTTCCACATACAGTGCATCACCCCCAAGGCTGCTGAACCTTATCTCAGTGATGCTCTAAGCCATGCTCACTATAGTAGTGACTCCCTGGATCTGAGGCTTCTCCGGCTCACCCTCCAAGATGTACTCTACCCACTCACCCATATTCTGAACCTTTCCCTCCACCAAGGTAAATTCCCCTCCATATGGAAATATGCCTCCATTAACCCCATATTTAAAAGTGGTGACCGTACTGACACCAATAACTACCGACTCATATCTATCCTCCCCCACCCATCCAAAGCTCTCGAGCACATTGTCTATGACCAGCTCACTGACCACTTTAACAAACATGATCTTCTCTATAAACAGCAGCATGGCTTCCACAAAGGGCACAGTACTACTACCACCCTCCTGGAATTCACCGCACACATCCACTCTGCATTAGACAAGGCCACACCACTGGTGCTGTTTTTGTCGACCTCTCTAAGGCATTTGACACCATCAATCACTCCCTCTTGCTAGTCACACTCTCCAACATCGGCTTTTCTCAGGATGCCCTACACTGGTTCACTGACTACTTAACAGGTAGGTGCCAACAGGTCAAAATCGGCACTACCCTATCCAATAGTCTCCCAATTCTCTCAGGGTTCCCCCAGGGGTCCATCTTTGGTCCCCTTCTTTTCAGTTTTTACCATAACTCCCTCCTTAGCTCCTGCTCTAGCAGCCTACTGCTATATGCAGATGATGCTGTCCTTTATGCCTCCAGCCATGATCCTTTGCAACTCTACCCCTCCATCCAGTCTTCTTTTAATGAAGCCGAACAGTAGTTCACTGACCAACGCCTCATACTGAACCACGAGAAGAACAAATTCATGATTTTCACCCACCCCCAGAACACTAAGCAGAAACTTTGCCCCCAGATCCTAACTGCTGACCTAACCCCACTTGAACAAGTGAACTCCTTCAAATATCTAGGCATCACCCTGGACCCGGCTCTCAATTTTCACCAGCACATACACCACCCCATGGCCCTCAATGTCCGACTAGGACTGCTATACCACGTCAAACACTGCCTTACCCAAGATGCCCTCCAACTTGCAGTCTCGTCCTCCATCCTCTCTCTCCTCAACTACGGTATACTCATTTATAGCACTGCCACCACCACGACCCTAAATAGGCTACGTCTCTCCCTCAACAAAACCTGCCTACTTGTCCTGGGCTGCGACAGCCTTACACACACCCTCTCACTACAGTATATAACTCCACAAATTGGCTTAACCTTGACAATAGGATCAAATTCCACACCTGTCTCATGTCCAAAAAAAAAAATCACCCTAGGTCTCTCCCCTCCAGGTCTCACCCCCCTAATCTATCCGTCTACAACCCCAAAAGTAACTCGTAGCTCCAGCAAGCAATATCTCTCAGTTCCCTGATGTCGTAGCTCCCAATATCAAAGGTCTTTCAGCTTCAAGGCCCCCTCCTGGGTGAATGACCTATCCAACTTCATCGCAACCCAACACTCTATCGGCCTCTTCAAAACCCACCTTAAGGGTCACCTCCAGTCCTCAAACTGCTGTGACTGCTACTGACCCTGTCACACGTTTCCTCCCCCCCGACAACAGCCTATGACTGGCTACCCCCCCCAATTTCTTTTTTTTCTTTTCTTTCTTTCTTTCCCTCTTTCTAGATACTTATCTATGCCTCCATAAGTCTATTAGGTCCTGACTTCGAGCCTTATTTTTGCCTTTACCATGTATCAAGCATTTTTTTTCTGTTCCCTGCTCTGTATGCTAGTTTACCTCTGTATTGTTCAATATATGTGACGTGTAACCTTAACTCTGTACTGATCAATATATGTGACGTGGAATCTTTGTAAATGAGTCTCTGACTCAAAGTTACTTTCCGATCCCTGTATAAATAAATAAATAAAAAGAAAAATTAAATACTTTTTTAAAACTTGTAGTTTATTGTAAAATGTTTTTGAGAAGACTGACGGAGGTAATATAGAAGCTGTATGTTTAATCAAACATACTGCTGACAAGTTTGGGCTGGCAGTATAGCCTAGAGGTTAGAGTAACAAGCTGAGAATGAGCTTGGTGCATCCAGAAGACCTGGATTTGATTCCGACAATCTCCACCTGCATACTGTGTGACTGTGAGCAAGTCACTTAACCGCCCCAGTGCTCCTGTGTCACCCCTGAAAACAGGCACTTGTGCCTAGTGGGTCTTATCTGGTTACCAAAAGAATAAAAAAATAAAGTTTGTACAGAAATACAGGCAGTGCATAATTAGTGTCAGTGTCAACTTACAGTACATGGTTAGGGCTTATGTGGAATTCAGTAGCTCTCCAAAAGTTGCTGTGCATGGCTGAAAAGCTGCTGTACACATTCTGAAGATATTGTTCTGCATGTTCTATCAAGTGCACCTGTGTCCCTGCTTGTGCTGACTTGCATCTGCCCGCTTGCTTTCATTTTCACTTGAGTGCTCATTTTCATTGAGTGTTCTCTCTCTGTACCAGCGCTGCTCACCAGCTCCCTCTACTTCCCCCTACCAAACCATATACGATAAAAAAAAGAAAAGTTGGGTAACCACACACAACTCACTTTATGCTTCCATTTATGGGCTGAGATACAGTAACAGCATGGACCTTTCGAGCTTCATTCCTGAGGTCCATATGCTGTTATCTCTACTCCTCGATGGAAACACAGGCTTGCTGTGTATGGTCACCCATACATTTTTCCTTATATCATGGCTAGTTTACAGGAGTAATTTGTGTTTCTCCTCCCTTATTGTCACCTTCCTTAATCTCCTCCATCTCCCCTTGACTGTTTAGGAAGTAAATGATTTCCTTACTAACGTTCTCTTTGGAAATGTATCCTGTCATCTGGTCACGAAATGCATTATGCAAAAATTCCACTGGTTCTAAAATTTAGGGGGATGATTACATAACTGCACAGTCAACTTTCTTTGTAATCAAAGTTTGTCGACTCTTCTTATACAGTCAACACGTACAACAATACAGTTCGAATATGAGACATACAGGTATCAACAGTGACACCATTAAAAAAAAAAAGAAGAAAGAAGCAGAAAAGAAATACAAGCACAACAAATTATTAAAAAACAAAGGATACAGAACAGACTGAATTACAGTTCTTTCATCAATTCACATGCAATTAATCATACATCTTTCTGGAAGTTAATTATTCAACACAAAACTCAGAAGGTGACAAATTCAGGGGCAGGGGTTACAACCCTCCACCACCAGCCCTTCTAACTCTACGTGCTTTTAGTCTATAGACGTGAATCAGCTGCCAGAGCATCTAGAATCTCCCTTCCATACTTTTCCACCAGGTAGCCAATGAAAGGAAGCCATCTGCTCTTTTATTTGTCCAGGCAATACCTCAGCAGAGCTTTGATCTTTTCCGTCTCTTTTTTTTTTGTATTAATGTATCCACTGTTTGAGGGAGGGTGGAGCGGCTGGTAGCCAGTGCTGTGTGATTGTTTTCATGGCTGCTGCTACAAAGATATAGAAAAGGTATCTTAGGATCCAGTGCCGGAACTGCCCAGGTGGTTGTATCAAGACTATCTGCCCTGTGGCTGCTTTGACCTTAACTCAGAAATCTTTGAGGACCAGGCAGCCCCAGAAAATAAGTTCATGTGTGCCCACCATCCCAGTCTCTCATGCACCCAAGTGTCCTGTAGTGCTTTAAAATTGTGGGAGTATGGAAATACTTTGTGACAGTCTGCCAGCGGAATTGCTTCTAATTAGGCACTGAACCTGTGACAGTCAGCCAGTGGAATTCCTTCTAATTAGGCATTGAATCTGTTCCAGCAGTAATCCCCACTCCTTGTTTGTGAGTTCATAGTCTACCTCTTCCATCCATTTATTTGTCTTTAAAGAGCCTCTGACGCGAAAAGTGCAGCATTGCAGAATCCGAATAAGCATACCCCTAGTAAATCTCATGCCAAAAACTAGATTTCTCCATTACTTAATTTTAAAGTTATGAGCTATTTTGTAACCCTGATTGCACTACCTGTCCAAAACCGCATGTGTCAGTGAAGAGCTACTGTACTGATGTCGTCATCTCAGGACCCCACAGTCTAGTATTCCGTCAGCAAGCTTATAGGACCGGTTTCTCTAAAGTTTTAAAGATCATGTGAGAGGGTTCCATGATAAAAAATATTACACAAATTTGCAAGTGCCAACTTGGGGAAGACAACCTATTACATCTATTGATTTTATGTCCTCTTTATATTCAAGAAAGAAATCTGACTTGGGTAGTGTATTATCAACTTTAGACATGGAACTTATACATCAAGTGAATGCATTATTGAAATCCAAAAATACTGAGATATTAGAAAGTGTTGCATTGTTCTGTAAAATATAGAACATAAAAAACTGCATATTATAAATAAGGAATAGGTTACTATAAGGATGACACATATTTGTTACTAAATCTTAGATGTAGAGACATGTGCAAAAGTTTAATTATACATATCTGAGTGAGTTTACTGGTAGAAATACCAAACTACTCAATTTCCCTGTATATTTATTGGTAAAGTACAGTTATGTAAGAACTTACCATAACAGTAGATCTTCGAGAACAGCTCTTGCAGCAGGTTACACCATTAGGACTGAAGCCGGCAGGCACTAGGACCCCACGGAAAATTTCTACCTAGCAGTATCCAGAGGGGACCACCCAGGACGTCGGCCCGGCCCCCGACGTCAGGCATCATACAAAAGGGGGCGGTCCCCCAGAATCCCCAGTTCACCTACCGGAGACTCCCGGCCGCTAGATGACATCAGAAGTGGAGACTGAAAATCCGCCTTCAAGAAGGTATTCAGAGCGGTGTTACAAACACCTAATCCTAGGTAGTGAGATAACAGAACAACTCTACCTCCAGAGGGGATGGTGGGAGGGAAACTACCTGCTGCAAGAGCTGTTCTTGAAGATCTACTGTTACAGTAAGTTCTTACGTAACTGTACTATCTTACTTCGAGAAACAGCTCTTGCAGCAGGTTACACCATTAGGACGGATTCCCAAGTAGTACTGGAAACCCTTGCAGGTGGGAGGAGGCTAGGTAGAGACTGTGAGTTGGACCGAAGCCTAGGATAGGAGTCCCTGAAGGACTGCTAGACCAAAACCAGCTCTTTGCCGTGATGCAATGTCCAGGCTATAATGCCTGATAAAGGTGTGCACGGTGCTCCAAGTAGCTGCTGCGCAGATGGCTGAAGTGGACACGTTCTTCATAGCCGCAAAGGAGGTAGCCACCCCCCTTGTGGAATGCCCTTAACTGAGCCCAGTAGGGGTTTGTTACGTTTCTGGTAACAGAACGTGATACAATGGATGAGCCACTTGGACAGCAATTGCATAGAAACCGGAGCTCCCAGCATCCTATGGGCGAAGCAGACGAAAAGCTGATCAGATATACGGTGGTGCCTGGTTCTGGTCAGGTAGCATCTTAGACACCTATGTACATCTACAGTGTGCAGCAGGGCCCTCCTCTATTAAAGTATTTAGGAAAATACACTGGCAGTTCGATGTACTGATTGAGGGTGAGGGCTGAGACCACCTGAGGTAGAAACTTTGGGTTTGTCCTTAGGGACACCCTAACCTGGTGAAAAACCAAATAAGCTTCTTTGTACATTAGTGCGTGAAGCTCAGAAATCCTTCTGGCTGAAGTAACAGCAACTAAAAATAACATCTTCCATGTCAGGAGACGTAGCTCGCAATCCGCGGCTGGTTCAAAAGGTGGCAGCGTATGCTGTTCCAGGACAAAGGGTAAATCCCATGGAGGACTAGGATGCTTAATCGGAGGTCTAAGGTGGAGAATGCCTCTCAGGAAGGCTTGTGTGGTGTCCAACTGAGCTATGGACCGTAGGCCTGTAGGAGTATGATAGGCCGAGATGGCACAAAGGTGTACTTTAATTGAGGAGTAGGCCAAGCCTGCCTGGAGAAGAGAAAGAAGGTAGTCTAGAACAGAATCTTCCGAACAATCCATTGGGGAGAGCCCTCGTGCTTGAGCCCAGAGGCAAAATCTATGCCATTTCAGGGTATATGTGGCATGAGTGACCGGTTTTCTAGAAGCTGCTAGAACATCTGCTACCCCTTGCGAGACCCCGTAGCACATGATAGCCATGTCCCTAGGAGCCAGGCATGCAGGTTCATAGAGTGAAGGTCTGGATGGACCAAAGATCCTGCCTCCTGGGACAATAAGTGACAGCTGATTGGCAGAGGCACCGGAGGTTCCTGAGACAGCTGGTGCAGCAGAGGGAACCAAATCTGTCTGGGCCTAAAGGGCGCGATTAGTATCAGCGTCACCTGCTCTCTGTGGAGTTTCAAAAGAACCCTCTGGATCAACAGGAAGGGAGGAAATGCGTAGAGGTATCTACCCATCCAGGAGAGGGACAACGTGTCTCGCCAGAAAACGCCTGGCCCTGGCTCTAGCAAGCAGAAATGGGGCAGTTTTGCGTTGGATGGGGACGCGAAAAGATCTAACTCTGGTGTGCCCCACCTGCGAAACAGATCCTCTATGACCTCCTGGAGTAGTTCCAATTCATGGACTCTGGCCTGAGACTGACTCAGACTGTCTACGATAATGTTGTCCACTCCTGGGACATGTACAGCAATAAGGTTTGTGCCGTATTGCAGAACCCAATCCCACACCCTCATGGCCTCCCTGCAAAGCAGATAGGAATGGGTACCTCCTTGTTTGTTGAGGTAATACATCACCGCGGTATTGTCTGTTTGCAACAGCAGAGTACCCGGTGGAAGCTCCGACTGGAAGGCCTGCAAGGCATAAAGGACTGCTCTCATCTCCAAAATATTTATGTGGAGATGTGTTTCCTGGGACGTCCACGAGCCCTGAGACCTGACCCCATCGAGGTGTGCTCCCCAACCGAACCCCGGAGCGTCTGTGGAGAGTGTCACAATCGGAGACGGCGCGATGAAGGGGACTCCCATCAATAAGTGTTGTGGTTCAAGCCACCATTGCCAATCCCAGATGATGGCATTCGTGATCCAAATTGGCAGCTGCAGATGGTCTTGCTTCTGATCCCATTGTACCCGTAACATCCACTGAGTCACCTGCATGTGGAGACAGGCTAGAGGGACTGTCACAATGGCCGCAGCCATGTGTCTGAGCAGGCAAAGAATCAGTCTTGGTGGGACCATCTTCTTTGTCAAGATGTCCCTTATGAGGGATCTGATGTGTTCTGCTCTGTCCTGGGGTAAAAAAGCTTTCCCCGGGATGGTTTCCAGAATTGCACCTATGAACTGCAGTCACTGCGACGGAACCAGGTGTGACTTCTCGTGACTGATGATGATGCCCAATGACCCAAAGAGGGAACGAGTACAGTGGATCACGGACTTCAGAGTCTCCTGAGCGGGGGCCATGAGGAGCCAGTCATCCAGGTATGGGAACACGTAGTGGCCTGGTCTCCTGAGAGCTGCCGCTATGACTGCCATGCACTTCGTAAATACCTGAGGTGCCGAGGACAGCCCAAAGGGGAGGGCTCGGAACTGGTAATGGCGACCTAGAAACTCTAAGTGCAATAATTTCTTGTGTGCTCGAGCTATAGGTATGTGCAGGTAAGCATCCTGCATATCCAGAGACGCTAAGAAGGCACCCTGCTTGAGCATGGGAATCAAATCGGGAAGGGTCACCATGCGGAAGCATTTGTAAAGGACTGAAACGTTGAGGTCGCTGAGGTCCAGTATTGGACAGAGGTCCCCTGTCTTTTTGGGCACCAGAAAGAAGTGGGAATAGTAACCTGCACCTCTCTCGTTCCGTGGTACGTGCTCTATAACCTCCTCTCCCAGAAGCGTGAGCACTTCCTGCTGTATGAGCAGTGTGTGCTGACCCGAATAACGGGAAAGCAGGGGAAGTCTTGAAGGTGGTGATCGAGGAATTCGATAAGAGTGTCCTCTCTCAACCAGTTGGAGAACCCACCGGTCAGCGGTTATCGCCTGCCATCCCAAAAGGTGCAGAGTAATGCGACCCCCGACCTTTTGTTCCCGTTGATCCAAAGGAGGGCCGGGGGCTGGGAAGGAGTCATGCTGTGGCGGCATTACCCCCCGCAGGCTGGGTCAGTTTGGTATATCTTTGACATTGGACTGGGGAAGACTTAGGCTGGGCCTTACAGTTGAAGTTGCCCCTTGGCTGCTGGCCGGAACATGGCTGCTGCCTTTGTTGTCGGCCGGGAAAACGATTCTGGTTCCTACGAAAGGAACCAGATTTGGGTCTGTACATGGCCTGTACAGTCCTTACTGCCTTCCTGGCATCCTGTAATTTGGAGAGCACCTTTCCGGAGTCTTCACCAAATAGAACTTCGCCATTATAGGGAATGTCCAGGATGTTTTTCTGGACATCCGGGCTAAATCCGGAGACGCGAAGCCATGAGTGTCTCCGGAGACAGATGCCTGAGGCTACTCCCCTTGCTGCGGAGTCCGCTGAATTGTAGGCGGCTCTCAAAACTTGGGTCCCCATGTCTGACCCAGTGTGAAGGAGGTTCAGAAGTTCTTCCTTCTGCTTGCCATCCGGAACTGCTTTCATTAGGTCTTGACCCTGTTCCCATCGGGCATTCTGAAACTGAACCATGTGTGTCCGATAGTTCAGTGACCTAATGGAGCATATAGCAGCCGCATACATGCGCCTACCCAGTGAGTCCAAGTGCTTGGACTACTGGTCCGGACGCTGTGCACTCAAATGTTGTGGTCATTGAGACCTATCATGGGAGGCCATAATGACCAGGGAATCAGCTAGGGGTTGCTGCGCCAAGTACGGGCCCTCTGCAGGGTCCCTGTACAGGCGGTCAGCCTTCCTTGGCACCGCGGGGGTGGAGTGCGGATGTTTCCACGCAGCCTTGGTGATGTCTGCGAAGGTGTCCACCAAGGGTGGCACCACCACAGGCTTAGGGTCCTTCTGCCGAAGATAACGAGCTAGGTGCTGTCGTTCAGGGTCTAGGTCTTCCATTTCCCATCCTATGTTCTCCTGGATGTGTCTCATGATTTCGGAAAAAGAGGGATCATCCGGAGGTGATCTGGGGAGGTCTCATGGGTCAGGTGATGGGATGCTGATTGGAGAAGGAGACCTGGAGGTATCTGAGGTGTCAGGTCTAGAGTCATCCCCCCTGCGGAGTGGACCGTCTACATCTGGGTTGCTTGGGACTGGGGGACCCTGAGGGAGATCTTGAAGGGGGCCTTCTCCTTTCTTTGGATCTACCCCTAGGAGGTAGAGTAGGCTCCTTGGGGGTCGGTGGTCTTTCTACTGGCCCCTGTGGCGGAGGAGGGGAAGTAGTAGGAGGAGGAGGTTTCACTGGGACCATGTCTTTCTTGATTGTGTCCCACCAAAAAGTAAAGAGGTCTTTAACCTCCTGAATATTCATACCGGACGACGGTCCTGACATCGGGGTTGGTCTGTCGCCGGTATCGGGCGTCGTGTCCAAGGGTGTCACCGGATCAGGCAAAGGCTCCCGTGGAAGCCTGGCCTCCTCATTGTCGCCTGCCTGGTCATCAGGCAACATTGGGTCCTCCTCCGTAGAGTCCCAGCGACCGGTGTCCACTGGTAATGGAGAGGCAGTCATCGGCTCCTCAGAATGTCTGGCTGATGTCGGGTGTTTGGCCGACATCTGGTCTGACGGGCGCTTAACCGGTGAAGGGTCAGCAGCCCATTTCGAGTCCATCGGCCGCTTAAGGGACATCAGGTTCTCGGTCTTCCTGGGAGGGGGGTCTGGTCCCCTAGGAGACTGGGAGGCTGATCTGGCGTCGGGGTCCCGGCATCTATCCGAGGAAGCCTGAGTGGTTTTAGAAGAGGACTTTTACTGGTAATGGTCAGAAGACTTTGTGGAAGCCCGGGAGGGTGTTGAAGAGGGGTCCAAGGTCCTGGAAGTCTTAATCGGATGCAGAGAAGCCGAAGAACCTCCTGAAGTCTTAACTTTCACGGGAGGGGGCTGACAGCGAGCCCTGGAGGGAGGGTGGTCTGAGTGCGTGGAGCCAGAGCTGGTGCGCGAGTCCGAGGCCTGGTTCGGGGATCTGGACCTGGCCTTCTCCCAGTGCTTATGGGACTTAGAGGGAGACTCACCTCTGGAGGCAGGGTCTTTATCCATGATCTTTAACTTTTCTTCCAAGAGGAACCCCTGAAGTGCCTTCTGGCGGCGGATCCGGGTGCGACTATTGAACCGCTGGCAAAAGAAGCAGGCCTTGGTGTCATGTTCCGGGCCTAAGCACTGCAGGCAGGATGAATGCAGATCCTTAAACAGTATCTGTTTGCCGTAGGCACACTTAGAGGGATGTCCTTCGGAGGAAGGAGTTGGAGATGCCGACATTTATTTAGTCAAAGCTGGAAGTTCTAGGCGTCATTTGCTGGAGTGGGACCGTGAGGCCGATGCTGGTGAGTCGATGGCGGGAAAAGAACTAAGGATTCTGGGGAATCGCCCCCCTTTTGTATGATGCCTTATGTTGGGGCCGGGGCTGACATCGGGGGCGGTCCCCGCTGGATACTGCTATCTAGAAAATTTCTGTTGGGTTCTGGCGCCTGCCGGCTTCAGTCCTAATGGTGTAACCTGCTGCAAGAGCTGTTTCTCGAAGTAAGATTTGTACCTCTATGGATTTTCACAATGTAGAATGTTATATGTATATTTATGTATGCTAAAAGTATTGTGTAATATTTTGTAATGACAATTCTATCTTGTCAATCAATAAACTGAACTGAAGATCATGTGCAATAGTTGTCTAAAGTAAAACAGGCAGCACCATTCAAAAAGCATTGCTATAAAAACTATATATTTTTCAGGTTTTGTAACAAGGTTGACAAAATTGTATTTTATGATGCCTTTTGGTGTGGTTCATTTCTCAAGGGTTGCTGGATGCTGAGTCAGCATGCCCTCCAGGCTGCTGAAGCCATCTGGAGTACTACTCTACTGTGCCTGTTAGGGAGTTGAGCAGTAGCCCATCGCTATAGCGAAAACTCGGCTATAATGAATGCCTCACTTGGCTCCCGATGTTTCAGTATTTCTGTTCTTCAGAATTCCTATCCGCACCAGCAGTCGGCCAGCGTACATGTCACCCGCACACATCAAACACTGTCCATATGCCTTATACACTGTATTGTCAGGAAAACAAAGTTAAAAACTAAAGTAAAAAACTATCCACATCTTAACTGCTAGCTGAGACTCAGAGTTAAAGACAGCACCCGTAACATGGATGGCGGCTCAGAGATTCCATGCACTTTACAAACATGTTCCCCCCTCCACCTGACTCATCTTTACTTAGTAAATTTATGTTGTCTAGAACTGAATTTATTTTAAGCACAGTAGGTTCTGAATCATACTAAGGAAGTCAGATGTGGTGGAGCTGTGATCTGTGAGTCGGATGGGGGTGATTATGAAAGCAGGAAGCGCATCAAAAAAGATCTGAAATTTGGAGAGAGGTGTTTTGTTGTCGTTGTTGTAGAGTTTTTCTTTTTGTCAATCTGTTTCATTTTGCTTTTACTATTGCCCAGTGTACTAGTCTGTGTACAGATATTTGGAGCGATGAGTCTGTGAATTGGGGGCATGTTTGCAAAGTCCGTGGAAGCTCTGAGCCGCCTTTCCTGTTGCAGTTGCTGTCTTTAACTTGGGAGTCTCAGGATGTGGATATTTTTTTAATTTAGCTTTATTTTGCTGACAGTGCAGTGTATAAGGCATATGGGAAATGTTTGATGTGTGTGGGTGACATATGCACTGGTGGACAGTAGTGCATAGTAGCGTTTCCCGTTGTAACAAATAGGGAGCTATAATGAATACAGATTATGGCTCCCTTTTAGTTTGTTTTAGCAAGGGGTTACTGTACTGCTTGTATTGTAATGTTGGTAACTTCACTGCTGTCTGTCAGTGTCTGCTTTACAATTTGTTTTAATAGGGGCCTTCTATATGTTAATTCCTACTAGGGGTAGAAGTGTTGGCTCTGGTAAAATGATCTTTTTAATTTAGAGTAGAACATAGATGAGCCTCAGTGTACGTCAAAACAGTCTAACAGGGAGAACACATTACACTGGCTAAATTAGAAACTCCTTGTAAGTTTTCAAAACAGCATTACCTCTCCCACCCCCATTGACAAGGAGATGGAATAATTGTTTTAAAGTGCCTTTCTTAGAAATCGCTTCAATTGAATAATAGGTGTGAATGATCTCAGCCTTTCACCACATCAGCAACTTACTCAGTGTGCAAACCTCACAACAATGTGCTATGACCCAGCATCCAGCGACCCTGGAAAAAAGGACCCCAACAAAAAGGCACATAAACACAATATTGTTAGCTTTGTTACAAAGCCTGAAACACACACAGTTTTAAAGCAATGTTTACTGATTGGTGCTGCCTGTTTTACTTGTGGAAATCATTGCACATGATCTTTACAACTTTGGAGAAACAGGTCCTATAAGCTTGCTGACAGGGAATACTAGACTGTGAGGTCCTAAGATGACATCAGCAGCAGCTCTTCACTGATACAGGCTGTTTTGAACAGGTAGTGAAATCAGGGTTCTGCACTGATAAGCAGAAGGAAAATCCCAGCCTCCCCCTACAAAACAGGGTACTAAATGAGAAAAAGACCAAGGTAGAAAGGTCAGTGGGGGTTGCCGCTACAGAAGGTAAAGCCATCAAAAAATGGAGAGCAATGAGTACCAATGCCCGTAGTCTGGGTAACAAGCTTCCTGAATTAGTGGCCTTGATGGAGGAGGAAGATCTGGATATTGTGGCAGTCACAGAAACATGGTACACACAGAACCATGACTGGGACGTAAACATACCAGGATACACTATCTACAGGAGGGACAGGGAGGGTAAAAGAGGAGGAGGAGTAGCTCTCTCACATAAGAGAAGAAATCAAAGCAACAGAACAAAAGGGTAAACAGGGAGAAGAAGAAGCACTGTGGGTCAATTTGGAGGCAGGCAATGGCACCACAATCCGCACAGGGGTTGGATACAGACCCCCCTCTCAGGGGGAGGAAATGGACAAGGAAATGATAGAAAGTATACTTAGAATGGCAGATAAAGGGGAGATATTGCTGATGGGTGATCTGAATATGCCAGATGTTAACTGGAGTGCAGTTGCAGCAGCCACTTCTAAGAGTGGGGTTATTCTAGATGCCCTACAGGGGGCATGCCTTAGACAACTAGTATTGGAGCCCACTCGAGGGAGCAATCTTAGACCTGGTTCTCTCAAATGGAGATGAAGAGAGGATCACAGATGCAGTGGGTAGCCATCTGGGAACTAGCGACCATCGAACAGTATGGTTCACAATAAACACAGCAATAGAGTCAAGCCATACAAAGACAAAGGTACTGGATTTTGGAGGGCTGACTTTGCCAAAATGGGTGAGTGCCTAAGAAATGCACTAGCAAATGGGCAGGAAGGAGGGGTGAAGAACAATGGGGAATAATAAAACTGCCATCACAGAGGTAACAAGCCTTGTGTGAAGCAAATAAACAAACGAAACGAGGTAAGAAACCACTATGGTTCTCAAAGGAAGTGGCAGTGAAGGTTCAAGAGAAAAAGAAAGCATTCAGGAAGTACAAGGAATCACAGAAGGAGCAGGACAGAGAACTGTATCAGTTAAAGCAAAAGGAAGCTGGGAAGGCAGTCAGAACAGCAAAGGCCCAAACCGAGGAAAAGATAGCCAACTCAGTTAAGAAGGGGGATAAAACCTTTTATAGGTACATCAGGGAGCAAGGAAGACCAAGGGAGGGATAGTGAGGCTTAATAAAGGGAGAGAGGGTGGCCAGAGGGTGACTGTGAAAAGGCAGAGATACTAAACAAATATTTTTGCTCAGTATTTACAAAGGAAGAGGGGGAGGTACCTAAAACAAACAGTAGAAACACTCTGGATACAGAAGTTGATACCAGCCCATTTACAGAAGAAAGAGTTCTGAAAGAGCTCTTAAAACTGAAGGTGGACAAAGCAATGGGGCCTGATGGGATTCATCCCAGAATTCTAAAAGAACTAAGGATAGAACTAGTGACACCACTGACTACCCTCTTTAACAAATCATGGGAGGATGGGGTGGTACCTGAGGACTGGAGGAGGGCAGATGTGATTCCCCTTCACAAAAGTGGAAGATAGGCAGAAGCAGGAAACTACAGACCTGTTAGTTTAACCTCAGTGGTAGGGAAAATGATTGAATCACTTCTGAAGGAAAGAATTGTTGCATATCTAGAGGCCAGAGGGGCACAGGACCCAAGGCAGCATGGATTCACAGCGGGAAGGTCATGTCAGGCAAATCTGATAGATTTCTTTGACTGGGTGACCAAAGTAGTTGATCAGGGAGGGGCTGTGGACATGGCTTACCTAGACTTTAGAGGCATTTGACACAGTCCCACACAAAAGATTAATATACAAGTTAGCCAGCCTGGGAGTGGGTCCCAAGATGACAGCCTGGGTAAAGAATTGGCTGAAGAATAGGACACAGAGTAATAGTAAATCAGTCCACTCTGAAAAAAGGGGGTTAGCAGTGGGGTACCACAGGGTTCAGTATTAGGATCGTCCTCTTCAATGTCTTTATAAGCGATACTGCAGAGGGACTGAAGGAAAAGTATGTTTTGCAGATGACACAAAGATCTGCAACGAGTTGATGCACAAGGTGGGTGGAAAGGATGAGAAGGGACTTGGCAAGGTTAGAGGAATGGTCAAATGTATGGCAGCTTAGATTCAATGCTAAGAAGTGCAAGGTAATGCACCTGGGAAACAAAAACCCAGGGGAAGAGTACACAATGGGGGGTGAGATACTAACAACAAGAAAAATGGAAAGGGACCTGGGGGTAGTCATATCAGATGACCTAAAGGTGGGCAAGCAATGTGAGAGGGCAGCAGGGAGGGCTGGGGGGATACTGGGATGCATAGGGAGAGGCATCACCAGTAGAAAACAAGTAGATTATCCTCTGTACAGACAGCTGGTGAGACCACATCTAGAGATACTGCGTGCAGTTCTGTAGACCAATCTCCATGAAAGACATAGACAGGATGGAAGCTGTCCAGAGGAGACAACTAAAATGGTGCAGGGTCTGCACGGAAGACATATGAAGAGAGACTAAGGAGCTTAATATGTATAGCCTCGAGGAAAGGAGGAGCGGGGACATGATAGAAACTTCAGGTACCTCAAGGGAATCAACAAAGTCCAAGAGGGTAGCATCTTTCAAAAAAAGAGGTGTGCAAGAACAAGGGAGTACAATTTGAAGATAGAAGGGGGCAGCTCAGAGGTAATTTAAGGAAGTATTTTTTCACAGAGAGGGTTGTGGATGTATGGAACAGCCTTCCAGAGGAGGTTGTGGAGTCAAAAACAGTGGTGGAATTCAAGCATGCATGGGACAGTCATAAGGCAATTCTAGGGGTTGGGGGTAGGAAGAAGTAGGCTGCTGGTTAACTAGGATCTGCAGCTTATCCATCAGGTAGGGAAATGGACAGACTGGGTGGGCCAAGCGGTCCTTATCTGCCATCAAATTCTATGTTTCTATGGTTACAAAATGGCTTATAACTTTAAAATGAAGTAATGGAGAAATCTAGTTTTTGGTATGAGATTTACTGGGGATATGCTTATTCTAACTCTGCAATGTAGTTCTTTTGGCCAGATGGTGTCATATTGGTCCTCTTCTAGGTTTCTGAGAATGCTAGAGAGTACAGAAAATAGTTTTCTCATTTAGTTTTGAGTGGCTAGTGTAATAATTAATACCTGCCTGCCACCAGCTGGTCCTCTTCTAGGTTTCTGAAAATTCTGTAGAGTACAGAAATTTGTTTTTTCATTTGGTTTTGAGTAGCCAGTGTAATTAATACCTGCCTGCCTGGATTTTCATCCTCTCATAGGGATGGGACCCATGGATGGCTCTGTTGAGAGGTAGTGTCTTATCTGCATGAACTGCATGACCCTATACAGATCTTGTCTGGACAGCCCAAATTTTGCAGCTAGCTGAGTAAAAGTCTTCAGCACACTCCCATCATAAACCCGCCCACCCATTTCAAGCCTAATCATTCCCATCTTCTGAAACTATGTCCAGTTTTACTGGTTGGAAATCGAAGCATGCCCTACTGGGAGTGAGTTTTATTAATGCCTTTGGTTAGCTTCCATTTTCTACATGACTTGCAAGGTTAACTCTGCTCAGGGACTGGTGGAGTGCAGTCCGGTAAGGTTCTTCCCAGCTGTAAAAGGGACATCTGCCATTTTGCCTTGTGTCAAGCTGCTCTAGAGACACCCAACAAGGCAGCCATGTGATTTCATATAATGCGTAAAGACATACCTCTCAACTGTCCCTGATTGTGAGGGACATCCCTGATTTTACCCCTTAAAATTGCACTGTCCCTCATCCGTCCCTCATGGAAAAGGTGCTTCCCACACAGAGAATGTTCTGTAAATTTAGACTTTCAAGCAGAAATTCACATTATTCTAAGATGCTAACACAAAAATAAACATTGTACAAGTATACATAATGGTTTACACAGTATTTTGAGCGTATAACTCCATGTTTGAGGATGTGTCCCTCATTCACAGGGTCTGTGTCCCTCATTGTCCCTCATTTTGAGTGTTCAACAATGCCCATGTCCCTCATTTCACTGACAAAAGGTTGAGAGGTATGCGTAAAGAACTGCAGCTGGGATGCCCCATAGTGGGCCTTAACATCTGGCACTACACTACAAATATATGATGGTTCTACATCTTACTCTAAGAAAAGTGTCTGTGCTATGTTTAATTGTTTTTTCACTGTGGTCCCTGCGATACTTCTAAATAAAGCTGGCTTATTCTCTGCTGGCATACACTGAAATCCCCTTGCAGTGCTCCCTCTCTCAAGACCTACATTTTACTTTACATCTCTAAAGACTGAGGAAGTATTTCAGTTATGATCCCTGAGAGAGGACACTGCCAAGGGGACTGAAAACTGAAGATAATTTCATTCTTACTGAAATGTAGAACTGACATTCTGGTCCCTCCCTTAACCTTCATATTCAATTTAATCATTTATCACGCAAACTTTTCTCACAGCTTGGAAATACTCCCTAGTTATCCCTCTCCATAAAGGGGGAACAAAAGTTTGTTAGATAATTATCAAGCAATTTCCCTGATTTCCATAGTTTCTAAACTTGTGGAGAAAAATTGTTCTCTCAAATTATTATTTAGTAAGCTACAAGGTTCTTACTAGTTTTCAATAAGGTGTCAGGCCTAATTTTTCCACCCTAACTGCACTGACTGACTTTCATGATTCCATTTCCAGGACTCTAGACTAGGAGTGTCTTGTGGAATCTGTGTTCGTAGATTTTTGCTCTGTCAGACTTTATGCTGATGACACTGTGCTTTCCTATGCTTACAAATCATCTTCTCTTGCCATAATTCTTTAGGGTGATTTTGTCGAAGTGATAAAATGGTTCTCGGATAATGTATTACTTTCAAATAGTAAGAAGACTCAAGTAGTGCTGTTTGAGTCTCAGCACTCTTGTCTTTGGGAGACTCCTCTTTCTCAATCCTTTAGAAAAAACACTCACTTGAACTTAATGAATTTAAGCATCTTGGTCTCATTTTTGACTCTTCTTTGACCTTTAAACCACACACTGACAAAGCTGCTTCAAAAGTTTGCCAGTGCCTGGGATGCTCAAAGCATGCCAGATGTTGCTTGTCAAGCCTGGATCGCAAACATATTACTGGTCAAGCAATTCTCCCTGTTCTTGATTATGGTGATACTATTTACTGCCACATTTAATTCCCATCTCCTCCCTTTAAACACAGTGGCCAGGATATTCAGACTGCACCAGGCAGTGGTGCAAGCCTGGTCGAAGCACATCTGGGATGCACCGGTGCCAGGGCAGGTGATATTCAACGGTGATGTGCCATGGCACAGCATCGTTGAATATGGCAAAGTCAGTGCATGCACTGCGCATGGTGCAGTGGCATTTGCGCTGGCGTAAGCCACAGATAGGCAGCATAGGGATGCGCCAGCGTAAGTGCAGTTGTGCTAGGTGCATCACCCGTGATATTCAGCAGGGGGCATGCAAATGAGGCCATAAAATATGCAAGGCACAAATGGAACTATTTGCATCTCATTATGGCCCAATTTGCATGCATTTGCATGCCATGCAGAGGGAAGCCCAGTGACTTGCACCTGGCGCCCTGCACAGCATGACGTGTGCAGTGGGGATCCCGCGGCATCCCCTGCCTGGTACCACGATCGCGGTATATGTATAACAGAAAATCCCTGGTACTCTAGTGGACCCCCTCCCCAGTCCCCGATTTCCGATTCCCTGATAACTGGGATACAAGACCTTCCCTGGTAGTCAAGTGGTCCGCCTTCCCACCCGATCCCCCGAGATTTGTCATAAAAGGCCATCCTTGGTGGTCTAGTGGAACCCACCCACCCATTTCTGCGATCGCAGTACATCGCCGTCAGAAATATCCCTAGTGATCCAGTGGCACCCCCCACCCCTCCCACCCACACAGAACTCCATTGCCCACCCCCCCCCCCCATCATCGATGGGTGGCAACAACCCGTCCACATACCGCTCAGCCACCCGCTGAATGACAGGTACAATATGGGCTGTAAGCCCATTGGTCCCCAGCATGGACCAATGGTCTTGCAGGGCATACTGTACTAGACAGTCCCTAATATGTGGATGGCTTCATTCCCAAAGGATTTCTGAAAATCGGGCTTTTGTCCTGGTTTGAGATTTTGCCATCCCCACTGTCCCAGTTAGGCTAGCCAGTGATCCATCCACCTGTTGCACACTCCCTAGCAGCCTATGATTGGACTATTCCTGCCCTGCACCACCTGCCTGTGGCCCTTTGAATTACCCACCAATCACAGGCAAAACTGGATCAGGTAAAAAGGTTATGGCTCGGCTGCTGTCAGTCCAATCAGATTGGAGCCAAGGGTCAGTGCTGTGTTAGCACCGGATTGGATGGATGGAAACCGCAGGCTGGAATAGAGCGTGCTGTCGCTGTGTGTTGTGGGTGAGCGAGAGACTCTCCCTCGTTACTCTCCGGGTTCGCCTCGGCTCTCCACCCATTTTGTTTTTGTTAAAAAAAAAAAAAAGTTTGCTGCCGTTTTGTGGACTAACTGCCTGATAGGATGTCCTGTGAGATAGATGGAGCAACAGTGGTAGCACTGCACAGTGACAGTCTTTGGCCTCAGCGTGCTTCAGGCATCAGATGAATGAGTGGGATGAGAAACAAAGAAAACAAACCTGCTAATATGTATGTACTGCAATTATCATGCTAAGCTGCCTGTATTGTATTGTAAATACTGGCTTTTCACCTGTACACAGTTTTTAGAGGAAACATCAGCCTGCTGTAACAGTCCTACATGGGACCCTGTTGAAGAATGGTGTGTCTGTTCCAGTGTTCACAGTTTTAATACAGAACATCACAGAGAGGTATTACACAGCAGAAGTAAGGGGATGCATTCTGGACAATATGTTTGGATGTGTGTCTGTGCTTAACTGGGGAGGGGTGTGTGTGTGTGTGTGTGTGTGCGCACGCACGCGTGCAGTCACTGACATTTGGCAAAAACAGCACTGAGTACATCAGTAAGGCAGTCAGCAAAGTTAGTACCACTGCCACTTGACCTGAGACTGACTTATTGACTATTGAGACCTAATTTTCCAACCTACAAAAATTAAAGTTTTGGAGTAGGACTCATCTTTGTTTCTCAGCCCACTCACTCATCACATCCATCTGATGCCTGAAGCGCGCTCAGGCCAAAGACCGTCACTGTGCACTGTTACCACTGCTGCCCCATCCATCTCACAGCACATCCCTTCAGGCAGTCAGTCTTCAAAATGGGTAACAAACTGTTTTTTAATGAAAACAAAACAGGTGGAGAGCAGAGAGCCGAACCCAGAGAGTAACAAGGGAGTCTCTCTCTCCCACAACACACAGCGACGGCACAATTGATTCCAGCCTGTGATTTCCATCCATCCAGTCCCAGCGATAACACAACACTGACCCTTGACTCCAACCTGATTGGACCGAGAGTAGCTGAGCCAAGCCAAGCCATGACCTTTTACCCAATCCAGTCTTGCCTGTGATTGGTGGTTAATTTACAGGGCCACAGGCAGGTGGTGCAAGGCAGGAATGATCTGATCGTCGGCTGCCAGAGAGCATGCGGCAGGCGGATGGCGAAATCTCAAACCGAGACAAAAGCTCAATTTTCAGAAATCCTTTGGGGCACCGGTACAGCACTTCAGATACCAGGACTGTCCCAGCCAAACCGGTATGTTTGGCCGCTTTAGCCCCAAAGTAGCTGGATAACTAGGTACAAACTCTCTGGCTCTAAGTATGGACACAAATTCTCTTGCATGTAATGCCTCATTTGTAAATATATTTAATGGTCCTATTTAAGCCAAATTCTTGCATTAATTGTGCAAAAGTTAACATAAATGAAATGCTGACTGTTTTAATCTGTTGTGCTTTATAGTACTTACTTTCACCATTTGTACTTTATAAAACTGATTGAAAATGTTAAAACCCTGCATTATAAAAATAAGATGTCTGGAAACCTCAGCTGGCAGAGTGAGGTGATGACACTCCTTCAGTGACATTCCTCTGCATCCCTAATAATATGTGTTTCCCTGCAGCTAGGGCCTCTTGCCACCATATAGGGTGGGTAGGTAGGGTTAGGGCAGACTGGATGGGCGTCAGGCCTCGTGGTCCTTTTCTGCTGATAAAATCTGTATTTCGAGTTCCTGGAACCTGCATGCACATCTAGGAGGTTGCACTTACCATGCTGTCTGATGGTCCAAAGTGCACTTCATTGAGCGGGTTGACTCTGGACTGTTGGGTTTGCAGGGCATAGGGGAAGGAGCTGGCCTGTAGCACAATCAGATTGAAGGCCTCAAGAACGTCTCTGCAGTTCACAACCCGGTCACTCAGTCCCTGAATGGGCTCCCCGTGGGGCAAAGAACCTGAAACACTGAAGAAACCAAGCAACAAAGTTTATACTATTGTCAATGGCACCAGACTGCACAACCATTATTTCTCACCACAGAACAATAAAGAAAAACCTTTATTATCCTGAATTCAGCAGCTTATATTACCAGACTCCCCCGCCTTCGATTAGTATTCCTGTGCAAGCACCACAGCGACACCCAGTACTGTCTCTAGACCAGCTTATTGGTACTGTTGCACTCCTTCCCCCTCCTCCACTCCACCCAAATCATGACGAACCTGCCTGGAAGCTTAGCAATGCTATAAGCTCCAGTTCCAAATGCATCTCAATACTCTCACAGTAACAAATGATCTTCCAAACTGTGCTGTGCTTATGTGGGGAAAATAGCACACCAGTGTATACAGACTTTATAAGTTATCGCCGGCTGAGGCTGGGTGCACTACTACGCACCGGCGCCTACCAGAACTCGGATAGGGCAGACACTGGTTGTCATTGCATATCCCCGCCCCTGTTTACAGGGGAAACAAAAATGTGTGGGGCCTCCGTCTCTATGAAGCCGTCCCCAGACTTCAATTAGCCACCATCGCCGGCTCTCCCAAATAGTTACTGATTCTGCGGACTGGGGCGTGGGGGAACCAGTGCTGCGTCCCAGCCCTCGGGGGAGAGCTTTTCCGGCAAATGTTGATAGGTGGATATCGGGGCCATTACCAGGGCAGAAGCTTGACGAGTGGCTCTGCCAAGAAAAAGTAGACTAAATATGGAAAAAAAAAAAGATTTAAAGAGGAAGGAAGACTGCCAGAGGGTGGATACTGCACTATATCCATGCGCCTAGAAACAAGCATTGTGCCTAGTGGGTCTTACCCAGTTACCAAAGCCTAACAAAAACAAAACAAACCAACAAAAAAAGGTTAGAAGTTTACAGAACATACCACTTGCTCACCTTGTTAGATCCACATGAGCATGGTCATGAATCAGAACAAAAAGTGTGTAAGGATTTTGCTTGACTCGTCTCATAAATGCCTCGAACCTGCTCTGAATATCACAGTCTATCCGGACCACGTATTTCTCCGCTTTCTGATAGGCAGCCCCACTCTCTTCAAGACCCAGGTCCACAAGAACTCCTAGACAGCAAAGAAGAAGTTGGCAATCGGTTACGCTCCTACCTGAAACGTAAGCCTATTATGGGGAGGCACCTTTTTTTTCAAATTTATTTTATCGTCCCAGTCACAGGCGGGATCCCCTTCCACCTACCATCAGATACCCGGTTCCCATCTGGCTGAGACTCCATCATATCTCCTTCCCTGGACCATCTGCCCATCCGCAACACACCACTGTGCTGCCCCCCCCCCCATTACCTCCTAGGGCTGGGTAAGCCTTCATTTCCATGGCATTTCTTCCCGCATCTATCTGGCCACCGACGGTGGAGGTGAAGACTGATGGTGTCTGCAGGGGATGGAAGTATGAGTTCAGTGTGAGACATGGTGGGCTGGTGGAGGTTTCATCCTCTTGGTCCTGCACCTTTTTCCCCCTGTTCTCCACATCCCCCCAAAGGGCACATGTTAGGACTAGCTACCGGCGATGCCTGACACAGCCAACCCATGGATGCACTCAAATGGTCCCTCCTACCAGTCACTAATCCCCTGCAGCACTAGCTTTGGTCACCCTGGTGGTGATAAAGCAGTAGGATACGACTCCCTCCCTCCCCGGAGGACAGCATTCTGTGGGATGCTCGACCCCCTCCCCAACTCTTCGACGACACAGGCTCATTCCTGAACTTGGGTCATCAGCTTTGCCAGGAAGGCACCTTTGTACTGCAGAAATCTGAAGCAGACAACATTTTTCCAAAGGAACGAAGGAATCATTTACCCTGGCCAGTGCCAGCTCCTCCTTCACAATGGCCAGTGCCAACTCCTCAGTCACATCAGCTGGTGTCGGCTCCTCATTCACACCAGCAATAGCTGGCTCTCATTTATGCCAGCTGGTGCTGGCTACTCACACACACCATCTATTGCCAACTCCTTAGTCACATCAGCAAGTGCCGGCTCTCATTTACACCAGCCAGTGTCAGCTACTCATTCATACCAGCAAGTGCCAACTCACATTCACACCAGCAAGTGCCGGCTTCTCATTCACACCAGCTAGTGCCGGCTCCTCATTCACATCAGCTAGTGCTGGCTCCTCATTCACACCAGCCAGTGTCAGCTACTCATTCATACCAGCAAGTGCCAACTCACATTCACACCAGCAAGTGCCGGCTTCTCAATCACACCAGCTAGTGCCGGCTCCTCATTCACATCAGCTAGTGCCAGCTCCTCATTCACATCAGCTAGTGCCAGCTCCTTACTCACACCAGCTAATGCCAACTCCTCATTCACACCACTTAGTGCAGACTCCTCATTCACATCAGCTAGTGCCGGCTCCTCATTCATACCAGCAGGTGCCAACTCACATTCACACCAGCTAGTGCCAGCTTCTCATTCCACCAGCTAGTGCCGGCTACTCATTCACACCAGCCAGTGATGGCTCCTTAGTTACATCAAGTGGTGCTGGCTCCTCATTCATGGCAGCTAATGCCAGCTCCTTAGTCAAATCAGCTAGTGCCAGCTCCTCATACACACCAGCTAGTGCCAGCTCCTCATACACATCTGCTAGTGCTGGCTCCTCATTCACACCAGCTAGTGCCAGATCCTTATTCACATCAGCTAGTGCCAGCTCCTTATTCACACCAGCTAATGCCAACTCCTCATTCATACCAGTTAGTGCAGGCTTCTCATTCACATCAGCTAGTGCCAGCTCCTCATTCATACCAGCAAGTGCCAACTCACATTCACACCAGCAAGTGCCAGCTCTCATTCACACCAGCTAGTGCCGGCTACTCATTTACACCAGCCAGTGATGGCTCCTTAGTTACATCAAGTAGTGCTGGCTCCTCATTCATGGCAGTTAATGCCAGCTCCTCATACACACCAGCTAATGCCGGCTCCTCATTCACACCAGCTAGTGCCAGATCCTTATTCACACCAGTTAGTGCCGGCTCCTCATTCACACCAGCTAATGCCAACTCCTCATTCACACCAGCTAATGCTGACTCCTCATTCACACCAGCTAGTGCCGGCTCCTCATTCACACCAGCTAGTGCTAGATCTTTATTCACACCAGCTAGTGCCAGCTCCTCATTCACACCAGCTAATGCCAACTCCTCATTCGCACCAGCTAGTGCCAGCTCCTCATTCACGTCAGCTAGTGCTGGCTCCTCATTCACACCAGCTAGTGTCGGCTCCACATTCACACCAGCTAGTGCTGACTCCTCATTCACATCAGCTAGTGCCAGCTCCTCATTCACACCAGCTAGTGTCGGCTCCACATTCACGCCAGCTAGTGCCAGCTCTACATTCACACCAGCTAGTGCTGGCTCCACATTCACACCAGCTAGTGCCGGCTCCTGAGTCACACACCAGCTAGTGCCGACTTCTCATTCACATCAGCTAGTGCCAGCTCCTCATTCACACCAGCTAGTGCTGGCTCCGCATTCACACCAGCTAATGCCGACTCCTAACTCACATCAGCTAGCGCCGGCTCCTCATTCACACCAGCAAGCGCCGGCTCCACATTCACACCAGCTAGTGCCGGCTCCTCATTCACACCAGCCAGTGCTGACTACTTAAGTCACACCAGCCAGTACCAGCTGTCACCTTAAGTGGGAATGGGGGAAGGGGTGTGGGCCAAGAAGGTTGCCTCTTTTTCCCTGTTTATTTCCCCCTCCAGGGGCAATTCAATGGATGTGGTCACTATGTCAATCAAGGACACACATATCCACGTTGTAACTTCCTCTCACATCAAGTGCACATAATGCACTGGTGACTAGAGGTCAGTCAAGTAGCCAGGCGTTTTAAACCTCTCTTCCTGAAGGAGGATATCACACTTTGGTACACTTCTACCTCCTGTGAGCCCAACTGGAGCAAAACCAGCTTTCTTTTTTCTTGAACTTAAGTTTATTAATCACACTATCATAGTTAACAACAGACAGTAGATTACATCCATTTGTGTTAACAGGCATCAAAATCACATACATGTTGCATTTCCAGCTTTGGAATAATTAAATAATTCAGCCTCCAATGCCTGCTGGATTGGCACAATAACCTGTCTCTTTCTTTGTTTTAGGTTACAACTTCTCTTCTCCTGGTCACCACTTGCTGTGCTAAGATTAGATTGTTATACTTGCTCATCCAGAGTTCTTCATGAAACCATTTGTGCTTATTACAAATAATATCAATCTTTTATACTTGAATAAATCCTGAAAAACATTCAGATCCACCAAAAAGAAAAATTAACTCACACATGCGTGTCAATTTATGTGTCCCTAATCAGGTTTAAAACATTCAGGGCACTCGAAAATGTTATATTCTATGTCTTATAAAACTCGCCTATCCTAGGAGCTGCTACACTACTGAAATGTGTTCAGTATCCTCCCTATAATGGTAAAATGGAAGCCATCTAGCGTTAAACGTTTCTTGTTGCAAGCGTAATAGGGCCATAATGGATTCCACATGTTAAGAACATTATGCAGCCACTGGCCCAGTTGTAGGTGAATTTTTGTAAGCCAGTGCTGTGTAATGACTTTACCAACTGCTGCTACCAGAATTAGAAACAAATACCTTTTGTATGAGGTTCTGGCCCCTTGTTGGATGAAGGTCTAGGATCAAGTGCTCAAAAGTGGGAGGAATGAGTAGGTCCAGCATCCCCTTTATGGCCTCTGCCACTTCTACTCCAAATGGCTTTATCCCACAGCAATCTCAAAAGATGTGGAAATGCATACCCTGCCCCCCCCCCAGCCTCCCCAACACTGATCTGGGGACCTAGTGCCATAATGTTGGGATACCACTGGGGTGAGAAAGAATATTGTGCAGTTTCCACTGAAATTCACATCATGACAGTGAGGCAGTTGTCTTGTGCACTCCCCGCCACATTTTGGTCCACCCATCAAGGGCAAGACAGATGTTGGCCTCACTTTCCTACTTAACTTGGAACTGCTCCATGACCTGTTTTTTCCTCATCCCTCCTCAGAAGTGTGTATATCCAAGAGAGAGAGAAATCCCCTCTGATCAGGTGCCAGAACCCTATTCCATAGAAAAGCTATCCCTTGTGGAGGAGCCTTCTGTAAGCCTGCTATCCCAGGGCCATTCCGAATATAATCCCTACATTGCAAGTACCTGTGGAAGTCCTGAGACAGCAACCTAAATTCCCTTTGTAACTGCTGTAAACTTTTAAGAAAATTCCCTTCTGCAACAAACTGATTCAGGGTTAATACACTTTTCCTAGCCCATACACTAAAACTACAATCCCATCTGGCTGGTGGGAATTGCGGTAGACGTTGTAAGGGAATTCTATGCCAAATTGGTTCACTGGTATCCGCCACTGCTGTCGGACCTGAAGCCAAACATGTTAGGTACATCTGGTTGAAATGTGAGAAATATTTTTTAGCTGTTGTAGGGAGATAACCCAGGGTAGTAGTTTCAAGGGTATGAATTTGTGTGCCCTTTGTCCTAACTTTACCCAACCACTCTCATCAAAATCACTCAACATTTCAGTTATATGTACCAGCTGTGCTGCTTCATAATAATGGAGAAAGCTTGGCAGCTCCATGCCCCCCCCATCTCTTTACTTTCTATCAGAATGGACCAGCGTATCCCGGGTTTCTGCCTTCCTGTATACAGTTAGAGTGCTTTCGTTTAAGTTCCTTCCAGTCCTACTGGCATATTGGGATTGGTAATGTACAGCACAAAAAGAGAAACTATGGCACTCTATTCATTTTGACTGTTTCCAGTTTGAGAATGTAAGGGGTACTGTACCCCCATCTATTCAGATCAGCAAAAAACTGTTGTCTCAGAGCATCATAATTCAAATTATGTCATAAAGTTTGTGCCAACGAGTAGGGATCTATATTCCTGAGTATCGTACCTTTTCTCTAAGCCATTTAAAGGGAATTTTAGCCTTCAGCTGAGCTGACACCTCCCCACTGATTATCAAAATCTCACTTTTTTTTTTTTTTTTTTTTTACGGACTGTTTAAGCTCCTTCTCTCCACTCCTGCTCTCTTCCCTCGGGGACTCCCTAGGCATCTGACTAGGCCGCGCAGGAGATCAGTAGGCTATCCACTCCTTCATGTGTCCTCCTTTCTTCAGCCCTCGGACTGCTCCCCCGCGGGGTGAAGGGGGAGACCCAGACACCTCTATCCTATGTCCAATGGTGGTGGACACACTGCAGAGCTTCTCCTTCAATCCCCAGTCACTGGTGCTGGGGCTAGTCACCGGGAGCTGAAGTTTTTTTTTTCCGGTTTCCCTGTGGCCGTGATGTGTGCCTCGATGTCAAGGCGTAACGCCCCGGCGTCCATCCATCACCCCTAAACAAGCGTGGCTAGAGTGCCTGTTGTACTCCAGGCCTCTGCCTGGGGCCAGTCAGCCTGAGCCTCTGCCCCCCTCCTTCCCCAAAGAAAGTGAGCAGTCCCTGGGACGCTCGGCCTTCTCCCCCCGGCCGGCCCTCCGACTCCCCAGGCTCGTTCCCAAACCCGGTTCATCGGTGTCACAAGTGGTAGCACTACCACTGCCCCAGTTAGCCGGTGATAATCTCACTTTTATCTACAATAATTTTGAATCCAGAGGCTTGACCGAATTTGTGTAAAATGCTCAGCAAGGTGGGCACTGACTGATCTGGATTATCCATATAAATCAAGGTATCATCTGTGTATAATGAACTCCAGTTACTGTATTAACCTTAATGCCCTGAAGGTCTGCTTCCTGCCTCACTGCAGCAGCCAATGGCTCCATGCTGAGCGAGGGGAGAGAGAGCAGCCCTGTCTAGTTCCCCTCTTGATGCTGAAGCTATCTTAGAATGTGCCATTCACTTTAAATTGACCTTGAGGGTTAGCATAAAGCAGTTACCCAGGACACGAAGCCCCCCTCCAAAGCCCATCACCTGCATAACTTTTTCTAAGTACACACAGCTTAAGTGATCAAATGCTTTTTCAACACCAAGAAATGATGCAAGCTGTAGGCTGGAGCTAGTGCTATGGCAAGAAAGTAGTTTGAGCAATCACCTAATGTTACTCTGCAAGTGTCTTTGGTGAATGAACCCTGTCTGGTCTGGATGTATTAAGGTTTCCATACACCCCTTAAGCCTACTGGCTAGCACCTTGGTGAACAGATACAGACACTGTTGGCAGATAAGTGACTATGGCCCACCCAGTCTACCCAATTGAGCTTGTAAGTTCACTTTATGTTTTTCTAGAAGTCTGTTGCCCCTTACCCCTGACCTCCAGAACTCCCTTATGTCTATCCCATGCATTCTCACATCCTGTGATTGTTTCAGCCCCTACCACTTCCTCTGGCAGGGTGTTCCACTTGTCCACCACCCCTTCTGTGAAGAAATTCTTCCTCATATTTCCTCTGAATTGCCCTCCCGCCAACTTCATCCCATGCCCTCTAGTCCTGGAACATCTTTTTTGCTGGAAAATAGCATATTCCTGCACCCTCTTCCTCCCTGAAAGGTACTTGTATGTCTCTATCATATCCCTTCTCTCCCCCCTCTCCTCTCCTCTCCTCCAGGGAGTACATATTCAAGTCCTTCAGCCTGTCCTCATAGGATCTGTGATGCAGTCCCTGTACCATCTTCGTTGCCCTCCTCTGAACCTTCTCTACCCTGTGAAGGGCTTCATTTCCTGGTTCAAAAGTGATATTGGTCTGTAGGTTGCACACGAGTCCCTACCCTTCCTCGGCTTCGGCAAGACAATCACCTGTGCCTCCTGCCAAGAATCAGGCATCCGGCCTTCTTTTAGACATGCATTAAAACCCCTAGCCAGTACTGAAGTAAGCACTTCCCTGAAAGCCTTACAATGATCAGCACTGTAGACCTTCTGGCTCTGAAACTTTACCTTCTTTGGTATCTAAAATAACTTCAGTGATCTCCTCTTCAGAGAAGGCTGCGTCCAACTTTTCACTCACTTCTAGGGGCAATAAAGTTCAGGTTTCTAGACTGCTGAGTGATACTCCTGCACTTGTTTCCTGGGCCAGCTTGGTAGGTATGCATTTATACCATTTACTGATTTTTTTTTTTTAAAGACTTCTTGGCATTATATTTGAAACAAATGCAGTAAATAGTATCCCTCATGAAAGAATCACATGCACACATCTCAGAGGAGGATATGGCAAGTAGGACAGAACCACCATGTGAAGGGTCTTGGCATCATGGGAGGGACAAGGGGAGCCATCATCTGGTGCACTGGGCAGGACATTTTCCATTTCTCTGCCCCTCCCATGGGTATGCACAGTGCAGCATCCTGGGGTGGGAGAACTGAAATGCACCTCCACTAGTTGTTGCCAGAAGCAGCTCCTAGAGTGACACACAGCCAAACCTGTCCCTCCGAAGGAGAGCGTCCTGCATTAAAAACAATGCAGGTGGCATGTTAATCTAAAAAACAAACAAGCTTTGTAAACAGAGTCCCCAAAATCTCAACAGGGGTTATGACGAATAACTGTAGGTTACTCACCAGCAACAGTAGTTCTAATAGTGGTATACAGTTCACATCCACACTCTGGCAGTTCTGCTGGAGACAGTTGAGTCATCAGAAGTCTTCTAGCTAAGCTCTTCCCACCAACCAGGTGGAATACGTTCCAACTCCACCCCATGACGTCAGATCTTTTGCACGCTGGAAGCAGGGATCCGGTGTCACTTGCCAGAGGAGGTCAGGTTGGTTGCACGGATGTGACATGTATACCACTAGAAGAACTATGGCTACTGGTGAGTAGCTTATTTTTCTAACAACATGGATACAGTTCACTATCCACACTCTGGCAGATGCCTAGCAGTGCTTCAGAAGGAAGGGGCAAGATGTGCGCCTCAATTTGGCAACACAGACTGCAGGACTGATGACTCAAAAGCAGCATATTGATGAATCATTATTGCAATACTGTAATGGGAGAGGAAGGTGTGTGCTTTACTCCAGGTTACAGCCCTGCATGTCTCTGCAATGAGGATATCCCTGGAAGCAGCCACCAAGGCAGCGGTGTGCCTGGTGGAATGAGCCCTAAACCCCTGGGGCAACTCCCTCTCAGCCAACCTATAGCAGAGGTTGTAATCCACCTGGCTATCATCCGCTTTGCTGCCGGACAGCTTCATCATATGTTACAAACAGCTGGCAAGCCTCAACACAAACTCCAGCTACACACTCCTTACAGTAAAAAAGTGCCCTCCGCAGGTCCAGGGCATGGAACCTGCGATCAGACTCCGTGGCTGGGTTGGTAAAGTATACTGATAAGTTAATCACCTGGTTAAGGTGAAACTTTGATACAACCTTCAGGAGGAACTTCAGGTGGGAGCAAAGGTAGACTAGGTAAGAAGACTCTACCAAGAGTGCCTGGAGTTCACTGATCCTTCTGGCTGATGAGATGGCCATCAGGAAGGCAGTCTTCCACAACAAAAGTGACATCTCACATTTGGGCATTGGCTGAAATGGCTTACCTATGAACACTGCCAGCACCAGTGGTAGGTCTCAACTAAGCAGAGGTTTATGCATCAGAGGGGAGAAGTGATCTAGGCCTTTGAAAAATCACTCC
Source organism: Neoceratodus forsteri (assembly GCA_016271365.2). NCBI lineage: Eukaryota > Metazoa > Chordata > Ceratodontiformes > Ceratodontidae > Neoceratodus > Neoceratodus forsteri. The sequence continues at coordinate 1,201,276,219 of CM057455.1, read as the reverse complement.
ACTGCCTTCTCCTGGGCCACTATCAGCATACCAACACACATTCAGTATGTAGACAGGGCTGTCAGGTGCACCTTAAGGGTCGTCGCTCACAGTCTCCAACTGAGACAGGGACCATAGTCAAGGATGATCAGCATGGGGCAGGTAAAGGAATCACACTCCTTTCCATGGCACCAGATCGTGATCCTCTTTCACTTAAATGCATAGCATTTGTGGGTTGACTCCTCATGAGATACCTCTACAGCGTGGAGGACATGTTCCTAAAGGCCCGGAACTGGCACTCTACCCGCTCAGGAACCAGGCCAAGAGGTGCAGGGATTGTAGATCTGGGTGCAGGACCATCCCCTGTTATATGGTCAGCAGGTTGGGGTAGACAAGCAACCTCCACAGAGGAGCAAACACCTCCAAATATGAGGCATGAGCTGCTACACGAACGGTTAGGGAGCACTGCATGAAAACAGGGCTTGGCTAATCTCCAAAAGCTAATACTAATCATACCCAAGAAAAAAAGCCTCCATGCACTCGTATGCTATGGGTAACTGTCACAGTCCACAGATTATAGAAAATCCTCAGTAACAGTCCTGAATTTGCAGAAAACAGAATTGTTAGTTCCTTTGTGCTTTTAATTGCCAGTGCAAAGAAACTTTTACAGGTAGTGTGCAAAGAATCAATCTCCAGCTACAATAGTGAATAACTAGTCTGTGCAAATATAGTGCATTCACATATCTTGTTGCATACGGAGTACCGAATTGTAAAAATACAGGCTGTGTAAAACATAGAATAAATTGCCACAAAAGGTATTTTTTACCCAACTTGGTCCAGCCGTCCTCACTTCCCCAGCACGTTGCTCCTCCCGAGCTTCAACTGAAGCCTGCTGCTGTGGCTGAGAAGATCCAGATACCAGAACAGCCTGGGCCAGTCTGAGACATTCAGGGTCATTCACATCTAGTCTTTATGAGCCCTGAAGGGATGGAAGGTTTACTGAAGTTTCGGGGTCCAGGGTCTTGTGAAGGCATCCCCCATTGGTGTCCTGGACTGTGGGGGCCAGGCACAAAACAGCCTCAGCTAAAGATGGGGGGGGGAGGGGTGGTTCAGGGGCAATGTGAGGAAGTATTTTTTCACAGAGAGGGCAGTGGATACATGGAACAGCTTTCTTGAGGAGGTTGTGAGGTCTAAAACTGTGGGAGAATTCAAGAATGCATGGGACAGACATAAGGCAATTCTTGTGGGGGGTAGGAAGAAATAGGCTGTTGGTTAACTAGGATCTGCGGCCTATCCTGTAGGTAAGGAAATGGGCAGACTAGATGGGCCAAGCGGTCCTTATCTGCCGTCAAAATCTATGTTTTTATGTTTCAGCTTTCTGTTCTGCCAGGAGGCAAAAACAGATCCGCCAGAGGGGTGCCCCACTGACAAAACAGGTGGCTTACCAACTCCTGATGCAGGGACCACTTGTGGGACATCTCTCTGACCTAACGGACCGTGTCCGACTGCTGGCTGTTCACTCCTATGACGTGGATCGCCAGGAGATCCACTTCCAGGCTGTGCATGAGCATCCTGATGCAGAAAGCCTCCTGACATAACAGAAAGGAGTGCATCCCGTCCTGCCTGTTCAGGCAGCACATGGTCATGTTGACCATCTGCACCTGAACAACCTGACCCTGAATCAACAGAGCAAATTACATCAGAGCCAGACACACTGCATGGAGCTCCAGCAGGTTAATGTGGTGTTGGGACTCCCAGGCTCTGTGGTCTCACAAGTGAGCTCCCCACCCTACCAGAGATGCCGCCTTTGTGAATATGATGGACAATTGTGGGCAGACAGACAGGATTCAATCCTTAAGATGTTGTGGGGTCAGCCACCAATGGATGGCATCCTACATTGGCTGGGTCACCATGACTGGCTTGTCTAGGCGACCTAGGCACTGGGACTACTGCTGGCCTAACTACCACTGCAGGTGGCGCATCCTCCAACAAGCCCAATGGATCACACTGGACAAAGATGCCATGTACTCCAGCAGCCTCAGGAAGTTCCAGGCAGGGCACAAATGCCCAACCTGAAATTATTGGGCAAAGAAGGTAAGGTCCAAATGGCATCGTGGTGAGATTCAGCTGAGACTCCTGTTGGGAGAGGGGGAAGCTCTAGAGGAGACTTCCCTCCACTGACCACCATGTACGAGACCAAACCAGGTGATTTAAGTTTGAGAGTGTGATGCTTGTGACCACTGTGCACTGAGCATCCACTGAGCCATCCTCATGTGCAACCATGCCAGGGCCACTGTGAACACTGAGGAGGCTATCAGACCCAGCATGTACTGCATGGAGTCGGCTTGCACAGTCTTGCACTGTATGATGTAACATGCCATCTGCAGAACTGCTCACAGCCTGCTCTCTGGAATTAGGAACTGGGCCCAGGTTGTATCCAGAACAGCTCCTATGAACAGTAGTTGCTGCAAGGATTAAAGTTGAGACTTCTCGAGTTTCAGCAAGACCTCCATTGAGGTGAGGAACTGACAGGCAGTGGCTACTGCCTGTTCCATCTCTTGCTGTCTCAATGGGAGGGAGATAAGCCAATCATTCAAGTGCGGAAAGACTTAAGAGTCTAAATTTCCACAGGTGCGCCATGAAAATTGCAAAGCACTTTGTAAAGACTTGTGGCACTGAGAAAAACCCAAAGTGCAGAACTCTGAACTAGTAATGCTGTCCTAGCACTTCGAAGTGTAGATACCTGTGGTGGCTGGAGTGCACCAGTATCTGGTGGTATGTGTTGTGCATATCTATGGACACTAACCGATCCTGGGGCTTCAGGAAGGGTAGCAGAGATCCCAGAGAAATCATTTTGAATTTTTCTCGATCCATGAATTTGTTCACATTTCTGAGGTTGAGAATGGGGTGCATGCCCCCTGATTTCTTTAGAACTAGGAAGCAGAATCCTGTGCTTTGTTTTGACTGGTACTGTTTTCACTGCCCTACTGGTCAAGAAACCTGCAATCCCCTGCGCCAGAAGCACTGACGCATGAGCTATCTTCTGGGTGAATAGTCTGGAGTGGCACTGGGTGCTTTCAATGCCTTCGCCTTTGGTTGTGCCTTTTTGTGAGGCTGGGGAGGCTGACTTTTGTTTTGGGCTCCCTTGTCTTTGCCACGAAAGACTGTTTGTTCTGAAAATAGTCACATCTCTTGCCCTTCTGAGGGTTAAAAAGAGCTGGTCTGGAAGTCTTCAGCATCATTCTAGTTTCATCTGGCACCTTAAGAAATTGTTCCACCTGCTGTCCACATAGGTAAGTTCTATCAAAGGGAATATTCAAAACATGTTGCTGGACATCCTGGGAGAAACCAGATGTCTGCAGCCAGGCATGCTGCATGATGCAAATGCCTGTGGCAACAGAGCAAGATTCAGTATCAAAGGCATCCATGAAGGCTTTAAGCTGGTGACTGTTGGGACTCAATACCCTGCTTGACAGTCAGCAGAATATCTCGTTCAACCTCTGACTCTGGCAAAGATTCTGCCAGACACCTCAGCTTGCTCCAAATGGTATATTCATACTTAGAAAAAATGCCCTTGGTATCTGGAAATTCTCATGCCTAGGGTAGCTGAAGCATAGACACGTTTGCCTGCAGTGTCAGTCTGCGAGATTCCCACTTAATGAGGTGTGCAATTGCTTCTTTGGGAATAATGACTTTGTCATTCTCATCAAGGATGACAATAGCATCAGCTGTAGGTTGAGTGACATACACTGGTTTGCCTTTAGGGGCAGCATATTTCTTGTCTGCCTGCTTGGGGAAAGCTGCCACCAAAGCAGGCCTATTCCAGATGACATCAAACAGGGTCTCGACTGCGGGAGGAATAGGAGGAAAGTACAGGTATGTAAGAACTTACCGTAACAGTAGATCTTCGAGAACAGCTCTTGCAGCAGGTTACACCATTAGGACTGAAGCCAGCAGGCGCCGGGATCCCACGGACATTTTCTAGCTAGCAGTATCCAGCGGGGACCGTCCCCGATGTCAGCCCCGTCCCCGATGTCAGGCATCATACAAAAGGGGGCGGTCCCCCAGAATCCCCAGTTCTCCTATCGGAGACTCCCGGCCGTTAGATGTCATCAGAAGTGGAGACCGAGGATCTGCCTTCAAAGAAGGTGTTCAGATCGGTGTAACAAACACTGAATCCTAGGTAATAAGTAAAGGGCCAACTCTATCTCCAGAGGGGATGGTGGGGGGGAAACTACCTGCTGCAAGAGCTGTTCTTGAAGATCTACTGTTACGGTAAGTTCTTACGTAACTGTACTATCTTACTTTGAGAAATAGCTCTTGCAGCAGGTTACACCATTAGGACTGATTCCCAAGCAATTCTGGAAATACTTCGCAGGTGGGAGGAGGCTAGGTAGAGATCGTTAGGTGGACCATATCCTAGGACAGTAGTCCCTGATGGACTGCTTGACCAAAACCAGCTCTTCGCCATGATGCAACGTCCAGGCTATAATGCCTGATAAAGGTATGCACGGTGCTCCAAGTAGCTGCTGCGCAGATGGCTGAAGTGGACACATTCTTCAGAGCAGCAAAGGAGGTAGCCACCCCCCTTGTGGAATGTCCCCTAACTGAGCCCGGTAGGGATTTGTTACGTTTCTGGTAGCAGAACGTGATGCAATGGATGAGCCACCTGGACAGCGATTGTTTAGAAACTGGAGCCCCCAGCATCCTATGGGCAAAGGAGACAAACATCTGATCAGATTTACCGTGGTGCCTGGTTTTCGTCAGGTAGTATCTTAGACACCTATGCACATTTAGAGTGTGCAGCAGAGCCTTTCCTCTATTAGAGTATTTAGGAAAGTACACTGGCAGATCGATGTCCTGATTGAGGGTGAGGGCTGAGACCACCTTAGGTAGAAACTTTGGATTTGTCCTAGGGACACACTGTACTGGTGAAAAACCAAATAAGGTTCTTTGCACATAAGTGCGTGAAGCTCAGAAATCCTTCTGACCGAAGTAACAGCAACTAAAAATAACGTCTTCCATGTCAGGAGACGTAGCTCACAATCTGCGGCTGGTTCAAAAGGTGGCAGTGTATGCTGTTCCAGGATAAAGGGTAAATCCCATGGAGGAATGGGATCCTTAATTGGAGGAGGCCTAAGGAGTAGGGTGCCTCTCAGGAATGCCCTTGCGGTGTCCAGCTGAGCTATAGACCGGAGGCCTATAGGAGTGTGATAGGCCAAGATGGCACAAAGGTGTACTTTTATTGAGGAGTAGGCCAAGCCTTCCTGAAAAAGGGACAGAAGGTAGTCTAGAACTGAACCTTCCTGACAATCCATCGGGGAAACTCCTCGTACTTGAGCCTAGAGGCAAAATCTGCACCATTTCATGGTGTATGTGGCATGAGTGGCCAGTTTTCTAGCAGCCGCTAGAACATCTGCTATCCCTTGCGAGACCCTGTAGTGCATGATCGCTATGTCCCTAGGAGCCAGGTGTGTAGGTTCAGACAGCCAAGGTCTGGATCGACCAAGGATCCTGTCTCCTGGGACAATAAGTGAGAGCTGATTGGCAGAGGCACCGGAGGTTCCTGAGACAGCTGGTGCAGCAGAGGTTACCAAATCTGCCTGGGCCAAGGCGGCGCGATTAATATTAGCATCACCTGCTCTCTGTGGAGTTTCAAAAGAACCCTCTGGATCAATGGGAAGGGAGGGAGGAAATGCATAGAGGAATCTGCCCATCCAGGAGAGGGACAACGCGTCTCATTAGAAAACACCAGGCCCTGGATCTAGCGAGCAGAAATTGGGCAGTTTTGCGTTGGATGGGGACGCGAAAAGATCTAACTCTGGTGTGCCCCATCTGTGAAATAAATCCTCTGTCACCTCCTGGAGTAGTTCCCATTCGTGGACTCTGGCCTGAGACCGGCTCAGACTGTCTGGGATAACGTTGTCCACTCCTGGGACATGTACAGCGATAAGGTTTGCGCCGTATTGTGGAATCCAATCCCACACCCTCATGGCCTCCCTGCAAAGCGGGTAGGAATGGGTGCCTCCTTGTTTGTTGAGGTAATACATTACCACGGTGTTGTCTGTTTGCAACAGCAGAGTACCCGGTGGAATCTCTGACTGGAAGGCCAGCAAGGCGTAAAGGACTGCTCTCATCTCCAAAATATTTATGTGGAGATGAGCTTCCTGGGACGTCCACGAGCCATGAGATCTGACCCCGTTGAGGTGTGCACCCCAACCGGACCCTGAAGCATCCATGAGAGTGTCGCAATCGGAGACGGTGCAATAAAGGGGACTCCCACCGATAGGTGCTTTGGTTCGAGCCACCATTGCCAATCCTGGATAACAGTATTCGTGATCCGAATTGGGAGCTGCAGATGGTCTTGCTTCTGATCCCATTGTACCCGTAACATCCACTGGGTCACCCGCATGTGGAGACGGGCTAAAGGGACTGTCGCAATGGCTGCAGCCATGTGTCTGAGCAGGCAAAGGATCAGTCTTGCTGGGACCATCTTCTTTGTCAAGATGTCCCTTACGAGCGATCTGATGTGTTATGCTCTGTCCTAGGGTAAAAAAGCTTTCCCCTGGACGGTGCCCAGGACTGTACCTATGAACTGCAGTCTCTGCGACAGAACCAGGTGTGACTTCTCCTGATTGATGATGCCCAATGACCAGAAGAGAGAATGAGTACAGTGGATCACGGATATCAGAGCCTCCCGAGAGGGGGCTATGAGAAGCCAGTCATCCAGGTATGGGAACATGTAGTGGCCTTGCCTCCTGAGAGCCGCTGCTATGACTGCCATGCACTTCGTAAATACTCGAGGTGCCGAGGACAGTCCAAAGGGGAGGGCTCAGAACTGATAATGGCAAACCAGAAACTCGAAGTGCAAGAATTTCTTGCGTGCTCGAGCTATAGGTATGTGCAGGTAAGCATCCTGCATATCCAGAGATGCTAAGAAGGCACCCTGCTTGAGCATGGGAATTAAACCCGGAAGGGTCACCGTGCAGAAGCGTTTGTAAAGGACCGAAGTGTTGAGGTTGCTGAAATCCAGGATCGGATGGAGTTCCCCTGTCTTTTTGGTAACCAGAAAGAAGTGAGAATAATAACCTGCACCTCTCTGGTTCCGTGGTACATGCTCTATAGCCTCCTTTCCCAGAAGCGCAAGCACTTTCTGCTGTATGAGCAGTGTGCGCTGACCCGAATAACGGGAAAGCAGGGGAGGTCTTGACGGTGGGTGGTCGAGGAATTCTATAAAATGTCCTCTCTCCACCAGTTGGAGGTCCCACCAGTCGGCGGTTATCGTATGCCATCCTGAGAGGTGGCGAGCAATGCGACCCCTGACCTTTTCTTCCCATTGATCCAGAGGAGGGTCGGGAGCTGGGAAGGAGTCATGCTGTGGCAGCATTACCCCCGCAGGCTGGATCGGTTTGGTAGATCGCTGCCCTTGGCCTGGGGAAGACTTAGGCTGGGCCTTACAGTTGAAGTTGCCCCATTGTTGCTGGCCGGAACATGGCTGCTGCCGTTGTTGCCGGCCACGAAAATGACTCTGGTTTCTATGAAAGGAACCAGATTTGGGCCTGTACATGGCCTGTACAGTCCTTACTGCCTTCCCGGTGTCCTGTAATTTGGTGATTACCTTTTCGGAATCTTCACCAAATAGGACTTAGTCGTTGTAGGGAACATACAGGATGTTTTTCTGGACATCCGGGGTGAATCCGGAGATGCGGAGCCATGAGTGTCTCCGGAGACAGACGCCTGAGGCTGCTTCCCGTGCTTCGGAGTCCGCTGAATCATAGGCGTCTCTCAAAACTTGGGTCCCCACATCTGACCCAGTGTGAAGGAGGTTCAATATCTCCTCCTTCTGCTTGTCATCCAGAAGTGCTTTGACTAGGTCTTGACCCTGTTCCCATAGGGCATTCTGAAACTGAACCATGTGTGTCCGATAGTTCAGTGACCTAATGGAGCATGTAGCAGCCGCGTTACATGTGCCTACCCAGTGAGTCCAAGTGCTTGGACTCCTGGTCTGGAGGCTGTGTACTCAAATGTTGTGGTCATTGAGACCTATCATGGGAGGCCGTAATGACCAGGGAATCAGCTAGGGGTTGCTGTGCCAAGTACGGGTCCTCTGCAGGGGCCCTGTACAGGTGGTCAGCCTTCTTCGGCACCATGGGGGTGGAGTGCAGACATTTCCACATGGCCTTGGTGACATCCGCGAAGGTGTCCACCAAGGGTGGCACCACCACAGGCTTAGGGTCCTTCTGCCGAAGATAATGAGCTAGGCGCTATCTTTTGGGGTCTAGGTCTTCCATTTCCCATCCCATGTTCTCCGGGATGTGCCTATGATTTCAGAAAAGGAGGAATCATCCAGAGCTGACCTGGGGGAGGTCTCATGGGTCAGGTGACAGGATGCTGATTGGAGAAGGAGACCTGGAGGTATTTGAAGTGTCAGGTCTAGCGTCATCCCCCTGTGGAGTGGATCGTCTACGTCTGGGTCGCTTGGGACTGGGGGATCCTGAGGGAGATCTTGAAGGGGGCCTTCTTTTTTTGGATCTGCCCCTAGGAGGTACAGTAGGCTCCTTGGGGGTCGGAGGTCTTCTAGTGGCCCCTGTGGTGGAGGAGGAGGAGCAGTGGGGGAGTAGAGGAGTAGGCTTCACTGGGACCACGTCTTTTTTGATTGTGTCCCACCAAAAGGTAAAGAGGTCTTTAACCTCCTGAATGTTCATACCGGACGACGGTCCTGGCGTCAGGGTTGGTCTGTCGTCGGTATCGGGTGTCGGGTCCAAGGGCATTGCCATATCAGGCGAAGGCTCCTGTGGAAGCAGAGCGTCCTCATTGTTGCCTGCCTGGTCATCAGGCAACGTCAGATCCTCCTCCGTAGAGCCCCGGCGACCGGTATCCACCGGTGACGGAGAGGCATTCATCGCTCCTGAGAACGTTAGGCCGATGTCGGGTGTTTGGCAGACGTCTGGTCCAACAGGCGCTTAACCGGAGAAGGGTCGGCAGCCCGTTTAGTGTCCATCGTCCGCTTAAGGGACATTAGGTCTTTGGTCTTCCTGGGAGTGGGGTCCGGTCCCTTAGGAGGCTGGGAGGCCGATCTGGCATTGGGGTCCCGGCGTCTGTCCGAGGAAGCCTGAGAGATAAAGGACTTGGACCAGTGACGGTCAGAGGACTTCGCTGAAGCCCAGGAGGGCGCTGGAGAAGGGTCCAAAGTCCTAAATGTCTTGATGGGATGCAGAGAAGCCGAAGAGCTGCATGAAGTCCTAACCTTACCGGAAAGGGGCTGAGAGTGAGCCCTGGAGGGACAGCGGTCTGAGCGCGTGGAGCCGCAGCTGGTGCACGAGTCTGAGGCCCGGTTCGGGGATCTGGACCTGGCCTCCCAGTGCTCGTCCCGGTGCTTGTGGGACTTAGAGGTAGACTCACCTCTGGAGGCAAGGACTTTGTCCATAATCTTTAATCTTTCTTCCAGGAGGAACCCCTGAAGTGCCTTCTGGCGGCAGATCCGGGTGCGACTATTGAACCGCTGGCAAAAGGAGCAGGCCTTGGTGTCCTGTTCCAGGCCTAGGCACCGCAGGCAGGACGAATGCAGATCCTTAAAAGGTATCTGTTTGCCACAGGCACACTTAGAGGGGTGTCCTTCTGAGGAAGGAGTTGGAGATGCCAACATTTATTAGATAAATGCTGGATGTTCTAGACATTGTTCGCTGGAGCGAGTCCGTGAGGCCGATGCTGGTGAGTCGATGGCGGGAAAAGAACTGGGGATTCTGGGGGACCACCACCTTTTGTATGATGCCTGACGTCGGGCGTGGGGCCGACGTCGGAGGCGGTCCCCGCTGGATACTGCTAGCTAGAAAATTTTCATGGGGTCCTGGCACCTGCCAGCTTCAGTTCTAATGGTGAAACCTGCCGCAAGAGCGGTTTCTCGAAGTAAGATCTAAACTGAACGGTACAGTGGATACATTTAGGAACTCCAGTCTGAGACGCTAACCCTGATCAATGGCTGTTGGCTTGAAATGTAATGTAGAATGCATATTTCTGAACAAAGCCTGGAAAGAGACATCCCCCCGAGGCACAGACACAGGAACTGAGTCAGATGTGTCTAAGCTAAACAAAGTGCCACCGTTTCTAACTTCAGATATAATGAGGTCAGAGTCAGACTCATCTTCTCCATAACCTCCTCATTAGGGGAGTAAAAGAGGGGTTGGGATTGCAGGCCTGTCAATCCAGCATGTGGCTGCAGCAAAACAGGAGACACCATCCCTGAAGGATGAGGGGCTGGTGCCAGAGGTGATGCTGGAACTAGAACCCAATCTGGCACTAGAGGAGGTCCCCAGGAGCCCAAACCCAGTGCTGGAACTGGCATGGATGACGCAGCTGGCACTGAAGTGACTTGCAATAGCACCATAGCCAGCCCCATCCCTGCTTGGGATGTGGAAGTGGCCAGTGGGACAGACGGCAGTGTTGCTGCCCCTGGCAAGGACCCTGAGGCTGTTGCCGGATATGAACACACTACCTAGCACCCAATGTTCTGTAACAGCTGCCCAGTGAAGGAACTGCCCACCAGAATACAAACTTACAGACAGATAAGGGCTCTTGGCCCAAGACTCTGATCTCCCAGAACCAGAGGCCCTCAGTGATAATGAAGGTCTCAGAGCAGACATCAGAGGGCAACCTTGACTGGTGCTGTTTTTTTTTTTGGCCCTTCAAGCAAGCAGAAGAAGTTGAGCCCGAGTGGTGCCAGGACCAAAGCAAATGCTGGATCGGGACTACCTCTTTTTTTGCTTGCAGGAGGACTGTCCTTCCTCCTGGGCACTGGACCGCCCATAGTCAGAATCTTTCCCTGACAGGAAAATGGACTTGATGTGGCCTCACTGCTGGAGCAGCCTGACTCTTCAGGCTCCCCACAGTACTCTATGGCCTTCGACAGTTGACTCACAGTAGGGCTGAACAGAAAAAATTAAGATTTTTTTGTGACTAATGCACTAAACTGACACACAAAAAAAACTCTAGCTTTAAACACTAAAGCTGAAAGAAATTTATTTATTTAGCTTTTGTTGACCGGGTAAGTGCACTAGACAAATCCTGCCTATTTTCAGGCACGACCCAGGGGAGGGGGATACAGATGAATGAGGGGGAGGGGGATACAGATGAATGCCAACTGATCTTGAACCAGATTAAGCTGTTGGTGGTATTTTTTTAGAGAATGAGGGAAATCTGGCCAGGACACCGGGGAAATTCCCCTACTCTTTTCGATAAGTGCCATGGGATCTTTAACATCCACCTGAACTACCACCAATCCAGGCAGATGGGACCTCAGTTTAACGTCTCATCCGAAAGACGGCACCTCAGAAATGCAGCACCCCTCTCATGCTGCATTACAGTGTCAGTACTGGGACATTAACCCAAGTGCCAGATGTGGGAACTGAACCCACAGCCTTCTGATCTCCCGGCCTCAGAGGCGAGTGTGCTACCTACTGAGCCACTGACACTTTAAATGATGCTGTCAAATACACATGAAGTTCTGACTCCCTGGGGACAAGCAACAAAACTCTGATGCACACTCGACAGTGGGGAAAAAGGAAATGAGGTGGCTGAAGGCTAGCACCAATATATGCATACAGCCACGTGCTGTCTTTCGCTGTACCACACATACACACTGCTTACTTCCCGATCCACCCTCTGAAAAGTTCTTGTTCCCGTTGGGTCCTGGCACCTAGACCCACTAGTAGGAATCAATGATGACCTCAGCCAAGGAAAGGCAACCCCCAGGAAACTGTCCCTATCCAGTACGTCTGTAAACAGGTATTAAGCCTGTTTCTGGACTGGTTATAAGGGAACCTTCAAGGACTCCAAAATCAGCTGGTCTTGGGTTCCAAAATGACACTGGCCCATGGGCTGTAGTCAGCTTTTCAGCTAACTCCTGGTTGAAAGTATGAGTCCTGGCCGTGGCCATCTATGACTCAGCTTCCACATTGCAGGAGTCTTCAAAGACAGCCCTCAGCTGTTTGCCATCATGGACCTCCCTGGTATCCTCATCCTGGGTGATCTCCACCATGCCAGCTTGGCAAGCCAGCAGTGATGCAAGACTCTTTGGCCCCGAATACAGACTGAGGTGGAGGTGGCTTCATTCAAAGGGGAGGAGAAGCAGTGGAATGTGGGAATGACTAACAAGGGCCAAGGGACCACAGGACCACAGGACAGAGCCCTACCCCTCCCAGCAATGGTCCATTATTGCCAAGTGAGTGACAATGAATCTTGCAATGATGCCTCTCCTCATTCGAGGATAAACAGGTCAAGAAGCATCAATGGCAACACTTCCCAGTCGAGCTGGATCAACAGCATGAAAACAGCACCTCAACCGTGACCATCATCTAAAGGCTGACATTGACAGGAGTCCTCCAGAGGGTTAGTATAAACCACCTGCCTCAACACGGTAACTGCTATTGGTTTTGAAGGCATGACCACTGTTAGAGCCAGCTCTCCAGGCAGCTCAGTCGGTGGTGCTGACTGGGTAAATGACTACTCAATTTCCTCTGACAAGTGGTCTACAGGCTTGAGAAAAATCTTGACCAACTGCTCAACCAGAGTCGAAGCCAACAATCCCAACAGATTTACCATAGAGCCCTCAGCTATCCCCTAAACTGAAGGAAACTTGACCAAGGACAAGCAGTCAGGGATGCTGAAGGAATAGGAAGAGTGTGATTTTTCTGGGCCCACGACTTGCGACAGTGCTGCTTTTTGCTGCGGTGAGAAGGGCTCTCCCTGATGATCTGGAGGGTCATACTCATCTCTTTGAAATCATCAGGGGAATAATCTTCCAACACTGGCCCTAGCTGGGAACAGCGCAGAGACCGATGAGGAACTCTCTGCAGCCACTGACTTCTTCCATAAATACAAGCTGAGCAGCCATCAAGGCCTTTTTGCAGTTCTTGTGCCATCCTAGGACCAGTCTGGCTTTCAGATCTGTGATGAATGTTGGCAGCATGGCCCAGCAAAGAGTGCATCCCACAGCGTTAGGTTGATTGCCGAGGCAGTACAAGCAAATGTCATGTGGATCCATGGTCGCCATTTTCTTTCAGCACCAGGTGAAGTATTTAAACCCCCGTTTCTTGCCTTCCATCGTCAAATGCTATCACAAAATGAATGCGGGCTGAAACAGTCGAAGATTTGCCTGAAAAAGTACTTTGAAAACTCTAAATCATTCAACACTGCAGAGCTGCGAAGGAGGAGACCTGCTCCTTCCAGTGGAAAGAATGATCTGACATCATGTGGCAGGGCAGGAGGATATACCACTTGGGTGGTGGGAGAAGCTTAGCTAGGGGACTTCTGATGGCTTAGCTGTCTCCAGAACTGCTGGAGTGTGGATAGTGAATTGTATCTACACTGTTAGAACTACTGTTCTGCATTTATTTTGCTGCCTTGTGCTCTTAAGACAATCACATAAAAACCTCCACTTAAAGGGACACTGACAACCTTTTTTGCATCATATTATTCCACGGTAAAAACCCACATTTTATGACTGCTTACCTTCTCTAAAATTCATTAATGTTGCTGGTTGTTTAATCTACCTCCTTGCTTATTAGAACTGAAATGCATGGAAATGTATAGTTATATACAGCCTTGTTTTGCTCCAAATTGTTTATCTAAGCTTACTGTATACTTCCTGAACATTAGAAACACCCTCAAACAGTACAGCCACTTATGATACAATAGTCTCATCTACTCCCCACTACACAATGGATAGCTAGATAGTGCTGGGGGTGTTCCTGAGTCCTGGAATGATGCAGTTGTAGTTAGTCAAGAAAAGTAAATAAAGATGTTTTGGTGTGGTAACACCAGTCTGGTTGACACTCAGTTTTTTACTTTTTAAAAGGAAAAGGGTGTTTGAATCAAACAACTAGCTACATCAGCAGTCTCTATAGAATGAGAACAATCATAAAATGTGTTTTTTAAACAAGGGACACTTTGAGACCAAATGGAGATGACAGTGTCCTTTTAAAAGCAACCAGAATTCTTTGAAACACAAATGTGCAGCTCGCTAACCTAATGCATTAACTGTACTCCACTGTAATCATGAACGTCTTTGTACTGTATTTTGCAACTGTGCTTTCTTTCAGAATTAATGTGAGCATCTTCCAGTGTTGAATTTTTAATCATGCTCTTGTGCACTTTTTTTTCTCTATCTCCCGGACTCTTTCCAGTGTGATCACACAATGACGCTTTCTCCCGCCTGCCTGAAGTCCGCCACCGCCACTCCGGTGCAACGCTTCCCTGTCTTCACTTGAACCACCCAACGCCCCAGTGCTGGGACTACCTTACTCCCTGGCACTCTATTTGAGAATCAAGTGGGGAGGCTGCGCTCGGCAGAACACCAGAGGTGGCGTAGAGGATCCGGCACTAGACATGGGTGCGTCATTCCTGGACTCACTTTTGCCTACTGGGGATAGGGCCTTTTCCTTGTTCTGGTACCCAGGGGCGTGGACATGCAATGACGTCCAGTGTACGATGGGCGTGCTCCCACACCTTCCCGCTGCTGTCCCCATACCCTGCTTACTAAGTCCCCATTGGTTGCGGCAACCCCTCATCTACACCAGGAGCTGCCATACCCTTGTGCACTTTACTATTTAAGAGACCCCCCACAAAAATTAAATACTAAAGCAAATGGGGCTATTCTGTCATCTGTTTGATGCAAATTTCAATAAACTAACTTATTCAAAATGTCAGGCTTAACAGCCCAGGCACATTATCACTGCATTCCATGAGCAGCCAGGGTCTTACCTGATTGTCGAATCCTTTGTAATGTTTGCTGGACCAGGACTTCTGAGCGGGGGCACTAGAATGATGAAATCCACTTTGCAGAAGCGGCCAAGGTCCAGGCTCTGAGTACCACTGTCAGCAACAGCGCACACTTGGGACAGCAGGTCCCGAGCAACTGTAAGCTGAGGCTGATAGATCTGGAAAGGTTCAATATCTAAATCTGTTTGAGGAAGGAAGAGAGCAAAAAAAATCAGATGATGTCTCCTGGCTTCCTTTTTTATATATATATGTATGTATATATGTATATGTATATATATATATATATGTATCTATTGTTGAAATGTTCAAAGTTACATAAATAATAGTCTGCAAGAATGTAATAAAGCTTAATCAACTGATAAAATATAATTTATGAAGCTGTACATTGGATAGAAAATATCTAGGAGCAATAAAGGAGCCATTATTGCTCCACCAGGTCCAAAAACAGGATCGATTTTATTAATCTTTTTCAGTTGGGGGCCTAATGGATACAAAATATGCAACTCCATGTATAGTGGATGAACCATATTAGTAGCATCAAAGAATGTAGCATATATTACAATATCAAATTATGAAATATAATCTTTGGGCTTATAGACCCAGGTTAGAGCTGCTACTGGGCAGGGGGACAACATTCTTGCTACAACCAGTTAGCTTGCTATAAAAAACAAGGCAGTAAAAAACAGACTGCAGCAGCAGGAAGGGGGAGGAGCGTGACAGTCTGGTGGCCTTGTTTGATAGCTGCCTGCCAGAGCTCTAAAGGTGGGACACACCAACATTGACGGGTTTCATGGATTGAGCCTACGTAACCTTCCCAAGAAGGGTCAGTAAAGATAATTTACAGGATACACTGTTCTGATCATGCTCGGCTGCACTGCTTTAAGTGACCCTGCTTTACATTCTGTGAGATGAATCAAGGACCTGCTGGCAGGTGAGGCCCTGATTCGGCTCTATCCCGATCAATCTCATACACCCAGGGTCTGAGGGCTGGCTTCTGACGAGGTAAAGTGCTGTACTTCAGACTGCAACCTTCATTGTGCCTTACTGCTCCCAGCGTGCCTCTGCACCAAGAGTCAAAGGAAAGACATACCTCTTCACAGATCCCCAGGATACAGGGAGTTTGCTAAAAAATTGTAAGTGGAAAAGGGACACCCGTTGGGAACTCCTCTAACAATGAACTTAAGCCTAAGGGAGTGAAGGTATGCCAGCTTGACCAAGGCACAGTTCACCATAGTTCCGAAAGTTTTTTCATTTTTTTAACCAGAATAGCACACTAACTGAAAGCTTTTTCACAGGAATGACCTGGGAGCACAAGGAAGTTAGGCGACTTGCTCAGGGTCACACAGTATGCAAGTGGAAGCTGTGGGATTCAAACCCAGGTCTGGTTTGCTGGATGTCACCAGAGTTGCAGCTCAGAGCCTTAGACCACTGCGCTATACTGCCTCCTAAAGTGGTGAGACTATGCTGTGAATTTGACATTTTGAGACTGAGCTTAATAAAAGTTCAGTTCAATTGGGATGTCAGAAGTAAGCAATAAGACACAAGACACAACAGGGTGTTGGTTAACTGCATAGCGTGGGCTATTGTGAGGCATGAGGCACATGTGGCGAGTGCTTTCAACCCTCAGCATGTGTGGTTACTCTGAGAACAAACACCCCGAGCGTCTTGATGAGCTTCCAAAATGGACTCAAATGGTCTGTCTGTAGCATATGTTAAGGGCATACTCTGTACGAGTTCTACAAGGCATGGAATTTAAGTTTTATAATGTAAGAAGTGATAAAATATGGTGTCCCCTAAAGAGCACTTTGCAATGGTATTTGCTGGTGCTGCTGACTGCCTGCTACGTGTGTGTGTGTGTGTGTGTGTGTGCACACGCGTGCAGTGGATGCGATGATTACAAACTGATACACCGGTTGTTGGGGGGAGGGGGGAGATGTGCTTGTCTGAGGGGAGAGAAAGACAAGTAGTTTTTAAACCTTGTGAATTTAGCAATTATTTTGTGGGTCAGTTTTGTAGCTAAAAAAGTGCCTAACTGTGGGGGTGTAATGGATGAAGCATATGGTCAGGTAATAGATTTTGGCCGATTTAAAATAAATTTTAAAGATTTTTTTTTTTTTTTTTTAAGTATTTGGGCCTCATAGCCCATTATCTTACGGCAACACTAGCTCATTTCTGTAACAAGTTCAGTTTTTAAGCAAGTAGTTTTTGGGAAGGACGGGATCGTAAACAGTCCCTATTAGTTGAATGGTGGCTTTCATTTTTCTCCAAGGTTGCATAAACATATATAAATAAGCACTTAAAAATTACCACATAGACTTGTAAAGGGGGGGGGGCATCCCTGCTTAGATGTCTCAAAACATTGGAGTGCGGGGGCAGAGCCAGCAGACCGGGAAGTGGAAGGCATCAGCTGGCTGTGGCTTTCATTCTATTTACAATCCCTTCCTTCCTGAAAACTACTTGCTTAAAAATCAAACTTGCTGCAGAAATGAGCTATCCCTGCCATAAGGTAATAGGCTATGAAACCCACATATGAATCTTTGCAATTTACTTTAAGTACCTGATATTTTACTACCCATTTTACAATTAAGGAATACTACACAAGGGTGTATGACTCTGTATATTATGGGATATTGCCATGCCTCGACTCGTGCACCCAAGAAGTGGCAGAAACCCATGATATACCACACCTTTATGTGGTATTATTACTATTATCCAAGGGTTTAAAAACCTTGAAACATTTTTAATGATGTTTCACACTGCAGCTGTACATTTTAGGCTCCCTTACTTTGTTATATGCTCAATAGGTGGCACTGTTGTAGAAGGTTCCACAAGACGGCGGCATGTTGTAGTTGGCCAGCCTGCTCTTGTTGTGTGGTGGCAGCCCGGCCTGAGAGAGTAGCAACTGCAGGTAAGGGGCAGGATTCACAGAGAAAGTTGAAAATCCAGCAGCTGCGGGAAAAAGGCTTGCAGTAGTGTGGAAACGCAGTTGCGCGGTATTCTTAAAGAAAACAAGTGCAGCTGCAGATTTCCACAAAAAGTGCCTCAGGTGCGGCAGTTTAGCAGCTGCGGGAATTGCGCAAGTGCTGTGAATCCGGCTGAGGATGCACAGCAATAGTAAAACTCAGTAGCTGAAGCCGCAGACTTTAACGCTGCTGCCACAATATGAAGCTGACAGCACACACAAAGAGACCTGCAACTAGTCCCTCAACTGGGACCACTGCAGCACCACAGGTACCAGCGATACCATGGCACCACAGTGGCTGACTGTCACTGCTGGCTGTCCCTCCCTGGGGTGTTCCTGTGGCCTGCGGGTGTTGCACTCGCTGCAGCTGGTCAGGCTGTACTGCCTGTGGGGCTCCATCATGGGCTGCACTGGGTCTGGTGGTTGTTACCTGTTGCCATATCATGGCAATGTGTGCTTTTGTTGCTGTAAAATCAGCCACTGCTATACTATCTGGGATGCTATTACCTGTGCCTCACCTCCACCTTAATTGATTCCACTTGTTGGGGCACTACTGCAGTTTGCTGAGGGAGAGTTACACCTCATTCCACTGTGTGTAACATTTTTTCCGCAACTGCGACAAAAAACTGGCTGAGAATAGCCTTTCAGGGGCTGTGCCTTACTTATCTCACACCTTTTTTCCCTCAGGGACTTACGCAGTTGCACTTTTTTTCCACAGTCTGTAGTGGTTTTATCCGCAGCTGCAGAGGTTTCTATGAACAGCATTTAGAGCAATCTCCCCTTTTTTCCGTAGCTATGGCAGTTTTGGGGACTTAGGGAAGGTTGTGCGCCTTCTGAAAGCTTTGTGAATCCACCCCTAGGTGTGTTGGACATCTGAGACTGGGAGAGATGTTTACTTTGTGTAGCACTGGTTGTACTGGCCGAATCAGGACCTTTTGTAAAATACTGAGGTGAGGAATTGGCATCAAGGGAATGTATTGCATGGGGTTACTATGAATGCAAGCAAAAAGGTTGCAGTCTTTTTTTTTAAGCCAATCAAGTTTGAGTATTTGTTTTAGCCACTGAATAATACTGTTTTAGCAAAAGTTCTTTTTTTTATTAGCTCCTCCCCTGTTCCTCTGACCAGCACTCCTTTTGGGCTGCCATTGACCCTGCTGGCATTCATCCCACCACCAGCCACCACCTCAAATTGCAGCCCTCCCTGGGTAATCTGGCGTAAACCTTTGCCGGATGGATCCCCCCCCCCCCGCGAGGGAAGGTGCCAGTGGGGGTGGCCAGCACACTCTTATGACTGGCCTGGGGTGCTGCTGAGGTGGTCCAGCTGTCCGAGGCTTTTTGCAGTGGTGGGGGCCAGCGACCGTCATCCAGTCAATTGGGGAGTGTGTTTTTCCACTTTTCTCCATGTGAGAGCGTGATATGCCACTGACGTCAGGGCATATGAAAATGACCATCACAATTCTAAGCAATGGGCCCCAGCCGCAATGCTGTACTCCTGGCCTCCACCAGGAGTCAGCAAGCACTGGGCTGCAGGCCCTCCCTCCCCCCGGGAGAAGGCGAGCAGTCGTCAGGCACTCAAGCCTTCTCAACTCAGCCGGACCTCCGATGCCTGAGTCCGTTCCAGAACCCGGGTCGCTGACACCGCAGCAGTGAATCTTTCTGCTGCACCAGCGGGCCAGCAGCAATAGTTCTAAATGTTAACTGTTACTATAAAACTGGCTCTATCTGGTGAAGAAATCTTTAAATCCTTAAATAGCACGAGGATGACTGATGACTTGCTGTTCGAACTGTGTGGAATATAAAATTCTGCCTGTGGAATGCCCAGGGAATTCGCATTCTGATTCTTTGGAATCTGCATGAAAATTCAGTGGAATGCCATCAAATTTTTAATTTCAGTTATTTTGCTGTAGTAAAACTATGCATCCAATTGCCACCACATTTGGTACATAGACAGTTAGTAATGGCTCACATTAGTGTACCAAATTCCAGGGTCGTGGATTGAAAGAGGGTGGAGTTATAGGAGGCCAAACATTTAATCAAAATTAAATTTTCAGTTATTTCGATCTAATTTTTGAATTTCTGATTCACATTTCTCCAAAGTTTCAGGGTTCAGAGAAAGTTTCAACATAAGTATGTGCACCATGTTTTAATAAAGGAATAATGCACGACAGGGTGGGTGTTAAGCTGGGATAACATCTCACCTTGGGTGGTTGGCGTCTAACACCCGAGAAGGGATGTTATCCCAGCATAACACCCATCCTGGACTGCATTATTCCTACTATACAATGGCTCATTTACATTTTAGATTAAAAAATAGTTTAAAACATAGTATTTTAATTGTATTTTTTATAGCTTTTTATAGTGGAAGAACATTGGTTAAAAAAGTAGTGCCTTATAGTGTTTGCCCAGTAGGTGGAGCCTTATTCTGTCTGTGAGTTAGTTCTATGGCTGTGTATTGTAATGGCTGGCTGCCCAACCCCCCTCGTCTCGGTACTGTTATGTTCTACTGGTATTCTGGGTGCTGTTCTGCTGGTATTGTTGGGTAGATAAAAAAAAAGAAATAGAAAAAAGATGAGCTGAATGGCGAGCAAGCGTTAGTACACTGGTCATGTGCTGAAAGGTGCGTGCGGTAACTCACTCGCATCCAGTGTTGTTTCACTATTTATTTTTTTTATAAACTAGAAGTAGGAACAGACCTTAAATCCTTTGTTTTGGGAAAGAGTTACTGAGGAAGCATGAAGTGAAGCTGATGGTGGTGCTGGCGAGGCAAGGAGGGCAACGGGAAAGGAGTGGGGGACTGCTGTGAAACTGGTCACAAAGACGGCTTTTACGTGGATTTCTTTTTGTTGTTGTTGTTTTTTCTTTTTTAAGTACAAGAAGGTAACTATATTTAGGGGGACGTGTGCAGGTCTGTGAAGTACTGTGAAGCCGATCGGAAACGCGGCTTTCACTTTTGCTGGGAGTGGGCATTACTGAAACCGAATCAACAGGGGCGGCTGTGGACTGATTTTTTTTTTCTTTAATGTGGTCTTGACTGTGGTGGGACTAGAGCCAGGATGTTATGCTGGGATAACATCCCGGTTCCAGTCCCAGGTGGACCAATTAGAGTTCAGCATTCTTTCTTGCCACTGTATAATTCTCAATCTTCAACGGGGGCCAAGTTACAGGTATTCAAAAGTTTGCCAAAATTTAGATTTCTATTACTTTAGTATAATTTTGATAATATTCATTGAAATGCTATAAAATATTACAAGTATACAGGTTATCACTACATTTATATGTGTACATAGTTTCACATTTCTAGCATCAAATGGGACTGAGCTATAGCCTGCCAAACATGTTGCCAAAATTCAAATTTCAGTTATTTACCTCTAATTTTAAAACAACATATCCAAATTTAACCAGTTTTGAAACATTTAAACAACTATTCCACATGATCATTTCTGACAACGTTCATATTTACAGCTTTAAACTGGACTGAATTAAAAGTAGTCAAATTTTCACAACACTTTAAAATTTAATTTTGCAAGAATGTAGACTGCAAATTTATACATCCCTGAAACTTAAAAACTAGAAAATAGTATTCCATTACATTTGGCAGGTTCTTAGACTTTACAAGGAGACTGTGTGTGTGTGTGTGTCAGTTTTATTAATTACTTGTGGCCCAAAATTGCAAATTAACATCCGTACTTAAAGTCAGATTCCATGAGTCTTTGTGAAAATTGTGAAATTTCAAATTCCATAAAATTGGAATCTGCTAATTTCACTCAGCTTTATCAAGGAATTCAAACTAAAGGATAAGGGCATGAGAGGCACATAATGCACGGGGTAACCAAGTTCAGGAGTCTGATGATAGTTTCACCAAGAAATGGACAGCTGAGCTTTGTGAAGTTGTGAATGACAGCTTACAGTACACACTGCAAGCCCATTGGTTGACAGTGTCAGCCAGTGGGCTTGTACTGTGTACAGTAAGCTGTCATTCAATGACAGTTCAGTTGGCAGGCAGCCATGAAGATTTGTGGAGGGCTATGCTGCCCACCGGCTGACTGGCCAACTGGCCATGCTGGGACGGGGGGAGCGGGGTAGGATGTAGGTG
Organism: Neoceratodus forsteri; assembly: GCA_016271365.2. Taxonomy (NCBI): domain Eukaryota; kingdom Metazoa; phylum Chordata; order Ceratodontiformes; family Ceratodontidae; genus Neoceratodus; species Neoceratodus forsteri. The sequence goes on along the minus strand of CM057455.1, from coordinate 1,201,254,410 downwards.
AGTTGGTGGGGGACCATATACTATGGAAACAATGGGCTGGGAAGTCCTTTCATTTTATTTAGAATGGGGATTGGCATGGGTGGGGGGATGCTACGCCATGGAAACAATGGGCTGGGGAGGCATGTTATTTTACTACGAATGGGGATCAGTACAGGAGGGGGGGATGCTACACTATCGCAAATAGGGCTGGGGAGGCATGTTATTTTACTACGAATGGGGATCAGAATGGGAGGAGGGACACTACACTATGGAACACAGGGCTGGGGGGTAACTTACTTGTATGACAAACGGGGATCGGGGTTGGGTGGAAGGGGGTACTATTAGACTACCAGGGCATAGGGTTACTTATTTATGTGGCTGCAGCAATCGGGTTTCAGGGATGGGGGGGGCCACTACACTATGGAACCAGGGTGGGTTGTGCTGCTGCACAGCACTGGACTGGCAGGAGGGGTTTGCAGGCCACCAGGCGCATCCTGCCAGATGCATCCCTGCTACAGACTTGCAAATGGGGCCACAATGACATGCAAATGGCCCGTTTGCACCTTGCATGCCAAATGGCCTCATTTGCATTCTCCAGGCTGAATATCCAGAATTTGGGCCCAGCTTATCTGCAGTTGCACCACACATCCCCATTCCAGGTATTCAGGCCATCCTGGGGGCTGCACTGGTACATTGTTGGTGGCCCCCATTTGCGCCACCTGCAAACATTGCTATATTCAGACAGAATGCACGATCGTGCATCTCATTTGAATATGGCAGTTATTTATGCTGGGCCATTTATTTTGGCGGCACATCTAGATGTGCGGGAAACCCACCAGGCTTTGAATATGGGGGCCCTGGGTTCCAGTTCTACATAGTTCTAATCCCAGTGAATGCTGGCAGAAGTACATTTTCTTTCAGAGCTGCTGCTGATTAGAATACAGTATAATATGACTACAAACTCGTAACAAGGCCTGGGTCTTTCAAAACATCATGGTTACATTCTTTAAGGCTTTATTGTAATTGTGCTTAATTTTATTTATACACAATTCTGTGATTCGTCAAAGTCTTGTTCATGTCTAATGTGTTACTCATGCTCTGAACCTGACTGCAACAGCTGCTATTGGAAATTTTAAAAGTGTCCTGAAGGCACATCTATTTAGGTTAGCATTTGAGGGAAGCTGAAGAAGACAGTGAACTGAATTTTATTTTTTATGGTTCAAAGTTTTAAAATACTGCTTATGATGTTTAATGGCTTAAGTGAATTGACCCTAATTATGATTGTATTTAAGCATTGTCCTGTTCTTTTGTAAAGCACCCAGAACCCCAGGGTTTGGGCGCTTAAGAAATAAAAGATTGACTTGACTTGTTACTGTTGCCTGCTAGGACACCTGTGGAAACTGAATGATGTCCCGCACAGAGGCTTTGCTAAATAAGGACTTTTCAAGCTGGCCCGTCGGCGCAGTGATAGCGTCACTGCTCGTAATGCCGGAAACTCGGGTCTGGGAATGAGCCTAGGTCATCGGAGGGCCAGCGGCAAGAGGTGGACTGAACATTCTAGAGGATGCTCTCCTATTCCAGAGAGGGAGGGTCACTGCCTCAATCGCAGTCCTGCCACCTGGGTAACCAAGGGTGGAAGCACATCAGAAGCAGAGTATGAGGGTGGATGTTGGCTGCGTTTAGGGACGGTGCGCTGTTGTGCATGCCCTCATCCCCTTGTACCTCTGAAAAGTTTCATGGCAAGGAACATAGGGACTGTAGAGGACAGCAACAGCACTGACTAATACAGTATAACTACTGCATGCTTTAGCACTAAAACATTATAAATTTCCAGGATGCCTTACGTGAGTCAGTTCATGACCTCCGCAATGGAGTCAAGCAGGTTTTCACATCAGACTTAAATACCATGAAACTTTTCAAAGCATAGTAAGTGCCCCAAGGTTTTCTGCAGTTTAAAGTGTATCCGAGTTAGAACAAAATGCTTTTAGAGAATACAGGGACTTCACAAGACATATAACAAAACTAAATAAGAGTATAACTTCTGCTGGTTTGTGCAGGTATACATCATCAACTCCCATGATGCCTTGCATGAGTGGGGTCATGACCTTTGCAATGGAGACAAACAGGTTTTCACTCAAGGGAAAAACAGAGTGAAGCAACCTCATCTGTATTTAAATTAGGATGACATTAGGGGTTGCAAGACAGGGAATCACTGCTCATGCCTACAAACTACACAGACATTCAGAAAACAGATTGAGGGGACTTTCCTTTAAACCAGCGTACCGAAGATGGGCACTGCAGTTGGCTGTATGGGGCCTGCAAGGGAAACCGCTTCATCCTACAGCAGCCGGGGTGGTTTTTCATGTGTTTCTTCCTGCCCTCCCAGGACTTCGGCACTCTCAGGAGCTACAAGGGGGTTATGGCATGCATGACAGCACACCATCCCTAAAGTCAAGCAACTTCCATTCTCATGATTGAGAAACAGAATGTTCTCATGCATATATGAGATAATGGAGGGAGCAACTGTCTGCACTATAAAGTATGCTTTACTAAAGAGCTTCAATTGCTTCAACAATCTGAGCTCAGTCAAGCCTTACCTGTGCCCTGTGTTGGAAGCATGGCTGCTGCCTCCTGTGCAGACATGCAGTTATGGATTTCTCCATTAAATGGAACAACAACACTACCTCCTCTCCTCTGCTGCTCCCCATCGAGCAGCTTCTCTAGATCGTCACCTAAAGGAAAGACACCAAAACAGTGCTTCAGGTCAACAGTGCTGTGAGTTGAAGCAGTAAACAGTAAACAGAATTACAGATATACTGTATTTAAAGGGGAGCAGTCAGCACAAAGGACCCCACACTCAAGTGGGTGGCTGGTCCCAATGTGCACATTGTGGGCAGAAATGTTTTGGTCTACTTGCTGTTTACTGGAGTACAGTAGATTATATCAGACTAATTTTGCTTAGTTGTAGGCTGACATCTTTTACTACAAATCCCTGAATCCTCTGCAGCTGACATCAGAGCTGTAGTCAGCGGTGGGAGACTAAATACCCTGTAATGCATGTAAGAGCTTTTACAACCTCTTATCAGATTTTTTTTCCAGGATTGCTTTTCTCCAGGGGCTAAGTACAGTCCTCTGTAATTGTACATCGCCCATGGAGGACAGCAGGACCAGAAAACCAAAGATCAGAGCTTATACACTCTAGCATGCACTGCAGGCTAACAAATCTCATACTGCTGCCTACTGCTATGATGTCAGCTGCAGGGGATTCTGGGACTTGCAGTAAAATAATATGTCAGCCCACAACTAATCCAAGTAAGTCTGATACAATCTACTATACTACAGTAAATGGTAAGTAAACAAAAAATGTTTCTGCACACAAAGTGCACACTGGGACCAGCCCACACATGTGAGTACGGGAGCTCTTAATGGTGACTGCTCCCCCTTTAAAGCCAATGCAAACGCATGGGAAAATGCTGAGACAGATCAGCTAATTACATGGAGCCGATTCATACTCTTTAAAAGGAAACCAAAAAAGCATTTTAAGTGTGTGCCTTCTCCTTGCCACACACAAAATAAATAAAGTCTACTGATATGAGCTTGCCCATGGAGAAAGGGAGAATGAAATTCTAATGATACAGTCAGATTAACAGCTTTTATATCATCTTTCTAATTTTCTTCCTTGCAGCCACTGACCTGCCTTAATTCAGCTACCACTCCACTTCCCCGGACGACCATGGAGGCACACCTTCCCAGGCCAACTGGCATATGCAGCTATACCCAGCGAGAGAACCCTCCCTCGGTCCTCGTCAGGCAGGGGATCCACTACCCCCAGAATCGCACCCCTGAGCCCCGCTGGGCTCAGGAAGTGCAGCCATTAAGGTGCCGTGGACAGTGCTGCCTTTTTCCTCCAATTTAAGCCCCAGGAGTGCAGACGTGCAATGATGTCTAGCACTGACGTGCTCATGCCTGCTGCAGTCTTCCCTCTGTTGCACCGTCTCTAGGAGTGCCTCCAGGCATCCCCAGGGGCCGCTGCAGAGCAGTGAAAACTCACAGCCCTCCCCAGGATAGGAGAGCAGTCCATCTGGATGCTCGATCCTATCCTCCCCTGCCAACCCAGGCTCGTGTCCAAACCCGGGTCGCCAGCGTGGCACGAGGTGTGGCATCCAGCGCTTAACAACCCTCAGCACCACCGGGCTTTATTAAATGCTTTTAGTAGTTTTTAATAAGCAACAATGTACTAACAACAGCAAGGCATCCTGGAGTCATAAATACAGGTTACTCACCTGTAACAGGAGTTCTAGGAATGGTATATGTTGTTCATCCACACTTATTGGCAAGTTCCTTGCCGCTTTAAATCTTGCCGGAAGGTCTTCAAGCTGGCTCCTCCCACCCACCCAGGTGGTAAAACTCTCGGCTCCGCCCCATGACGCCAGATCTGGCCTGCTGGAAGCTCAGGTCGTGCGTCGAAGCCGGGGAGGTCGGGTGGGTCGTGTGGATGAACAACATATACCATTCCTAAACTCCTGTTACAGGTGAGTAACCTGTATTTCTAGGGACATGGATATGTTGTTCATCCACACTTATTGGCAGACTCTAGCAGTTCTCTGGGAGGAGGGAGGCAAACTCACACCCCTACTTAGGAATAAAGACTGGAGAACAGAGGCCCCAAAACCAGCATCCCGCATGACTCAAGGTCGATGTGGTAATGGGTAATAAAGGTGTGTGCTGACTTCAGGTAGCAGCCCTGCAGATATCCTGGATAGGGACGTCCCTGGAAGCAGCCACCGATGCAGCAGTATGACAGGTAGAATGAGCTCTTATCCCTCTGGGAGGCTCCATGCCCACCAACTTATAGCAGAGATATGCAGGAGGTGACCCACCTGCTTATCGTCGCTTGGCTGCAGGTCTGCCAGGTGTGGGCTTCAGCGTAGGTGACAAACAGCTGGTGAACCTCTCCCCAATTTCAGCCGCGGCGCCTTATAATAAGCTGAGCGCCTCTAGGGTCCAGAGTATGGAGCCTGTATTCGGCCTCCGAGGTGTGATTGGGGTAGAACACCGGCAGAATCAGCACCTGGTTAAGGTGAAACTCCGACACCACCTTCGGAAGGAATTTTGTGTGGGGTGGGGGCGCAGGACAACCTTGTCCCTGTGGAAGACCAGGTAAGGAGACTCGATGCAAAGCACCTGGAGCTCTCCCATCCTTCTGGCTGACGTGATAGCCACCAAGAAGGCAGTCTTCCACGATAGGTGAGAGAGATCACACCTGTGCATTGGTTCGAATGGCTTGCCCATGAGCTTTGCCAGTACCAGCAGTAAATACCACGGACATGGAGGTTCTCGCACCGGAGGGGAAATGTGATCAAGGCCTTTGAAAAAGCGCCCGACCACCTTTTCCTGTGCCACCGACTGCTCCCCGGCCCGCGCCCGGTAAGCAGAGATGGCTGCCAGGTGCACCTTTAGGGTCATCGACCTAAGCCCTTGACTAGAAAGGGACCATAAATAGTCCAAAATGCTTGCCACAGAACAGGAGGAAGGGTCCAAGCCCTTGCCCTGACACCAAATGGAGAATCTCTTCCATTTGAAGGCGTAGCATTTTCTGGTTGACTCCTTACGGGACGCCTCAACAACATTGAGGACCTCGTCGGAAAGACCCAAGGCCTGGAACTCTAGCTGCTCAGGAACCAGGCCGTCAGGTGCAGGGATTGAAGGTCCGGATGGAACACCTTCCCCTGATTGACTGAGAGCAGGTCCGGGCGAGCTGGAAGCTGCCTCGGGAGCCTGGAGCTGAGGCTGAGGAGATCTGGGAACCAGAACTGCGAGGGCCAGTCTGGGGCTATCAGAATCACCCGCGCCTTGTCCTCCTTGTCTTGAGAAGCACCTTGTGAATCAAGGGAAATGGGGAAAGGCGTAAAGAGGCCGGGTCCACAGCCTGAGAAGGCATCCCCTGCAGCGAGCCCTGCTGAGGCGCGGCATGAAACAGCCTCAGCTAGCATTCTTCCTGGAGGCAAACAGGTCACCTGAGGTGTGCCCCAGTGGGAGAACAGATCTTGTACTACCTCCAGCAGGAGAGACCACTCGTGAGATGCAGCCCCTATCCGGCTCAGGGCATCGGCCAGGGTGTTGGAGGCTCCTGCCACATGAATGGCTAGGAGATCCGCCTCCAGGCTGCGCACGAGTGACCAGATGCGGAGAGCTTCCTTGCATAGAAGCATGGGCGCGTCCCGCCCTGGTGGTTCAGGTAGTACATGGTCGTGGTATTGTCCGTCTGGACTCAGACCACTTGACCCCAGAGAAATGGAGCAAAGGCAGTGAGAGCTAGGCGGACCGCTCGGAGCTCCAGCAGGTTGATGTGGCATCGGGACTCCCGCGGGGACCAGAGGCCGTGCACTCGGTGTTCCCCCAGATGGGCACCCCAACCCATCAGAGAGGCATTGGTCGACAGAGAGACCGTCGGCTTGGGGCGGACAAATGGGATGCCCTCCTGTAAATGGGATGGAACGGTCCACCACTGGAGAGCATTCCACATCTCCTGGGTCACTATCACTAGCTGGTCCAAAGGATCGCAGCGTTGTGACCACTGGCTGGCCAGTCCCCACTGAAGGGGGCGCATGCGCCAGCGTGCCCAACGGACCATGCTGGTACAGGCCGCCATGAGACCCAGGAGGCGCAGGAAGTCCCGGGCAGGGCGCGATTGCCCAACCAGAAATGATTGGGCAAAGGAGGTAAGAACCTCGGCCCTGTCCGCCGGGAGCCGTGCTCTGGCTCGAAGAGAGTCGAGCTCTGCCCCGATGAACAGGATCACCTGCTTCCGGCTCGAGTTCCGACTTGGCCTCGTTGATGAGAAGGCCGACTTGAGAGCAAACCTGGAGGGCCAGATCTCTGGACCGCTCCACCTCCCGTCTGGAGGGGGCTGCTATCAGCCAATCGTCCAGGTAAGGGTACACCCGGACCCCTCGGCGCCGCAGGAATGCTGTCACCACTGCCATGCATTTGGTGAAGACCCTGGGAGCTGGAGATAAGCCGAAGGGCATGGCTCGGAACTCGAAGAGGGATCCCTCCACTCGAAAGCGGAGGAATCTCCGATGTGACGGACGGATAGGGACGTGAAAGAACGCGTCCTGTAGGTCCAGAGAGCAGAACCACACGCCGTGTTCCAGAGATGGTATTATCTGCGCCAGAGTGACCATCCTGAAGGTTCGAGACCTTAGGAACTTGTTCAGGTCGTGTAGGTCGAGAATGGGGCGCCAGCCCCCCGTCCGTTTCGGAACCAGGAAATACCTGGACACGAACCCCGGGTCTGAAGGGGGGTCCTCTACCTCCCGTGATCACCTCCTTTTGGAGGAGGAGAGCGATGTCGGCTCGGCGAGCCGCCAGTGAGGCTGCGGACCCCGAGGCCCCCCGAGGTGCGACGGCTCTGAAGGGCGGGGCCTGCTCGAATTCCAGAGGTAGGCCTTTTCCCACCACCTCCAGTACCCACCTGTCCGTGGTAACAGCGGACCAGGCGGAAAGGAAGTGTCTGAGTCGTCCCCCCGGGGGAACCAGGGGTGAGGTGACAGGGATGGGGGCGACACCCCTCAGCCCGTCACTGGGCAGGCTTGGAGGAAGGACCGGCCGAGGGACCACCTGGGCCTTTTCCTCCCTGCTTCCTGTTGGAGGAAGCCGACGGCTTGGGTTTGGGATGCCAAGCTCGAGCCTGCTGGCCCTGGCGTTGCTGGGCAGGCGCGCCCCGCGGCCAGAAGGATGAAAGGGCTTAGGCTGTGGCTTGCGGCCTTTGTCCTTCTGGGCGGAAGAGACCGAGTCCAAGGTAGCACTGGACTTCTCGATCTTCTGCAGGTGACCTTCCACCCCAGGGCCGAAGAGGTCAGTCCCAAAAAGGGAACATCCGCCAACTTGTGCTGGGTATCCGAGGTAAGAGGTGGATATCCTCAGCCAAGCCCGATGACGCATGGCCACTGCGGCCTCCACAGACCTGGCACATGAGTCCCCGATGTCTAACGCAGTCTGAAGCTGCTGTTTTGCCACTGCCCTGCCCTGGTCCCGCACCTGCCTGACCGTAGTCTGCAGATCTGCGGGAAGATGAGGGACAACCTCATCCAGGGAGCCCAACAGGGCGTGAGAAAAATGTGCCATGAGGACGGCCGAACTGGCCTGACGAAGGCCGAGAGGGGACGCAGCATAGACTTTTCGCCCGGCATAATCCAATTTCTTGGATTCCTTGTCGGGAGGTTTGTCTACATCCCTGGCGCCCCAGCACGCGGAAAACGCTTATCGGTAACCAACACCCGGCCGAGGGTGTTCCAAAACCAGACAGGGAACCGGTAGGGACTGCATACTTCCTGGCCATCCTGGCCGGGCGCAGGGCAGGAAGCAGGACGCTGCCAAGTTCCAAGGCTGGACCCACTATGGCTTCGGCCACGGAAGGCCTCCGGTAGAATCCCCTGGTCAGAATCTCAGTGCGGGGATACTGGGCCCGTTTAAACGGTTCGAGCTTCATCCCGGTGGACTCCGAGATGAGTCGAAGCAACCCTAAGAAGGACGAAGGGCTATCGTCCACTGACTGCCCTCCCGAGGACTCCAAGTCCATGCGCTTGGAGAAGAGGGAGGAACCATCATCGGACTCAGAAGAGTCCTCAAAGAGCTGCCTCGGGCCTGAGCCACCCTCCACCTGCCGAGGTTTATCGGGAGTGAGGGTGACAGACAGCCTATGGGGCAAACCCAAGGCCGAACGAGAATTTTTGGTCGGAGCCCCAACTAATGGCTGTGGAGGTGGAGGTTCCACCAGAATCGGTGGGGCAGCTGGAATTGGCCGAACAACTGGCCTGGGAACAGGCCCTTGGCTACAGTGAGGGGTTGTTTCAGCCGCTCGTGACAAGCCACTTAATGGCGGGAAGGCGACTGGTCGACTGTTCCGTCAAAGGAGCTGTTGCCACAAGAGTTCCTCGTGACTTCTGACGCAACTTCGCGACGCAAGCCTCCCTTGTCCGAGGAAGAGGAAGAGCAGCGCGGTGCCGAGACTGAGACCCAGGCGCAGGATCGGGTTGGACCGCGAGGATGTCCGAGACAGAGACCGAGAGTCTCGACTAGGCCGAGGAAGGCGAGGAGAAGTGTTGGAAATCGGCACTCCCCTCGGCTCGGACGATCCCACCGAAGGCTCCGGAACCAGAGGCACAGACGAGCCGACGGGATCCTCAACTCCCACCGGGGAACCGGGAGAGGGGATTCTCAGCTTCTCCAGCCGACAACCCGTCTAACTGGTCGAGAAAAATCTCGACTGCGTCGCCGGGAGTCTCGGTCAACTGGCCTGACGGGACACCGTGAAGCCAGTGGCCGAAGCTGAGGGATTGACCGAAGTCGACTGTCGACAAGGGGAGGAGGATCTTTCCCACTCCCAAAAGCGTCGATGGAGAGACTTACTTTTGCTCTTTTTGGACCTGGAAAAAGGTCCCGAAGAAGATGGACCCTCACCTTTCGTTGAGAGGGTCAGACAAAGCTCATAAAAGAAGCGGTCACGAGGCACGAGAAAGCAGGACAAATGCCAGCGAGGTAGAAGCAGCCCGCCGCCGCCTCTTCGAGGGCCATCATCTGCTCGAGCGATCACGAAGCCCGCCGCTGCGGACACCGCCAACCGGCCTCTTTAGATTTCACCGTGGAATTCTTTTCTCGGGCGCCCAGTTGTAAATGGGCAGCACGGTCTTCAAGGACGTAGGCCGAAAAAGAAGAGCACAAGTCGCAGGCCTGCGGGTCGTGCTCAAGGCCCAGGCAGTAGACGCACGTGGAGTACGGATCCGTCCTAGACATCTTCTGCCCGCAAGGGCACCTCCGGAAACCGGGAGTCGATCTGTCCATCGCAGCCGCAAGGAGAAGAAGACCGAAGTCTTTTTAGCAAAAACCTTTTTGATTTCGAACTTTCGAAGAATTAGGAACCAGTCTTAATCGCAGAGTGTTAAGGAGGGAACCTGAGCTTCCAAGCGGTAAGGAAGATCTAGACTGTAGAGCTATCAGAAGCTGAGTCCAGAATGGCTAGATGACGAGGTAGGACCAGAAAATATGCCCATGAGTTACTGGAGTTGTGCCACAACCCCTCCAACATTGTGCCCCATAAGTAGTGTTGAAATTAGCCTCTATTTCAGGTGTACAAAGAAAGCAGATAATAGTCTTCCAGGAAAACTCCCTCCAGTAGTGTGAGGAGGTTGGTTTATGAATGTGGGATAAAAATAGGTTACCAACTGTAAAGTACAGTTACGTAAGAACTTACTGTAACAGTAGATCATCAAGAGAAGTTCTTGCAGCAGGTAACACACATAGGACTGAAGCCGGCAGGTGGCAGGACCCCACAGAAAACTTCTAGCTAGCAGTCAATGGCAGGGACCGCTCTCGACATCGGCACGCCCGCGACGTCACGTATAGTATAAAGGGAGGGTGGTCCCCAGAGTCCCTCAGTTCTCACACTGGAGAGACTGGCATCGAGGATGGAAGGTGATCAGGAACAGAGAATCAAGGCGAATACCACATAGAGCAATCATAACGTTGCCAATGCAAACCAGGTTCAGAAAACAGTCTCCTAGAGGGAAGGTAGGTGGGAAGCCATACCTGCTGCAAGAGCTTCTCTCGAAGATCTACTGTTACAGTAAGTTTTTACGTAACTGTACTATCTTACTTCAGGAGTCAGTTCTTGCAGCAGGTAACACATGTAGGACTGAGTCCCGAGCAGTAAAGGAGGTTCAGTCTAGTCTTGGGTGGAGGAAGCAGAAAACATGCATAGGAGAGTGCCTTCAGGAAAGGAGTCCCTACCGAACCACAAGGCTGAAGCCCGCCCTGTGTCTGGAGGCAATGTTGAGACTGTAGAGTCTGATGAAAGTAGGAACAGAATTCCATGTGGCTGCTGCACAAATATCAGCCGCAGACACATTACAAAGAGCGGCAAAAGAGGCCGCTACTCCGCTCGTAGAGTGACCCTTCACCAAGCCCGGCAAAGGTTTCTCATACTTCTGAGAACAAAATGAAATGCAGTCAACAAGCCATTTAAAGAGGGTCTGTTTGGCTACAGGAGCCCACTAGACCCTGGGGGCAAAGGAAACAAAAAAGCTGGTCAAAACATCTGAATTCTCTTGTTCTGGAGAGATAAAAATGCAAAATGTGATGAACATCTAGAGTGTGGTGAAGTGCCTCCCCCCAGTTTGAGTATTCAGGGTCATATACTGGGAAGTATATGTCCTGATTCAGAGTCAACTCGGACACCACCTTCGGTAAAAACTTAGAATTCATCCTCAAGGCCACCCGGTCCTTGTGAAACACCAAATAAGGCTCCTTACATAGCAGGGCCTGAAGCTCGTAAATTCTTCGAGCAGAAGTAACAGCAACTAAAAATAGTGCTTTTCAGGAAAGAAAGCGAGGCCCGCAATCTGTGGCTGGCTCAAAAGGGTGTAAAGATAAGCTTTTCCAATAAGAAAAGCAAGTCCCAAGGAGTATGGGGGCCCTGATGGTGGGGCTTCATGGAGAATGCCCCACAGAAAAGTGTGGGCTACATCTAACTGTGCCACAGTTCTGCCTTGAACAGGGGTATGGTAGGCAGAGATGGCCGACAGATGCACTTTGATGGACAAGTAGCCCAACCCCGAGTCCGAGAGCAACAACATGTACTCGAGGATCGAGGTCACCGGACAAACCAAGGGATCAAAACAGCGGGCAGTAGCCCAGAGGCAAAAGCGCTTCCACTTCATGACGTAAGTGGCTCTGGAGCAAGGTTTCCTAGTGGGCACCAGAACACTGGCAACCCTGTCCGAGACCCCAAAGAATGACTTGGCTAGGTCCTCAGGAGGCACGCACGGAGGTGCAAAAACTGAAGGTTTGGATGAACCAAGGTCTTGTCGTCCTGGGAAAGCAAGTGAGTGCTCAGTGGCAGGGGAATCGGGGTTCGGCAGCCAGTTGCTGCAGCAGTGGATACCAAAGCTGTCGTGGCCACAGCGGGGCCACAAGGATCATTGCTGCTCATTCCGCTTGCAACTTGAGAAGTACCTTCTTTTTATCATGACATTTTTTTTTTGTTTAGTTGTTTAACCAGGAGTAGCACACCAAGCTGAAAGCTTTTTTACAGGAGTGACCTGGGAGCACAGGGAAGATAAGTGACTTGCTCAGGGTCGCACAGTATGCAAGTGGAAGCTGTGGGATTCAAACCCAGGTCTGGTCTGCTGGATGTCACCAGATTTGCAGCTAAGAGCCTTAAACCACTGCGCTATACTGCCTCATTATTTGTCCACTCCTCCACGGACCTGGCAGGGGCATCCTCAGGCCCATCGGGGCCATCATGGATCCTGCCGGGTCCTGGTACTTTTCCTCCATTTTTCTCCCCTGTCCCCGCGCCTGTGTATTGGGTGCAGCAGTCATCTCCGCCTCCGCGGAGACAACCAAGCACACTTGGGTGCGGGTTGAACCCCTTCTTTGTGGGGGTGCGCTGATGAGCAGCTAGCTGGATAGACGTGCCTGGTTGTTGCTCCATTCTAACGGTTGGTAAAAGTCATAAAAGTACCCCTTAAAATTATTATTTATACGCAGCGTTCGGCAGAAATAGATGCAGGAAGGAGCCATGGAGGAGTATTTGACGCCAAATCCAGGAAGAGCCAACGTCTGGCTGGCAAAGCAGGGAAGAAGTCATCGGCCACTCCTGTGGGTGAAAGCGCGGGCATTATTTCACTCTCGATGGCGGAAATTAGTGAGTTAGGCCGCGAGGTGACTGGGCAAGTGATTGCGGCAATGGAACCTAGGCTACTGAAGCTTGAAAGTAAAATTGAACTGAAATTGCAGGAAGTCCTGGAACAACAAACGTTGCACAGTAATAGAACTGGAGAGGTAGAGGATCGTATATCCAGGCTGGAAGACGAGACTATGGAGGTTCCTGGGCAAGTGGCACTGCTACAAAAAGAGCTGGATGACTTGAAGGAGGCATTTGATTATCAGTAAAATTATCACAGATGCCTCAATTTGCACCTTAGGGGTCTTCCAGAGGGGGCAGAAAAGGGGGATATGTTGAAATTCTGTGCCCAAATTCTGCCGGAGTTGCTGCGACTGCATCCAAAAAATGGGCGACTGAAGCTAGAGCGAGCCCACAGGAGATCAGTCCCTGAGGCAAGTAATTATGCGATTTCATGCATTCCAGGATCGAGAATCGATTTTAAAGGCCTACCAAGAGAAAGAATCTCTGGAATTTGAGGGCACCAGGCTATATTTATCACAAGATTATTCACTCCGACTCCTAAAAAAGCGTAAGCTGTTTAATCCACTAATGGCACAGCTTAGAAGCCTCAAAGTAGAGACCTTCCTGATCTACCCGGCTGTTCTCAAAATTCGGCATGAGGGAGCGACATTCTCCTTTTGGGAGCTCCCTAAGGCTGAACAATTTGTGAAGGACTTACAGAAGAAACTGGCTAAATGAAGAAGCGGGTTCGGGTTCGACGGTGAAGCTGTTTCTCCGATCTGTGGCTGAACACTTTGGCCCGCAAGGGGCTTGGCACTCTTAAAGGGACACTGTCAACCCCCTTAGGTCTCAGTGCCCCTAGTTTAAAAAACATATTTTATGATTGCCAACATTCAGTAAAGATTGTTGATGTAGCTGGTAGTTTTATTCTGACTCTGATTTTCTTTAAAAAAGTAAAAACAGACTGCTCAACTTGCTGGTGTTATGACACCAAAACAGGTTTGTTTACATGCCTTGATCAACTCAAAATGCATCTTTCCTGGACTTAGGAACACCCACAAAACAGTCTAGCCCCTCATGATGCAGTGGGAGTTCAGGAGGCTACTACCTTATGAGTGACTGCATTGTTTGGGTGTATTTCTAATGCTCAGGAAGTCTGCAGTAAGAACAGAACCAGGATTGTAAACAAAAACAAGGCTGTTTATTAATATACATTGCCCTGCATTTCAGTTCTACTAAACAAGGAGACAGACGAAATAAACAGCAACATCAGTGAATTTTAGAGAGGGTAAACAATCATAAAATGCAAAGAAAGCACAGCAGTTGGACCACAGTGGGCTCAGGGAGGGTGAGGATGGTGGAACAGAGGCACACCCAGTCAGTTGTTCCACTCCACAATCCATACACCATTCTGAGGGAGCACAGCTCCCCTATGGATGCACCCACAGAGAAGATTAAAGAAGCTGAGGACACATGTCACAAGGGAGGCCCACAGGAAGTAGGCAGAGGACACCACAAGGAAAGGAAGCAGCTCCTGGTGGGCGACTCAATTATTAGGGGGATAGAACTGAGGGGAGCAGGGAAAACTGAAGTAAGGTGCCTGCCTGGTGCCATGGCTTGAGGGACAGGAAGCGATTCTCAGGATCATGAGAACAGCTGCACGGGAGTCTGAGCTGGACGTCATTGTCCACCTAGGGACAAATGACTTGGCTCAACATGAGATTAGAGGCAGTGCAGAAGGACTTTGTAAGAACTGGGAGGGGCCTAAGACAAGTAGCACACACAGTAGCCTTCTCAGAGGTGCTGCCTGTCAATGGCATGAGTGAGGCGGGGTATTTTGCACCATGCAGTTTAATGAATGGTTGAAAAATGGTGTGGAACACAGGGTTTGGCTTCATTGGCGACTGGGGTTCCACCTGAGGGACACCAGCCTATACTGGCAGGATGGTCTGCATCTGTCCAGGAAGGGAACAAGTCTTTTGAGCAATCGGTTTAAATGCTTCATTGGCAAGCTTTAAAACTAGTCAAGGGGGGAGGCACTGATAAGCAGCAGAAAATTCCCAGCCTCTCCCTACAAAACAGGGTACTAAATGAGAAAAAGACCAAGATAGAAAGGTCAGTAGGGGATGCTGCAACTGAAGGTAAAGCCATCAAAAAATGGAAAGCAATGAGTACCAATGCCCGTAGTCTGAGTTACAAGCTTCCTGAATTAGTGGCCTTGATGGAGGAGGAACATCTGGATATCGTGGCAGTCACAGAAACATGGTTCACACAAAACCATGACTAGGATGTAAACATACCAGGATACACCATCTACAGGAGGGACAGAGAGGGTAATAGAGGAGGAGGAGTAGCTCTTTACATAAGGGAAGGAATCAAAGCAGCAGAACAAAAGGGAAAACAGGGAGGAGAAGAAGCACTGTGGGTAAATTTGAGACCGGCAATGGCACCACAATCCGCATGGGGTTATATACAGACCCCTCTTCTCAGGGAAGAAATGGACAAGGAAATGATAGAAAGTATACTTAGTAAGGCAGAAAAGGAGATATTGCTGATGGGCGATCTGAATATGCCAGATGTTAACTGGAGTGCAGTTGCAGCAGCCACTTCAAAGAGTGGGGTTATTCTAGATGCCCTACAGGGGGCATGCCTTAGACAACTAGTATTGGAGTCCACTCGAGAGGGAGCAATCTTAGACCTGGTTCTCTCAAATGGAGAAGAAGAGAGGATCACAGATATAGAAGTGGGTAGCCATCTGGGAACTAGCGACCATCGAACAGTATGGTTCACAATAAACACAGCAATACAGTCAAGCCATACAAAGGCAAAGGTACTGGACTTTAGGAGGGCTGACTTTGCAAAATGGGTGAGTGCCTAAGGAATGCACTAGCAAATGGGCAGGAAGGAGGGTGGAAGAACAATGGGGAATAATAAAAACGCCATCACAGAGGTAACTAGCCTTTGTGTGAAGCAAATAAACAAAACTAAACGATGTAAGAAACCACTATGGTTCTCAAAGGAAGTGGCAGTGAAGGTTCAAGAGAAAAAGAAAGCTTTCAGGAAGTACAAGGAATCACAGAAGGAGCAGGACAGAGAACTGTATCAGTTAAAGGAAAAGGAAGCTGGGAAGGCAGTCAGAACAGCAAGGCCCAAACTGAGGAAAGATAGCCAACTCAGTTAAGAAGGGGATAAAACCTTTATAGGTACATCAGGGAGCGAAGGAAGACCAAGGGAGGGAGTAGTGAGGCTTAATGGGGGAGGCAGAGGGTGACTGTGAAAAGGCAGAGATACTAAACAAATATTTTGGTCTGTATTTACAAAGGAAGAAGGAGGTACCTAAAACAAACAGTAGAAACACTCTGGATACAGAAGTTGATACCAGCCCATTTACAGAAGAAAGGGTTCTGAAAGAACTCTTAAAACTGAAGGTGGACAAAGCAATGGGGCCTGATGGGATTCATCCCAGAATTCTAAAAGAACTAAGAGGATTAGTGACACCACTGACTACCCTGTTTAACAAATCATGGGAGGATGGGGTGGTACCCGAGACTGGAGGAGGGCAGATGTGATTCCCTTCACAAAAGTGGAGCAAGGCAGAAGCAGGAAACTACAGACCTGTTAGTTTAACCTCAGTGGTAGGGAAAATGATGGAATCACTCTGAAGGAAAGAATTGTCCGAGTATCTAGAGGCCAGAGGGCACAGGACCCAAGGCAGCATGGATTCACAGCGGGAAGGTCATGCCAGACAAATCTGATAGATTTCTTGACTGGGTGACCAAAGTAGTAGATCAGAGAGGGCTGTGGACATGGCCTACCTAGACTTTAGCAAGGCATTTGACACAGTCCCACACAAAAGATTAATACACAAGTTAGCTAGCCTGGGAGTGGGTCCCAAGATGACAGCCTGGGTAAAATTGGCTGGAGAATAGGACACAGAAGTAATAGTAAATGGAGTCCACTCTGAAGAAAGGGGGTTACTAGTGGGGCACCACAGGGTTCAATATTAGATCGGTCCTCTTCAATGTCTTTATAAGCGATTACTGCAGAGGGACTGGAAGGAAAAGTATGTCTCTTTGCAGATGACACAAAGATCTGCAACAGAGTTTGATGCACAAGGTGGGTGGAAAGGATGAAAAGGGACTTGGCAAGGTTAGAGGAATGGTCAAATGTATGGCAGCTTAGATTCAATGCTAAGAAGTGCAAGGTAATGCACCTGGGAAACAAAACCAGGGAAGAGTACCCAATTGGGGTGAGATACTAACAACAACAAAAATGGAAAGGGACCTAGGGTAGTCATATCAGATGACCTAAAGGTGGGCAAGCAATGTGAGAGGGCAGCAAGGAGGGTTGGGGGATACTGGGATGCATAGGAGAGGCATCACCAGTAGAAAACAGGAAGTTATTATCCTCTGTACAGACAGCTGGTCAGACCCCATCTGGAGTACTGTGTGCAGTTCTGGAGACCCAGTCTTCGCAAAGACATAGACAGGATGGAAGCTGTCCAGAGGAGGGCAACTAAAATGGTGCAGGGTCTGCACAGGAAGACATATGAAGAAAGACTTAAGGAGCTTAATATGTATAGCCTCGAGGAAAGGAGGGAGAGGGGGGACATGATAGAAACTTTCAAGTACCTCAAGGGAATCAACAAAGTCCAAGAGGGTAGCATCTTTCAAAAAAAGAGGTGTGCAAGAACAAGGGGGCACAATCTGAAGATGGGAGGGGGGCTCAGAGGTAATTTAAGGAAGTATTTTTACAGAGAGGGTTGTGGATGCATGGAACGGCCTTCCGGAGGAGGTTGTGGAGTCAAAAACAGTGGTGGAATTCAAGCATGCATGGGACAGTCATAAGGCAATTCTAGGGGTTGGGGGTAGAAAGAAGTAGGCTGCTGGTTAACTAGGATCTGCAGCTTATCCAGTAGGCAGGGAAATGGGCAGACTGGGTGGGCCAAGCGGTCCTTATCTGCCGTCAAATTCTATGTTAATATGATGAAAAACAGGTTGACAGTGTCCCTTTAAAGTTAACTGTTTCTCTTTCCATTTTTATTATTTTTGTTTCTCCCTTCCCCTGTTTCTGTACTGACATGTCGCTCTTTTTGGCTCTGAGGGTTGGGTGAATACATTAACATCCTGCATTGGGAGTGTGAGGGCATTCAGCAAGCGATAGTGCACCATTGATGAACTTGCCCCAGTGGACTGAGAAACTTTAGGACTGTCTTGGGGAGAGGATGAATGCCTGATGGTCCTAAATGTATGGAGTAGGATGTGAACCTCAGTAAGGACCTATGTGGACGGGCTCCTGAGGGAATGAGCGAAAAACAGATAAGATGAGGGCGGGGGCTTGGCGTGTGTGTGTAGTGGCGCAGCCTGCTTCCCTCCTCGAGCTGTGTGGAACCTCCAAAGTTTCTGGATACGCGTGCCCTCCGAAGAGACTAATAGTGGATGCCAGAAGAGAATGTGTGGGAGGGAGATGGGCCAGGGAGTGCTGAGTTACGTGGAGTGTAACCATTTTACTTTATGCAGGGTGTGTATATGGGCCAAAGGTGGAGGGTAGAGGGGTTCTTTGCAATTTTAATCACATTTTTGTGAAGGGGTAAATGCTGGCGCTGACTGTTGTTGGAGTAGCAGGCAATTTATCCATGGAGGGTTTAACGAAACGCATGCTAGGGCAGCAATTGGTGTTGACAATAAGGTATATAGGGTGGGTGGATGTTTTCTCATTTGGTTTGGGTGGGGGGTGGAAGGATGGTGGCTGAGGGTGGGGGGGAGGAATGCTATTAATCAAGTTGGGGACGAAATAAGGTGGGGTGGGGAAAGGGGGTCTAACGCTTATTGTTACATATTGTATACAGTTCACTGCTTCATGTGCGATGCATTCTATGATGGGTACAGATTACTACAGAGTCCAGGCAATTACATTCATGGTATGAAACTCGGATGTATGGGCTGGAGAAAGTGAAGGACAGGGATCGAGGCAGGATACACTATAGCTAATTCACAGGAGCTGATGGTGGTCTCTTGGAATGTGCGAGGGGTTACTAACCTGGTCAAACATACAACACTATTGGCGGCACTTAAAAGAGGGGGGACACAGGTCGCACTACTCCAGGAGACCCATCTGTCGGATGTGGAGCATGCTAAGCTGGTACGTGGCTGGGTAGATAAATGCTTTGCAGCCTCGTATGCTGCTCGCAAAAGAGGGGTTGCCATTCTTTTACATAGGCATTTGTCGGTGGAAGTCAAGAGAGTGGTGGGAGACCACCGAAATGGGCGATATGTTTTCATAGTGGGGCAACTATTTGGGGAATTAGTTACTTTTGGTAGTGTTTATGCCCCTGCCGTATATGACCCTCATTTTTTCCCTGCACTCCTGGATCTACTTACTAAAGAACAGTTCCCAGGGCTTGTTATGGGTGGGGATTTGAATAGTACAATGGATCTGGTACTGGACCACTCCAAAAGCGGGGGGAGGACTGAGGTACTGGGTCAGTGGCAGGAGGGTGTGGCAGATACAGACCTGGTGGATAGCTGGTGGATGTTGAACCCAGGGGATAGAGAATACACTTTTTTCTCTAGTCCTCATGGGACATGGTCCAGAATCGACTATATTTTCCTACCACGGGGTTGGCATAAGAGAGTGGTGGATATAGCCCATAGTCCTATTCATGAGTCAGACCATGCTATGGTCATAGGATGGATTCAGATGCGGATAGTTAGAGACTCCTGTCCCCAGTGGAAATTTCCATCGTACATGCTTTCAAACCAGGAGTTTAGGGAATACATGGTAAACCAACGGCAATGGGGTACAAGGAAACCAATGAGGGAACCGAGGTCTCAAAAGCTATATATTGGGATGCGAGCAAGGCCTTCATGAGGGGTGCCATTATAGCATATATGGCCAAACACAGGAGGGAGAAGCATGAAAAGTGGCAGGGACTGGAGAGGAAGCTGAAAGATTTGGAAAAAAGAGGGCATCCCAGGAGAGCGGGGTAGTGCAATTATTAATGATTACCAGGGAGGCATTGAATGCTTTGGTTAGAAGTGAGGCCACGACATCCTGGTTCTACTGCAGGCGGCAAACGCTTGAATGATCTAATAAACCCGTTCCCCTTCTTGTGCGACTTATGAAGGGAGGTAAATGCCCTACTCGAATAACAGGTATAAGGGGGACAGGGATGGGTAGTGTAGAGAGAACCCCAGAGGATAAGGAGTACTTTCCGGAATTTTTATAAGCAGTTATACAAGGCTGGATGCCAGGGCAAGGGACAATTGATGAAGGACTTTTTGGATAAGGTGCAACTTCCCAGGCTCTTGTCCACCCAGAGATAGAGAGATTAAACCAACCTATAAGGAAAGAAGAGGTAATTAAAGCCATAGAGAGATTGCAGCGGGGTAAGGCAAGTGGCCCTGATGGATTCCCTGTGGAATACTACAAACCTTTGGTGGGGCAGACGGCGGAGGTGTTAAGTGGGCTGATGCAGCTGGGGGAGGAAGGGGAGTGCCCACATCTGCCGACTACCTGTTTTGATGCCCTGATCTGTTTAATACCTAAACCAGGTAAAGATGAGTTGAAATGTGCCTCTTATAGGCCGATACCACTTTTAAATTGTGATCTTAAAATCATAGCTAGAGTGCTGGCCACGAGGCTGGAGGATTACCTACCTGTGCCGATTCACCCAGACCCTACCGGTTTCATAAAGGGGAGATTCTCCTATCATAATATGAGAAGGTTGCTTAATGTGATATGGAGAGCAGGACAAACAGAGGAAAAGACGTATATCATTTCTATGGACGCTGAAAAAGTGTTCGATAGGGTGGAATGGAAGTACCTCTTTGAGGTGTTAAGCCGGTTTGGTCTGGGTGAATCATATGTACAGTGGGTACAAGGTATGTATTGGGCCCCCAAGACCCGGATTTTGGTTAATGGAGTGCCCACGAATGCTTTGAATCTGGAAAGGGGGACGAAGCAGGGTTGCCCCCTCCTCTGCTGTTCGCACTGGCATTAGAGCCACTGGCTATAGCACTTCGGCAGTGCCCAGAGTTTCACGGGGTAGAAGGGGCTAGGGGTACTATACATAAAGTTGCTCTTTATGTGGATGACATGCTTCTATTTGTTAAGTACCTGCAGACTTCTATGCCACCTTTTTTGGAGATAATAGATACCTTTGCGGCGTTTTCTGGTTATAAAATAAACCTTAGTAAATCGGAATTGATGTGCTTTCCTAAGAAGGAGAAGGAGGATGAGCAGTGGGGTTTGCAGGGGAAGTATAAGACTATCACTTATCTGGGTATTACAGTGGGCAGGACAATTGGAGCACTGTATGGGTTAAATTACACACCCTTACTTAAAAAGTAGAGGCAGACCTGAGGCGGTGGATGCAGCTCTCAGTTTCATGGTTAGGTCGTATCAATTTGATAAAAATAAATGTCTTGCCAAGAATCTTATATCCCATGCAGATGATACCGGAGGGTTTGTTAAGAAGGGATGTTCAGCGGATTGAGAAAGCATTTACTAAAATTATATGGTGAGAAAAGCATCCGAGAGCTTGTTTACAGAGATTGAAAGCTGTAACAAGTACGGGGGCGCTAACTTTCCGAATTTGTGGAACTATTATTTGTCAATACAGCAACGCTATGTGGCGGATTGGGTGCATAGACCTGCTGTGGCCAGTTGGGTGGATTTAGAGCAATGGGCTGTCTGGGTCATCTTCCGGCCTACTTGCATAGTAAGTGCCTCAAAGCATATTCTACTCAGGGCGGGGGCAACCCATTGGCAAAGTCAGTGTTAGAGGCCTGGAATCACCTCAGGAAAAAAGGGGGTATTTGTAGAAGGGAGACCCTGCTTTTGCCCGTGGCAGATAATCCTTCTTTTCTTCCGGGGCTGGAGGACAGAGGCTTTAAAAAGTGGGAGAACAAGGGAGTCCAGAGTATAGGGGATTTGGTTAAGCAGGGAACCCTGTGCCAGTTGGGGGATATTGTTCAGGGGTTTGGATTACAGGGACAACAAGTACTCCAATATCTTCAGCTTAGGGCATTTGTGTCAAAAATGGATAGGGAAGGGGAGCAAGTACAGAACTAATGGACGATAGACACACTGATATATCTTGCACAGAAAGACCCTAAGGGTTTTATTAGAAAGGCTGCAAAAGTAGGGAAACGGGACTACCCAGACTATACTCAGAAAACAAGAATATTGTGGGAGACAGACATAGGGAGTGAAATTGCAGAGGGTAATTGGCAATTACTGTTAGAAGGGCATAAGGGACTCTTAGTGTGCAACATATTCAAAGAAGCCTTCTATAAATTCTTGCATAGGCTTTATTATCCCCCCGGCGGCAGTCCATAGGGCATACCCGACTGTATCTCCTCTCTGTGGTAGGTGTGGAAGAGAGAGAGGGACGTATATGCACTGTTTCTGGTCATGCAGAGTTCTTCAGACCTTTTGGGGTGAAGTAATTGGGGAGGTTAGTAAAATGGCAGGCTGCCCTTTGCGGGTAGAACCTATTGTAGGCCTATTCGGTATGGTTCCAGGAAAGGAGGGAGAATGGGAGCCATTACCACGGTGGATAAGGGTAGTACTAATGTTGGCGAGGCACTGCATACAAAATACCTGGGTCGCCTATGTAACACCTTCCACTACGCAATGGGTAGGCTTATCCTGCAGACACTGGCCCTGGAAAGATTGTCCCTCATGCTCAAGAACAGGGGAGGATCCTTCTATAGGGAATGGGCTCCCTTCCTAGCACCACTTAGTGGAGAAGAGGAGATCACATTATGGATGGGATTGGAATAGGGAGATGCAGGGTGATTAGAGACCTATAGATTAATGGCTGCAGATAAATTTTGGGAAGAATGGATTCGAAATGTAAATGAAATGGTACCTGGAAGAACTGGACTGGGTTAAATATAATTAAGGTATTGTTAATTTATTAATAACTGTATTTGTAATGCCATATGGAATGCATCTGTTTGTTGTGTGTCTGTTAGACATGTTGTTGTTGTGTATTTTGTTTTTAAAATTTTTGAAATTAATAAAAAGATTATGCAAAAAAAAAAGAACCCCTTCTTGTGCTGATGCACGCAGCACACAAGCCTCCCACCCTGAGGAAGGAGAGCAGTCCTCCGGACACTCAGTCCTTACCTACCCCAGCTGATCCCCGAATGACTCGAGTCTGTTCCTGAACCCAGGTCACCAGTGTGGCGTCCAGCGCCTCAACCCTCAGTGCCACCGGGCTAGCCTTGAAAAGTACCTTCTGAAGGAGCGGGAAGGGGTGGGGAAGCATAAAGGATCCTCCTTCTCCATGAGAGGGACAATGTGTCTTGCCAGAAAACTCCAGGCCCTGGATCTAGGGAGCAAAAACTGGGCAACTTTGCACTGGTAGGGGATGCAAAGAGGTCGCGCTCTGGCCTGCTCCATCTGTCAAAGAGATTGTCAACGACAGACTACAGAAGGGCTCATTTGTGTGCTCTGGACCAAGTCCGGCTGACAGCATCAGCCAGGGTGTTTTGAATCCCTGGAACATGAACCACCAAAACCTCTAGGTGGTGGGATATAGCCCAGTTCCAGACCTGCAATGTTTCCCGACAAGGGGTGTAAGAGTGAGTGCCACCTTGCTTGTTGAGGTAAAACACCACTGCCATATTATCTGTCTGGATAAGGAGGTGACCTGGGTGGAGCACCGTGCTCAAAACCCATAGGGCGTAGAAGGATTGCTCTCATTTCCAGAATATTTATGTGGAGAGACTCCTCGGCCGCAGACCAGGTGTCCCGTGTCCTGTGGATGCCCAGATGTACAACCCAACCTATGCCTGAGGCATCTGAAGTTAAGACTTGATCTGGAGCTGTTCTTTGAGAAGACATCTCCACTGCGGGGAGGGGGGGATGTCATCCACCAGCTGAGCTCTCGACGAACCAGTTCTGATACAGAGACTGGCTAGTCCAAATCATCCCATCTTTGATCCCACTGGACTTGCAGAGTCCACTGAATCATCCTCATATGCAGTCTGGCTAGAGGGACTGTTACAATGGATGCAGCCATACAGCGTAGAAGCTGGAGCAGCGTCCTGGCTGGGACCATTGGAAGAGATGAGACGTAGTGTGCTAAGCCTCGAAGGGGAAGTGCCCCGTCCTGTGGCAAGAAGGCCTTCCCTTGAGTGGTATCGAACAGCGCTGTGATAAACTTGAGGGACTGGGTCAGGACCAGGGAGGACTCTGGTGCGTTGATGATGCTACCCAGCTCTCCAAAGAGAGAACAGGTTTCCTGAATCATGTGCCTCAGCTGCTCGCTGGATGGAGCCGTCAAGAGCCAGTTGTCCAGGTAAGGGAAAACATAGTGCCCTTTCCTTTGGTGGGCCACTGCTACCATTGCCAGGCATTTGGTACAAATCCTTGGGGCCGAAGGGTAATGCCCTGAACTGGTAATGCCTCCCTTGGAACTGGAATCTGAGAAACCTCCTGTGAGGCTTGGCCACTAGGATGTGGAGATAGGCATCCTGCATGTCCAGTGACACCAGCCAATCCCTTTGATGGATCATGGGTACCAAACCATGTAGAGTGACCATCCAGAACTGCTTGTATTCCACAAACTGGTTGAGGTTGCTGAGGTCCAAGATGGGGCACATGTCCCTGGTCTTTTTGGGCACTAGGAAAAAATGTGAATAGAAGCCCGTGCCCCTCTGAGATGGAGGTGCAGGCTCTATGGCTCTTTTGAGCAAGAGTGCCTGAATCTCTGCTTGGATGAGCCTGGCGTGAGCCGGGGAACAGTGGGAGGGAAAGGGGGGCTGTCCAGTGGCATATGGGCGAACTCTATCGAGTGTCCGTTGTCTATCATTTATAGGACCCACTGGTCTGAGGTGATCTCTCACCAGCCCCTGGTGTAGAGAGAAAAGAAGCCTCTGACTGCCTCACCTGTCAGGGTCATGGGGGGGGGGTCCAACAAGGAGTCAGGCAGTTGTGGGAGTGGGGAGAGTGGCTTGGGCTATTTTGGTGGCCCAAGAGGCAGATCCTGTGGTGCCTCTGGAGGGGCCTTTATGGCCGTAACCACCTCACTGAGGCTGAAAGTGAGCTTGCTGTCTCCCTCTCCCTTGAAAGCTTTCAAAAAGGCCTTTGCTTCGGTTTATTCATGGAATGCACTGACCAAACAGCCTTGCCAGAGTCCTGCAGTTTGGTGATGATCTTTTCAGAATCCTCACCAAAAAGAATGGAACCCTGGAAGGGTGCATCTAGGATGTTATTTTGCACATCCTGTGCAAAACCTAAGACCTGGAGCCATGAATGCCTGTGGACACACACTCCTGTGGCCATGGCCCTCGCTGTCATATCTGCCAAATCATAAGCTGACTGGAGGACATGCGTGCCCTTGTCTGAACCAGTTTGCAGAAGCTTTTCTAGCTCTGCTTTCTGAGGACAACTGGGGATCTCTTTCACAATGTCGATCCCTTGTTCCCATAGGGCATTCTAGAATTGTACCATATGGGTAAGGAAGTTGAGACTACGTATGGTACAGGTGGTGGAAGAGAAAACTTTCCACCCCATGGAATCTAGTTGCTTAGATTCTTTATCCAGGGACTGAGTATTGAGGTGTCTCAGCCTCTGGGACCTATCGTGGGCAGCCAAGATAACCACAGAGTCTGCCAAGGGTTGTTCTCCCAAAAAGTGTTGCTCCTTAGGAGCCCTGTAAAGGTGGTCCACCTTCTTGGGTATTGAGGCGGAGGTATGGAAGTGCTTCCAAGCCACTTTGGCGACATCCACAAAGGTATCCACTAAGGTGGGATGACCACCAGTTTTGGGTCCTTTTGGTGCAAATACAGTATCTGGCCAAGCAGAGTCTCTCTGGATCCAAGTTCTCTGTCTCCAATCCCATACTGGTTTGGATATGCTACATGATCTTCATGAAGGAGGGCCATCTGGCGGTGATTTGGAAGTATCCCTTGGGTATAAAGGGGACAAGATGAGGGCTCAGAGGATGATGAGTCTGAAGAACGGTCTGAGTCCACAGAGGAGGAGTACCACCAAGACCTGTTGCACCATCGCTTGTGCCTATGGCAGTCAGGGGAGCTGGAGGAACTTGGGCTCCTGGACCAAGATCTGCAGCGGCGCTTTCGTGGAGCCTTCCCTTGTCTTTACCCAATGGTGGGGTAGACTGTGTGCCCATGCCCTTGCCCGAAAATGGGTTGGGATCCATCAGAGTAGGGGCCCCTGTATCCGGAGGGGGCTCTTCAATCCATGGAAGTTTTGGAAGCAGGAGATACATCAGGATAGTCTCCCACCAATAGCCGAAAATGTCCTTCCTTATTTGTACTGGTTATTATATGTCTGTAAGTCAATGACTATATGTTTGTAACTAAAAATGATGACTGTTGCACACGCTGACATGGAACCTTTGTAAAAGAGCCTTGGCTCAAAGGTATTGTAATCCTAGATTGAAATAAATAAATAAATAAATCACTTGCGCACTTTATGTACAGAAGTGACTAGAACTCTTTGTTCTAGACTGTCAGTGACCTGATCCCATTGGACTTAAATGGTCCACTGAGGGATCCTCAGGTGTAGTCTGACCAAAGGTACTGTGACAACGGCTGCTAACATAAGGCCCAAGAGCCAAAGGAATGTCCTGGCTGAGATATACCGGCTGTCATGTACCAGCTTTGCCTGGGCAATCAGGCATTCAGCCCTGTCCAGGGGCAGGAAGGCTAAGCCCTGAGCTATGTCCATGATGGCTCTTATGTACTGCAGGCTTTGATAAGGTGTCAAGACAGACTCCGGTAAGTTGACAGTAACTCCCAGAGCATCGAACATCTGCCTCATTCAAGCTAAGGTGTGCAGGAGCTGATCCTTGGAGTGGGCTTCAAGGAGCCAGTCATCCAGGTAGGGAAAGACATGAGACCTGCCCTGCAAAGGGCTGCTGCCACCACTGCCAAGCATTCAGTAAAGACTCATGGCACAGAGGACAAGCCAAAGGGCAATACCCTGAATTGGCAGTGTTCCCCCTAGAACAGGAACCCCAAATATTTTATGTGAGGTTTGCAAATTTCAATATGAAGGTAGGCATCCTTCATGTCGAGGGAAAAGATTCAATCCCCTGCTTACAGCAGCAGCAGCAGGCTTGCAGTGTGACTATTCTGAACTTTTTGTACTCTATGAAGAAGTTCAGGTTCCTGTGATCTAGAATAGGCTGCATCTCCTCCACATTTGGGGATTAGAAAGCAGCACGAGTAGAACCCTGTGGTCTTTGTTCAAAGGGCACAGGCTCTATGGTCATCTTTTGAAGCAAAGTCTGAACTTCCTCAGAAGCAGAGGAAAGTGGTCTGATGGATAGTGAGTTAGCACTGGCAGATGATCTAGCAGTATGTCCAAAAGTTCCAGAGCATGACCTTGTGTTATGATTTCCAGAACCCAGGCAACTGTTGTCACCTCCTTCCACTGAGTTAAGTGAATGGGGAGATGACCCCCTACAACCACCCATGAAGGTAATGGTGGTTGGGGGTATACAAGGAGTCAGGCAGAGCCGATTCTGGCGGCTCTTCCTGTGCCACCACCTCTAGGGGCTTTTGAATGGGCATCTGGGGTGGTGCCTGAGGTGAGCAAGGTTATTGCTCCGTTGCCCTTACCTTGCTGTCTGGTGGCTGGTTGGTGTCTAGCACCAGCGGAACGAAAGGGTACCCTCTGCCTACACCTTGGCTGGGTATGGTAGAGGGAGTGCACTGACTTCGAGGTACTGCCCGAGGCCTGAAAGTTAGAAAAAACATCTTGGACATCAGAATCAAATAGTTTATGTCCTCTGATGGGGACACTGAAAATGGACTGTTGCAAGTCATTCGCAAACCCTTCCACCCTGAGCCAGGAGTACCTCCTTAGACAGATGTCCAAGGCAACAGCCCTGGCAGAAACATCTGAAACATCATAGGCTATGCAAAGCAAATGCTTTCCCACATCAGCCCCAGTTGTGAGAGCCTTAAGGAGCTCTTGTTTGGGGGTACCCTCCGGTAAGGCTTGTGCAGCTGCCTTGGCCTTTCTCCAGAGAGTGTTCTTGTACTTAGTCACATGGGCGTAAGAGTTAGCAATCGTAAGGCCCAAGGAAGCCAAGGTAAAAGACCTTCTGCCTAGCACATCCAACCTCCTGGACTCTTTATCAGGAGGGAGGGAGCTCAGGTGTTTAGATGCCCTCGACCTATTATGGGCAACATTAATAACCACAGAGTCTGCCTCAGGCTGGGTGGCAAAAAAGGGGCTTCCCCGAAGGAGCCATGTACATTTTGTCTGCCTTTCTTGATGTGGCTGGGATGACATCTGGCCTGCACCAGACAGGAAAGGTGGCATCCTCTAGCGCAGGGAGGAGAGGTGGTACCACAATAGAAGGAGAATTAGGTAACTCCAAGAAATCTCTTCCATTTTTCTTGGTGGTGACCTATTTCTCTAGATCAAAACCCATGGTAGCCTGTAACTGCTGGATCATGGAGAGGAATGTTGGATCCTCTGGTGGAAACCTTGGGGTGTGGACCAGAGCCCTCACTGCAGGTGGACACAGTAGAGCTGGTTCAAGTTCAAGTTTATTAACAGGTAATACTCCATTGAGCAGGCTCAGTAACAAGAAGGTCCTGAGCAATCAGTCATATACACAAGTAGATTTAGGCAACTATACAATACACAGGGTATAACAAACCCAAGATAAAAAAATATACATGCAGAAGAAGAAAGAACAGGTTACTCACCTGTAACAGTAGTTCTAGGAGTGGTATATGTTGTTCATCCACACTCTTTGGCATGTCCCTTTCCCCTTTAAGTATCACCAGAAGTCCTCAAGCTGGCTCCTCCCACCCACCTGGGTGGTATATACCTCGGCTCCACCCCATGACGCCAGATCTTAGCCCACTGGAAGCCAGGTTGTGTGTGTCTGCAGCTGGGGAGGTCGGGTAGGTACCTGTGGATGAACAACATATACCATTCCAAGAACTACTGTTACAAGTGAGTAACCTGTTCTTCTAGGAGCGTGGATATGTTGTTCATCCACACACTTTGGCAGACTCCTAGCAGTTCTCTGGGAGGAGGGAGGCAAGGTGCATACCCCCTACTTACAGAACAGAGATTGGAGAACTGAGGCCCCAAAACCAACATCCCGGCATGACTCAAGATCGATGTGGTAGTGGGTGATGATGGTGTTTGCTGACTTCCAGGTAGCAGCCAGACAGATTTCCTGGATAGGGAAGTCCCTGGAAGCAGCCACCGATGCAGCAGTATGGCGGGCAGAATGAGCTCTTATCCCTCTGGGAGGCTCCTTGCCCGCCAACTCATAGCACAGAGCTATGCATGATGTAATCCACCTTGCAATGATCTGTTTAGCTGCAGGTCTGCCAGAAGCAGCTTCAGCATAGGTGACAAACAGCTGTTGAACCTCTCCCCGAATTTCTGCAGTCCTCTCCTTATAGTAGGAGAGAGCATGTCTCAGGTCCAAAGTATGGAGCCTATATTCGGCCTTCGAGGTGTGATTAGGGTAGTATACTAGCAGAGTCAGCACCTGGTTAAGGTGAAACTCTTGACACCGCCTTTGGAAGGAATTTCAGGTGGGGGCATAGGACAACCATGTCCCTGTGGAAGATCAGATAAGGTGAGTCCACCGAAAGCGCCTGGAGCTCCCCTGTACTTCTGGCAGACATGACAGCCACCAGGAAGGCCGTCTTCCACAACAAGTGTGACAACTCACACTTGTGCATTGGTTTGAATGGCTTGCCCATGAACTTTGCCAGTATCAGCAGTAGATCACACGGAGGTGGAGGTTCACGCACTGAGAGGATATGTGATCCAGGCCTTTGAAAAAGCATCTGACCACTGTCTCCTGCACCAACGTTGGCTGACCAGCCCGCGCCCGGTAAGAAGAGATGGCTGCCAGGTGCACCCTAAGGGTCGATGACTGTAGACCCCCTTTGGAGGGAAACCAAAGGTAGTCAAGAATGTTAGCCACTGGACAGGACAGAGGGTCCAGGCCCTTATCCTGACACCAAATGGAAAATCTTTTCCATCTGAAGGCATAACATTTCCTGGTTGATTCCTTTCTGGATGCCTCCACCATGGTGTAGACATCTTCGGAAAGACCCAAAGCCTGGAACTCTAGCTGCTCAGGTACCAGGCTGTGAGGTGCAGGGATTGAAGGTCTGGATGAAATACCTTCCCCTGATTGAGAGTTATCAGGTCTGGGTGTGTACAAAGCCGCTCTGAGTGCCTCCAGCTGAGGCTGAGGAGATCTGGATACCAGAACTGGCGCAGCCAGTCTAGGGCTACCAGGATCACCTTTGCCTTGTCCCTCGTCACCTTGAGAAGCACCGTGTGGATCAAGGGACATGGAGGGAAGGCACAGAGGAGGCCCGGGGTCCATGGCCTTGAGAAGGCATCCCCCTGCAGTGAGCCCTGCTGGGGGGTGGGGGGGTGGGCATGAAACAGCCTCAACTTGGTGTTTTCCCTGGAGACAAACAGGTCCACCATTAGTTTGCCCCAATGGGAGAACAGGCTGTAAGCTACCTCTGGATGGAGAGACCACTCATGGAATGTCTGGCCCAAGCGGCTGAGAGCATCTGCCAGATGGTTCGAGGCTCCTGCTACATGGATCGCTAGGAGATCCGCCTCCAGCCAGCTCACGAGGGTCCAGATGCGGCGCGCCTCCTTGAACAGCAAATGGGAGTGCATGCCGCCCTGTTTGTTGAGGTAGTACATGGTCGTGGTATTGTCCGTCTAGACTTGAACCACTTGACCTGAGAGCTGAGGAGCAAAAGCTGACAGTGCCAGTCTGACTGCTCTGAGCTCCAACAGGTTGATGTCGTATTGGAACTCATCGGGGGTCCAGAGCCCATGGGCCCTTTCATCCCCCATGTGAGCTTCCCAGCCCATGAGAGAGACATCAGTCATGAGAACGACTGTCGGCTCGGGGCGGACAAACAGGATCCCTTCCTGCAACCGGTCTGGGAAGGTCCACCATTGGAGAGCGCCCCACATCTTCTGGGTTACAGTGACCAGCTGGTCGAAATGATCATGGTGCTGAGTCCACTGGGCAGCCAGCTCCCACTGAAGGGGGCGCATGTGTAACCCGACCCAATGGACCACTGAGGTGCACGCTGCCATATAACCCAGAAGGTGCAGAAAGTCTCAGGCAGGGCGCAAGTGCCCAACCAGAAATGATTGGGCAAAAGAGGAGAGAACCTCCACCTTGTCCACTGGGAGCTGAGCTCTGGCTTGACAAGAGTCGAGCTCTGCCCTGATTAAGCCCATCACCTGATAAGGCACGATCCGACTTGGCCTCATTGATCAGGAGGCTGAGTTGAGAGCAGGTCTGGAGGGCCAGGTCCCTGGACCCCTCCACCTCCTGTTGGGTGGAACCTGCTAGGAGCCAATCGTCTAGGTCGGGGTAAATTCTGACCCCCTGATGCCAGAGATGGGCCACCACCACTGCAATGCATTTGGTAAAGACCCATGGGGCCGATGACAGGCCGAATGACATGGCTTGGAACTCGTACAGGGTCCCTTCGACTCTGAAGCGGAGGAACCGCCGATGGGATGGACGGACTGGGACGTGAAAGAACACGTCCTGCAGATCCAGTGAACAGAACCACATGTTTCGCTCCAAGAATGGTATGATCTGGGACAGACTGACCATCCGAAAGGTGCATGACCTGAGGTATTGGTTCAGATTGTGCAGATCTAGAATGAGACACCAGCCCCCCATCCGCTTGGGCACCAGGAAGTACCTAGAGACAAAGCCTGGGTCTGCTGGAGGATCTGCCACTGGAGCTACTGCCTCCCTGAGGAGGAGCTGAGCAATGTCGGCTCTGAGAGCTGACTGGGCCTGAGCAGAAAAGTACAGTTACATAAGAACTTACCGTAACAGTAGATCTTCGAGAACAGCTCTTGCAGCAGGTTACACCACTAGGACTGAAGCCGGCAGGCGCCAGGACCCCACGGAAATTTTCTAGCTACCAGTATATAGCAGGGACTGCCTCCAATGTCAGTCCCGCCCCTGATGTCAGGTATAGTACAAAAGGAGGCGGTCCCCCAGAATCCCCAGTTCTCCCGCCGGAGACTCCCAGCAGCTGGATGACATCAGAAGAGGAGACTGAGGATCCGCCATCAAATGGCAAATAGAAAAAAAGGCTGCGAATGCCTTATCCTAGGAGAAGGATGTTGGAACCAGAATCTACCTCCAGCAGGGATGGTGGGAAGGAAAGTACCTGCTACAAGAGCTGTTCTCGAAGATCTACTGTTATGGTAAGTTCTTACGCAACTGTACTATCTTGCTTCGAGAAACGGCTCTTGCAGCAGGTTACACAATTAGGACTGATTCCGAAGCAATCCTGGAAATCACACACCATTGGGAGGAGGGAAGGTAGAAATCCTTGAATGACATCAAGCCTGGGACAGAAGTCCCTGAAGGACTGCTAAACCAAAACCTGCTCTTCGCCTCGATGCGATATCCAGGCTGTAATGCCTGATGAAAGTGTGAACGGAGCTCCAAGTAGCTGCAGCACAAATAGCCGAGGTGGATACATTCTTTAAAGTTGCAAAAGAGGTAGCCACCCCCTCTGGAGGAATGACCCTTAACCATGCCAGGTAGGGGTTTGTTGCGCTTCTGGTAACAGAACGTAATACACTGGATGAGCCACCTGGACAGCGACTGTTTTGAAACAGGAGCTCCCATCATCCTGTGGGCAAAGGAGACAAAAAGCTGGTCCAGTTTTCAGTGGTGTTTGGTTCTGGTCAGGTAGTATCTGGTAAATCGATATCCTGATTAAGGGTGAGTGCTGAGACCACGTTAGGCAGAAATTTAGGATTAGTCCATAGGGATACCCTGTCTTGGTGAAAAAACAAATAAGATTCTTTGCACATAAGTGCATGGAGTTCAGAAATTCTTCTGGCCGAGGTAACGGCAACTAAAAACAGCATCTTCCAAGAAAGAAGATGTAGCTCGCAATCTGCGGCTGGTTCAAAGGGTGGCAGCGTAAGCTGTTCCAGGACAAAGGGTAGATCCTATGGTGGAATCGGATCCTTATTTGGGGGCCTAAAGTGGTGGAGGTGGAACAGGACTTCTGGGAGGTTGGGAGACTGACCTGGAGTCGGTGTCCTGACGTCGGGTGGCAGATGAAGATTTATGGCCTTGGAAGACTTGGAAGAGGCCTTGGATGGAGTAGAGGAATCTGAGTGCCTCGAAGTCTTGATCGGCTGGAGCGAAGAAGAGCCACCTGAAGCCTGGACCTTAACCGGGGGGGCACTGTGACCAAGCCCTGAAGGGAGAGCAGTCCAGTCTGGTGGAGCCTGAGCTGTGGGAGTCCGATGCCCGGGTTGGGGATCTAGACCTAACCTTCTCCCGGTGCTTGTCCTGGTGCTTATGGGCCTTCGAGGATGATTCTCCCCTGGAGGAAGGTTCTTGGTCCATCCTTTTGAGCTTTTGTTCAAGAAGATACCCCTGTAGTGCCTTCTGACAGTGGATCCTGGTGCGGCTATTGAACCCTTGGCAAAAGGTGCAGGCCTTGGTATCGTGGTCCGGGCCTAGGCAACGCATGCAGGAGGAGTGAGGATCCTTGAAAATGATCTGTTTTCCGCAGGCACACTTAGAAAGGTGACCCTCAAGCAAAGGAGTTGGAGAGGACATCAGTTAGCGAAAAAACACACAGAAAAGTTCTGTAGTCGTCGTACGCTACGTAGAGACCGAAAGGCTGATGCTGGCGAGTCGACAATGGGAAAAGAACTGGAGATTCTGGGGGGACTTCCTCCTTTTGTACTATGCCTGACGTCGGGGGCGGGACCGATGTCGGAGGCGGTCCCTGCTGTATACTGCTAGCTAGAAAATTTCCATGGGATCCTGGCGCCTGCCGGCTTCAGTCCTAATGGTGTAATCTATTGCAAGAGCTGTTTCTTGAAGTAAGATCTCGTTCCTCCTCAGGGGCATGGGCTCAGCTTGGAGGGTACTGCTCGAATTCCAGAGGCAGTTCCTGACCGACCACTTCAAGAACCCAACTGTCCAAAGTGACAATGGACCAGGTGGGAAGGAAGTGGTGGAGCCGGCCCCCCATGGGAAGACCCAGAGCTGAGGTGACGGGAGAGGGGTTGACAGCCCCCACCCCATCACTGAGCAGGCTTGGAGGAGGATGCTCCAGGACCTGAACCTTGGCCTCCTTAATGGGCCTGTTGGGGTCTGAGCTTGGGCTGAGGTGCCAAGCTTGAGCCTGCTGCTGTTGCTGGTGCTGCTGTCTGCCTTGAAAGGAGGACTGCTGAGCCGCAGGGGCAGACTGCCGAAAAGGCTTTTTCTTTTTTCCTCTGTTGGTTCTTGCCCAAAGAACTTTTGGCAGAGGTTGCGTTCAAGGTGGCGTTGGACTGCTCGATATGCTGAAGGTGACGGCCACTCCCGTGCCGAACAAGTCGGTCCCAAGGAAGGGCATGTCAGCTAACTTATGCTGGGTATCTGCCGGTAAGGAGGAAAGCCTCAGCCAAGCCCTGCGATGAGAGGCAACTGCGGCAGCCATTGAATGAGCACAAGAGTCCCAAGGTCCAAGGCCATCTGGAGCTGCTGTTTGGCAACAGTTCAGCCCTGATCACGGACTTGCTTGACCGTGGTCTGCATGTCTGTGGGTATCTGTGGGAGGACTTCATACAACGACCCCAGAAGGGCATGAGAGAAGTGTGCCATGTTGACAGCCAAACTCGCCTGATGAAGGCCCAAAGAGGAAGCCGCATAGACCTTCCTGGCTGAATGGTCCAAAAGCTTGGACTCTATCAGGAGGGCGGTCTGTGTTGGCAGAACTGCCAGTATGCGTGAACACAGAGGCTGTCACCAGGCTCTCGGCTGAAGGGTGCTCTGTGAACCCCACAAGGACCCCATGGGCACCGCGTACTTGCAGGCTATGCAGGCAGATGGAGCTGGACAAGAGGCAGGATGCTGCCAAAGTTCTAAGACCAGACCAACAATGGCCTGGGCCACAGGAAAGACCTCCTTCAGAGTATCCCCTCTCTTGAGGATGTCAGTGAGAGGGTACTCCGCCTTTTTCTGGATAGGGTCCAGGGGCATCCCTGTAGACTCAGATGAGGCGTAGAATCCCTTGAAAGGATGAGGGACCTTCCTCCGTCTCTAGGTCAGCGTTCAAATCATCATCCCCTGGATGTGAGTGAAGACAAGTGATGTCCAAATCTGAAGAATCCGGATACAATGGCCTACCGCCCATGTCACCCTCGAGTCACCAGGGGCGGTCGGGGGTGACTGTGACCGACAAGCGCCGGGGAAGCCCAGTGTCCTATCTGTCGTCCTTGGAAGGAGCCCCTCCCACAGGTTGCTTGGGTGGTGGTTCCACCACGATGGGTGGAGAGACCGGTGTGGGCCGAACAGGTGGTCTTGCCGGCTCCGCAGGCAGGGGAACTGATTTGATCAGCTCCAAGGGAGTCAACTTCAGCCTGGGAGGTGAAAGCCAAGTAATGGCCGGGGAAGAAGCCGAGGTAGACTTATGCCCGGCCAAAATCAGCTGTTGCCATATGAGGTCCTTGTAGCGTTGCCGGAGTTTCCGCGAGCGCCTCTCCTCATCCGAGGGGAATGAGGATGACTGATGGCGATGCCTCTTTTTAGAGCGCCTGTAGCTCTTCCTCGGCCTGTCAGATGAAGGAGTCCTACACCTCTACCTAGATCAGGCAGGCTGACTCGGTCGGTTGGGAGACACTGGCGGAGCTGGTGACTTCCCTGAGTCTGGGACAGGATCCTCGATGGGGACTCCTGCAGGCTGGATCTGCTCATCGAGGAAGACAAGGACCGGGGTCCTTTCTAAAGAGTCATTGACCAGAGTAGGTGACAAGGGATCATTTGGTTCGATGACTATCTCAACCTCATCGACCACATCCTTGGTCGGTTGGCCCGACGGAAGGTCCGAGAAGCCAGCGGCCGAAGAAGCTATCTCGACCGAGGCTGAGACTGTATGCTCCTGGGACTGAGATCTCTCTCGGTCCCAAGAGCGCCTTCATCAGGACGAAAACTTGCTTGTGTCCTTATCCCAATGACGGGATCGAGAAGAATGCGGGCATGCAGGCGCCTCCCCCTTGGTAGGGAGAGACTGGCAGAATTCCCTAAAAGAACCCAAGAAGGTGGAACCCAGGTTGAGTGGAATGAAGAAACTCCAGGAAGAGCTTGCAGCGTGAGATGCTTCTTCCTCAAACGCTTGCATGCATTCCAATTGTTTGGCGAAACCCGTGGCAGTGGAAACCGCCCACCTAGCCTCTTTAGATTTCATTGGAGGATTCCACTTCTCTGGTCTCCCCAGTTGCAAACATGAAAGATGGTTGTCCAGGACTTTGGGATGGAAGGCCAAGCAGAAACTGCAGGACGAGGTGTCATAGCCGACACCGAGGCTGTAGACGCACGTGGAGTGGGGATTGGTACGTGACAATTTTTGGCAACAGGAGCACCAGTGAAATCCGGGGGAAGATTTTTCTTCCATAGTCGAAGAATTCGTGATCGCTAATGCGAACAGTTCGAATTTGGGGTAAAACTGAGGGTTTGAAAGCCAGGGCCTATGAAATGGGTAAGCACGAGGGAGGCAACCTGAATCTTCCAGCGGAAAGGAAGATCTGGCGTCGTGGGGTTGAGCCGAGGTATATACCACCTGGGTGGGTGGGAGGAGCCAGCTTGAAGACTTCCGGTGATCCTTAAAGGGTAAAGGGACATGCCAAAGAGTGTGGATGAACAACATATCCACGCTCCTAGAAAGAATTATATACAGACATATACAAAACATACATACAGTAGTCTTCAAGTACTCTTTAGCAATGAAGTTATAACAAGGTAAGAGCATTTGGTAAACATCTGGAGCAGTTTGTATTCACAGGATTACACCATGGGTCAAGCAGAGGGTATTTGGTAAGATTCTGAGGCATAGTAGAAGGGGAGGCAAAAGGTGAGGGTTAGGAGGGGGGAGGTGACTGAATCAGGGGTAGGTAGGCGAGGGCATGAGTGAAGGGGGGGAAGGTGGGTGGAACTGGGGGCTGGGCAATAGAGGACGGCAGAAAGATGGGGGAGATGGGGGTTGGAAGTGTAGATAAGTAAGTGTGATTGAGGAGGGAAGAAAACTTGCAAAGGACGAGATTGAGAAGGGTGAAGTGTATGACACATAGTCAGTGACAAGTACAAGAGTCACCAATTTTGTTGAAGACCAGTTTTTGAAACTGTGTAGGATATTAGGTTTTGTAGTCTGAGACTAGTTTGGGCTTTATTCCAAGCTGCCAGTAGAGCATGGCTTATAGTCATTTCTCTGAACCAAGTGCAAGCGCATGGGACTTCTAGAATAATGTAATAATTGCTGTGTAATGTGCATAGGCAGGCAGTATGCTGAAAGACAGTAGAAATATAGGAGGGGAGCTTAGACAGAAGAGCTTTGTATAACCAGGTGAGACAGTGGATGAGGCGTTTAGTCAATAATGAGCTGGTGCCCCTCTCATAAGGGCTTGCAGCACAGTTCTCAGGTTCTTCCTCATCATCCTGCATTATTACATCAGGATTATTTTCAAAATCGTTGTCCACCTGGTCGATGGGTAGCAGAGAATGCACCAGCAAAGTCAGCAACACCCTAGGAGGTGGATGAGGAACAGCTGTACCATAATTTGCTTTTTCGCATTGGGAGTTAGTGGAAAGCCCCATTGATGAGCCCCCTAGAACAGGGTAGGAGGTAGTGAGCATCTGAGCATGTCTGTGAAGGAAGACAGAACTGAGGTCAATGGATGCGCTAGTAGGAGTCGACAGCTGAGGCAGAGCCCCCAACATCGACATGTCAACCATACTAGGCCTGGTAGTGCCAGAGCCATGCCCCGACCTGGGAGCTGTGTTGACGGTCGGGGGGGGGGCGGCAAACAGCATCATTGCCATAGCGTCGATGGCGCAGAGGAGGTCATACCTACTGTGCGAAGCTGCGGCCTGGAGCGCAATGGGAAGGTTTTCTCCTTCTCCCGGTGCCTGTGTTTATGGCTCCCGGATGACTTTTCCCAGGATTTTGAGGACCTGGACCCAGAAGAGTGGGCAGGTGGTGCTCTTCTGCTGGGTCTCCTTCTCCATGTGGGCTACCTGTTGCTTCAATAGGTGCTTCCCTAGAACCCTTTTCAGCATCACTGGGTGGCAGAATTGAAACCCCTGCAGATTGGGCAGGTTTCCAAGCTGAGGCAACAGACGAAGACGTCGTGAGACTCACCAGTGTAAATCTTTTCATTGCATTGACAGTACCAGAAAAATTTTGATGGTTCCTTCCACGACATATAGGTCATCAAAAATCAATTGTAAAAGTGATTACTGTGCTATAAAGAAAAAAATAAGTGGCAACAACTGCAGCAGCATTTCCATCAGCGGACCAATGAGTATGGTCGACAGCGATAGAGAACTGTGGAGGGAAGGGGCTGCCCACGTTTATGTAGCAGCCGATGTCTGACTTCATCGTGGGCAGCCCCTGGATGACTGCTTGCAAACGTTTCTGTGTGGTCCTAGTGCCTGGTGGCTTTTAGTTCCATAGGTGTGTCCAGATGAAAGAGATATCTTAAAGAAGATCTTGCATATCTAAAAGTGTATAAGGCTATTGGGTTGGGCGGAGTACATCCAAGGGTGCTGAGGGAGCTCAGAGAGGTGCTGGCTGCACCTTTAACAGCCTCATTCAACAACTCACTAGAAACAAGAGTGGTTCCAGAGGACTAGAGCAGGGCAAATGTGGTCCTGCTCCATAACAGCGGGCAGCAGGGAGGAAGCTGGCAACTACAGACTGATCAGTCTAACGTCAGTGGTGGGAAAATTAATGGAAACAATATTAAAAGAAAGCCTAGTGGGTTACAAGACCCAAGGCAACATACATTTATGGTGAGGGGGGTTCATGTCAGATAAACCTAATCGATTTCGTTTGACTCTGTGACCAGGGAAATTGATTAGGGTGGGACTGTGGATGTGGCCTACTTAGACTTCAGCAAGGCCTTTAACACCATAACACAAAAGAGGTTTATAAGGAAACTGGGCAGTTTAGGGGTGAGACCCAATGTGGTAAACTTGGTAAGGAACTGGTTGATGGATAGATGACAGGGGGTGGTGGTAAACAGCGCTCACTCTGACGGAAAAGTAACCAGTGGGGTACCTCAGGGCTCTGTGTTGGAACCAATCCTCTTTCAATGTCTTCATAAGTGACACTGCAGAACAGCTGGAAGGGAAGGTTTGCCTCTTTGCAGATGGCACCAAGATCTGCAATAGGGTAGATGCTCCAGAGGAGTGGAGAGAATGAGTACAGACCCGAGAAATCTGGAGGAGTGGTTTAGGGTATGGCAGCTGGGTTTCAATGCAAAAAAATATCAAAATTATCCCTCTAGGGCACAGAAACCCAGGGGTGGTGTATACAATGAGGGTGAGGTATAGACGGTCACAAAGCAGGAAAGAGACCTTGAGGTTACCATATCTTATGATCTCAAGGTGGCAGGGCAGTACAACAAGACAGTAGGCAGTGCCATTGGGACACTGGGTACATAGGGGGCAGAATCATCAGCAGAAGGAGAGAGGTGGTGTTGCCACTGTATTGCTCATTTGTGAGACTCCACCTACAGTACTGCATCCAGTTCCAGAGACCACATCTCAGGAAGGACACAGAGTGGAGGCTGTCCAGAGAAGGGCCATTAAAATAATGCAGGGATTGCAACAAAAGTCCTATGAGGAGAGACTGAGAGATCGCAATATGTACACCCTGGAAAGGGGGGACAGGACATGATAGAGGCCTATAAATATCTCACTGTGGTGAACACGGTACAGGAGGGGAGTATTTTTCAGAAAAAAGGTGCACCAGGACAAAAGGGTGTTGGGAGAGGGGAGATCAGGAGGGATGGGAGGAAGTACTTCTTCACTGAGAGTGGTGGATGCCTGGAACAATCTTTCAACAGAGCATGTGGGAGCATGGGATAGGCACAAAGAAATCTTGGTAAGAAAGAGTGTTGGGGGGGAGCGTAGCTGGAAATAGGTAGGTTCTGCAGTGACAGAATAGGCAGGGGCAAACTGGCAGACTAGGTGGGCCAAGCAATGCATATCTGTTGACAAATTCTGTTAACAACTAATTTCACACAGGCCACTGAACAGCTTTCA
This sequence comes from Neoceratodus forsteri, assembly GCA_016271365.2. Classification (NCBI taxonomy): domain Eukaryota; kingdom Metazoa; phylum Chordata; order Ceratodontiformes; family Ceratodontidae; genus Neoceratodus; species Neoceratodus forsteri. The sequence continues at coordinate 1,201,214,640 of CM057455.1, read as the reverse complement.
GGTGATAATGGCTTTTTGCCACTACCAAATGGCTGAATTTGAACCAGTGACCTAGAGGTGAAAAGTTCCTTTAACCTGCTACCAATCCTCTGAGCCATCCAGTTCCCTGTTCTCAGATTCTTACAGAAATAACAACCATTGGGGGCTCTGATGGTCTTAAACAATTGTAACAAAAAATTAATAAGCCTCTCTTCCTTCCATTTTCAATCTCTCAATCCTCCTGGCATAAATAGCAAATGGAGGGTACAGGCTGCCCATCATCAGAAAGCAGACTGTGGTCCCCACCCCCAGCATGAAAGAGATGTAGGCAGCAAAGGCCCCAACAATTACTGATCCATTTCCAGTCTACCAGTATTAGTAATGATAGGAAGAGAATTCAAAATACATTTTGAGTGTAACCATGATCTAGGTGAGCTGCAGTCAGGTATAAGATCCATACACAGAATCTCTACACCAAAAGCCAGAGTTATAAATAACATTCTTTGAGCCCCTGATAACGCACCTGCCTGCATGCAGTTCGATAGGTAGGTCTCTGAAACAGCTCACCAAAAGACTCCAGTGACGCCAGAACTGGCACCAAAGCTTGGAGCTGGGTTTGAAATAATTTGCCAGACAGCACCCAGTGAGTAAAAATAAACCAGACTGAAAACTGAGCTTAGTCCTGTTCAGCAAGCTGTCCCACAGGGGTTCATCTCAGCACCTTTATAGTTCATTATCTACATGAAGAATATGTAGGTGCACCCTTCTTAACACTCTACACTTGCATGCAAATTACACCGTCTGCATGCTGGTTATTTTTTATCAGTCGCTGTAAGACTCCATCACGTTGCTCAGTAAGACTTTATAACTTGAAAAGAGATGCAACCCTCCATTTCTACAGCTGTGTAAATAACATGTCCTTTTAACAGGAATACATATGCACAATGATGGGCTGCCAAATATTTCACAGGCTTTCAGATGTTAACAACTATATCCCTAAACTTCCTCTTCATTCATTTTAATGGGGGGACACAATTTAAATACCACCTCTACAGCGCCTGTGAGAGTCCCTCCAGCACATCACTATATATACGTCCGGAATCTAAATATTTTCAAAAAATATTCTGCATCTTAATGTCAGACTTTAGATATTTTTTTGTCATGATGGGCATCATACTGCCCTTTGGAATGATTTCCATCATTCCAGCCTTTGCACAATCCAAAATAACATGCACATCCTGCTCCCCAAGGGCTGTTCTTGTTTTGACTGACTGACTGTATCCTTTCAAATCAATAACCGAGTGCCTATGTGTGGTTGTGCCATTTTCATAATTGCTGACTACTGAAGAGTCTGTTTTGTCCTTGTATGTTTTTCTGGATAGGAGAATATGGTATCTAAAAACACTTCTTAAAGGGAAGGTCCCCTCAGCCTTTTATTCTACTTACCTGTATAGTTTGTAGGCATGGACAATGGCTTCCCCTATGGCACCCTTCTAATTTCATCAAGATTTAAATGCAAATGCAGGTACTATACTTAAGTATGGTGTGAAAACCTGCTTGACTCCATTGCAAAGGTCATGACCTGACTCATGTAAGGCATCCTGGAATTTTATGATGTTTTAGTGCTAAAACCTGCACTAGTTATACCATATTAGTCAGTGATGTTGCTGTCCTCTGCACTCCCTTTGTTCTTGATGTATGTTGGCCATAAAACCTTTCAAGGCATAGTAAGTGCCCTGCTGTTTTCTGTAGTTTAAAGCAGCAAGTGCCCTGCTGTTTTCTGTAGTTAAAAGTGTATCTGAGTTAGAAAAAAACAATGCTTTTAGAGAATACAGGGACATCGCAAGACATGGAACAGAACTGAATGAGAGTGTAACTTCTGCTGGCTTGTGCAGGTGTGCATCATCAACTCCCGTGATGCCTTGCATGAGTGAGATCATGACCTTTACAATGGAGACGAACAGGTTTTCACACCAGGGCAAAAGAGAGTGAAGCAACCTCATTTATATTTAAATCAGGATGAAATTAGGAGTATGCAAGAAAGGGAATCCTTGTTCATGCCTACAAAACTACACAGGAATGCAGAAAATAGGTTGAGAGAACTTTCCCTTTACGAGGTTGCCCCTTGGCCGTATTATTCTTGGAAAACAGATTATACAATCTCAAAGTTTTTTCTCTTGCTGGATAACAGTTTGTAGATAAAAGATAGGTAGGTAGGTAAATAGGCAGACAGGCACACACCAGCCAGATGGACAAACAAACACTAAATCACTTACCTGTAGAAGTTGCTTTGAAATGAGAAGCCAAAAAACTGACTTTCCCTGTGATCAGTTCATAACTGATCTCCTTCAAGAACTCGCTTGTTGTAAGCATGCTCTCAGCCAGTGCTCGGGACTGATACTGGCCTGCAAAAAACAGATACTAATTTATCTACAAGGGAAGACAAACTTCCAAGCTATTATAAACAGCACACCAGAACAATATCCGGAAATGAAGAAGTATTTAGAACTATTTATAGACTTTAGACAGCAATACACGTTTTACAAACTAATAGCCACTCTACAAATAAATATAAATGGTATATTTTTTATGTTAAAATGCAACTAAACATAAAATAAAGGGTGTCCGTGTGGTATGGTAGTTAAAGCAATGAGCTGGTGAAGCCTGATATACCTGTGACCTACTTTTGTTACAGACTTCTATGGCATTTCTATGGTACTCGGTAAGTTAGCATGTATTGTTTTTTACCGTTTTGTATTTGTTTCTACCTCTGTTGATCAAATGCTAAATCAAATGTTTTGTCTCTGTAATCTCCTGGGTCATGCCTGAAAACAGTCATTGCCATGGCTAACGAACCTTACCCAGTCAACAAAAACTAAATAAATAAATAAAATGTTCGGGGTTCTAAAAGGCATATGCAATTGAGGGAGGGTTCTGTTCTGTGGGTTTCTACAATTTTATTTAGTTTATTATTGTTTCCTGTATGTCCATTACTTCTCAACTGCTGACCTATACTGCAGTATATTTGGTTAGTAAAAACAGGTTACTCACCTGTAACAGTAGTTCTAGGAGTGGTATATGTTGTTCATTCACACTTCTTGGCAGGTACCTTGCTGCTTTAAGATGTGCTGGAAAGTCATCAAGCTGGCTTCTCCCACCCACCCGGGTGATATAACCCTCGGCTCCGCCCCATGACACCAGATCTTAGCCCTCTGGAAGCCAGGTTTGTGCGTCGAAGCCGGGGAGGTCGGGTGGGTCAGTGTGGATGAACAACATATACCACTCCTAGAACTACTGTTACAGGTGAGTAACCTGTTTTTCTAGGATCATGGATATGTTGTTCTATCCACACTTCTTGGCAGACTCCTAGCAGTTCTCCAGGAGGAGGGAGGCAAGAAGCACACCCCCTACTTAGGAAAGAGGGAGTGGAGAACTGAGGCTCCAAAACCAGCATCCCAGTGTGACACAAGGTCGATGTGGTAATGGGAAATGAAGGTGTGTGCTGACTTCCAGGTAGCAGCCCTGCAGATTTCCTGGATAGGGACATCCCTAGAAGCAGCAGCTGATGCAGCTGTGTGGCGGGTGGAATGAGCCCTAAGCCCTATGGGAGGCTCCCTACCCGCCAACCTATAGTAGAGGTCAATGCAAGATGTAATCCATCGAGCTATTGTCTGCTTGGCTGTAGGTCTGCCAGGTGCAGCTTCAGTGTAGGTGGCAAACAGCTAGCAAACCTCTCCCCGAACTTCTGCTGTTCACCCTTTAGGTGAGCGCTCATCTCAGGTCCAACATATGGAGTCTGTACTTGGCCTCCGAGGTGTGACTTTGGTAGAACACCGGCAGAGTAATCACCTGGTTAAGGTGAAACTCCTACACCACCTTCAGAAGGAATTTCGGGTGGGGGCGAAGGACAACCTCGTCCCTGTGGAAGACCAGGTAAGGAGACGCGATAGAGAGTGCCTGTAACTCCCAAGTCCTTCTGGCTGACATGATAGCCACCAAGAAGGTGGTCTTCCACGACAAATGTGAGATGTCACATTTGTGCATCGGTTCGAATGGCTTGCCTGTGAGCTTTGCCAAAACCACCAGTAGATCCCATGGAGGTGGAGGTTCACACACTAGAGGGGATATGTGATCTAGGCCTTTGAAGAAGCGCCAGTCGCCTGGCTGGTGCAGCAGTTAGATTGGCCAGGAAGGCGACCCAGGTTCAGGAACAGACCTGAGTCGCCGGAGGGCTGGCCAGGGGAGAAGGATTGATAGTCCCAGGGACTGCTCTCCTTCTCCGAGAGGAGGTAGGACAATGTCCAATGCTTGATTGACTCCTGGCAGAGGCCAGAGATGCTGCAGCGTATTGCCATCAGAAAATGCATCAAGGGGCGGACAATGCCTGACGCCACTGCACGCCCCACCTCCCCGCTGTACAGCAACCAAAAATCACTCCTGTGGATGACACTTGATGAAGCCTGCCCTGGCCTTCATCAGCCTCCAGGACCAACCCTCAGACCTAGCTACGGCGTGTGGTGCTGGCTAGGGGCAGCCTCAGCGTCACACCCCCACCCTGGGGGGGGTAGGCCAGGGGATATCCGAGAGGGTTGAGGTCTCATGTGGATATGGAGGTTGGGGTCCATGACCAAGCTGAGATGCCCGATCATCCACAGTGGGGCAAAAAGTATAATAAATAAAAAAAGAAGCACCAGACCACCTTCTCCTGTGCCACTGACTGCTGACCAGCCCGTGCCCGGTAAGCAGAGATGGCTGCCAGGTGCACCTTTAGGGTCGTCAACCGAAGTCCCTGCTGGGGAAGGGACCAAAGATAGTCCAAAATGCTAGTCACTGGACAGGATAATGGGTCCAACCCTTTGCCCTGACACCAGATGGAGAACCTCTTCCATTTAATGGCATAGCATTTTCTGGTCGATTCCTTACGGGAAGCCTCAACAATGTTGAGGACCTCGTCGGACAGACCCCAAGGCCTGGAACTCTAGCCACTCCAGAACCAGGCTGTCAGGTGCAGGGCTTGAGGGTCCGGGTGGAGCACCTTCCCCTGATTGAAGGAGAGCAGGTCCGGGCATGCTGGAAGCCACCTTGGAAGCCTGGAGCTGAGGCTGAGGAGATCTGGATACCAGAACTGGCGAGGCCAGTCTGGGGCTACCAGGATCACATGTGCCCTTTCCTGCCTGACCTTGATGAGCACTTTGTGAATCAAGGGAAGGGAAGGGAAGGCGCAGAAGAGACCTGGGGTCCATGGCCTCGAGAAGGTATCCCCCTGCAGTGAACACTGCTGAGGGGGGAGGGCATGATACAGCCTCAGCTTTGCGTTCTCCCTGGAGGCAAACAGATCCACCTGAGGGGATCCCCAGTGGGAGAAAAGATCTTGTACTACCTCCTGGTGGAGAGACCACTTGTGAGATGCCTCAACCATCTGGCTGAGGGCATCGGCCAGCTGATTTAAGGCTCCTGCCATGTGAATGGCTAGGAGATCTGCCTCCAGGCTGAGCACAAGGGACCAAATGCCGAGAGCTTCCTTGCAGAGGGGTAAGGAGTGTGTCCTGCCCTGCCTGTTGAGATGGTACTTGGTCATGGTGTTATCTGTCTGGACCTGGACCACTTAACCCCAAACAAACGGAGCGAATGCTGTCAGGGCTAACTGAACCTCTCGAAGCTCCAGCAGGTTGACGTGGTATCGGGACTCCGGGGGGGGGGGACCAGAGCCCATGGGCTCTGTGGTCCCCCAGTTGGGCACCCCAACCCACCAGAGAGGAGTCAGTCGTCAGGATGACCATTGGCTCGGGCCGGACAGACAGGATCCCTTCCTGCCAGTGGGATGAGATAAGCCACCACTGGGAGGCCATCCCACATCCTCTGGATCACAGAGACCAGCTGGTTGAGATGACCGGAGCACTGAGACCACTGGCTGGCCAGTTCCCACTGGAGGGAACGCATATGCCAGCAGGCCCATTGGACCACACAGGTGCAGGCCGCCATGCAGCCCAGAAGACACAGGAGGTCCCAGGCAGGGCACAATTGCTACAACCAGAAATGATTGGGAAAAGGAAGAGAGCATCTCCGCCCTGTCTGCCAGGAGCCAAGCTGTGCCCCGATGAACTGAATCACCTGCGAAGGCACGAGTTCCATCTTGTCCTCATTGATCAGGAGATCAAGGTCGAGGGAAGTCTGGAGGGCCAGATCCCTGGACCACTCCACCTCCCACCTGGAGGGACCTGCTATCAGCCAGTCATCCAGGTAAGGGTACATCCAGACACATCGGCGCCTCAGGTAAGCCACCACCACTGCCATGCATTTGGTGAAGACCCTGGGGGCTGAAGACAGGCTGAAGGGCATGGCTTGGAACTCGTATAGGGTTCTCTCAGCTCAGTAGCAGAGGAACCGTCGATGGGACGGATGGATCGGGATGTGAAAGAACACATCCTGAAGATCTGGGAGCAGAACCACATGCCTTGCTCCAGGGATGGTATGATCTGAGCCAGAGTTACCATCTGAAAGGTGGGGGACCTGAGGAACTTGTTCAGGTCATGCAGATTTAGAATGGGATGCCAGCCCCCCCCCCTGTTCATTTTGGTACCAGGATGTACCTGGAAACGAACTCTGGGTCTGAAGGCAGGTCCGCTACTCTGCGTACCACCTCCTTGAGGAGGAGCGGAGCCAAGTCATCTCGGAGAGCCGACTGAGAGGCTGCGGACACCAGATCCCCCCACGGGGCATGGGCTTCATATGGAGGGGCCTGCTCAAATTCCAGAGGCAGGCCTCGACCGAACACTTCCAGAACTCAATGGTCCATGGTGATAGTGGACCAGGCGGAAAGGAAGTAGATGAGCCGGCCCCCAACGGGAGGTCCCAGGGGAGGTGTGACAGGATAGAGGGAGGTGTCCCCCAACCCATCATGGAGCAGGCTTGGAGGAGGGTCCAGAGGAGGAGCCACTGGGGCCTTCCCCCATGGCTTCCTGAATGAGGAGGCCACGGACTTGGCCCAAGGATGCCAAGTCTGAGCCTGCTAGCCCTGCTGCTGCAGCTATTGGGTTGGCCACAGGAGTGGTTGAGCAAAAGGGTCTGCAGTTCTGATGCTTGGGGCCCTTGTCCTTCTGGGCAGATGTAGTGGAGGGAAGGGGACATCTGACAGCTTGTGTTGCGTATCAGCCGTAAAGGTCAAGATGTGCAGCCAAGCCCTATGGTACATGTCCAGAGCCATCTGGAGTTGTTGCTTTGCCACTGCCCTACCCTGGTCCCAGACCTGCTTGACCATGGTCTGAAGGTCCACTGGGAGATGAGGGATCACCTCATCCAGGGAGCCAAGAGGGCATGGGAGAAATGTGCCAAGATACCGGCCAAACTGGCCTGATAAAGGCCAAGGGAGGAAGCTGCATAGACCTTCTTCCTGGAATGGTCCAGTTGTTTGGATTCCTTGTCCGGGGGTCTGTCCAAATCCCCTTTGTTGCCAGAGTGCCGAAAGGTGGAGTCAGCCACCAACCCCACCACAGAGGGGTGCTCAAAAAAACCTGAAAGGGACCCCATAGGGAACACATACTTGCAGGGCATGCGGGAAGAAGGAGCAGGGCAAGATGCAGGATGCTGCCTCAGCTCCAAGGCTGGGCCCACAATGGCCTTGGCCACCTGAAAGGCCTCCATTGCGGTATCCCCGTTGTCCAGAATCTCTATGCAGGGATACTTGGCCCATTTCTGCACAGGCTCGAGCTTCATTCCTGTGGATTCGGAAATAAGTCAACAAATACCAATCAGCATGGTAGGGCCCTCATTGATGGAGAGACCCCCAAGAGACTCGGCGTCAACAGGACAGGAGACCATGGAGTAATCTTCACACTCTGAGGAGTATTTGTAAAGCAGGCAACCACCCATGTCACTCTCAACCCGCCTTGGGTGGTCGGGAGTAAGAGTGACCGACAACCGATGGGACAGGCCTTGGGCCAACTGAGATTCCTTGGTCGGAGCCCCAGACTTCGGTTGCTCGGGTGGTGGCTCCAGCCAGATCGGTGGAGTAGCCATCTTTGGCTGAGCCGGTTGGGCCTTAACCAGCACCTCGGTGATGGTGGCTGTGGCCGACGTCAGTCACTCGGGCAAAAGCCACTTAATGGCAGGAGTAGAAAGCGAAATCTGTTTAGATCTGGACAGGACCAACCGCTGCCACATTAGGTCTTCATAGAGCCAACACAACTTGCACCTGAGCCTCTCCTCACCCAAGGAGGATGAAGATAAGGAGCGGCGCTGCCACTTACCATGGCATTGGGAGCAAGATCGCCGATGAGGGCGAGTCTTGTCCGACGTTGAAGTCGAGGAACAAGACCGAGACCTCGGCCATTGGCGGGGCTGACGAGGGACCTCAGAAGGAGTCGTGAAAACCCATGGCTCCTACTGGTCAGGTTCCTTGGCAGGTGGGTCCTGCCCAGCGGGCTGAGCTGATATGTCCGAGGACACCAGAAGCACCGGAGTCCAAAATAAAGAATTGCCGGCTGGATCGGGCAACAACATGACGATCAGCTCGAGAAAAATCTCGGCCACGTCGACAGGCGTCTCAGCCAACTGGTCTGCCAGGGTTAGCGTGAAACCAGCGGCCTCGGCCACAACTACAACCAAAGTCAAAATAGGAGGTTCCTGTGAGCGGGACCGCTCCCAGTCCCAAGAGCGTCGACTTTCCGACTTGTCCTTTTTCGACTCCTTCTTCCGACAGCGCAAAACATGCGACCCTGAAGGGCCCTCTCCCTTCGCAGAGAGAGACTGGTACAACTCTTTGAAGGAAGCCGAATAGAAGGATCCCAGTTGTAGCAGAATGAAGGCTGAAGTCGAAGAGGAGCCCGCCGCTGCCTGAACTGCCACCTCCTGGAAGGCCTTAAGCTGTTCCAGCTGCCCAGTGGACCCCGCAGCCATGGAGACCACCCAACGGTCATCCTTGGATTTAACCGGCGGGTAACCCTTTTCCAGTCACCCCAGTTGAAGTCGGGCAGCTCGGTTTTGCAGAACCGAAGGTGAAAAGGACTGACAGTGATCGCAAGCCTGCAGATCGTGGTTGTATCCCAGGCAGTAGACGTACATGGCATGTGGATCGGTGTAAGACATCTTCTGCCCGCAGGAGCACCGGCAAACCCAGGAACCAATTTATCTTCCATTGCGGTAGCGAGAGAAGAAAGCAAAGATGCAACTCGAGAGAGTTTTAAAATAAGTTTTGGAAGCAAATCCGAAGATGCTAGAGCTAGGGCCTACTGCATGGGGGAGTGCTAAGGAGGGAACCTGAACCTTCCAGTGGAAAGGAAGATCTGGTGTCATGGGGCGGAGCCAACGGTTATACCACCCGGGTGGACGGGAGGAGCCAGCTTGAAGACTTTCTGGCACATCTTAAAGCGGCAAGGTACCTGCCAAGAAGTGTGGATAGAACAACATATCCACGATCCTAGAAAAAAGGGTTCATCACTGTAGTAACTACTTCTTCTAGTGGGTGTGATGGAGGATCCCACTGCTTTGCATCAAGTCTGTGCCTGCATGACGCTCTGAAATCTAAGATATATTGATGGTCTTGAGTGTCCATGCCTATCAACATCAAGATCTTTTTGCTGTGGCCACCCATTGGTTTAGCAGAAGCGTATCACACTTCCATGCTGGCGACCCGGTTTGGCAGGATAGGGTGACCATACAGGGGAATGCTCCAGATGGGAGCACGAGCAAGCCAGGAAGGGAGACAGCCAGGACCCAGCGCAGCAGTGGGCGGTGGCATCAACTCAGCATGCCCTGCTGATATCCAAAGTCAACAGAAGGCTCTGCCTGATGTCATGGGGTCGTGGATGGGGATCAGAAAGAGGGAAAACAACCACACAAAAGACAATCCTTGACCGCCAAGTATGACAATCTCCTCGGTCCTCGCTTAGTGTGGATCTCTGCTGGCTACGACAGCAGGGGCAGCAGCTAGAGCTGGGGATCAGTGGCAGGAGACCCAAAAGTCAGAAGCAGGTGGTGTTCAATGGGCAAAAGAGCTATATCAAGAAAAAAAAGATATTTTAGCTGAAGAGACAATTGGAGTTATGACAATAATTTAGATACAATTTTTTTTTCCAAAATTGAAAATATTATAGAAAACTCCATATGAAGGAATAATAAGCTCATGCATACTTATAGAAAAACTTAACAACCTATAATTATCCTAGTAGGAAAGGCAGGTAAGGATTAGTGTGAACACCCATCCCATCTGTTATTACATTTATTAACACCTTCTCCTAAAAATGTGACTATGATGGATGAAATCACACTACTTTGCAGACTCCAAGTAGCACCTGGGTGGAGGGTCACTTTAGGAAATCGGTTCTGAAGTCCTGACACTGTAAGCTTAACATCCCTCCTTGCCTGAATGTCCAGGCAACATGATATCAATGTGTGTACTGATGCCAAAGTAGCAGCTTTGCGTATTTCCAAAAGTAGAACATCTCTCATTGCTGCCACTGATGCAGCTGTCCTGTCTTGTGGAACGTGCCTGCATTCCTTCTAGGGGAGCTTTGCCTGCTTTATCATAGCAGAATTTAGTACAACATACAATCCGTCTTGAAATGGGCTTCTTACATGCAAGATGTCCCTTTGACACTTCACCACAGGTGACAAACTGCTGTTCGTTCTCACCTCTCACCTGTTCTGTTCTATGCTTATAGAAACTAAGAGACCTTTTAATGTCCAATGAAGAGAGCTTCTCTTCTCCTTCATTGGAGTGAGGCCTAAGAAAATAAGCAGGCAATGCTATTAACTCAAATTAAATTAGGTTACTACTTTGGGAAGCAATAGTGCATTTGTTCTAAGCACAACGTTCTCTTTATGGAAAACTAAATATGCAGGGTATACGCTGAGTGCTTGCAACTCACTAACCCTCCTTGCTGATGTTATGCTACCAGAAATAACGTTTTTAATGTTAAAACTTCCAAGTTCGTTGTAGCAATTGGTCCAAATGGAGGACTCCTTAACTGAGGACCAAATTTTAAATCCCATGAGAAAACTGTTTTTTTCACAGGTGGATGTAAAATGTATCAGTCTTTTGAAAAATCTCTTAAATACTGGACAAAATGCCAATGCATTTTTGTAGATTTTGATTTCAAATGCTATAATAGCAGACAAATGAACTTTCAGTGTGGATGGTCCAAGTCCCCTGGTTTGTAAATGTAATATGTAATCTAAAAACAAGCCAATGTCTTCATTTTGAGTTTTCTAGAATTTTCCTTACAATATATAGAAAACCTATTGTATTTTGAAAATGGGTACTGTACGTTTTCCTTGTTGCTGGATTCTTGGCTACTCTCAGTACTTCTATTGTTTGGTAAGATAAGTTTAAAGCAGAGAATTCTAGATCTTCAGGTAACAAGTTTTGAGGTGAAGTGGTTCCAGGTCTAGAGAACAATTTTTGCTCTCCTAGTCTGTTAGCAGACCCCAACACCATGGGAGACTGATGGAACTGCTGTAAGACACGTTCAGAAAAGTAAATACCATGGCTGTCTGGGCCATTCTGGACATATGAGAATTATGGCTTCTTGTGCCTGCTTCAGTTTCAGAAGTACTCTCTGAATCCGATGAAAGGGTGGAAAAGCATGCAGGAATTTCCTTCTCCATGAATTGCTGGGAGAATCATCTGGGGCTGTGCCCAAAGATGGGAGAAAGAAGCAGAAAAGAGGCAGTTTCCTGTTCTACCAGGAAGCAGACAGGTCACGCAAATATGTATATCTCTGGAACTCTCCATTTCATGAACAGAGTTCACTGTCTTCCATTTTATGAACCATTCATAGTTGGCATGACCCATCCTGTTCAGACTCTCTGCCACCACACTGGCCTTCCGAGCCAAATGTAGTGGAGATAGTTCTGTGTGTAAACTGTAAGCCAGATTCCAAATTTTACAGAACTCTTTGAACAGCTTTGAAGATATTGCACCCCCTTGTTTGACAGATGATTGAATTTATTGGTTTGCAATACATGGTTTGTCTTTTTACTCTATAGAAACACTGGCATTTTAAAAGTTAGTAATACCACCATTCTGACGGCAGGAAGTCATAACACTAGCAATCTGATGACAATACGATGGTATTACAAGTTCAAATCTTTGTTTCTGTTGCGCTAGTGCTTATTCAGATCAGCATTCGCAGATTATAACTTTGGCTCAACACTTTGTTTCTATGGAGATGGTTTTTGATATGAAGGAAGAGCGGCAGCACTTCACGGACACAATTATTTTTTTTTTTCAATTTCTTTTTCCCCCCCGGTCACGGTTCTAGGAGCTTCTCTCAGGCATCCAACCTTATCCTTCCCTGCCTAAAATCTCCCCAACTGAACCCTCCTCTCCTCCGCCCCCGGCTCACAGCTGGCACCCCCAGCTTAACCCCTCCGGGGTGGAGCCGCCCCTCCTACCTTGGGCGCTCTTAACTTTTTTGTATAGACTCCCACTGCTTGATGTAGGGCCCTGGGCGGAGGATCAGTGAAGGTCGGCTGAGTTAGACCTGGTCATGGGCATGGAGATTGGTGCTGCCGCCTACCCCTAGAACCGGGTTTTTCCTGTGTTCTGTTTCGTCCGCCCCCTTCCCTTGCATGTGCACTCCCTGAGGCAATGGCGCACGGCTACCCTGCCAGCGTCAGACACGCTATTATGTGCTGCTCTGCGCTACTGCAGCACCCCCCCAGTCTCCACAAGGGGCTGGGTCACCGGCGTTGCGCGAGGTGTGGCATCCAGCGCCTCAACCCTCAGTGCCACCGGGCCGACGGACATAATTATAAGACTTCACAAAAAAAAATTTCACTTAGTTATCCCACTGCCCAGTGTTTTTCCCCCCTTGCTTGGTGCTTGGGGGGGGGCTATGAAAAAGTGCTGCTGGCTTCAGCATTCTGCAGTTGGGAGGTTGGCTGGGTGGCGATGAGTAAAGGGGGTGGACAGGATCATATGAGATCGCATGACAACTGACTGAAAAAAAAAAAATGGCAACCATGAGATCTGAGATCATACAAGTGAGATTTTTAAAAAAGGAAAAAAAAAGGCAGCCATGTATTACAAAAAACAACAGATGGATATCCGTGTGTTATGGTTGCTGTAAATCCATCTCGGGATTCCTCTGACGGCATAAACACTTGAGCTACACTCTCAAGGTGTATGGCATCACTGGACTCCCTCAATGGATTTACAGCACTGTAACACATGTATGTCCATACATTATTTTATTTATCATTTTACCAGGAAAATTCCATTGAGTGAATAGTTTCAAGAATGCCCCAGGGTACAAAAGTTACATCAGCAGTGTACAGTCCCATTGGATTTGTTTTTGAAATCAAGTTTTTCATATAAAACACTGTTGTAGTATTGTCTGTCCTTAACGTGCAACACTGGGTTTTGCATCAGTGAAAATAAGGCCCTTTGGGGCAGATAAACAGTTTTCAATTCTAACAGACTGATGTGCTCCAATCTTTATGTTAGAGACCATACTCCTTTGACTGTCATCTCTCCGATGTGCCCTCCAGAACCCAGTAGAGAGGCACCTGTGGTTAGTACCACACTGTGCTGTGGTCTTTGGAAAGGAATGTCCATTTCTGGATTTTGCATTTCCTGCCACCACTCCTGAACCCTGAGCAGGCCTGGTTTCTCTCGTACCACTTCAGCCAGGGCAGCAATGGCTTGGCACCAGTACTTCTTAAGGTATCACTGTGTGTCCCTCATCTGGAGTTTTGTCCACGGGACTAGTGTAGTTCTTGAGGGCACTAGGCCCATCAGTTTTAAGAAACCCTGTACATGCCTTTCTGTGCCTCCTTGAAAGGATGCTGCATACTGTAGTCAGAGCTTTCTCCCAAGGAAGATAAGCTTTACCATCTACTGTATTCGGCTCTGCTCCTATGGACTGTAATACATGCATGGGTTTCAGTCTGAGTGTTCCAGATTTCGAAAGAAAGATCAAGTTTTGCATCAGGTCCACAACTGCATTCATGGTAGGGTTGGCCTGTTTTTCTGTTTTCTAACTTATTAACCAGGGGTCACTCTCATCAGAGCAGAAACATTGTGGCCGAATGTCAAGATCGTGAAAGCAAAAGGTCAGCAGCACTCAGACCAAGCAACAACAATGTCAGAAACCACTCGCACAGAAAATCCATACATAGCAAGACAACATGTATGATGTGGGGGGCACAGCCCCCCGCCCCCAATGTATACATAACCAACTCTGGTCGCTATCAACAGTACAGAAGGGCAGAAATCCAGTGGTGTGTATGTACAGTAGTTGGAGTGCATGCTCTGAAGTCCGTGCCGCACACATTCACTTTGCTCTCCTTCCTGCGCTCACATCCCCCCACCCTAAACCCTCCACTCTATTGACGGGATACCATTAACCAGACATCTAAGTATGGGTGAACAGTTATTCCCCCATTGGTAAAGTGCAGCTGCCACTACCGACGAGCATTTTATGAACACCCTTACTCAAAATGTCCTTTTCCTACTCACTCTGCTCCTCAGACTTGCACTCCTTTAGATTTCCTCATTGCAACACCAGTGCTGGTCAATCTGGCTTCTCAGTGCAATTACCCTGCCTCTGGAACTCCTTTCCTCATGCCACCTGCCACTTCTGCTCCTACTCCTCTGTCAAACAGCACCTCAAAGCTCACTACACCCCAGTCTGCTCCCTGCGTCTAGTCTGAGTTTGAGAAATACTCTCAACAACAATGTAAATGGTGGAAAAGCATATAGGAATTTCCCTGTCTATTCCAGGACTAATGCCTCCATAGGAACTGTGCCCAATGTGGGAGGCCTGCAGCAATAAAGAGGAAGTTGTTGGTTTTCTTTTGAGGCAAGCAGATCTATATCTCTGAAGTGCCCCAGCATCTGAAAACTGTGCCCAACAGTTGCTTGTTTAAAGCCCATTCATGATGCTCCTGACTGATTCTGCTGAGTGAATCTGCCAGTGTATTGTCCTTCCCTGGAAGATGAACAGCAGACAAATGCACCCCCAGGGAATATGCTACGGACCAGATTTTCATGGCTTATCTGCACAGCCTTGAGGATCTCGTACTCCTTGCTTGTTGATGTACCACATAGTGGTTGTGTCTGTCCTGACCTGGACTGACTTGACCCCTCAACTGAAAAGCAAAGGCCTTTAGGGAGAGAAGAACTGCTCTCAACTCAAAGAGGGTGATATGCAACTTGGATTCCTGAGGAGATCAAGTTCCACTGATTGTGAGGTCGCCTGTGTACGCATCTCACCCTAGGAGGGAGGCATCTGATGTTAGAACCACTGTGTGGTACTGCAGAACCAGGAGTAGAGTTTTTGTTACTGGCACAAGCTTTGAAAGTAGATCCCTTCTTTGGGACCAATGGGACCTCAAGTGGTACTGGATGTCCCTCATCTGAAACCTGGCACCTGATATTACTGCGGTAGTTAATGCTATGTGTCCCAGTAAAGCTAGGAACTGCCTTGCAGTCCTGGGCTGACCCAAGACAAAGGAGTTTGCTTGGGTTAATAAGTTTGCTACCCTCTCCTAAGGGGGGAATGCCTTACCTTGGACAGTATCCAGTTCTGCTCCAATGAATTCTAGTGACTGAACTGGTTCCAGCTGAGACTTTTGAATATTGATGAGGAAGCTCAAAGATTCTAGAATGCTTTGGGTGACCCTGATGGAGTCCTTTACCTGTTGATATGAATCTGCTACAACTAGCCAGTCATCCAAGTAAGGGAATACTACAATTCCTTGCCTCCTGAGACAAGCTGTACTGCTACTAAGCACTTTGTGAATACTCTTGGGGCAGAGGTGAACCCGAAGGGGAGTGCTGAGAACTGGTAGTGACCTGAGGGTAGAGTGAACCTTAGGTATTTCCTGAGGCAAGGCCTGATTCAGATCCAGAGATGCCAGACAATTTCCTTTCTTTAGAGATGGGATAACAATGGTCAGTGTTACCATTTTGAACTTGGGCTTTGCTAAGTGTTTGTTCAGGAATCTGAAATCTAGGATTGGCCGCCAGTCCCCATTCTTCTTCTTGGTCAGAAGTATCTGAAGTACATGCCCTTCTCCCTTTGAGAGAGACAGGGACTGGCTCTATTGCTCTAGCTTGCAGAAGCTTTTTTACCTCCAACTCCGGCAGAATTGTCTCTGCAGGAGTTGAAGGCCGGAAGACTCTGCGACCCTGAAGTTTTGGAAACTGCTTGAAATGTAGATAGAGTCCTTGACTCACTACCTCTAGAACCCGCTTGTCCGTGGTGATGTTTGTCCAGCCCTGGAGGTAATGAGCCAGCTTGCTCCCTACTGGAAGAAGGTTGGTGGCCTGTTTTGGGCAGTCAGGGGTTCTGTCCAGGCTGAGGTCTGGGAGCTGGGGTTGAACCAGCCCGCCTAGAAGGCCTCCTGCCCCTGCCCCTGTAGTAAGCTCTGGCCTGAGTATAATCTACAGGCATGGAGACTGGGGCATAAGCTCTGTGGTAATATCCCCTACCTCCCCTAAAAGAAGTGGAGGCTCTTTCTCTTGTGGAATTACTTCTATAGATGGTTTTGTACTCTTCCACCTTTTTCATGTATGCCTCGGTCTTGTCACCGAAACGGGAATTGTTTTCACAAGGAAAATCTATGGCCTTTAACTGAGTGTCTGGGGTAAGACTGCCTGTTCTGAGCCAGGTAAACCTCCTCAGAGACACTGATAGGGCCAACAGCCTGGATGCAGTGTTTGCATCCATAGCCACGTGAAGTTGGTATCTGGTGGCATCCAAAGCCATTCTGTCAATGTCAGCCAGATCATGTGTGACATCACCTGGCACTCTGCCAGTCATTGCTAGTACAGAGTTCCAAAGGGCCTTCTGATATTGTGCCGCATATGCCACATACAAGCTGACTGTTTGAGGAGAAGGGAGGAAGCTAAAAACAGGTTACTCACCTGCAACAGTAGTTCTACGAGTGGCATATGTTGTTCAGTCACACTCTTTGGCATGTCCCCTTCCACTTTAAATCTTGCTGGAAATCTTCAAGCTGGCTCTTCCCACCCACCTGGGCGGTATAACACTTGACTCCGCCCCATGACGCCAGATCTTAGCTCGCTGGAAGCCAAGTGTTGTGCGTCCGCAGCCGAGGAGGTCGGGTGGGTACCTGTGGAAGAACACCATATACCACTCCTAGAACTACTGTTACAGGTGAGTAACCTGTTTTTCTAGGATCATGGATATGTTGTTCATCCACACTCTTTGGCAGACTCCTAGCAGTTCTCCGGGAGGAGGAGGAAGGCAAGGCGCACACCCCCTACTTGGGAAACAGAGATTGGAGAACTGAGGCCCCAAAACCAGCATCCTGGCATGACTGAAGGTCAATGAGGTAATGGCTAATGAAGGTGTTTGCTGACTTCCACATAGCAACTCGGCAGATTTCTTGGATAGGGATGTCCCTGGAAGCAGCCACCGATGCAGCGGTATGGCGGGTAGAATGAGCTCTTATCCCTCTGGGAGGCTCCTTGCCTGCCAACTCATAACACAGACTTATGCATGATGTAATCTATCTTGCAATCGTCCACTTTGCTGCAGGTCTGCCAGAAGTGGCTTCAGCATAGGTGACAAACAGCTGGCGAACCTCTCCCCGCAGTTCTTCCGTCCTCTCCTTATAATAGGAGAGAGCACGTCTCAGGTCCAAAGTATGGAGCCTGTACTCGGCCTCCGAGGTGCAGCTGAGGTAGTAAACTGGCAGAGTTAACACCTGGTTAAGGTGAAACACTGACACCATCTTCGGAAGGAATTTCGGGTGGGGGCATAGGACAACCTTGTTCCTATGGAAGACCAGATAAGGGAAATCCACGGAAAGCACCTGGAGCTCCCCTGTCCTTCTGGCAGATGTGATAGCCACCAGGAAGGCTATCTTCCACGACAAGTGTGACAGGCACACTTGTGCATTGGTTCAAATGGCCTACCCACGAGCTTTGCCAGTACCAGTAGAAGATCCCATGGAGGTGGAGGGTCACACACCAGAGGGGATATGTGATCCAGGCCTTTAAAAAAGTGCCTGACCACTGTCTCCTATGCCAATGTCAGCTGACTGGCCCACAGCCGGTAAGCAGAGACGGCTGCCAGGTGCACCCTAAGGGTCGATGACCGCAGACCCCCTTTGGAGACAGACTAAAGATAGTCAAGAATGTTAACCACTGGACAGGACAAAGGGTCCAGACCCTTGTCCTGACACCAAATGGAAAATCTTTTCCATTTGAAGGTGTAATATTTCCTGGTTGACTCCTTTCTGGATGCTTCCACCATGGTGAAGACATCCTTGGAAAGACCCAAAGCCTGGAACTCTAGCCACTCAGGTACCAGGCTGTGAGGTGCAGGGATTGAAGGTCCAGATGGTATACCTTCCCCTGATTAAGAGATATCAGGTCTGGTCATGCTGGAAGCCGCTCCAGGGGCCTGCGGCTGAGAAGATCTGGATACCAGAACAGGTGGGGCCAGTCTGGGGCTACTAGGATCACCTTCGCCTTGTCCCTCCTCACCTTGAGGAGCACCTTGTGGATCAAGGGAAATGGAGGGAAGGCATAGAGGAGGCCTGGGGTCCATGGCCTCAAGAAGGTATCCCCCTGCAGTGAGCCCTGCTGAGGGGGACAGGCATGAAACAGCCTCAGCAGAGTGTTGTCCCTGGAGGCAAACAGGTCCACCATTGGTTTGTCCCAGTGAGAGAACAGGCTGTAAGCTACCTCTGGATGGGGAGACCATTTGTGGGATGTCTCGCCTAAGCAGCTGAGAGCATCCGCCACATGGTTTGAGGCTCCTGCCATATGGATGGCTAGAAAATCTGCCTCCAAACAGCTGAGGAGGGTCCAGATGCAGAGCGCCACTCTGCACAGCAGACGGGAGTGCATGCCGCCCTGTTTTTTGAGGCAGTACATGGTCGTGGTATTGTCCGTCTGGACTTGAACCACTTGACCCCGGTGCTGAGGAGCAAAAGCTGACAGTGACAGTCTGACTGCTCTGAGCTCCAAAAGGTTGATGAGGTATCGGGACTCCTTGGAGGTCCAGAGCCCATGGGCCCTTTTGTCCACCATGTGGGCTCCCCAGCCCATGAGAGAGGCACGAGTCATGAAGACGACCGTCGGCTTGGGGCAGACAAATAGGATCCCTTCCTGCAACCGGTCTGGGGCGGTCCACCATTGGAAAGAGTCCCACATCTTCTGGGTTACAGTGATCAGCTGGTTGAAATGACTGTGGTGCTGAGTCCACTGGGTGGCCAGCTCCCACTGGAGGGGGTGCATGTGCAACCGAGCCCAAAGGACCTCTGAGGTGCACACCACCATGTAACCCAGAAGGCACAGAAAGTCCCGGGCAGGGCGCAATTGCTCAACCAGAAATGATTGGGCAAAGGAGGAGAGAACCTCCGCCCTGTCCGCCGGGAGCTGAGCTCTGGCTTGATGAGAGTCGAGCTCTGCCCTGATGAAGCCCATCACCTGGAAAGGTACGAGTTCCGACTTGGCCTGGTTGATCAGGAGGCCGAGTTGGGAACAGATCTGGAGGGCCAAGTCCCTGGACCTCTCCACCTCCTGTTGGGTGGGACCTGCGAGAAGCCAATCGTCGAGGTAGGGATAAATCCTGACACCCCCCCCCCGATGCCTGAGATGGGCAGCCACCACTGCAATGCATTTGGTGAAGCCCCATGGGGCTGATGACAGACCAAACGGCATGGCTTGCAACTCGTACGGGGTCCCTTTGACTCTGAAGTGGAGGAACTGCTGATGAGATGGACAGATTGGGACATGAAAGAATGTGTCCTCCAGATCCAGTAAACAGAACCACATGTTTCGCTCCAAGGAAGGTATGATCTGGGACAGAGTGACCACCCGAAAGGTGCGTGACCTGAGATATTGATTCAGGTCGTGCAGATCTAGAATGAGGCACCAGCCCCCCCATCTGCTTGGGCAACCAGGAAGTACCTGGAAACAAAGTCTGGGTCTGCTGGAAGATCTGCCACTGGAGCTACTGCCTCCTTGAGGAGGAGCTGAGCGATGTCGTCTCGGAGAGCCGACTAAGTCAGGGCGGATACTCTTTCCTCCGGAGGGGCACGGGCTCAGCTTGAAGGGTACTGCTCGAATTCCAGAGGCAGTCCCTGACTGACCACTTCGAGAACCCACCTGTCTGAAGTGACAGCAGACCAGGCGGAAATGACGTGGCAGAGCCAGCCCCCCACGGGAGGCCCAAGAGCTTGTGTGATGGGAGAGGGGGAAGCAGCCCTCCCCTGTCACTGAGCAGGCTTGGAGAAAGAGGATCCAGGACCCAAACCCCAGCCTCCTTTACGGGCCTAGGAGGTCCCGGGCTTGGGCTGGGGGTGCCAAGCTTGAGCCTGCTGTTGATGCTGCTGTCCTCCTTGAAAGGAGGGCTGCTGTGCTGCAGGGGAGGAGTGCCAAAAAGGCTTCTTCTTTTTCTTCTGCTGGTTCTTGCCCGAAGAACCCTTGGCAGAGGTGGAATCCAAGGTGGCACTAGACTGCTCAATATGCTGGAGATGACCATCCACACCTGGGCCAAAAAGATTGGTGCCCAGGAAAGGCACATCAGCCAGTTTGTGCTGAGTATCCGCTGGGAAGGAGGAGAGCCTCAGCCAAGCCCTGCAACAAGAGGCAACTGTGGCTGCCATCGAATGGGCAAAAGAATCCTCAATGTCCAGGGTTGTCTGAAGCTGCTGTTTGGCAACATCTCGGCCCTGATCTTGGACCCACTTGACCATGGTCTGCAAGTCTGTGGGGAGGTGTGGGAGAATTTCATCCAAAGACCCCAAGAGGGCGTGGGAAAAGTGTGCCATGATAACGGCCAAACTTGCCTGACAAAGGCCCAAAGAAGAGGCCGCATAGACCTTCCTGGCCAAATGGTCCA
Organism: Neoceratodus forsteri; assembly: GCA_016271365.2. Lineage (NCBI taxonomy): Eukaryota > Metazoa > Chordata > Ceratodontiformes > Ceratodontidae > Neoceratodus > Neoceratodus forsteri. The sequence continues at coordinate 1,201,193,833 of CM057455.1, read as the reverse complement.
AGAGCTTGGACTCTTTCTCGGGAGGTCGGTCAGTGTCAGCAGAGCTGCCAGTATGCCTGAACACAGAGGCAGTCACCAGACTCTCAGCCGAAGGGTGCTCTGTGAACCCTGCAAGGGACCCCATGGGCACCGCATACTTGCGGGGCATGCGGGCAGACAGTGCTGGACAAGAGGCAGGGCACTGCCAGAGTTCTAAGGTCGGGCCAACAATGGCCTCGGCCATAGGAAAAGCCTCCATCGGGGTATCCCCTCTCTTGATGATGTCCGTGAAAGGGTACTCCGCCTTTTTCTGGATTGGCTCCAGGGACATCCCTGTAGATTCAGAGATGAGGCGAAGAATGCCCTGAAAGGATGAAGGACCTTCTTCCATCTCTAACCCACTGGCCGATTTGTCATCCCCGGGATGAGAATGCAGGCCGGTCACATCTGAATCCGAGGAATCCGGATATAATGCCCGACCGCCCAGGTCGCCCTCGACCCACTGAGGGCAGTCCGGGTTGACAGTGACCAAAAGACGCCAGGGAAGCCCAGTGTCCAGCCTGTGTTCTGTAGAAGGAGCCCCTCCCACAGGCTGCTTGGCCGGTGGTTCCACCACTATCGGTGGAGAGACCGGTTTTGGCCGAACCAGAGGTTTCGCCGGCTCCGCGGGAGGGTGGAACCGGCTTGATCGGCTCCGAAGGAGTCGGCTTCAGCCTAGGAGGTGAAAGCCAAGTAAGGGCCAGGGTGGAAGCTGGGCTCGGCTTGTGCCTGGTCAGAATCAGCTGCTGCCATATGAGGTCCTCGTAGCGCCGACGGAGTTTCCATTGGAGCCTCTCCTCATCCGAGGAGGAAGAGGACGACCGATGGTGTCGCCTCTTTTTAGAGCATTTGTAGCTCTTCCTCAGCCTTTCAGTCGAGGGGGTCCTGGACCTCGATCGAGACTGGACGAGCCGATTCAGTTGCTCAGAAGACACTGGCGGGACCAGTGATTTCCCAGGGTCAGGGACCACTTCCTCGATGTGAGTCCCAGCAGGCTGGGTCTCCTCGTCGGGGAAAGTAAGAACAGGAGTTCAATCAAGAGACTCGTCTACTGGAGTCGGCGACAATGGATTGATTGTGTCGATGACGATTTCCACATCGCTGATCAACACTTTGATCAACTGGCCAGACGGCAAGGCTGAGAAGCCAGCGGCTGAAAAGGCAATTTTGACCAAAGTCGAGACTGCTGGTTCCTGGGACCGAGATCTCTCCCGATCCCAAGAGCATCTCCATCGGGACAAAGATGATCCCGGGTCCTTCTTCTGCTTACTGGACAGAGAGGAGTGCATGCCCGCAGGACCCTCTCCCTTGGTTGAGAGAGACTGGCACAGCTCTTGGAAGGAACCAGAGAAGGTGGTGCCCAGGTTGAGTGGAACAAAAAAGCTCCGAGTAGTTTCTGCAGCCTGAGCCACTTCCTCCTCGAATGCTTGCATGGGTTCCAATTGCTTGGCGGATCCCGCAGCCGCGGAAACTGCCCAGCAAGCCTCCTTAGATTTCATTGGAGGGTTCCATTTCTCCAGCCTCCCCAACTTCACACATGCAAGACGGTTGTCGAGGACATTAGGATGAAAGGCGAGACTAAGATCGCATTTCAAGGTGTCATGGTCGACACCGAGACAGTAAACACACGCGGTGTGGGGATTAATGCATGACATCTTCTGGCCTCAGGGACACCGGCAAAATCCAGGGGAAGACTTGTCTTCCATAATCGAAGGTAAATAGTTGCGATCGCTAATACGAACTAGACGGATTTTCTGAATAACCGAAGGTTTTGAAACTAGGGCCTACAGAATGCGTGAGCACGAGGGAGGCAACCTGAATCTTCCAGCGGAAAGGAAGATCTGGCCGAGGGTTATACCGCCCAGGTGGGTGGCAGGAGCCAGTTTGAAGACTTCCGGCAAGATTTAAAGTGGAAGAAGACATGCCAAAGAGTGTGGATGAACAACATATCCACTATCCTAGAAATAATCCTTCTTCCCCATGGTATCAATTTTCCTTAAATCTTTATCAAGGGGACGAGATGAGAGACGGACTCTAGCTTAATCACAGGCAGCAGCCTGCACCACACCCTCATGGTTTATATGAGAACACAAATAATCAGCAGCAGACCTATCGACTTGATATTTTTTCTCAACCTTCTTGTCCACTCCAGGGACAGAGGAAGGTGTTTGTAGAAATTTTAGACTGGCTTTCTTAAGAGAATTGAGGATGGAAAAAAACAATCTCTTAGTGACAACCAGACTCATCATATCTAGAAATTCTACCTCCGCATCTTCCACAGACTCTTGAGAGTGGAGGCCTAAAGCGTCAGCCATCTGTCTGACAAAAGAAAAGTGGGATGAAAAATCATCATGCCCACAAGGAGGGATACCAAAATTTTGTTCTGGGGATGCCGAAGGCTCAGTAGGTTCCACCAAATCCAGATCCTCCTCCTCTTTCTCAAAGTAAACTTCTTGACCTTGGTCTGTGGGAACCGGTGGTGGAATCTGAACTGGTGAACCTAGGACAGAACCTGCAGTTTATAAGGCCTGAATGACCTGCAGGGCTTTAGCAATGTCCTCAGCTGAGGGCATTTTGTTTTTGTCTGCTGGGAGCTCCCTTGCTTCTTCAGCAGGAGGCTCAGTGTCATGTTTTCTTTGTTTCTTTTTGGCCAGCACAGACTCTGAAGCATGTTTAGTAGGTCTTTTGTGTTTACTGTATTCAGACCTCTTATAAGTATTTTTAGGGTCAGAAGAATCTATTGAAGGTCTTTCCTTTGTTTTAGTTAACAGAAATAAACAAACTTGCAGCAAAGCTGCTGAGGAAAGCTCTTCGGGGCGTGTAGTTGTCTGAACAGAGAAAATTAATCTTACTGTTAGATGGAACACAGTCCACCTAGGGGCAGCAGTTTGAATAACATTCCGGTTCCATTATTTGTATACATTCCACATTACATCACTATAGCTCCCGGGCAGTCAGAGATTCTGGTCTGACTGCATGTCTAATCATACTGGGAAATTTCTGGGGTTTGAAGTGTCTTTTACCCAAGGCATCCATTATTCTTGAGTCCTTATCAGGTGGTGCTGATGAGAGGATCTGGGTCAGCTACAGGAAGTCAGATCCTGGTCCTTGTCACCACATACCTTTGTTCTATCTTTTTATCAAATGCAGTTGCTGAAGCTGGTAAACGCAATATTTTCTTTGTCACTCATTTAAAAGTGTTATGCATAGTTATGCTAACTCTTTTTGTGTGAGACCTAACATTTTCAAGAAATCAGTCACCAACTGTTTCGACAGTTAATGTTTTAATCACTAGTCATACATTTGAGGAAGTTAATGTATGTAGAAAATTAGTTCTCAAGACTTTTCATAGTGACCCTCCCCCAAGCTACTAAAAAGATCTTCAGCCTCCCCCAAACACTGAAATAATCTAGCACCTCCCAATAGAAAAAATAGCATACTTTGCACAGGACATCGGGAATAAAGTGAAACTCTGCTGATAGCTGGTTTTCATTTCATTCCACTTACTGTAACACCCCCCCTTGCAACCTCCCACTTAAGGCCAGCCTACCTGCTCTGCTATTTTGATTTTCAAATCATTGTTACCCCTTGTTAAAATATCTTTATGGGTCACACACTGCATTCTCTGTTTCCCCGCTATCAGGAATAACATTCCACCCACCTCTATCACTCCCCTTACCATACTCTTATGCAACTTCTCAGGTATCCTTTTGCTCCTCCTCCTGCGTTTGCTCTTGGTACAGTACCACTCTACCTAACTCCTGTGTTTGGGCTGTTCTGCTACCAGACTAATTGGTTAATTGTTACCTCTCATTTTTTGTTCATGGTTCCTATTTCTTTGCACTTTTGTTCATTTTGTATTGCTAGACTGTTTTGCAGTTACCTTTTGAACTGTATTCACTCTGTACCCTTCCCCAGGTACATCTGAAATTAGTTTTGGCTCAGTGTGCCTTTCCTGCTCATTGATTTGTAAATAATCAATTCACACACAGCTATCCTCTTTCAGTTTGCCTCATCCCTTTACACAAAATATCTAAACCTCAAAATTTAAATACACTACTTTTTCAGACTTGCTTAAGCCTCCCCTGCAACAGGCTGGGGCCTCCACAGGTAGGCTGACCTCACCATTTGAGAAAACTTGATGTAGAAAAATCATCAAGGGAGGTGAGTCTATTACCTCATCCTCAGTGACGTATGAAGTAACTGGCTCTTCCTCATCCTCCTCTTAGTAGTTATCCTCCTAGAAAGATGAACCTATAGGACATTTTGTAGCCTGATCTTTCAAAGCTTGACAAAACTGCTTCATCTGTTGGAAGTCTTTTGTCATTTGTTTAGCAGGGCTCAGTTGTATGGTGTATGGTGGTGTTTATAAGTTCTAAATGTTCTCGTTTTCCTGCAACCCGAATGCGGAGAGAGTTCAACAGGTCTTGTAGTTTGTGGTCCCTTTTATCCGAGTGTACCCCATGGAACAGTTATACTCCTTGGCAAGTCTGTTACAGACTTCATGTTTTTGAGACTCTCTGATAGGACCATCCACTTTGCTAAAGATGTTCCAGACTTCTTTTAAACTCTCTGAGTCCTGTTTCTTTTTTGGGTTTCAGTGTAATTCAGCTCCAGACATAAGAAATGATCAAATATTAGGAAACATTTTTTTTTCTTTAATGCTGACCCAGTTGTTGAGACCATCAGTATGTTTTTTAGCTTGAAAGTGCTTTAAACACGGCAGAAAACATGTAAACTATCTGATTTTCCCCAGTCTTTATGAACCTATAACAGGCTTCAAATATTCACTTTGCCACTATTCAACCACAGTAGTCTTTGGTCCGATGTAGGAAACAGTTTCCACTTCCTGGAACTGAAAAAAAACAGCAAGAAAACCAGAAAATGTGGGAACTGTGAAGCAACATCCTTTAACTTAACTTTTAAATAAACTTCTGAAAATAATAAAGGATTTAGCCAAGCTTTAGTGCAGCAATGCTCTGCGGCGATCACTGTCTTCATCAGAAGTTAAAGATCGGGCATTAGGGAAACAAAAACCCAGGGGAAGATTACACAGTTGGGGGGGGGGGGGAGTTAGTAACAACAACAAAAATGGAAAGGGACCTGGGGGTAATCATATCAGATGACCTTAAGGTTGGCAAGCAATGTGAGAAGGTGGTAGGGAAGGCTGGGGGGACACTGGGATGTATAGGGAGAGGCATCACCAGCAGAAAACAGGAAGTTGTTATCCCCCTGTACAGACAGTTGGTGAGACCTCATCTGGAGTACTGCGTCCAGTTCTGGAGACCCCATCTCTGCAAAGACATAGACAGAATGGAGGCAGTTCAGAGGAGGGCAACTAAAATGGTGCAAGGTCTGCAAGAGAAGCCATACGAGGAGAGACTAAAGGAGCTTAATATGTATACCCTTGAGGAAAGAAGGGAGGGGGGGACATGATAGAAACATTTAAGAACCTCAGTGGAATCAACAAAGTCCAAGAGGGTAGCATCTTTCAGAAAAAGAGATGTGCAAGAACAAGGGGACACAATTTGAAGATAGAGGGGGGGACGGCTCAGGGGCAATGTGAGGAACAATTTTTTCACAGAGAGGGTGGTGGATGCATGGAACAACCTTCCTGAGGAGGCTTTGGGGTCTAAAACTGTGGGAGAATTCAAGAATGCATGGGACAGACATAAGGCAATTTTTGTGGGGGGTAGGAAGAAATAGGCTGTTGGTTAAATAGGATCTGCAGCTTATCCTGTAGGTAGTGAAATGGGCAGACTAGGTGGGCCAAGCGGTCATTATATACCGTCAAAGTCTATGTTTCTATGTTAGGAGGCAGGGGCGCTCAAGAACAGCACAAAGCACAGGGCATCATTTGAATATATCTTGGATTCCTGTGTATCACCCACATGCAGACTTGATGCAAGGTAGTGTGACATCCTCCATCACATTTATGTTGTCAGAAAAATTGTACAAATACTGTATGTAAGAGATGTTTCCATCTATATATAGCTGAATCAAATTTGTACAGCTCAGCCTTTTTTTTCCCCATCTTATTTCATATACTGAGCTACCAGGCGGGCTCCTGTATGCCACCCTTACAGCAACACCAATGCAGCGAAATACACACCTATCGGCAAAATCAACACTTTGCAGAAAGGTCACTGTGTTGGTGTGCCCGAGACAGGGGCATGCTATCTCCCAGCCCTGCACCCCCACCCCGAATCAACTCCGACTGGAGTTGAGAATCCTAAAGACGGGTGGGGGCAGAGTCCTCCCACCATGAGGAGGGTTCGAGGCAAAGCCCCCCGATGAAAGGACAGGACCGGGAGACACACAGGAATCATGTAGACCGCAACTTGCGGTCTGCATGATTCCGGTCGACAAGATGCTGGTTGACACAAAGGATGTCGAACCGACATGGTAGAGCTGTGACCTCCAACTGACTGTCCCCGTTCCCCTGCTCCGTCACCCACCATCCCTGATACTTACCCCAACCTGCCTCTGAGAAAGGATCCACACTCAGATGGAACCACAGGCAGTCCAGTTAGCCAATGTAGACTATTTACTTGATGACAAATAAACAAGCTAGTGCACACATTACCAGAGGGTCTGTTATGGCATTGCTTAAACAGTATTCAAACAACAGCAGTGCTAAAGAAATTCTAAACTTTACTGCCAAATAATTTAAGCAAGTACTATAGAGACGTTGTCCCAAATCAATTATTTTTTCACCTGAACTACCAGGCTGCTGCCATCTGAACGCCCCCCCCCCCCCAACTCCAGTCACCTGCTATTACTAGGTACTTACCCCAACCTCTAAGTTCCCTGTGGCTTGCTCCTTATGGTGGGGCCCTCCGGGAGTGCGCTTTCCCCAGAAGGAGGATCAAGTCCAAGGTTTGTGCCTTGTCAATTGGGGGTGGGGGCCTGCAAATGGCCGGTTGCTATCCTGCCTCTGCACTGGTTTTTCTCCTGATTTTCTCCCCAGAGAACTGCCAGTGTGTAATGATGCAGTTGTGCACCAGGATGAATCAGCATCCGCAGCAGTTTCCACCCCTGATACAACCTCTGCTGCCTTGCGTCCACTGAGTACAGTCTAACAGTGGAGAATGGAATCCACCTCTCCCTCCTCCTCCTCCTCTTTGTAAGAGACCTGTCCAGTGGGACACTCATTGGTCCTTCCCCCAGCCGGTCCCCTGCAACTCAAGCCCATTCCTAAGCTCAGGTTGTCAGAGTAGTGAGCAGATATCTTGCTGCTATGCTACCTGGCTGCACCGCCAGCTCACACTTCTGGGCTGATATATTTTATTATTAAACTGTATTAAATCCATTAAGACAAGAACCTCAGCGCAAAAGCACCAAAACAATGGTTACGTGAAAAAGTGCAATGGCTGTGAGGCCTAGTGTTAAAGACATAGAACATTACTCATATACCCAGTACTGCAAGGCATTATAGGCAAGCACTGTATGCAAATCAACATGAGGAAATTTAGATTGGGTAGGCTTAAAACTGGACCTAAGCCTAGGCAGCGTAAATCCCTTCATGGTTATTTGCATACATTACCCACGATGCATTGCACTTCCGTTGTATGTGCAATTCTGTATTACATACATTAGCCTACCCAGTGGACAATGGGACAACTTGATCACTCTTGTTTCAACTGCTAGTAGCATATGGTAAGATTCAGCATAGTATTACTAGTGCATCCTCTTTTCTCTTTATTTAGACACAAATACTGCCTCACCTGCAATATTCCACATTAGCGGGGATAGATGCTTGCTCAGAATTAACCGGCACTACATGATCAAATGTGATTATCCCTCTCCTGAGATATTGTTGTACTGCTTCGATGAACAATTAAGAAACTACAAAAGAACTGGAAGTCAAGAGATCCTGACTGGAATACCAGCATGGACTAAACGGCTCACTGTGATATCCTGGGCCTGTAATGTGACGGCCACTTTTTACTTCACTCATCCTAACTGCACAACTGGATCGAGGTAAGAAAATACTGTACAGGAGACACTGCATTCATGCAGGTCTAGCCAAGTTTATCAGCAGAAATTAGGTCACCATCAGAAACTATCTTTTATAGTTTAGCAGTAATGGTATTAGACGGCTTGGGTTTTTTACTATACAACAACTCACCTAAAACAACCACACAAAACTCACTGCCCCTCATCTTTGATGAACAGATGATGACAACATAGTTGGGCAGCCTTTGCCTGCTCTGTATTTCACTCAGTGATCTCAATGTCTCTGAAATGCCCTCAGCTAAGGAGTTCTGGGTCACAAGAACATGAACCAAGTCCCTGGCCACACTGGCAGTCAATCTAGCAAGCCAGGGTAGTTGAGCAGGTGAAATGGTGGTATACGGAGGGTTCATGTGTAAGGCCCTCTCCTTCAGAGTAAGTTCCTGCACAGCCTTCAAGATGACCTGTTCAAATTCCTCCCGCAGTGGTATCTGGTCCGGACCTACAATAAAGAGAAAACATCAGCAGGTCACCAGTCCAGCAGGTACACCATGTATCTAACATAGGATTGTCAGAAATATGAGCAGCATTTGTAACATCCAACATCCAGTGATTGACAGCCTGCTGACAACTCCCTCTTGGACTGGCCCACCTGGACATTCAGAAAATTTCTTGTGCCCTCTCCCTTCAGTATAATTCCTTTCCACCTTGCAAACACTCAATATCCTTTTATATCAGTGTCAGTGACTCAGTAGGTAGCACACTCGCCTCTGAGGCCAGGAGTTCAGAGGGCTGTGGGTTCAGTTCCCACATCTGGCACTGGGGTTAATATCCCAGTACTGACACTGTAGTGTAGCATGAGAGGGGTAATGCACTTCTGAGGTGCCGTCTTTTGGATGAGAGGTTAAACCGAGGTCCCATCTGCCTGGATTGGTGGTAGTTCAGGTGGATGTTAAAGAAGTAGGGGCATTTTCCTCAGTATCCTGGCCAAATTTCCCTCATTCACTAAAAATACCACCAACAGCTTAATCTGGTTCAAGGTCAGTTGGCATTCATCTGTATCCCCCTCCCTCGGGTCGTGCCTGAAAATAGGCAGGATTTGTCTAGTGCACTTACCCGGTCAACAAGAACTAAATAAATAAAATAAATAAAATAAATATATAATCTGAATGAGTTTCTGATTTTTGTTTATTTAAAATTTGGTAACTGGGATAGGCACATGGAGATGCAGCTCGATTCCAGGCACAGCCTGGGGAGGGGATACAGAAGGGACTGAAACTTTGCAAGATAATATAAAATGTATACAAAGCCAGTGCACTAAACTGAAGTGGAATGCAGATATCGAGTGCATCCTTCTTGGGCACCCAGTTATCAACTTTCTAGGTGGAACCACTGCACCACAGTCCAACCCTCCTTCATACCAGTCTGGTCACTAGGTAGCAGTGCAATGTGCCACCGCAGATGCTCAGGATTAGGAACATCCCGGGGTCTCATGTTCCCCATTACAGCAGAGAGAGCAGAGGGATCATCCAGCTGGAATGTTCAGCCAGTGTTATGGATGCTCAGCTCTTTTGTGCTGTGAGCTGTATACTGCTTCTTGGGGGTGGAGCCCTCTGCACACATATAGCCTACAGTCATCCCCGACCCCTCCAAGTGGCTGGCTGCTCATGCCCCCTCATAGAACAGGCGCGGTCATCAAAACGAAGAAGAATCAGGATTCCAGGTTCAGACACCTGAGGAAGCAGATCAACACAAGAAAACACAAGTAGCTGGGAATGGTGACAGCAGACACTAGATCAAAGGCAGTGAAATCTGATGAGTAGTACTGTTGGTCAGGATCCCAAACTAATGGCAACATGGAGAGTTCCCTAGTCCTACCTGTCAGTGTCTGGAGGGAATGCAGACTTCCAGGTTTGAATCCCATCCCACTCACTGGCTCACCCTGAACAAGTCACTCAAGTTCCCTGTACACTACTTCCTCACAAGTGTCAAACTAGGTAGCAGCAAGACCCCATTGTAAATAAGATACTGCACTTCAGCTGCACTATCCTGGAGCAATGAATTAAAAAAAAATCAAACAAAAGGAAGCCAAACAAAATTATCTTTTTGTATTAAACGAATTTTATAAATAATAATTATTTGTTAATAAAATGCTTCTCATGCAAGCATCTCAGAGCACTTCACAGTCAACACAGAGCTCACACAGAACAACTGCTGTAGTGTGGCAACCTCTGGGGTATAACACAGCAGCCAATTTATGCCAGCACTCTGCACACCAGCTCTCCAACTCTCTGTTCCCAGATGCAAACCAACTGATACTAAACTAGGTTAATCATTTGGTGGATTACTTAATTAAGAAATGTGAACAGGGAACCCTGGAAATTCCCCTGCTCTTTTCGAGAATATTTTCTTCAAAGAGTGCCATCGGATCTGTAACATACACCTAAACACAGAAACAGAATTTGTTGGCAGAAAAGGGACTGTTTGGCTGACCCCGTCTTTCCTGATGTTCCCCATCTAGTCCATCTCTATAGACACTAACTGGTCTCCGGTGACCTTCCCTCCACCCTGTCTGTTTTCTGTTACACTCGTATGTCTGTTCCATGCATGCTTAAAGCCCCCCATTGCTTTCGCCTCCACCGCTTCTGCTGGCAGTCTGTTCTAGGCATCTACCACCCTTTCAGTAAAAAATATTTCCACACAGCTCTGTGAACCCCCCCCCCGCTTCACTGCATGCCTCCAGTCCAGAAGACTCCTTTCCCATTTAAAAATGACTTTCCTCCTGTACCGTTTCCCCCTGTAGGTCTCTAGCATGTCACTTCTCATTGTCCTCTTTTTCAGGGTGTATATGTGGAGATCCCTCAGTCTATACTCATAGGACTTCTCATACAAACCCAGCGCCATTTTAGTTGCCCTCCTCTGGACTGTCTCCATCCTATATGTCCTTTCTGAGGTGTGGCCTCAAAACTGGACACAGTATTCCAAGTGGGGTCTCACCAGCGAGCAATACAGTGACACCACCTCCCTCCTCCTGCTGGATATACCCTCCTTATGCACACCAGTATCCCACTAGCAATACCCAATGCTCTGTCACCTGAGCAGCCTGGGGGTGGAATCCAAAGTGGTGAATTGGGTTAGAAAGAGACTTACAGATAGGAGACAGAGGGTGGTGATAAATGCCACTTATTTGAATGATCGAGGAGTGACCAGTGGGGTGCCACAGGGTTCAGTACTGGGACTGAACCCTCCCTTTGCTATCATATCTGATGACCTCAAGGTCCTTTTCCTGTTTAGTGACTGTCAGTGCCTTCTCCCATCCTATACTCAGTGCCTGAGTTCCTCTGCCCTAGAAGCATGATTCTGCACTATTTGGCACTGAACCACAAATGCCACGCTTCAGACCACTCCTTGAGTTTCCTCAGATCACTGCTCATTCTCTCCATCCTCCCTCTCTTGAGTGTCCACCGTACTGCAGATTTTGGTATCCTCTGCAAAAAGGTATACCTTTTTCTCAGCAATGTCTCTTATGAAGACATTAAAGAGGACCAGTCCCAGTACTGAACCCTGTGGCACCCCACTGGTCACTCCTCGATCATTCAAATAAGTGCCATTTATCACCACCCTCTGTCTCCTATCTGTAAGTCTGTTTCTAACCCAATTCACCACTTTGGATTCCACCCCCAGGCTGCTCAGTTTCTTTATTAGCCTCCTGTGTTACACAGTGTCGAAGATAGACAACATCCACTGACTTCCTCTGATCTATTTCCCTGATTAAACAGTCAAAGAAGTACTGTATATTATACTTATTTGTTAAGAACCTCGTGGTCTTGCAGCTCACTGGATTCAAGATACTCAACCAGTCTTTCCTTTAGCAGGGTTTCCATTACTGTCCCCACCACTAATGTAAGACTGATCGTCCTATAGATAGTTGCTAGCCTACTCCCTATTGCTGCTCTTACGAAGCCGGACCTTGTCAGCTCTTCTCCAGTCCTCCAGAACCATGCCTGTTTTCAGTAGGCTGTTGAATAAGGCTGTCAGTGGTGCAGGCAGCATCTCCCTTTTTCCTTTAGAACCCCTGGATGTATCCAGTCTGGTCACTTTGTCCACCACTGGAGTTGTAAGTTCCATCCGGACTCTTTCTTCTGAAAATTAACTTGTGTCCTTCCCCACTCCTGCTACTCCATGGTGGTGGTGTCCCCCAGTGAAGCCTGTGCAGCAGTACCGGTTCAGGATGTTTGCTTTTTCTTCATCCTCTTCTGCGCAGTCTCCCCCCTCCTTACTTCTAATCCTCACTATCCCTCCCTTTGCTTTCCTCTTCTCACTTATGTAGTGTATCTGAAGAACGTCTTATCCCCCTTAGTGACCCCTCTGGCAATTCTTTCCTCTGTCTGCGCCTCTGCTCCTCTCACCACCTTTGCATGCTTCTTTCTGCTTTACTACGTATACCTCCCTGTCCTCCTCCTCCTTCAGCATTTCCTTATACCTCCTGAATGCCACCTTTTTCCTTCACCACCTTTGCCACTTGTCACTGCCTTAGAGTACCATAACAGTCTCTTTTTCCTTCCGCCTTCACTACTTCCTTCACACAGAGGTTATTTGCTTTAGTTATACCCTCCCTTATTTTGTCCCCACTGTGCCTCCAGCCCTCCTTGGCAATCCCCCCCAGGCAGTTACTGAGACATCCCCAACTTCTTTAAAATCTGTCCTCTTAAGTCCAGGACCCTCGTCCTCATGTGGTTGGCCTCTGTTCCGGTCTTAATGTCAAACCACACTGTACAGTAATCACTGGTACCAAGGGGGTTGCCCACTGCGATGTCTGCAACACTGTCCCTATCTGTAAGCACAAGGTACAGCACTGCCCCATCCCTAGTGGGTTCTTTAGACTAGCTACCTGAGAAAAGCCCCTTGTAGGGAGTTAAGCATGGTCCTACTGCTTGCAGAAACTGCAGCTGGAAGGCTCCACTCTGCTGCCGGCAGACTGAAGTCACCGACTAGCAGCACCTCCACCTTACTCATCATTCTGATGGCTTCTCCAAGTGCTGTGTCCAACTCCTCTCCCTGTGCTGGAGGCCTGTACACTACCTCAGTTCAGATGGCGGCCTTGCAGCCTGTCTCCAGGGTGACCCACAGCACCTCCAGTCTTTCCTTTTCCTCCTGGTGCCCCTGTACCTCCATGGCCTCGACTCCCTTTCTCACACATAAAACAAACCTTCCTACCTGCCCTCCCTTTCTTGACCATAGAGTAACCCAGTATGGCCATGTCCCAGACGTGGTGCTCAGTGCACCACGACTCTGTAATGGCTATTAAAGCCAGGTCACCTGCACCAAGATGGCTTCCACTTCTAGATTTTCAAGACTCCTTGCGCTGGTGCACGTGCCTCTCCACACCTTTCTTCCTCCCTACCTACTGCCCTGCTTCCCCCTCCATTCCTTGACTGTGTTTTTCCCTGAAGCTCCCCCTGATGTTCCTCCTACCTTTTTAGTTTCCATATTCCTTGTCTCCTTCAATCCTCTACCCTTCTCTTACCTAAATTTTATCCCTCTTTTCTTCTGTCTTGTCCCCATTCCTGCCTTTCTGTGCCCCTGCCCTAGGGGAGTTTTCTCCCCCAGGACCCTCCTTCCCTGCTGCTCCATCATCCTGGCGGATAATTTTTCCCTCCCTTTTACAGCCCCCCCCCCAGCTACCTTAAATGCTCATCCAAATAGCATTTAACCCTCCTACCAAGGACTGTGGGCCCCTTTCCGGAAAGATGCAGGCTATCTCCTTCACAGAGGCCAGATAATCCCAAGCTGGCCCCTCATCCCCAGTTGCAGCCAAAGACTTCATCCATGCACCATGCCTTCAACCAGTCATTAACTGTCCTAGTGTAGAGTACCTTTACATCTCCCCACCCATACACAAGTGATACCTCGGAAAAAGCCACCATGCATGCTACCTGCTTAAGGTTCCTTCCAAACTCCCTAAAATTACCCTGCATTTTCCCTAACCTGTCCCTTGTCAGGTCATGGGTGCCCAGGTGGACAATGATGTCTAGCTCCCTCCCACTGCCTGCTACCCTAGTGGTCCTCAGGACACATTCACCATCCTCCAAGCTGAAGCACCTCTCAGGCACTTCATCATACACTCCCCTCCTCCACCGCTCTCAAGTCTATCCCCCTAACAACAGAGTCCCCCACCAGCAGCTGCTTGCTCCTCAGCAGGAGGCCTCTTCCTCCCTCCTTGTGGCCTCCACTTCTGAGGACCTGCACATCCACCATTCCTGCTGTGACAGGTGCCTCCTCTTGGCTGACCCATCCCCCCAGTATGGCAAAACAATTCTGCAGTGGTATAGGCCGAGTAGAGTGCACCCTTCCCATCAACCCACCCTCCTGGTACCCACCAATGTCCATCCACTCTACCTAGGCATCCTCTGGGGGAGCAGCAGGTGGCCCTTGGGTGGCACAGAAGGTTCTCTGTACCCCTGCCAGTTCAACCCAGGGTTCATCAACCTCTGCTTGCAACCTAGGGAGATGAGTACAAATGGGGCAGCACCTCAGTTTCCAGAAGGTGCCCTGAAAGACTGCGGCCTCACACCCACTGCACTGTACCAATCCCATGATCATTCCTTCCTTTGCCTATCAAAGGTTTGCAATTCCGATACCTTAAATAAATAAATAGTGTCAGTTCAAACTTCTCTGTGCCCTTCTGCCTTCCTCCTACACCCGCTGTACTCCTACCTCTCCCTTTTGCTTCCCTGAAATTAAAGTTTTCCTACCCTACAATGGGTGTCTCTTTTTTTCCCTTTTGTAACTCTCCTGTCTGTACTTACCTTATACTGGGAGTGTACTACCCCTTTGCCACTTGTAGTATGGCTTGAACCTGTAGTTGCCTTCACCCCAGCTGTTGTAGCAGAACAGGCAGATGGGACCACAGTTTAACATCTCATGCAAAAGATAGCACCTCATAGCAGCACAGTGTCTCTCTAATATCATGCCAGGACATCAGCATGACTATGCATAGCCCAGAGAAAAGTACCCTTACAGAGCTACTAATGCCACTTTCCTCAACACCTGTTGTTTGTTGCAGGTCTCCCATTAGATTACTGATCAGGCCCATTCTGCTTAGCTTTGGAGATATAATGGGATTAGGCTCCAATGTGATATGGCCACAGACCAGTCAACAACTCTGATGTCAGTTACAGGGGATTCTGGGATTTGTAGTAACAAAAGATGTCAACCTAGAGCCAAGCAAAATGAGTCTGATACACTCTACTATGCTACAGTAAACAGTAAGTAAACCAAAATGTTTTTGCACACAAAGTTCACATTGGGACCAGCCCCACATTTGAGCATGGGGTCCTTAGTACTGATGATTCCCCTTTAAGTGGCCCTTTAAACATATACTGTAGCCGAAGTCCACATATGCAGAGTAAGTTGTTTGTTCGCCAAAGTGCAGCCAAAGGTTCATCCTCACTTTTGAGCAGCCTCTCTTCTCCCCACAGAGTGAGCAATGAAACAGTACTGCTAACCATCTCCTCAGCCACTGCACAACCAGCCTAAATGGTGCAGAACCACTGATGGGCACTGTCCAGGGTGCAGAGGAGAAACCGTTGATCCTGTTAACAATCTCCCAAACCATGACACTGCCTGCAAGGATGGGGCCCAAACATGTATGGCTCCTGGCTGATGTACAGGGGAGAAAGTGCACTGAAGATCACCACCACATCACTGTCAGCAAGGATGGGAGACAATTACTGACGGGCACTGGCAGGGATGCAGAGGAAAAAACAATAGCTGGAACCAACAGGGATCACTGGGGACCTAATGTCCAGAAGAAGGGTTAAATCTGGATATCTAGGTCAACTAAAACTAATGAAAACAATAAACACATAAATCTCATTCACTTACCCAGCCGTACAAGGTACTGCACCGTTAGAAGGGTCATGTTCTCCACGCTCAGAAACGGGCTACCAGGCACTCCCACCTGTTCGAAATCTTTGTTCTCTAGTTGTGTAATCTTGTAACAGTTTAGCAGCAAAGGGCTTACTACGATATCACCAACGTTGCCATAGAAATATGGTAAAGTGCCATAACCTGCAACAGAATTATGGAAACACTTGACTCAGCTAATGTTTCAGTCATAAGAATTAGCATGCTGTTGTATGTGTGAATATGACAGTCTGCACAGCAGCATTAACCAGATGTGAGACACTGCAAATGACAGAGCCCTACATTGGTTAGGAATAGTAAAAACACAGACCTCTAGTGGTGGCTGTTGTGACTGCAGTGTGCGATATCAAAGGCTCAGGCTATCCTTCCAGCTAGCGGTACATTCCTTTTAGCTTAAAGGGTAACTAAAGCCAAAATTTATAAACACGTTGTGCAGAGTGTTTTAATTTGTAGGTGTACTTCTAGTAAGTCTTTCCCCTTTGTTTGCTGAAAGGAGTTTTTTTAATCTAAATTTGCTTACTGGTTTTATGGCCTCTTGAGATCTCCATTTCCACAAGTTTTATGGCTGTTTTCATTCCTACTACGCCTCCTATTCCATGTGACAGTGATGTGTCCAGGACCATTGATTCAGAGTAATAACTGTTGCAGCAGTAGTCTACCTTAAGGATCCTGATATTCTGGCTTCAACTAAATAACTCTGACCCAAAAGGTGCTTTTTCATACAGGTTTATACAACAGAATGAGCATCACCTGTGTGGCACCATTGTACTCTGTTCCATTCATGGTTCACTATACACTCTGCAAGCATTCCGCCCCCCCATCCAATCCATCTCCATTTTCAATATTTGTGTTTCGGCTCCCCCATGGAGTGTGCTGCTCTATGGCTGTTTCTGCACTGCTACTGGAATGGCTGTTTTACACAGCCAGACAAAACGGAGCACATCAGGATGAACCATGGAAAGCAAAGATTGAGGTTCGGTCGAACGTTCACCAAGGGAGCAGAACACATGCACTTTACACACAAGGGAGTAATGGTATACTGTTTCTAGAATGGTCATTCCGTTACAGAAACCTGTGTGTAAAAGTGCCTATACTGTTTTCTAGGTATATGTCTAGATGTAGCCAGCAAAAGTAAATGTTTTCTTCATGTTTTCTTCATCATACTACACACAACTATTAAAGCACACAAATCACCCAAAGTCCCAAGTGCTATAATTAGTGAAGACTCTAGCTGTTTCTTTACAGAGTAGCCCTCTCAGTTATCCCTCAGGCGTTGGTGATCCAAAGAGGCCATAAAACCAGTGAGCAAATTTAGAAAAAACGCCTTTCAGCAAACAAAGGGAAGGACTTACTAGGAGTACACTTACAAATAAAAAACTGTACAACATATTTTGTTGAGAATTTTGACTTTAGTTTTCATTTAATGGTTAGAGCTGCTGCCTTCCAGATTCATGAGGCCCTATTTTCAAAAGCATTTTGACACAGGGACAGAATGGGAGAAACCCTTTGGAAAATAGAGACCCTTGAGTCCCATCAAGGACTAGAGGCATATATGCCCTTGTCTATTGAACAGGCATAAATAGTACCTAGCATAGCCCAGTGCACAATGCCATCTCTTTCATTTCTGCCACCTCTGCCTTTAAACTTCAGAAACATTTGTTGGTTCATAACAGGCAACCAATGTGCATGTTTTTAAAGTGAAATAATAAAATACCTTGGATCAAACAAGCAATCTGACTGGTCCAAACTGGTCACATGACCGTGTATTAAGTTCTACATTACCTTGAGGTTTACTCTTCGCTTTCTTTGTTCTTTTTAACTTTTAAAACCATTTTATGAGCACACTAACACAATCCAGACTGTGCAGCAATTCCATAAATGACTACATTCCCAGGTGGACAATGGCACTCTGCTGCACCGTGTGCCTCACTACCCACCTGGGGTATGTGGTCATTCTGAATTACCACACACCATACTGAATGGTACTGCTTACCTGTGGGAACATTTTAAGTGACATCTATTTTGTTTCCCTTACTTATGTCTTACGAATTTTATGTTCTAGTGTTGCATTCTACTTATTTATTTTCCTGGTTCCCTACTGAAAACTGCCTCAGTGGGTTATATCCCAGATCCCTGAGGATGACTAGAGGGGATACTGACAGATAAATAAATTTATCAGCAGAAACCTCTGGCTAAAATACTGTAAAGATCCAGAAAACTTGACGTGTCACACATTTGCAGACTACATTCACTCTAACAGTAAGGTCAACTTCCATTAAAAGGTCAGTACGTACATGGGCGAGCTGCTTTCAGTACGGAGCCATGAGATTCCAGGTTCAAATGCCACAGCAGGCTCTAGTCACTGTACAACATTACACATCTCTCCCCAACATCCCTGGGTTATAGGCCACCAGTCTGAATGTGGGGGTAGAAGCAAGACCAACCATTCAATGCAGATGCTGCAGCTCAGCTGACCAATCAAGTTATTTACCATAAAATAAAAACGTATCTCCCTTTTATAATGAATGGTTCTGAAACAGGTGGTACTCACTCAACCTTTAAACCACTGAACTGGTAATTCACTATACAAGGCTTCCCATCACATTACAGAGAAAGACAACACAGGAACAGTCTTGCCCGAAGTTCTTAAAAGCAGGTATCCATGTTCAGTCTGTAAAGTTGTCACAAATATTAATTCAACTGCTAGTTTACTAGTGTCGACATTTGTTTCAATTTTATTTGTCTGCAGCGGTGTCATTTAAAGGCATACAGCTGAAATCCTTATGATGTATCCACTGCAACTCCCAGGAACCCCTAAAACAGTTTGTCCAGGATCTAGTTACTTGATGTTTGGTGGGTGGGGGAGCTGTGCAACCCCTGTGATTATGGTGAAACTTCTTTTTTTAACCCTTGTGATTCTGGTGATGTGAGACTTTTCAGTCCCTGTGATTCTAGTGATTATGGAGATTTTTAACCCCTGGGATTACAGTAAAACGGGGTCTGCAACCCCTGTGAGTATGGTAAAATTTGTTTTTCAACTTCTGGTATTCTGGTGCAATGGGGATTTGCAGCCACTGTGATTCTTCAGAAACTGGGCTTTTAAAAAGATGATTCTAGTGAAATGGGGCTTTGCGACCGCTGTGAGTCTGGCAAACTGTTTTCCCTCCCACCCCCTCCTCTCCCTCCTCAGAGGGCCAGAAATGTAGATCCCTATCATTACTGTACATCTATTTTTGGGCTGCAAAGAAGGCCATTACCAAACTATGGTTTAAAACATCCCCACCAGCTATTCCACAATGGCAACAGATTGTAGCTCAGGTCTATAACACGGAGAAGTTCACTTTGTACTTCAGGTGGAGACTACAGGGGGTTTAGGAATACATGGCAACCCTAGGTAATGATATGTCACAGAAGTTTCACTTTCTCCCTTGAGCCTACTAAATGCCTGAAGGTAGATGAGAAAGAATCAGGGTCTATTTTTCAGTTAATAGACTATGGCTTCATTTGGTTTCGTCAGGTCTATATAGTGAGACTCTGGTTATATATTCTGCTGTCCCAAAAATAGTTTTGTTTTTTTTCCCCTTCTTATTTGTGTTTCTGTATTATGAGATATGACAGAATGATGAATGGATGCTATTCTGGAAAGTATACAATATGTCATTCTGTACCGACTTTGTTAATAAACTTTAAACAAAAAAAAAGAAATACATTTTTTTTCAACCCCAGTGATTCCAGTGAAACAGGGTTTTGCAACCCCTATGAATTCTTTATTCTAAACCTTTTCTGCCTCCTGCTCATCTCTGGCCCTTGTCTCCCTCAGGAGCTCCCTAGGCACACCTGACCCTCCAACACCTCTCACCCCAGCCAATTCCATCCACCATGGAGCCTTCGTTTACCCTCCAAGTGGGGTCGGTGGATCTCCCCCACCCCCCCGCAGTCTTGCATCAGGAGGTGCTACAGCACAGCACAAGGCTTAGATAAACAGGAGTTCATCACTGTGGGTCAGAGCCATTTTAGCTTTTTCCCATGCCCATCCCTGGAGATGCCAACAATGAATGAGGATACCATGCGTAAACATGCATGCAAACCATGCTGCCAGGCAGTACCAGCCAATGTCTCCTCTCCCATGAAGCACTGACCATTCCATCCATAGTCACCTAGGTGGTGCTGGTACAGCAGCGCCACTCCTACTCCTTCCCTCCCTTGAGAAATAGAGCAGATGCCAGGATGCGTGATCCTCCTCCCCCTAGACAGTCCCCAATTACCTTGACCACTGCACCAACAGGCTAGCCCTGCAACCCCTGTGATTCTTCTGCATTGTTTCTTAACAACCCCTGTGAAATGGGGCTATACAACCGCTGTGATTCTTGTGGAATGGGGCTTTACAACCCCTGTGATTCTTGTGAAATGGGGCTATACAACCGTTGTGATTCTTGTGGAATGGGACTTTACAGCCGTTGTGATTTTTGGGAAATGGGGCTTTGCAACCCCTGTCATTCTTGTGAAATGGGACTTTACAGCTCCCTTGATTCTTGTGAAATGGGGCTTTACAACCCCTGTGATTCTTGTGAAATGGGGCTATACAACCGTTGTGATTCTTGTGGAATGGGACTTTACAACCGTTGTGATTTTTGGGAAATGGGGCTTTGCAACCCCTATCATTCTTGTGAAATGGGACTTTACAGCTCCCTTGATTCTTGTGAAATGGGGCTTTACAACCCCTGTGATTCCTGTGAAATGGGACCTTACAGCTCCCTTGATTCTTGTGAAATGGGGCTTTACAACCCCCGTGATCCTTGTGAAATGGGGCTATACAACTGTTGCGACTCTTGTGAAATGAGGCTTTACAACCGTTGTGATTCTTGTGAAATAGAGCTTTTCAACTGTGATTCTTGTGAAATAGGGCTTTACAATCTGCAATTCTTGTGAAATACGGTTTTGCAACCCCCACGATTCTTGTGAAATGGGACTCTGCACCCCATGTGATTCTTGTGAAATGGACCTTTGCAACCTGTGATTCTTGTGAAACAGGGTTTTACAACCCCTGTGATTCTTGTGAAATAGGGCTTTACAGACTGTTTTGCCACTATCCTCCCACCAATCACCACGCTAAGGAAGGAATCGAGATGGGGAAACTGAAAATGAGAGAGAAAAAAACACAAACTATTAAACAACAGGGTGGAGTGTTGGGTTGAGGGGGGAGCGAAAAAAAAAAATATACACCCTTCGATCCAGGCATAGTGCCAGGAGCCAAAATGGAAAACATTAACTCTGCCTCTCTCTCTCTCCCTCTCTCTCTTAAGCTCTGGGAAAGGGAAATGTGGGTAGGGAAAAAAACATTTAAAACAGTTGTGTTTTCTGTACATGGGCCGAACACCACAAATAGTGGGCTATTCAGGAACTGTTCTTAAACATTCAGGAAGCCCATTATTCGTGGTATTTGGATACACTACTCTCCTGAACACCCCTAGTCTTTACAACCCCTGTGATTCTTGTGAAACTGTGCATTTCAACCCCTGTGATTTTGGTGAAACTGGGCCTTTCAACCACTGTGATTCTGGTGAAACTGGTCCTTACAACCCCTGTGATTCTGACGAAACTGGGCCTTACAACCCCTGTGATTCTGGTGAAACTGGTCTTTACAACCCCTGTGATTCTGGCAATACTGGGCCTTACAACCCCTGTGATTCTGATGAAATTGGACCTTTCAACCAGATTCCAGTGAAATGGAGTTTTTCCACCACTGTGATTTTTGAGGAATGGGTCTTTGCTACCCCTACAATTCTGGTGAAATGGGGCTTTACGACTCTTGCGATTCTTATGAAATGTGGTTTTGAAACCCCTCTGATTCTTGTAAAATGGAGCTTTGCAACCCTATGATTCTTATGAAATTGGGCTTTACAACCACTGTGGTTCTTGTGAAATGGGTCTTTGCAACCCCTGTGATTCTTGTGAAATAGGGTCTTTGCAACCCCTGTGATTCTTGTGAAATGGAGCTTTGCAACCCCTGTGATTCTTGTGAAATGGGGTTTTGCAACCCCTCTGATTCTTGTGAAATGGGGGTTTGCAACCCCTCTGATTCCTGTGAAATGGGTCGTTGCAACCCCTGTGATTCCTGTGAAATGGGGTTTTGCAGCCCCTGTGATTCTTGTGAAATGGGGTTTTGCAACCCCTGTGATTCTTGTGAAATAGGGTTTTGCAACCCCTGTGACTCTTGTGAAATGGGCCTTTGCAACCCGTTATTCTTGTGAAATGGGGTTTTGCAACCCCTGCGATTCTTCTGAAATAGGGTTTTACAACCCCCCTGTGATTCTTGTGAAATAGAGTTTTGTAACCCGTGTTTCTTGGGAAGTAGGGTTTTGCAATCCATGATTCTTGTGAAATGGGTCTTTGCAACCCCTGTGAATCTTGTGAAATAGGGCCTAACAACCCCTGTGATTCTTGTCAAATGGTGCTGTGCAACCCATGTGATTCTCGTGCAATGGGTCTTTACAATCTCTGAGATTCTGGGCCGTTTAACACCTGAAATTCTGGTGAAAATGGACTTTGTAACCCGTGATTCTGAATAAACTGGACCTTTCAACCCATGATTCTGCTGAAATGGATTTTTTTTCAACCACTGTGATTTTTGTGAAAGCAGGCTTTGCAATGCCTGTGATTTTTGTTAAATGGGACTATGATGTGTTTTTTCCCCCCAAAAAAACATTTCAGGTATTATAACCATAAGAGAGTGTATTCATGATGATAGCGTTAAACTTTTTAATATATGTTCAGTTGTCATAGTCCGTTTCCCACACGGGATTCTCAAATCTTCTGAAAACAAAAAAAAATTTTGATTTTAAAATCAAGTTCCATTTGGTTTGGGGGGAAATGAAGTTCTTCAACATGACAGTATGTTTATATGTACTGTTCTGGAATATTCTGTGGTTATAAATGCATTTTCAAATCCCTTGTGAGCCAATACTGCTCAACTTCACTTCACAGTTGTCCAACCCGGAGAACTAGAATGCACTCTCTTATAACTGTAAGTAACTATACAGTTACACACATTAAGTAAGCATTAGCTAGTGGTACTCAATAATTAGAGACAAAGCCCTTAGAAAACATATGTGCTGTTTGTTGCATGATAGGCCTATATCCATTTATGTGGGTTCATATTGTATATGCTGTAATGTACTTTAGAATGAAGACACTGTCTCTTTACAAGGCTTTAGGAATGAAATTACAACAAAAATAGCCTTAATTGTGCTAATGGCTAGGGTGGATCTGGTACATGTCTCAAGATAAGGGAGACAGGTATATAGCCCAGGAAGGCATAAAATATCCCACTGTGGCTTTCCATGACAGGGAACATGTAATGTAGTGACCTAGGGGGTCAGGGTCAAGCAAATGCATGGGCCAGATGTCACTGGGGTTGACATGAAATCTGACATGGAACCACAGTGACACCTACAGGGAAAGGTAAACTGTTACACCCTAATATCTGTATTGTCTTGGAATCATTAACCCCACTCCAGAGAAATAATAAGGTGGGTGTGTCCTAAAATGACCCTGAAGTATATTATCAGACACACACTTCGAATGCAGAGCAGCTGAATAGAGTTTAGGTTGGAGTCAGGTTGTCTGGCCCAGCTGGCATATACTTGTACATCAGAAAGTATATGTGTAGGACTGGAAAAATCTCTAAAATCAGACCTGAGTGTGTGGGGAATTAAGACTCTTCATATACTGAACAAAAAATTCTGATTTTTATGTCAGAATTTTGGAAACCAAGACTTTGCACCAAGGACGTGCCTGAAGACTTTTTAAAAAGGACATTTCAGAGATGACTTGGAATACAAACTTCGTTCCTTCATTGTCAAAATGGCATCGTATAGTAGAAAAGAGGACATTCTGAGACGGGCTTGGCAACAAAAAACTGTTAAGTACCTAGATCATAACATAATCTATGATAATGATCACACGTCAGCAGTCCAAGAGGCGCGAAAAACGCTTTGGCCCATAATTAAGCAGCTCAGATCGAAAGGCATCAAAGCTCAGATTCTTCATCCTGCCAGAATAAAAGTGCTAACACAACAGGAAACTGAACCTTTAAAGATCTCCTGAGGCCTCGACCTACCTTGAAAGTCTTGGTATCCATGTCCCACCATGACGAAGGAAAAACTGGAGAAGGATCTGATTGCCTCTGCGTGGGTTATAGCACAGAAGGGAACCACGAAGACGAACTCCACACAGCGCAACCCCAAGACAACGCTGCGAGCTGACATTGCCCAGATGATCCACAAATATGGGGACTCTTCATCGGTAGACAAAACGGCGCGGTATTTACACTCTCCTGATCATCAACTGGAAGAAGACTCCTGTGCTTGAGAAGAGGGACTTCCGGAAAAATGCATAAATCGCGATGAAAATTAACACTGGAGGGACTGTCGGACTTTTGGCTCTCTCGGGCTTCTCTACCCCCTTGGACTGTTGTAGGTCGTTTACCCTCCCGGAGCAATTCTGAGCTGACTTGAATTGCAATCAGGTTTGGATGGGAAGGGTGGAGGTTACGGGCCATGGGATCTGGGGGTTGAGCGGTGGGGGGTTGACTCACGTCCTACTCCTGGAACCGGCAGCGTTTGTCCCTTCTTGTCCCCTTCCCCATCAGGACTTCTGCTTAACCACTGGCCTTCTGGTGTTGAGTTTCCGAGTTTCTTGGGGGGAGGGAGGAACGGAACACCTGGGCACACCTGCCCACATTGCCAGTTGTCTGGAGCTCGAGCCCTAACACGCTGCAGCAGTGTAACACAACGGGGCAATTTCAGCGGGACAATCGGTGCACCGCTAGCTCCAATAATAGTCTAGGGATTGACTGGATAATTCGGGTACCCCTTCTGGATATATGGGAACAGCTGCTCCTTATTGAGTTGCCGAGGATCCGAGACTGAAAAGGAAAGGGGGAAGTATTTAAAAAAAAAAAAAAGAGAGGAGAAAAGGGGATTGGAGGTCCTGGTTGCGAGCCCCGGGAGCTGTTAAACGTTAGAAATGAATTCCAGGTAACTTAGACACGCTCCCTAGCAGCTCACTCGGTAATCCACCAGACACTCACGTAGACAGTTGGGAACTAATAGTTTCCTGCACAAGTTGAGCTGCGCGAATATAGGGGCTGACCCCGAGGATATGGAACCCCTTATAGACCTTCTGGTCCCCATCCTGTGCCCCACAGCGGGACCCGAGGGTTCTTAGAGCTGTCTAGCTCCTTGTAAACTGGAATCAATGATACACTGAGAGGATGGGAGACAGGAGCTTGTCCAGCCTTTTTGATATAGCTGGTCTCTCGGCTAACCCATTACATGTGAATTAATCTCTAACATCAAATAACTGAAATCAGACTGGAAATGGTTAAATATAAGAACCTTTAAACAAGTGTTATGCTCAATATCATTAGAATTTGAGAATGGGGAGGAATGGCATCTGTAGAGGTTTTGCCGTGTCCTTGAGCCCAATGAATTATAGTGGACGCCATGAAGCTCAGTCTTGCGACTTTGATTAAATGACTAGAAAAGGGTGGAAAGATTTTCGACCAAGGACAAGTGCAAAACACAAAACGAGGCCTGGGAGGGGGGTGAGGGAGAGGATACTGGTTGCTTCCTCGGTATCAGATGAGAGGTTTTAATAACACCCGACTTATTTTTTCATTCAGAGAGGGAAGGGAGATGAAGGCCCTTGGTTCGTTAGGGGTGGACACATTAAAAGGGTCGGGAGGAGGATAAGAGATACTTATTGGAGCCCAAGTACAAATAAAGGGGGAGGGGAGAGGGAAGATACCCAGGGGACGGCCGGGCTCCGGCTCTAAGAGTCTGATGGATTTGTCTCATGGGCAACCCCATAAACCTCAGATGCTCTAATAAAAATCCGACGACCCGGTCCCTCCCGGGCCTGGTGGGCGAAGTAGCTGGTAAAAGAGATGGTCTCTCATGAGTCGAGACCGGCCCAGTATCCCTTGCGGGTATAAAGTCAGACTCTCCCAGATAGATCCAACAGTGAAGACTAGTGGGGAGGCCCAGTTAGTGAAGTTCTCCCCAGGCCAGAGCATGCTCAGAGCTCGGATCTCTGGAGCTCATGTTGACCAAAGTAGACCTGGTCCTCAGGAGATAGGACCAAATCTGAAAATAGGTTTAGCCGTATTAGTGCACCTTCTCCTGCAATAAAAGATAAAATAAACAAAAAAGTGGGTTCCCTGGAAATACCAAAAAAACTGGACCTGGCCCCTCTCAAAGAATGAGAAGGGGGAATGCGGAAATAAAGGAGAGAGAAAGGGGAGACAGATGGGAGTGGAGGGGAGAAAGGGGAGGATGGGGAGGGGGTGGGTTGGGGAAACCCTCTCCTCGCAGAATGAGGGCGATTAAATAGTTTTCGCCCGAACTCTCCCCCCCCCCGGCCCGGTTAGTATGGGGGGGGAGGGGGTATACTTAGGGACTGGGGGATTGGGCATTTGACATGAAGGTACTCCAGAAAGGTGACCGGCTAGAGGATTGCCACGATAAAGACCATACGTGGTGGCAAGAGGGGAACCTCATTGCACGACTGAGCTCCCCAAAAGGTCCAGTATGGGCACCAAATCCTCTACTGAGGTTGTATGCTCAGAAACACCTTGGAAGTCAAACACACACACAGACAAGATTTTGTGGCTCAGGAATATTGCTGCCACAAATGTTAATATAATTAGTTTGCTTATGGCTAAATATTGGATTAAGCCGAAGCGAAAAGTTAAATGGTTGAACTATTGCATGTTAAAGTTAAAGGAAAAGTTCTCTTGTTTTGAGTTTTTTGGGTTAAGAATATGGCAAGGTACATACAAATTTAAAAGTCAATTGGTAGCATTACAGTGACATGCAGGGCAGAATGTAAGCTTCAGGGAAATAGTAATGATGAATAATCATTGTACAGGAGTAGTCTCCTTCAACTGAAACGGCTGCACAAGTCCGATTAAGAGGAAGAAACTCCAGAGATATTTGGGAACCCGGAGATGTGAGGTGGCCTTCCTTCAGGAGACTCACCTCGCCCCCCAGGAGGCTATGAAACTGAAGTGCCCAGCCTTTCCTCAGGTATTTCACTCCTCCCTGGTGAAGGGGAGGAAAGGGGGTGGCGATTCTCCTCTTGTCGGGGTTCCCCCTGCAGGTGAGGGAGGTGATTCAAGATCCAGCAGCGAGATTCATAATAATAATAGGAACACTGCAAGAGCAGGTAATCACACTGGTTAACGTCTTTGTTCCCCCGGGCTCTCCGATCTCATTCTACTCCGCCCTTTTGCAACCGGTGGCAGAGAAAGCGGAGGGTATAGTAGTTATGGGTGGAGATTGGAACATAATCCTCAACAGAAGACTGGACACCACATCCCAAATTCCCAGACCTGAAATAAGTAAAGCAAAGGCCTTTACGACACTCGCCTGGCAATTTGGGCTGTTGGATGTTTGAAGGGAGAAATATCCGTCAGCTAGGGAGTTTACATGTTACTTCCCGAGATTCCGTATATACTCGAGATTGGACATGTTTCTTGCCTTTGTGAGAGACCTTCTTCTCTATACCTCGATGTGGGTGGAAACATCGATTTTGTCGGACCACTCTCCACTGTTTGTGGAGATAAACCTTGGCCTCACTAGGAAAAAAACTCTTTGGAGACTGAACACTTCTCTGCTCCAAAATAAAGAAACAATTGAAGAGCTTAAACAGTTCCTCAAACAATCGATAGAGGAGAATAGGGCGCCGGGGGTGTCTCCACAGATACTGTGGGATTCCTTGAAAGCGATGGCACGGGTAAACTGATTCAAATAGCCACTCGCAAAAAAAGGCTGATGGCACAAAAGCAGCTAGAGCTAAATTCCGAAATTCAGGAATTAGAAAGGCAGCAGAAAGTTAAATGGGATCTGGGCAGAGCAGAAAGCATTAAAAGCATGAACAACGTCTGCAAAAATACAAAACACTGAAATTGAGAAAGCCCTGTTTTATCTAAAGCAAAAATATTATGAAGGGGGCCCGAAGGAACAAAGCTACTAGCCTTTAAACTTAGGCAAAACATAGCCAGGGCAACTATTACCAAAATAAAACTGAAGGACGGCAATAAAGAAATAACTCAAGCCTCTCAAATAATGAAGGCCTTTAGGCCTACTATATTAAACTATACTGACACAAGAGAAGACCTCCCGCTAGAAAAAAAGAGTTACCTAGAGTTCGATTCCTCTCCTCCCTCTCCCACAGGAATCTAAAGCACTCGTCAGCCCTATAACTGCCTCTGAGTTAAAACATACAATAAAAATCTGAAAGCAGCTAAATGCCCAGGCCCTGATGGATTTGGGACGGAATTCTATAAGGCTTTTGAGGGTGAGATCTCCCCTCTTTTGACAGAGGTTTTTGGGGAGGTGTGGAAGGGTGAGGAGCCGATCCTCCCCTCCTGGCAATATGCCATGATTTCCGTGGTCCACAAGGAAGGCAAAGATCCGGCATATTGCGAGTCGTACCACCACATTTCTTTATTAAACACGGATTATAAAATATTTACAACAATAATTGCCACACGGTTAAATAGAATATTACCTAAACTAATACACTTAGACCAAACAGGTTTCGTCCTGGGCCGTCAGGCCCCAGACAACGTTAAAGCGGCGATAAACTTAATAGATGCTATTCAGAGATCAAAAACCTCAGTGTGTCTCATGAGCTTAGACGCTGAAAAAGCTTTTGATAAAGTGTCTTGGAGCTTTCTGTTTGCTGTTCTGGAGCACAGAGGCTCCCCCCCCACATTCATAAATGTAGTCCGAGCGATCTATTATAGACCCCAGGCTTACGTTAGGGTGAATGGAGGAATCTCTGATAGATTTGATCTAGGAAGAGGCACTCATCAAGGATGCCCACTATCACCTCTCCTGTTCGCTCTCTACATTGAGCCATTGGCAGAGATAGTGAGGAGGACGGAGGAGGTGGTGGGGGTGCAGACGGAGGGATACCAGAAGAAGATTTCCCTCTATGCGGATGATGTCCTCCTCAGTCTTACACTCCCTAACCAGTCCATAAAAAAGGTCTGGTCAATACTCCAAGAATTTGGTAATCATGCGGGCTACACTCTTAATAAAAAATAAGACTGAAGTTCTTACCTTCAATTTCAAACCTAACCCGAGATCTCGTCCCTCTTCCGGTTAATTGGAAGGTCAAAAGCTGAAATATCTGGGAATCTACATCACAAAACACTTCTCTCAGCTGTTCCAGGCGAATTACTCACCATTAATATCTATCCTTCAAAAAGACTTTGAGCGATGGTCACTGTTAAATTTCCCAATGTACTCCAAGATACAAACGCTGCGTATGAATGTACTCCCAAAATTTCTTTACTTATTCCAAAGTATACCCTTCTACATACGTAGGGGGACTTTTCAGGGGTGGAATAAAATGATAACTAGGTTCGTATGGAACTCCAAAACCTAGGATTAACTTAAAGATACTTCAAACGATCGGGTCGGGGGGGGGGGGGCAGTCCCTTCCGGATTTAGAAGACTACTTTTGGCAGCCCAATTAAAAAACGCATGATCTGCTCAACCTCAGTACCTTTACGGCATGGAAACTCATGGAAAAGGGAGAGAGGAGGAGAGGACTTGCAATCTCTGGACCACGTCCTAACAGCACGCAGACCAAATAGAGAGCCCCCTACACAATTGGCATCGGTTAGAGATACAACTAGAGCACTGCACAGATTATGGCAGAAATTTAACCTTAGAAACTCACTATGGCCTCTGAGGAGACTGTCTTCGGACCCAGACTTTATCCCGGGACAGCTAGATAAAAGGTTCCAGACCTGGGATACCCGGGGTCTTAGGTTCCTCTCTCAGTATTGTCAGGGTGGGACCATATTAGATTTTGCATCCCTTAAAAACAGTTATAACTTACAAAACTCAGACCACTTCAGATATTTACAAGCCAGAAATTATGTAGCTAACTTAATGAAAAAAGATGTTAATCCAGACAGGGCTAAACACCTGATAGAGGTCATACAGAAAGGAGTGACAACCACAAGTCAGAGGGGAATGATCTCCCAGCTCTATAAAGTCTTATCGAACTTGAAGGCGGATGCCTTAATCACTATCAAAAGTAAGTGGACACAAGATACTCCACAGAGGTTAGAAGAGTCGGATTGGGAAAAAAATTTCTTCCTGTCCAGCTGCACAACTCAATCGCCACATTGGCAAGAATTTGCATGGCGAGTGAAGGTCAGATATTTTCTCACACCCCAAATTATAAGTAAAAGAAGTCCCAAGCTACCAGTTAGGTGCTGGAGGGACTGCGCTCAAGCCAGTAGACCATATGCACATTTTCTGGACCTGTGAGGTATCACGGGATTACTGGGAAAGAAATTGAAGAGAAATCACTGAGATATTCTCAGTGCAGAGTAGATTAGGTGGCCAGAGTTGATCCTGTCCTGACGCCTGAAGAGGTTCAGGGTCCAGGCGCACTGTATTTGTGGTCCATTCTGACTACCGCAGCACACAAGGCCATCACGAGGAGGTGGCTCTCCCCTCCCCACCACGGAGGTGTGATATCGATAGTGAATACAATAGCAGACTTGGAGGAACTCACATCTAAATTAATAACAGAACCCGACACATTTGAGGAGGTGGGCTAGATGGAGTTATGAGCAACAGCTAGCAAGGAAGTAGAGGCTAATCATATAATACAGTAGAGTCAAAAAAAAAAAAAAAAAAAAGGCCATCTGTGATGGGACCTGGGCCATCTGTGGTGGGACCTGGAAGATGATCCGAAAGCCAACTTAGATGGAGAGGAGTGAAATTGAGGCCTAGTTCATTGATTGAAGGAGACTAGGAGGAAAGCAGGCACTGCCTGAGCATGTCTGTAGTCCCTTGTATATAGGACTATAAATTTATGTAAGCCCTCGGAATTTGAATACTAAATGTGGACTATATCTAACTGTATACGGGACTGTAACAAATGTATTGAAAGCATTGTATCTACTGGAATGCTAATTAATTTAAATGAACCATTGTACCTAAATATTGTCAATAAACTTGAATTTAAAAAAAAAAAAAGAGATGATTTTCTCAGTAATAAATTTAGATCCAACCATCTGGCTACTACCTGTGGGGTCCCACTGCAGATTCAGTCCCAGGACACACAGAGATTAAACTCTATTAGGTTGCTTCTAAACGACCTTTTTCACAGGCATGACCAGACATTTTTATTCTTAAAGCAGCAGTGTATATTATGGTGAGAATTTTATCCCTGTGCTTTTATATTCCATTTTAAAATGTCCCTTTTACTTCTTGTTTTGAACAATACCCTTCTTTTCCCGTTTTGAGTCTGCTTCAGTACTCTTTTGTGTTTTTACATTTAAAATAATAAAACGAATGCTCATTTTAATATAGCTTGGACCTGGTTTTCACCAGTATTCTCAGTTTTTTTGTACTCCTATCATCCCACAAGGTCAAACAGCACTGTCTGCTGCATGCTAGTTCATTTTAGTTGCGAAGAAAATACAGGTTACTCACCTGTAACAGGAGTTCTAGGAGTGGTATATGTTGTTCATCCATACTTTTTCACACTTGTTGGCAGGTTCCTTGCCACTTTAAATGTTGCCGGAAGGTCTTCAAACTGGCTCCTCCCACCCACCCACCCGGCTGATAAAACTCTCAGCTCTGCCCCATGACGCCAGATCTAGCCCGCTGGAAGCCAGGTTGCGCGTCGAAGCCGGGGAGGTCGGGTGGGTCGTGTGGATGAACAACATATACCACTCCTAGAACTCCTGCTACAGGTGAATAACCTGTATTTCTAGGGACGTGGATATGTTGTTCAATCCACACTTGTTGGCAGACTCCTAGCAGTTCTCCGGGAGGAGGGAGGCAAGGCGCACACCCCCTGCTTAGGGAATAAGGACTGGAGAACCGAGATTCCAAAACTAGCATCCTGGCGTGACTCTAGGTCAATGTGGTAATGGGAAATGAAGGTGTGTGCTGACTTCCAGGTAGCAGCCCCTGCAGATTTCCTGGATAGGGACGTTCCTAGAAGCAGCCACCGAAGCAGCGGTATGGCGGGTAGAATGAGCTCTTATCCCTTTGGGAGGCTCCATGTCTGCCAACCTATAGCAGAGATCTATGCAGGAGGTGACCCACCTGCCTATCGTCCACTTGGCTGCAGGTCTGCCAGGTGCGGCTACAACGTAGGTGACAAACAGCTGGCGAACCTCTCCCCGAACTTCAGCCGTTTGCTCCTTATAGTAAGAGAGTGCTCTCTTCTAGGGTCCAAAGTATGGAGCCTATATTTGGCCTCCGAGGTGTGATTGGGGTAGAACACCGGCAGAGTCAACACCTGGTTAAGGTGAAACTCCGACACCACCTTTGGAAGGAATTTCGGGTGGGAGCGAAAAGGACAACCTTGTCCCTGTGGAAGACCAGATAAGGAGACTCAATGGAAAGCACCTGGAGCTCTCCCATCCTTCTGGCTGACGTGATAGCCACCAAGAAGGCGGTCTTCCACAACAGGTGAGAGATGTCACACCTGTGCATCAGTTCGAATGGCTTGCCCATGAGCTGAGCCAATACAAGCAGTAGATCCCATGGAGGTGGAGATTCTCGCACCGGAGGGGATATGTGGTCTAGGCCTTTGAAAAAGCACCCGACCACCTTCTCCTGCACCACAGACTGCTTGCCGGGCCTGTGCCTGGTAAGCAGAAATGGCTGCCAGGTGTACCTTAAGGGTGTCGACCAAAGCCCTAGCTGAGAAAGGGACCACAGATAGTCCAGAATGCTAGCCAAGGATCAGGAAGAAGGGTCCAACCACTTGTCCTGACACCAAATGGAGAATCTCTTCCATTTGAAGGCATAGCATTTTCTGGTCGACTCCTTACGGGATGCCTCAACGACGTTGAGGACCTCGTTGGAAAGACCCAAGGCCTGGAACTTTAGTCGCTCAGGAACCAGGCCATCAGGTGCAGGCATTGAAGGTCCAGGTGGAGAACCTTCCCCTTGTCGACTGAGAGCAGGTCCAGGTGGGCTGGAAGCCGCCTCGGGAGCCTGGAGCTGAGGCTGAGGAGATCTGGGTACCAGAACTGGCAGGGCCAGTCTGGGGCAACCAGAATCACCTGCGCCTTGTCCCTCTTCACCTTGAGAAGCCCCCTGTGGATCAAGGGAAATTGAGGGAAGACACAGAAGAGGCCCAGGGTCCATGGCCTCGAGAAGGCTTCCCCCTGCAGCGAGCCCTGCTGGGGGGGGGGGGCATGAAACAGCCTCAGCTTCGCATTCTCCCTGGAGGAAAACAGGTCCACCTGAGGGTAGCCCCAATGGGAGAACAGGTCTTGTACTACCTCCGGCAGGAGAGACCACTCATGAGAAGCAGCGCCTATCTGGCTGAGGGCATCGGCCAGACTGTTGGAGGCTCCTGCCACATGGATGGCTAGGAGATCCGCCTCCAGGCTGATCACAAGAGACCAGATACGGAGAGCCTCCTTGCACAGAGGCAAGGAGTGCGTCTCGCCCTGATGGTTGAGATAGTACATGGTCGTGGAGTTGTCTGTCTGGACCTGAACCACCTGACCCCGTACAAATGGAGTGAACGTGGTGAGGGCTAGTCGAACCACTCAAAGCTCCAGCAGGTTGATGTGGCATCGAGACTCCTGAGGGAACCAGAGGCCGTGGGCTCTGAGCTCCCCAGATGGGCACCCCAACCCATCAGAGAGGCATCAGTCATTAGAGTGACTGTCGGCTCGGGGCAGATGAACGGGATACCTTCCTGCAGATGAGCTGGGACAAGCCACCACTGCAGGCTGTCCCACATCTTCTGGGTCACTGTCACCGGCTGGTCCAGAGGACCGGAGCGCTGTGACCACTGGCTGGCCAGCCCCCATTGCAGGGAACTCATATGCCAGCGGGCCCAACAGATCATGCTGGTGCAGGCCACCATGAGGCCCAAGAGGTGCAGGAAGTCCTGGGCAGGGTGCAACTGCCCAACCCGAAATGACTGGGCAAAGGAGGAAAGGACCTTGACCCTGTCAGCCGGGAGCCAGGCTCTGGCTCGAAGAGAGTCGAGCTCTGCCCCGATGAACTGAATCACCTGCGATGGCACGAGTTCTGATTTGGCCTCATTGATTAGGAGGCCAATCTGAGCGCAGACCTGGAGGGCCAGATCCCTGGACCACTCCACATCCGACCTGAAGGGGGCTGCAATCAGCCAGTCATCCAGGTAAGGGTACACCCGGATCCCTCGGTGCCGCACGAATGCTGTCACCACAGCCATGTATTTGGTGAAGACCCAGGGAGCTGGAGAGAGGCCAAAGGGCATGGCCTGGAACTCATAGCAAGATCCCTCTGCTTGGAAGCGGAGGAATCGCTGATGAGACGGATGGATTGGGACGTGAAAGAATGCATCCTGAAGGTCCAGAGAACAGAACCACATGTCTGGTTCCAAGGATGGAATGATCTGAGCCAGAGTGACCATCCTGAAGGTACAAGGCCTTAGGAACTTGTTCAGGTCATGCAGGTCGAGAATGGGGCACCAGCCCCCCCATCCGTTTTGGGACCAGGAAGTACCTGGACACAAACCCTGGGTTTGAAGGAGGGTCCGCCACCTCTCTGATCAACTCCTTCTGGAGGAGTAAGGCAATGTTGGCTCAATGAGCCGACAGAGAGGCTGCGGAACCTGTAGCACCCCATGGGGCGACGGCTCGATAGGGAGGGAACTGCTCGAATTCCAGAGGCAGACCCCTGCCGACCACTTCTAACACCCAGTGGTCCGTGGTGACAGCGAACTAGGCAGAAAGGAAGTGGTGGAGCTGCCCTCCCCCCACGAGGAGAACCCAGGGAGGAGTAACGAGATTGGGGGTGACACCCCTCAACCCGTCACTGGGCAGGCTTGGAGGAAGGGCCCGCTGAGGGACCTCCTGGACCCTTGCCCCCAGGCTTCCTACTAGAGGAAGTGGCAGACTTGGCCTTAGGGCTCCAAGCATGAGCCTGCTGGCCCTGATGCTGGTGTTGCTGGGCCAGACGTGTTACAGGAGTGGAAGGGCGAAAGGGCTTACGCTGCTGTGGGCGGCCTTTGTCCTTCTGGGCAGACGTGACCGAGTCCAAGGTGGCACTGGACTTCTTGATCCTCTGAAGATGGCCTTCCACTCTGGGACCGAACAAGTCGGTGCCCAGGAAGGGAACGTCTGCCAGCTTGTGCTGGGTGTCTGCCGTGAAGGTGGAGATCAGCAGCCAAGCTCTGTGGCTCATGGCCACTGCGGCCACCACTGACTGGGCACAAAAGTCACCAATGTCCAAAGAAGTTTGGAGCTGTTGTTTAGCCACTGCCCTTCCCTAATCCCGTACCTGCTTGACCGTCGTCTGACGGTCAGCTGGGAGTCGAGGAATCACCTCATCCAGGAAGCCCATAAGGGCATGTGAGAAATGTGCCATCAGAATGGCCGAGCTAGCCTGACAAAGGCCTAGGGAGGAAGCAGCGTAAACCTTCATCCCTGAGTAATCCAACTTTTTGGATTCCTTATCGGGTGGTTTGTCCATGTCCCGAGCATTCCTAGAACACTGGAACATGCAATCGGTCACTAACCCCTCCACAGAGGGGTGCTCCGAGAAACCGGAGAGTGAACCGGTGGGGACCACGTACTTTCGAGCCATCCTGGCCGAAGGCGCGGGACAAGATGCTGGCTGCTGCCACAACTCCAGGGCCGGGCCAACAATGGCTTCGGCCACCGGAAAGGCCTCCATAGGGGAATCCCCTCCTTCCAGTATCTCCGTGAGGGGATACTTGGCCCGTTTTTGGACGGGTTCGAGCTGCATCCCAGTAGACTCTGAGATAAGTCAAAGCATACCCAGAAACGAGGATGGGCTCTCGTCCAACAACTGGCCTCCTGCAGACTCCAGATCAATCGGCCTGGAGAACAGGGAGGAGTCGTCATCAGATTCTGAGGAGTCTGTGAACAGCTGCCGAGTGCCTGAGCCACCCTCCACCTGCCGAGGTTGATTGGGAATGAGGGTGACCAACAACCTATGGAGCTAGCCCTCACCCGACTGAGAATCCTTGGTCGGGGCTTGGTTGTGGAGGCGAAGGTTCCACCACAATGGGTGGAGCAGCCGATTTCAGCCAAACAACCTGAGCCGGGGGCGGCTCCTCGAATACAACGAGGGGTTGTTTCGGCCGATCCGGTGACAGCCACTTAATAGCTGTAGAAGGCGTCGGAGTCAACTTGTTACCAGTCAGTAAAAGTTGCTGCCACATCAAGTCCTCATAGTGCCAATGCAACTTGCGCTGGAGCCTATCCTCTGAAGAGGACGAGCGGCGACGCCACTTTCCATGGTGCCGAGACTGAGACCGCTGACGTCGGTGGGACCGGCTAGACCTGGAAGAGCACCGAGACCTTCGGGGATTCAGAGGGTGGGTCAAAGAGGGAATGGGGGAAACCCACTCCTCCTTCGGTGCAGGGACCTTAAGCAGGGACTTCAGCACAAGAGGCACAGGCAAGTCATCTGTAATCACCAGGGGAACCGGTGAAAAAGGGTTGTCGGCATCTCCAGACGACAAACAGTCCGATGGGTCTAGAAAAATCTCGCCCGCATCGACGGATGTCTTGGCCGGTTGACCTGACAGGGACACCATGAAGCCAGCGGCTGCAGCCTCGACTGAAGTTGAGAGTTGAGAGTCCAGTGAAGGGGATCTCTCCCGCTTCCATGAATGTCGACGGTGGGACTTACCTTTAGAGTCCTTCTTTCTGGACCGACTGGAATGTCCCGATGGCCCTTGTCCCTTCTGGAGAGGGATTGATAAAGCTCCTTAAAAGAAGTAGTGTAGGAAGAGCCCAAAGAGAGTGGGATAAATGCCACGGCTGAGGAGGAAGAAGCAGCAGCCTGGGCTCCTCCTTGAGGGCGATCATCTGCTCCAGCTGCTCCATGTAGCCCACCGCCGTGGACACCGCCCAACGGACCTCCTTAGACTTGACTTGCAGGTACCATTTCTCGGGGCGCCCAACAAGTAGTCTGGCAGCATGGTCCTCCAAGACCGAAGCCGAGAAAGACTTGCACAATTCGCAGGCCTGTGAATCGTGTCCAAGCCCTAGGCAGTAGACGCGCGAGGAGTGCAGATCGGTCTGGGACACCTTCTACCCACAAGGGCACCGACGGAATCTGGGAGTCGATTTGTCCATCACAGCAGCGAGGGAAGACGAAGACCGTAGTCTTGTAAATTTTAAAATTAAAGTTTCAGAATTTCCGAAGAGTGTGGATCCAGGCCTAAAACACAGAGCGCAAAGGAGGGAACCTGAGCTTCCAAGCGGTAAGGAAGATCTGGTGGCATGGGGCGGAGCTGAGGGTTTTACCACCCGGGTGGGTGGAAGGAGCCAGCTTGAAGACCTTCCGGCAACATTTAAAGAGGCAAGGAACCTGCCAACAAGTGTGGATTGAACAAGATATCCACGTCCCTAGAAGTTAAAGTTAAACAATATGCATTCAAAAACAACACAAAATACTGATGAAAACCTCAACAAAGCCACGGTAAAAGGAACGTGCCATTTCTTATTTCAAAAGTAAAGAAAAAAGTGCTAAAGCAGACTCAAATTGGAGAGAAATTTGTGTCATACAAAACAGGTGATAAGCGGCAATCTAAACTATAATTAAAAAAAAAAGGGTCAACATTTCCATCAGTAACATGCACTGCTGCTTTAAGTAGATTATTCAGTCCACACAGGATGATGTCTTGCTGTTAACATACCATCTCGTGACCTTACTGCTTGGGGTAAATTAATTTGGGTAAATACAAGTGATGCCAAAAGCTGAGTTTTGGTCATGTACTCCATGGACTTGCAAGAGTACCGAGCTGCCACTGCACTGACTAGTTACTGTTATATCAATAAATATTTCTGTACTACAGACAATCCATGCACTGGCAACACAGCGGCTTTAATCTGAGTGTCATTTTTGGGAAAGCTCTGATATGGTGGAAATTTCAACTTTTTTTTTTTGTTGTTAAACTTTATGCCCTCTTCCTGACTCCAACACCTGCCTCCCTCAAGAGCTTCCAAGACACACCAGACTCCTGTACTCTTGACTGTGATCGCTATCATCCTGTCAGCTATGGCATACCCCCCAGGTGCGGATGGGGTAGAGAATGCCCCCCCAAGCCTCCTCCCTCATCAGGAGGCATTTTCTGCAGCAGTTTGGGGCAGTCCATTGTCACAGGTGCTGGGGCCATTTTCCTAGTTTCTCCCAGCCCTCCAGGACGTCAGCATGTTAGGGGTCCATTGCATGGGTGTCCACAAAGACGAGTCAGCTGAGTGCCCGGCTGACACCTTCCCTCCAATTCTAAGTCTGTACTGCCACCTGTGGTCACCAGGTGGCAGCACTGTACAAAGACAGTGGCCCTCCTTCCCCAGTGTCCTCTGGGAAATCTCGACCTTCCATGATAGACGGCCCTTTATCTCCTGGCTTGTACAATACCCTTCTTTCCCCATTTTCTATCTACTTTAGAGTTTTTTTGGGTTTTTTTCTGGGTGGCTTTTTTAACATTTGAGATAATAAAAGGAGTGTGCCTTTCAAAATATGGATTGGACCAGGTTTTCAACAGTATTCTAAGCTGTTTTTGTAGATCTGTTGTCCCATAAGATCGGGGAGCAGTGTCTGCTGCATTCTAGCTCATTTTATTCACAAGAAAATGATGTTTAATAATAGGTATTCAAATACAACTGAGAATATGGATGAAGAACTGAACTTAAATAAATTTAAAAAGCCAGCAACGCCTTCAGAAGAACTTTGAAAAACAATATTTGGACACAGAGCAACTTGAATTTGTCATTAGCTCAGTATTTCATATCCCCATTATATATTACTGAGGTCACGTACTGAGAGTTACTCCTTATGGTGTGCATCAACTCCTTTTGTTTCTTGGTGGACGGGGAGCCGGCGGCCGTCATCTAGTTAGCCAGGCAGTTTTGTTGATTTTTTTGCCCACCCACCTTCTACCCACAATGTGGTCATACACTGTGGCATCCATGGCAGCACACACAGGTGGTATATGGTCACCCACACCACAATGTGCGTTGCCCCAATGGGCCACCAGAAGCTGCTGCAGAGTGGTGCAGACTCGTACACCCCCCCCCCCGGGAGGACAGCATCCTGCCAGACGTTCTGATCCCTCCCTGCCAGCCTCCTTACCATTTTTGACTACGCTGATGTGGTCTACAGTGCCACCACATCCACATCACTAGCCAGACTGAATACCCTCTGCAACGCCTTCTGACGCTTTGCCTCAAACATGCCCCCCTCTGCACTCACCACTGCTCACTTTACTCCTCCTTGTCCCTGCTTTCTCTCCCTTTACATTGCCAGGCACACTGCTCAGTCTTCATTGCCAAATACTGGTTTGGCACTTTACCCTCCTATCTATCCTCTCTTCTAACCACACTAACTACCTCAGTCTATGCTCTATGCACTAGAGACTCAAGCACCCTCTCTATCCCTCTCCATCACTCTAGTGCTGGCCAAGTTTCTTTCTCTTACCAGTTCCCTGCCCTCTGGAACCAACTCCTCTCCTCCATTCTGCCTCCCCTTCCATCTTCTCCTAAAACATCAACTAAAGCTCTCTACACAGCTGAAATGCACTTGTAGCTCTACCTCTGTAACAGTATTCCAGAAACCTGACCTCCTCCAATAATTGTACTTGTAACTCAGCCTACCTTGGCTATTTTGCATGATCAACACTTTGCTAATTGTTTTTGAAGTTAACTTACATTTCGCTGTATTATATATTAATATGCCCCCCAGCGCCACTAGCTGCAGGATAGGAGTGGTTTCACACACGTTCTGCTCTCATGAGAACAGCGAAGCTGAGCTGTTCTGGCTGGAAAAGAACACAAGTGAAACCACTCTTATCCTGCAACAAGGGGAGACATATAAAAATATTATAGATCGAGGAAGCGCACAGTGTTATTTAAAAAAAAAAATCTGGGAATGTGCCCATTTCCAGGGCATCTGTGCGTAAGATACTCTTAACAGAATAAGAGTGTCTCATGCAGGGGAAAGGAGTGCTCTGATTGGTTCAGAGCACCCCCTCAATCTATAATCCTGTTTGTAATGTCTCCCAACTCTGCTCCCCTCTCCTTTGGTCACACTGACCCAGAAATGAGCCTCGGCTCAGTGTGCCTATCTTGGTTACCAAAATGTCAAATAAATAAATACATTTGAGTTTTAGCAAAAGGTACACAAGTGTTTTTTCACTGAGCTGACTGTTACAATGCTGTAACAGGACACCCAGACAAGATGGTCAGGTATCTATTCATCGATGATAAACTACATTTAATAATACATATTTAAACTTATGTTCAAATGTAGTCACATGGAACCCACTTAAAGGAGAACTACACTGAATTTACAAGTCATTTTCCCCAGTAGAAACCATTTTTAAAATACTGGTTCAAATTCTGTTATTGCTCTAGCTAGCCAGGCTTTTCAGTTATCTGCATGGGTGTTTCTGATTTACATGCTGCTGGTAAGAACCCTTTTGGAACTGTATGATGTAGTTTATGTCCCTGTTCTACTCTTCTACTGTTGGCACAATGCATCCAGGTTCTATTATAGAACTCAGTGGCTGACAGGGACATACCCTATATCATACAGTTCTAAAATAGTACTTACCACCAGATTGTAAAGCAGAAACGCCCTGTGAGGTTACTAAAAGGCCTGTACAGATGTAACAATAAATAATTTTAGCCAGTACTCAAAAAACAGCTTTTACTTGGAAACATGATTTACAGGCTCAGTGTTTTTCTCATTTGAGTTTCTGGTACAGCTCGCAATGAAGTGTTCTACATTCTGCTGCTCGGGCATCTATCCCTATACTACTGTACAAAAAAAACAAAACACTGTTTTTCAGTTAAACACACTCACTGGGGTGCATTCATACATAATTGACCCATTGTCCAAAACAGGCACTAGGTACTAATGTAATGAACTGAAAAACAACATGGAATGCAGCACCAGAGGAGCAAAGGCATGCATGCAGGGATAAAAGATGACGCATGGTCAGAGGTAAGATAATAGAACCATATAATTATGGATCAATATGGACCTGAAACAGAGGCACTAGGATCTGAAAACGTGTTTTTCTGTTCTGGTTAGTGCAACAAATAAATGCATGATCTGAAAAGCAGAACTGGCACTTCGATATGGACAATCCATGTCCCACACTGTGAGTCCCATCCACCATTCTTGGCCAACAGAGCCTAGAGGGTACTGCCACAGTAGTGATCACCAGCTCAGGGTAGCGCGAGGATGCCTCACACTACTTTCAGCACCTCTTGTGGGGAGTCAGGAAGGTAATTGTGGGCGAACACACAGGGCCCTCCCCAACCCCCAGGGCCTGCATGACCACAAGCCTGGCATAGACTGCATTGGGGAAGGCAGGTAAGACTCATCAGGGTGAAAATGCAATTCCCAAATAAATGACACTGCACAGGAATTCCCATGATAGTACCCTTAACAGCTGCTCCATTTCCAGACTGATGAAGCCTCATGCTACTGGTAAGTACTGAGATTTGTTCCAGGCAATCACCATGAGGGGACCTTCTTTTTCAATGCCCTTCTGTCTCAAAGGAACATCACAGAGAGACAGATGGGCAGCAAAGGCTAATACTGACTAACAGCAACAGACAAAAGAGGCTATGTTGGTGATCAAGGGGACAAAAAGTTAATTATAGACAAATCAATGTGGATTAGAGAAGAAAATTAAAGGAGCAGCACATCTTCATATCTTGTAAATGTTATTTGTTTCATTGTCAATAGATAACTCTTCTTCCTGTAGCTGTTGGGGATATATGTGTTTGCTTTAGTTTGTTTTTACTGTTCACACCTGCCCCTGTAACTAGGCTGGGGGTCTCCATTTTTGGTTGTTGAAATCTCATTGTGCCTGACCACTGTATTAGCATATGAGAACATGATGTGTCAAAACCCTTTAGACTCCACATTATGCATGTCTGCTTACTTAGAATCCAACAGAACAAGTTGTAGCAAGCTGTGAAATATCACATTTACCTTCAATTAGCTTTACAAACTGTCTTAAACGTAATGCAGTTTTTTTTCCCTTTAAACTGCATTCAATTTGTGTTTTTCTAGAAAGTTTTTTCAGGTTATGTGTACTTTCAGCATACAGGTACATGGTATAAATGGGTGCTGTGGCATCATGTTCTCATATTCTAATGCAGCTCTCGGGGACAATAAGATTTCAACAACCAGAAAATGGAGACCCACCAGGCTAGATACAGGGGCTGGTGTGAACAAAAAAACAAACAAACGCAAACACATTTATCCCCAACAGCTACATGAGAAGAGTTATCTGTTACCAAGGAAACAAAAAACATTTCAAGGATATGTGAGTGTACTGCCCATTTAAGGAGACATTTGCACCTGGAAGGAACATGGTTATTGAGAAAACTTTACCAAAAAGCCCTAATGACAGGGGTTGAAATTAAGGTGCAAAAGAAGAAGGAAACCACTTTGGTTCTCAAATACAGTAGCAGAAAAGGTCAGAGCCAAAAGGCTGGCCTTCAGGAAATATAAGGTAACACAGCGGGATGAAGATAGGGAGGCATACCAAACAGCCCTAAGGGAAGCAGGGAAGGCAGTAAGGCAGGCAAAGTCCCAAACTGAGGAAACACTAGCAGGAACAGTAAAAGAAGGTGACAAGACTTTCTATAGATACATTAGTGAAAGGAGAAAGCCCAGAGGTGGTATTGCTAAGCTCAATGGAGAAAAGGGGGCATGTGAGGAGGAGGACCCTGTAAAAGCATCTATCCTAAATAGATACTTTTGCTCAGTATTTACTGAAGAGAAGGTAGGGCAGGGCCCACAGCTCAGCACCATGGACACGGGGGGTGAGCACTACTCCCTTCACAAAAGAAAGGGCCCTACAAGAGCTCGCTAAGCTCAGGGTGGATAAGGCAATGGGCCCTGATGGCACACATCTCAGGGTACTTAAGGAGCTAAGGGTGGAACTAGCAGAGCCATTAGCAGAACTGTTTAGTGAGTCTCTGAGCACAGGAGAGGTCCCAGAAGACTGGAAAAGGGCTCATGTGATCCCGCTCCACAAGAGTGGTAGCAGGGAGGAGGCAG
Organism: Neoceratodus forsteri; assembly: GCA_016271365.2. NCBI lineage: Eukaryota > Metazoa > Chordata > Ceratodontiformes > Ceratodontidae > Neoceratodus > Neoceratodus forsteri. Next base: position 1,201,150,805 of record CM057455.1, on the reverse strand, counting down.
GGAACTACAGACCAGTCAGTCTTACCTCAGTAGTGGGCAAGATTATGGAGGCACTCCATAAGGAAAGGATAGTGCAACACCGGGAATCCATAGGGGCACAGGATCCAAGACAGCATGGGTTTATAAAAGGAAGGTCCTGTCAAACTAATCTCATAGATTTCTTTGACTGGGTAGCCAGAGTGGTGGACCAAGGGGAGCAGTTGATGTCGCCACCTGACTTCAGCAAAGCTTTTGACACTGTTCCACATAGAAGATTGATAAATAAGATGGGTAGGCTCGGGTGGGTCAGAAGTTGGTCAACTGGGTGGCAAACTGGTTGACGGGCAGAAAACAGAGAGTGGTGGTAAATGGTATACAGTCAGAAGAGATGCAAGTCACAAGTGGGGTACCTCAGAGATCAGTTCTGGGGCCAGTCCTCTTCAATATCTTCATTAGCGACCTTGCAGATGGACTAGAGGGTAAGGCTTGTCTGCTTGCAGATGACACCAAGATCTGCAAAAGAGTAGATGATCCAGATGGGGTGGGCAGAATGAGAAGAGATCTGGATAAACTAGCAAAATGGTCAGAAGAGTGGCAACTGGGATTTCATGCAAAGAAGTGCAAGATCATGCACATAGAGAAAAGAAACCCTGAAGCCACCTAAAGGCTGGGAGGGGAGTTGCTGGCAGTCACAAAGGAAGAAAGAGACTTGGGCATCATCATCTCTGATGACCTGAAATCATCCAAGCAGACCTCTAAAGCAGTAGGTAAAGGTAGGGGGATGTTAGGGTGTATTAGTAGGGGTATCACAAGTCGTAAGAGGGAGGTAATAATCTCTCTTTACAAGACACTGGTTAGGCCCCATCTGGAGTACTGCGTGCAGTACTGGAGGCCACACCTTCACAAGGACAATTACCAAATTGAGGCAGTCCAGGGAAGGGCAACCAAAATGGTGTAGGGACTGCATCAGAAGACAAGTGAGGACAGATTAACGAGCTCAATATGTATACCCTTGAGCAAAGGAGAGGAGAGAGGTGATATGATCGAGACATTCAAACACCTTAAGGGCATTAACAAGGTGAAAGAGTCTAACATGTTTAAATATAAGAAAATAGCAGGACAAGAGGACACAGCATGAGATTAGAGGGAGGCCGATTAAGGGGGACTGTGAGGAAATTCTTTTTCACAGAAAGGGTGGTGGATGCATGGAATGGCCTACCTCAGGAAGTGATGGCTATGAATACAGTGCAGGGCTTCAAACAGGCATGGGATAGGCATAAGGGAGCAATACAGATGAGTATGAATAGATAGGCCACTGACAGAGCAAAGGTTGATGGCATATTTATAAGGTAGAAAAAGAAATGGGCAGACTGGATGGGCCTTGCGGTCCTTATCTGCCGTCAACTTCTGTGTTTCTATGTTAGCCACTAGCCAGTATGGCTCATGACTGAAAATCCACTAGCCTCACAGCCTTTTCCACTGGTTCAGCTGGAGTTATTTAATGAAATGTTACCTTCTCCACTACAAAACTGCAGGAGTAGTTGAAGGAAAATCTTACTAGCCCAATACAAAATCTACCAGCATTTGTCTGGAGGGCGGGCTAAAGGAAAGTCCAATACACTGGGTAAGAAGGGGAAACCAGAGAGTAAACAAAAATAAAAGATAAGATGAACTGACTGCAGTTCTGAACTCTGATTAGCCAAAATCATAAAAATCATTAATACCATAATGATTAATAGTTCTGCTGTGGCTTCAAACCCCATTTAGGTATCTGGAATTATGCAGCAGTACTGGGAAAACTCAACAGGGTGGTTGCAGAGGCTTGAGAATCCCATACAGACAAATCTGCAACCCTTTACAGTCAAAATGGGAGTTGTTCTCTTGTACATCAAAGAAGACCTCCCCAGAAATGCCTGGGAGTTTAGCCCTGGAAGCTATCACACAGCTGCCATATCTTGACACTTCTGTTTACACAGATGGAGCAGCTGATGAAGAGTGCTGCAGTGGAGGGGTTGGGAGACAGGCTGATAAAAACAGATGGCGCAAGTAGCCAACTTAGCAAATCCGCACGCAATTCTGCAGTCAGGAAAAAAAAAGCAAGGAAATAGCCATTGACCAACAATTTACAAGGCTCTGGCGAACACAGCAGGAAACTGCCTAAAAATGGCCACAGTCTGCACCAGCTGAAAGCTGTGCCTAGGTCATCTGAAAGAAGAGATGGATAATACCTTTCATTATACCAGAGAAGAAAGGTACAACGAATCAATGTTAACACCTCCAAAAATGGAAAAACACTCTTGCAGAAAACAATATGGAGGCATTAAATAAATGGCTTTGCTATTTATCAGGTGCCATAGTTTATTGTGCCTGAAAACGGTCCCTGGGATCAGTGCACTCACCCGGTTATCAAAGTCATAAATAAACAAAATAAATAAACATTTCCTGTCACGAAACAGCATACGCCTGAAACCTATATATTTCTCAATGAGAAAATGAAGATCAACTAGCAAAATAAAAAACAATTTAACTGCCGGACTAGTGGTGCTGAGGGTTGAGACGCTGGGACGCCACACCTCGCACCACGCCGTCGACCCGGTTTCGGGAACGGACTCAGGCTGCCGGGGATCGGAGGGGCAGAGGAGGACTGAGCGTCCCAACGGATGCTCTCTTCTCCACGGGTGGGTTCCTAGGGGTGCTTTCCGCACCTGACGCACCAGTATCTGTGGAAGCACGGACATCAGGGCACAAGGCGGTTCTTCGGAATTGGGGAGGACTTTGTGGGCACTTGGTGGCGACGTGCGCCAGCACGCCGCTTGCCTGGACATCAAGTCCTGCATACCGACGTCCTCAGGGGTTGTGGGACATAACAGGGAAGTAAATGTGGAAATACCCCGCTAGCCACCTAGATGATGACCGACCTAATCTCCCAGTTCACCTCCCATGGGCAGACTCCAATATGTGCAGGCACTGTAGGAGGAGGAAGGTACGGCAGATACAGAAGTGTACCTGACACTCTAGGGGCAGACTCTGTGGGGAGGGCCCACTGGGAATGGTCAGGTCTGAAGGAGTGCGGGCTAACGGGCAGTAAGGAAGGATAAAAGAAAGTATAAAAAAAATAAAAATTTAACCAACATAAATACAATACTGATTTGTCAACAACCAAAACATGATGCAGACTGTACACTAGAAAACTGCACATCTCATGCACATTTTTCAGGTCAAGTATAAATCTACCTGACTACACACCAGCTCAATTCACAGACTTCTCTATGTGAGACTGTTCATCCACTACTCATCAACACCAAATGAGACTGACAGTCCAGACTGTCCACAGTGTAATGTTTCAGGTGCCTCAGGCCACTTGTTCTAATAGAGGGCCATCTGCTGAGAGACCACCAAGCAGACATAAGTCCTCCTCCCAACAGTCTCTTCCCAGACAACTATGCAGACCACACTTCTCCTACATGGGTCCAGAAAGGAACGCTGTGCAGTGCTCAACCTAGAGGCAGCACCCCTGTGGTCCTACTGCTGATACTGTTACTAAGCAAGAGGAAACACTCTTACAGTCTTTTAATACTCTTACTGAGCAAGAGGGAATACCACTGTGGTCCTACTGCTGATATTGTTACTGTACAAGAGTGATCCCTCCTACAGTCTAGCTGTTAATACTCCTACTGAGCAAGAGGGACCCGCCTCTGTGATCCTACTGCCAATACCATCACTGAGCAAGAGGGAACATGCCTGTGATCCTACTGCAAATACTGTTACTATGCAAGAGGGAAAATCCTTGCGATCTTAACTACTAATACTGTTACTGAGCAAGAGGGAATACCTCTGCTATATTACTGCTAATACTGTTGAAAATATAATCTAAAAAGCTAAAACAAGTCTAGATTTTTGATGAGCCTAAAAAGAGCAGGCCTAGATCAGAATGAGCTAACATATTATTACAGTATGGTTATAAGACTTGTTTTGGAGTATCGAGTCCTATGTGGCGTGATGGTTAAACATTTGCTGAATGGAATAAGCTTGAAAAGGTGCACTAAAAGGCACTGAGAGTGATCTGTGGTAGTGAACTCCTGTCCTTTTTAAATGTCTCATAAATAATGATTCAGTGTAAACTTTTGTTCTTGTGCACTGTCTTCCACTGCACTTGCATACGTGTTTTTAGTCCACACTACACTTCTTAGGTAGCAAGCTCTATAGTCCTTGACCAGGGTTGCATGTTTCCAGGAACATATTCCGGGACACTCTCCCTCTCACTCATTATCTACTTTCTCACATATACTGTACATTTAGATAGAGTGTATTATATAATAAATGTGCACATTATAGCTTTTTGTTATATTAGGAATTTTGCATATGCTTTTGTATAAGTGTAATTTTTAGTGCTGTACTTCAAATAATTGTATTATGTATTTCAGCCTTTCTGGCTTCCGGTTAGGTTGCAACTGCTAGTTTAACAGAATCATATTAAAACAAATACTGTTACTAAGAGGGGACATCTTTGTTATACTGTTGCTTATTACTGAGGAAGAAGGGACATCCCTGCAGTCCTACTGCCAATACAGTGACTGAGCAAGGCGGAACACCCATGTGATAGTATTGTAGCCTAGACTGGGCTGGCATGCCTCTCCCCGCCCAGGAAGGAAAGCAGTCCTCCGGACTTCGATCCTCTTCCACTCTGCCAGCTCCCAATGACACAAGCTCATTCCAGAACCTGGGTCACCAGTGTGGGAAAAGGTAAGGCGCCCACGACACCTCAGCCCTCTTTGCAACCAGGCCGACTTTTTTAAAGTTTATATAAGTATAATTCATACATCATTTGATATCAATGATCGCTGGTATTATTTCGCCATGTATATCAATATATTTCATATATATATATAGGATGTTGTTACAGTGTCTTACTGATATATAAAATTGAGAATGGCTCAAAACAACATTTTGAAATACATTTGTAAACTTTTTCTTAAATTTTGGTTTTACTTTAGCCTACTGCATAAGGAACAGTGCAATGTTTCGACTTCTGTAACTTTATTTATCTTGTACCTTTGTGTCCCAAACATTTAATTCTCCCCATTAGCAACTCCTTACTCTTCCTTGCTTTCATAGGTGGGGGAGAATAATTAACCTCCAACTTTTAAAAACAGGACTGTTGGGTAACTATGTGATTTCGGTGACATCACAAAAACACAAGTGCAAAGCTGGGGTGGTACCATGACATCATCAGAACCTTGAGGTGGCCTAGCAGTCCTGCTCTGCAAGTAATAAGCCATGAGCAATGTTAGGTCTCTTAACCCTTCTCTTCCTCGATGTGCAAAATACATCTGCACGTCAAGCCAGACCTTTTTTACTAATCCAGCTGCTGTGTGCACTGAGATTGCAACAGAGTATCTGAGAGTGGCAAAATCTGCTTCAGTGATCCAACGATAGAATGAGGTCCTGTCTTTGCCTGATTTTCTGCAATGTTTTAAAACTGAGGTAAAAACATTGAGCAGGATTCATAAAACATCTGAAATTCCCGCAGCTGTGGGAACAACCAAACACAAGTGGGTTGCCACTGTTGGATCCGCAGGTTTCTGCAGTTTCATAGTTTCATAGTGGTTTACATGCTCAGGAGGCAGAAGCCTTTTCTTTGAGCTCGCCACCCGAAGGTGGGATTGTTTAGTGATATTCTACCTTTTTTTTACCCATATGTGAGTCTAATTGATTTTTAAAATTGTTCTTAGTTTTGTTCTCAACTATTGTACATGGGAGTTTGTTCCATGGTTTTACTACTCGCTGTGAGAACCACTGACTCCTTTTGTGAGTTCTGCAAGTGTCTCCCTTTAGTCTGTAGTTGTGAGTTCTTATTTGAACCATGGAGAGTTGTCCTGCAGCTGTGGGTCTTCACAAAGGTGAAGCCGGATTACGACTGGCTTCATGATTTATGGTGGTTTGTGGGTGATGTTGCCAGGGAAATCGCTGCAGCTGCGGAATACTGTTACAGCTGATGGGACCAGCAGTAACATCTTCCACAGCTGCTGTGCTGTGCATAGCAATCTCCACAGCAGCGGAGATTTTGGTCCGCAAATAGAGTTGCAGCACGGGACTTAGTCCCAGAAAACTTTGTGAATCCAGCCCATTACTGCTGCTCTCGAATATTCAGATGCAGTCACTATGTTAAGATTTCTCTGCATTTCCACACTGTTCATATAGCGATTCACACCTGCTCTTAATGACAGAACTGTAGCTATGCTGTACTCTGAACCGGAAAAGCTTCTAACGCTTGCATAAAATTCTCTTAACACACAGTTTAGCTTGTTTGCCTCAGTTGTTTTTAACTGGATATCCTTTGGTTATGCCCACTCTTTTAAGACATTTACTGCCCAATTAGTGTGTTTTTTTTTAGTGCTGAGCTCATCTTTGTCAGCTTCTATCGGGTTTACTTCATTCTCTGTGACATGTATGTCTACTCACAGCATTGTTCTCACTTGTGTTTTCTTTTTTTTTTTTTTTTTAAGGAGGTGAATCAGTCTCGAAGTGCTGCTGAACCCACTCTTCATGGCTCTGGCTTTCATGCAGTTCGAACTGTGAGGGAGATAAGTTCTCCATTTTTTAAATTTGGAGCCTTTTTTCTCCACAGAGGTGACAACAAACATGGCTGCCAATTATTTCTGAAAGTGACAGTGCCATACTAATTTGTTTACAGACTTTTTGAGTGGGCAATCCTGAGGAGGAATTTAGGTCCGGTACAAAGGTATGCGTTTATACAGATATAATGTATGGACTTTTAATAAATTAGGATTTATTTTTTAAGCCCATTTTATAAGGGATTTTAATGCACACCCTGGGGCATAGTAAGGCACGTGGCCAAAGGCCAAGTGTCTGTACAGCCCTGGGAAGTGCATTAAAATCTTATGATGCACACCCTGGTGGGGCTTATACACTTATAAAATGGCTCCAGGTGAGTTTTGGGGGAGGAAAATGAGATTTGGCACCTGACCTTGCATTTATAGAGCTTTAATGCACAGTCAGGTGACGTCTCTCAGCCAATGAAATTTCAATTTTTTTTTGCCATTTTATAATAATAGTTAAAAGTATTTTTTTAAAAATAATTGGTTATTTTTCCCATTTTGCGATCAAAATATCTAGTGTACATGTAAACCAACAGTTCTGGCACTTGTTTCTGTAAAACAGACACATTTAAACATCCTGCTATGGTTCCCTGTGCTGCCCAATCATCCCACATCTCCATCTGTGCTGCTCTAGGAAAGTTAATAAAAAGCAAAGCTGCTCATTTTCAAATGGGCTCTATGGTCACCATGGAAATCTGTTCTGCACAGTTCTAGATTCTGAAGAAAATGTTCTGCACACTTCCACATTCTGAAAAAGTCATTCTGTATGGGTCTAAGTGAAGAACAATGGTTAGAAACCAGCAGAAAAAGGCCAACCCAGTGGTGTGGTGGACTAAGGTGTTGAACGCCTTACCTCCTGCCACGCTGGTGACCTGTGTTCAGGAATTAGCATGGGTTGCTGGGGATGGGAGGGGTGGGAGAGAACTGAGCATCCCAAGGACTTCTTTCTCAGAGGGAAGGGCCATGCTGTCTTGGCCCAAGTCTGCCACCGGGGGGGGGGACTCGGTGGTAGTGCAGGTGCAAGCAGCTGGAACAGGTGGGACTGCAGATCGGCAGGATGTGTAAGCCTCCATGTGCACATGCTGGCACAATGCTGTGGCAGGGGATGAGGAAGAAAAATGGAAAAAAAGGAAGCTTGGGCTTCATGAAGCCATGTCCATGTCCCAGTGCTCCGCCTTACCGCTCTAGTCCAAGGCCATACTGGATATGTCTGTCGGGGGGGGGCAGTCCTCCCCCTCCCCCCTCCCCCCACTGCAGGGGAAATCTGCATGGTACACACCTATGACTGCAGGACGGCAAGGGATGACAGTTGGGAGCACAGGTAGCGCTGATAAGCTGCCCAAGCTCTCCCAGGAGGATGAAAACTTTCCGGGGGGGGGGGCAGAATAATAGGCAAATCATTCACTACAACAGATATCACAGCTAGCTTAGCTGCTATACAACTAAGTTCAAAACTGAATAAGGAAAATGAACAAAGACTAAATTGTTTGCATCCAAGGGTACCCAAAAAGATTAATGGTGAAATAGCAGGTATTCTTACAATTATTTTCTCAGAGGATAAACTTTAGCTATGCCCCCACCAGTCAGCAGTCACTCTCTGAAAATATCCACTGGTCCCACCCACAGGTTTTTCCAGTAACCCAACTGGTGTACCTATTGAAAGGTTACCTCCTCAATACTGGCCACTGGTGTACTTACTGAAAGGCTGCTTGCTCCAGTACTAGCCAACAGGGTTGGTCAAAGGAACATTTTACTGGCCCATTATAAAATCTATCTGCAATCTGTCAGTGCAGATATTGAACACTGTTTTCCAGAGGTCAGTGGGAACTAATGAAGTGCCCAGGTACTGGACGAGGGCATGTGTGGTTCCTATTTAATATGGGAAGTTGAAGTGATGCACATAACTATAGGCCAATGAGCTTGACCTTGACTGCAGAAAAAATAATGGAGATTATTATCAAGGATCAGATTATGGAACATCTGGTCAGATTCCATCTGTTAAAGGAGAATCCATATGGGTTCTCTTAAGGGGAGAGTGTGCCAGTCTAATCTGCTGAGTCTTCTGAAGAAGTAACAAAGGAACTAGACAGGAAAGGCAGCTGAAGTAGCATACTTTGATTTCAGGAAGACATACAACATGGTTCCCCATGAGAAATTGGTTCTGAAGCTGAGGTCTTTAGAATTACAGGAACTAAACACAGCAGAGAGCTGGTTACAAAACATAGCTCAAGGGCTAAAGCATTCAATGCCTTACCTCCTGCTATGCCAGTGACCCATGTTTGGGAATGAGCATGAGTTGCCCGGGGGTCCGCAGGGTGGGACAGGACTGAGTGTCAAAAGGATTGCTCTCCCCTTCCTGGGATGGGAGGCCAGTCATCTCTGACTCCACCGGGTGGCGGCTCAGTGGTAGTGCAGGTAAGCAAGCAACTCAAAGGCAGTGGCCACGACTCTGTAGAATGTATGTACCTCCACATGCACATATTGACATCTTGCCATGGCAGCGGTCAGTAGGGGAGAAAACCAGGAAATGTGGGGAGGACATGCTTTGTGACACCCTGGCTGCTTCCTTGTGGCCTGTGCCACCACTTGCCCTCCAAGGCAATCTGGATAACCGACTGAGGGGGTGGGGAATGGCCCTCCCTCTCCTGGCCCCGCCACGTGGGGAAATCTGTGGGGGACTTGGTCCCCGGTGTGATCAAGGGAGGGGGGTATCAGTCATGGGGGAGTGGGGGGCTGACAGTCACCCGCCATCCCCAGAGGGAGAAATGCAATGTGAAAAAAAAAGTCACCAGTAGGGTTCTCCAGTAGTCAGTATTAGAAGCCCTACTGTTCAATATTTTGATTGATGGCCTGGAGTCACATATCTGAAGTGAGGTAATTAACTCTGCAGATGACACAACGTTAACGAGGATGGCAAGGCAAATTTTATTTGTATGCCACCCAATCCCGGAGGCTCTGGGTGCCTGACAATAAAACAATACAAGCAGTAGAAGCTAAAAACAAATAAAACCCAGAACACAGTTTAAAATATATCTGTCATCAGTATCTTATACGATCTCACGGGCAGGGGCACTTAGTCTGGGTAGGCCAGGTGGAAGAGGTGGGCCTTTAGCCTCAGTCTGAATACCCTGGTTGAAGGGGCCTCCCAGACTGCAGATGTTAGCGAGTTCCACAGGGCTGGCCCGGTGATACTAAAAGCACGATTGCCCGATGTCTTGAGCCGGACCCCGGGAACATCCAGGAGGCCCCTTGAAGAGGAGCGGAGGGAGCAGACAAAATTTGCAGGTCTCAGGAGCTCAGTCAGGTAGCCAGGACCCAGTATGTATAGAGTCTTGAAGGTGAGCAAGCCCACCTTGAAAAGGACCCTCCACCTGACCGGCAGCCAATGCAGCGCACACAGGATCGGGGTCACATGACTGGACCTGCACAGGTCCATCAGTAACCAGGCCGCTGCGTTCTGCACTAGCTGCAGTCTGCAGAGGGTCCCTCCCATGACTCTGAAGTATAGAGAATTACAGTAGTCAAGCCTTGAGGTAACAAAGGCATGTACCAAGGTCGGCAGATCTTCAGGCGGAACAAGGGGCTTTATTCTGGCAATGTTCCTCAAGTGGTAAAAAATGCTTTTGACTACAGATGAAACCTGATCTTCAGAGGTGTAATATGGATGATAGATTCCAGGTAAAAGGAAGACAGTCTGGAGAAGGACATAAATGTGCTGGGGGAGTTGGCAAACAATTTGTCAATGCAATTCACAGTGGACAAAAGCTTAAGGTCCTTCATACACTGAACACCTAAAGAATTCATGTGAGAGGTACTGTTTAAACAGAACACAACCATCAGCCATGAATCACAAATAAGACCTGAAGTGGTCACTGCTGATGGGAATCTGAAGTTGTCACAGTAATATGCAGCAGCAAAAGGGTTATGCAGATTGACTGCTGGGCTGCATTAAAAGGGGTACAACATGCTGTGAAAGTGATGTGATTCTGACCCTTCAGAGGGCACTGGTAAGGCCACGTTTAAGTTCTGTGTGCAGTGCTGGCCACTCTAATATGGCTGCAGCAGAATGCCAACTACAATGAATAAGGCAATGGAGATTATAAATTATGATAAACATCTAGACAGGCTAAGTATGTTTTCTGGGGAAACAAAAGGAGATCGATTTTAAAGTTGAAAGGGACTGGATAAATTGAATCAGGTGAAACATTTTCAGCATGGTCTCATTGAAGAACTAAAGTGCATACCCTACACTTTGGGAGCAGGGGGAATAGAGATTGGGTAAAGTAAAGATTCTTTCCCCAAAGAGAATATTAAAGTGATTTAGTATACTTCGTGGACTCAAAGTACAACTTTGGGATATGGTACCTGAAGTCCACGACGGTCCCTCACTGCAAGTTTTAATATTTATTTGCCAGGCATTTTTAAGTAGTAAGGGATTATATTTTGGTCCCAACAAAGTGGCCAGCTGATCCCTTGCACTTCCCGACTGCCGAACCCCCCCCCCGTTGCTTTCACTAGTGCCTACGTAATTATATTTGTGCACTCAGTTGTGTTTTCTAAAATGCTCCTGTTTCTAGCCAACAATTGTCTGTACGTCAGATGATCACTCATTGTTTTGTTCAACTACTGTACCTTGTGATTTGTACTAATGTCTTGGGTCTTGACCCCCCCAGTCGCATCTGGAATCGAGTAACACTGCTCAGTATGCCCTCCTGGTTAAACTCGTAAATAAATAAATAAATAAATAAATAAATAAATGATGTCCAGCAAGGGAGAGCCGAGGACGAGTCCCATTAAAATGAATGGGACTGATTTTTACATACTTTTTAATACAATATGATGGTGACTTGGAGATTCAGAAGGGCTACCAATTGACTAACAAGGCCCTTATTAGTTGATCGGTGGACCTTATTAATCTTCACGTCATTATCATATTTTATTACACAGCATGTAAAAATCAGTCTAATTCATTTTAATGGGGCCCGACTAACAAGGCCCTTATTAGTTGATCGGTGGCCCTCATTAATCTTCGAATCGTACACCTCCATTAGTCCCACATGGCATAATATACACATAAATTATGGGAAAAAAATCATTAGCATCACTGCTTACAAACAAACACACTTCAGAACCATGCTATGCACTCCGTGACCATCCAACACAGTTTTCATGCTTAGGATCAACATGCTGACCGTGGCTCGACAAAGTCAGCTCTCTAGCAATAGTAAAGCAAATGTTGTCTACAAATGACTGGCCTTCTATACCTCTTTTCAGACGACAAAGTTCCGGATGTCCACAAAGTGCATCCATTAACTCCGAGTGAGGTACTGCACCTGAGCAGCATGGAGGGCTGCTTTACAGTACCAAGCGATCAGCTGTACTGTACTCCCAACAACAAAAGACACAGCCAATCAGTGATCACATTCTGGATTGTGCAATATGTTTGTATCACAAGGGGTTACCGATAAGAATAACTGGTCTGACTCCAGAGTTGTTCAAGAGGTTTTCAGGGACGATTATGGTCTCCCCCGCAGGAACAGCTTGAGGTTGTAGCACTCCAGTCAGCGAAGGCTGAGAGACACAGATGGGCATCAGGGGATCTACAAAACAGCAGGTAAACATCAAAAACTGTACAAGATGCTGTCGTTATACTGTACTACAGTCTCAGAGTGATTAGTCCACTGGGGGAGGGGATTATTTAAGGAGAACCCTATCTAACAACTGCTTAAGCTTTATAGAACACACTTCTGAACACTTAACATATGGAACCTAATATTTTGGTTCTTGTTCTCTTTCAGCTAAGACTGCGCTCCATGAATAATGGTTGCTAGTTCCATATCTGAGTGCTTAATTCTACTCAGTATAGTAGGCATAGACAGAGGGGTGAGACTGTGTCACTGAAGCAACTTACCGGGTCTTGCAACAGGCCTGATCACTGGCACAGGGGATCCAGGTGACCAAACCCGGTGACGCTTTTTTGGTGGTCCAGAGGTGGACATGGACGCTACAAGGAACGTGACAGACAACAAGAAAGGAAAATTACTACACACTCTCAACAGCTGGTAAACATGCTTACTTCGTTCCCCAAAACATTGCACACTGGACTATAGCAAAAATGGAAGACATGCAATATTGGCAACACGCATGGCAGCATGGCATGACAGCTCACAGGAAGAAAACACTCCTTCTGAATGTTTTTTCTTTTCAAAATTAAAATGTGGATAAGTTCACTCAAAGCACAAATTATAAATATGGAATTTATGGATTCTGTCTCGAAAAACTGAAAAGGGAGGGCCCGTAAAGATGAACACAATTAGTCAAATAACAGGTCTTAAAGGGACGTGGTATGAAGAGAACAAGTTTTTATGCAAGAAAGATAACCCTTTATTGGAGTAATGTGAACCAACAGAAGGCTTCTCCGAGCAAGGAATGTATGCTGCCAGAGCATACTGTCAATCAGTGAAGTCCCTGAAGCTTGGATGCACATCCTACAACAATAAGATTTTCAGCACAATCCAGTCTGAATCAGGACAATGCTCAGAAATTTTTACTCGCACATTACAGCTGATTCACACCAGTGCCACTGTCATGCCGGGAATGGTTTTCTAATATATGCTTATGTTGATCCCATACATGCTTGAAGCCCCCTCACTGTTTTAGTCTCCACCACTTCTGCTGGCAGTCTGTTCCAGGCATCTACTACCCTTCCAATGAAGAAACATTTCCACACATCTCTCCTGAACTCCACCTCCCTCTAGCTTCACTGCATGCCCCCTCGTCCTGGTGCTCTTTCTCATTTGAATGAGACTCCCCCCCTGCACCCTGTTCCCCCCTGTGAGGTACTTGTAAGTCTCTATCATATCACCTCTCTCCTCTCTTCCAGGGTGTACATGTTGCAATTCCTCAGTCTCTCCTCATATGGCTTCTCATGCAAACCCTGCACCATTTTTTTGCCCTCCTTTAGACTGCCTCTACCCTGTCTGTGTCCTTGTTGAGGTGCAGTCTCCAAAACTGAACACAGTACTCCAGGTGGGGTTTCACCAGCGAGTGATATAGTGGCAACACCACCTCCCTCTCCCCTTCTGCTGGAGATACCCCTCCCTATGTACCCCAGCATCCCACTAGCCCTACCCACTGCAATGTGACACTAACCTGCCATCTTAAAATTGTCAGATATTATAACCCAAAATCCTTTCCTGTTTAGTGACTGTCAATTCCTTCCCCTGCCAACATCCTATACACCCTTTCCAAGTGCTGCCTCCCATGCCTCATTTATATGTGATCAGGTGTCATTGTGTATAGATTGTTAAAAAAAAAAAAAATCACACTGTTGTCAAATGACGTCTCATCTAATGTCAAAACTGGTTGTAAACTTGTGGATATCCTAAATAACAAAACTTGAAACTGACCCAGACATTAATCAGTGGCCAAAATCAGATGCAGCAGTCGCATATTGTCTTTCAGTCCAGATTAAAGTGACATGGGTTGCAAAAAGGCATTTGGTTTGGGATATGTCCTTAACATAACTTGACACAAATGTGTGCTGGGAGTATGCCTCCCTGGATGACAAATGAAGAAAGTCTATACCCTCACCTTGGTCTCCAGCAGCACATCCAGGACTAGGGGAGGTTGAATGTGGTACTGGATGGGTGATAACTGGGTTGAAGCCAGTACCTTTTGCTCCACCGCCACTGCCATTGAAACGCAGTGAAGTAGGAACTGGACCATTCCCACAAGGAACTACACAATATGGGAAAGAAACAACAGTTATTCTCCAAGACAGACTTTGCACATCCTCAGATATTACACAACAGTGACTGTAGTGAAAAATACAAGAATGTCTCCACCGAGTAAAACCTCTCTTAATTGATTCAGCTGAAAGGGTTGCTGCTGGTCCAGTGCTATAACGATTTGGGCCCTTTTAACAAAAATAGCTGAGTGACAACATTTAAAAACTGTATAAAATTCTATTTCTATTTTAAAAACAAAGTTTAATTCTTTTAAAAGTTAAAAACAACAGAGGCAAGGCATCTGCATGCGACACCGACATCCCGAGTTCGGGAACAGGACCCAGGAGTTGAAGGGCCGGCTGGGCAAAGAAGGACTGAGTGCCAAAGAGATGGCTCTCCTTCTTCGGGTTGGGGGGGGCAAGTGTCCGGTATGTCAACAGCCCCTGACAGAGGCCAGGGGATACACAATGACCAGCACCAGGTTATGTCGGAGGCGGAACAGATGTCGGACGTCATTGCACGTCCCACCTCCGGAAGAACAAAGAGCATCCAAAATTCCTGGTCCCCAGGCATGACGCCCTGCTCCGCTCCCATCTCTGCTGCCCCGATTATCCGCTAGGGGGCAGGAGTCCCGCTACTGTGGCTCTGCCCTGGGGGTATGCCAGGGCTCATTTCCATGTGTCTGTTGGGGGAGGGGGTACGCCTAGGCAAGGTGGAGAGGTGTGCGGTGCAGCAGCTGAGCTCCCAATGGGAACTGGGGTCCAGGGCCAAAAAAAAAACAAAAAAAACAATGGGGGCTTAACAGAACTACCACTTGCTTTGCTGGTGACCCAACCCAGGTTTGGGAATGGACTCAGGTTGCTTGGTGGGCAGTTGAGAGTAGGAGGACTGAGCATCCCAAGGATAGCTCTTCTCTGGGGGGGGGAGGATGCTGCATTCTGCTACTTGACTGGCACCTGATAGAGGTCATCTGGCAGCATGGCAGGAGCACCTAGACAGGGAACAGGCAGCTGCAAGTCGACAGGCAAGCATGCCTGCATGTGCTTCAATGCACACTGCCACTCTCCAGGAGAAAACCCGGAAGCAGAAGGAAAAAGTCTTGCTCTGCGACTGTGCTGGCAACCCCACAGATCCATGCAGTGCTGACGTGACTGGCCACTCACCTTTACTTTTGTGCTGCACAAATTGGGAATAACCAGTAAATCCACGAGAGACTGCTGACATAGGTGGGAGGGTGGGGGATGAGCCATCAGTCTGGCCGAGGGTGAGAAAAAAATGGATTCGAAAAAAGTAAAAACAACTGCAAGGGGTACTATATTTGTGTAATACCAAAACACCACACCCTGTTCATTTGTACTGAAGCACAGGCCTGGAATGTAATCAATTACCCATCATTTTTAAAACTTAACACAGTGTTTCAAGCAGAGTTAAATCCTAGGTTTTCATTTAAAAAGGGCAAAAAAAGTCAGTGATAGGTAATGGTGTGTCTTTCACATACGCAGAAAACTCGCAGGGCATGCCTTAGTAGAATCATTTCACCTATACCCATCTTTGTAATTTTCTGCTCAATTAAATTTTCAGTAACAAAAGCCAACTGGTTAAACTCCAAAGATCAAACAAAAATCTGTCTTTCTGGAAAGGGCTAAATAAGCAGTGGATGATTCCCACCTCAGGGCTTTGCATACTGAAAACTAACCAGGAGCCTATTTCCATGTGGAATAAACCTCCACGCAGATTTCCACAGTCCCAAAGAGCTTGTCAAAGAAGATGGCAAATCACTCCTCTAATAGGCCCCAGATTAATACAAGAAGAATTCAACCCCATGCCGAAAAAGCCTTTTGTTCTTTTCTGTGACTGAAGCTTTGGCTACAATCTCTCTTTCTGCCCCCAGTTACTGAAGATTATCTCAGGCTTAGTCCCCATTAGCTCATCTGACAACAAATCAAACCACCAACTGGGTGGGCTCAAATGGCACCTAGAAATGTCATCCACACAACATTTTGTACCAGTGTACCAAAATCTGGTTTTGTTCTTTGTGTTAAAATGTTGATGTGCAGATAATCGGGGGGAAACTGTATTCAGATACACTGCACAGTAATCGCTGTGATACAAACCTAAGGTTACGTAGAAGTTGGACGTAACCTAAGTTTAACACTGTTCATGTAACCTTGTATATAATGTAACTATGTGACCACTCTTGGGTGAAAACAGTTGTCAGTAAGTGACTGCTACAGGCAAACAATTCTGAGTAACAGCTGATGACAGCCATGTAGCTTTATGCTAGGTAAGGCAGACTGGCACTGCCGTCACTCTGTTACAATGTACCTCAATTTATAGAGAGAATGAGGAACATAATGAAGCTATGGTGCATATTACTAGCTATTTTCGCAGTAAAACAATTTTCACTGTTTTCACTCAAGGTGTCAAATGTGTGAAAACTGAATGACACTAACAAGCCAAAACTGCAGTTTTCAACAGGACTGAATTAGGTGCTTACCAGTTAGTATGAAATTAAATGTGCACAATTTCATCTGATTAGCCTCAAGTGTGACACATAATTTGTGCACATATAGTTTTACGGTGTGTTAACAGTCCCTTTTCGTAATACAGAATGCTTTTTTTAACAGTGGGCTGTGGCTGTAACAATGTATTATGCTGCACAGTGATATGTAACATAACATGTATTAAGCAGTACGGTGCGACCAGTGATTAGCATACCATCAGTTAATCAACCCCTAGTGGGATCATCAGACAAGAAACAAAGTCGCGTGTCTTATGCCCCTATGGTGAAATTAACAAAAGTAACCAACCCACACTAACATGCCTAAATGATATTATGGAACACAAATGTACTGTTTTTTAAGTGATTTTTTATAGTTCAAAGTCAGTCAATTAGAATGCTCCATTTATTGCCGTCATTTCCGATCCCAGACTAGCATCAACAGTTTGGCTGAAATGTTTCCTTGCATAAAGCAATTTGGTACATTCTCCCATGTTATTTCTTGGTTGTGTTCCAGGTCTAAGTGCAGACTAATGACTGAAGAGTACAAGAACAACTTTAAGCCAAAGCAAGTGAAAACAAGAGACCATATTACCAGTCCCTGCCAAGGTCTTCCCCAAAGGCTGCATCGACAAAGCCAGTGGTTTGGCCACATTCTTGTTCCTGGACAGATCGGAAGTGACAGCAGAGGAGGCTCTTGCTGGACTGAAAGATGACGAGTCTGCTGCAGAAAACAGACAGGCATAGCTCCATCAGATACATGTTTCAAGCACCACATTAGAACTGTGTTCTCCCCAGAGCCCTACAAGGATCCCAAAATGCTTTCAAAACCCCTGCCAGTTGACTCATGTCTTGCTCGACTGGACTGAATGAAGCTTAACTCACATTTCACTGGGAGCCTAACCAGATATTAAATTGAATACATTTTAGACATTTGACAATTACAGCAGGTATTTAAGTATGCAGTTTCTAAGTTTCCATGGGCAGCATGCATGCCAAAGGACATGCTTTCAACACCTGACAATTTTACTTACTTACTTATTTAAATGGTTTAATAGGAATAACTTACTGTCCTGTGAAAAGAATAGCTGCGTAAGAATTTACTGTAACCGTAGATCTTTAAGAGAATCTCCTTCATCATGCCACACCTTTGGAACTGCAGCCACCAGGCACTAGGACCACATGGAAACTTTTGCTATCTGGAAACTACCCACAACGACATAATGCATCAGTGTCTATATAAACATGGGCAACCCCATCACTCCTCAGTTCTCTGCTAGAGATTAGACTCTGAGGGCCTCCAACCGTGGGGAACCAAGAGAGTAGACCAGCACCATGCATACAAGGTGAGACACCTGGTGAGACATGATGCTGGATATAATTACCATGGATTAGGTTCAGGCACAATATCTAATCTGAAGCAGAAGGGGGATGGAGGGAGGGACAACATGGCTTAAAGGAGGAGATTCTCTTGAAGATCTACTGTTGTGGTAACACGCAACTGTTTTATCTTTTTTGAGGATATCTCATCCATTAGGCCACACCTTTGAAATGAGTTCTAAGCAGCCCTAAAAGCCATTGGGAGGAAGGTACAGTCCAATATATACATTCAAGACAGCAGGGCTTGCAGCACAGCATGTCTGAGTCCAGCATGTCTACAAGACCCTCTGATGGCCCTGTTCAATCTATCTCTGGATACAGGGAGAAGTTCCAAGAGACTGGAGGAGGGTGGATGTAGTCCCACTACACTAAAATGGGACCTTGGAGGAGGCAGGGAATTACCGACCTGTAAGCCTGACTTTCGGTGGTGGGCAAGGTTATGGAAACAACTGAATCAAAGAAGATAGGACTGCAGCTGAGGAATTGCAGTGCCAGGGTCTAAATGTAGTAATAGAAGAAAAAAATGGCACCTGCTACTGTGTGGTGTTTGTAGAAACACAGCATGTACTCGCAAGGAAAACACTGAAGTCTGATGCAGCACTCTGAATGAAGTTTTCTTCTTTATTAAGTCATTCTTAAAAGCATCCAATCAATCCAAGTGCAAGGACAGCCTATTCAACAGCCCAAACAGATCCAGATAGTGCAAACAGTGCAAAATATAGCAAGCCCTACAAGCCACAAAGCGCCACACTTATTCCTAACACGTTTCACTCAGATGAGCTTTATCAAAGGGACCCTTATATTTTGCACTGTTTGCCCTTTCTGGATCTGGTTGGACTGGTTAATACGCTGTCCTTGCACTTGGATTGATTGGATGCTGGCAGCATGGGTTCACAGGGGTGGGGGGGATCTAGTCAAACAAACCTGATGAGAGTTTTTGACTGGGTTACTAGGGAGGTGGATCAAGCAGGCACAGTGGATGTGACTTACCTGGATTTCAGCAAGGCCTTCGACACCATTCCACACAGAAGACTGTAAACCAGCTAGGCAGCATGGGAGTGGGTCCAAAGATAGTAAAATGGCTACAAAGTTGGCTAAGTAACAGAACTCAGAGGGTGGTGGTAAATGGGAGTTCACTTGGAGGAAGGTAAGGTAACCAGCGGGGTGCCACAGTGGTCAGTTCTGGGACCGGTCCTCTTCAATGTCTTTATTAGCAACACTGCAGAGGAGCTGGAAGGAAAGGTATGCCTGTTAGCAGATGACACAAAAATCTGCAACAGAGAGGACACATGGGGGGAGAAAATGTAGGAAGAGCTACAAAAACTGGCAGACTGATCAAGGGTTTGGCAACTGGGCATCAACACCTAAAAATTTAAAATTACGCACACGGCACAGAAACCTAAGGGCAATGTATCATTTGGTGGGGAGGTGTTAACAACAACAAAACAGGAAAGGGATCTGGGGGTCATTATATCTAATGACCTGAATGTAGGAAATCAGTGTGATAAGGCAGTAGGAAAGGCTAGTAGGATGCTGGGGTGCATAGGAAGGGTTATCACTAGCAGAAAAAGGGAGGTAGTGTTACCCCTATATAAATCAATGGTGCTGCCACACCTGGAGTACTGTGTCCAGTTCTGGAGGCCCCATCTCAGGAAGGACACAAACCAGGTGGAGGTGGTACAGAGAAGGGCAATCAAAATGGTGCATGGCCTGCATCAGAAGCCCTACAAGGAAATACTCACAGAATACTGTGTTTTGTTAAGTGATATTTTATACCTTACATGGGGGATAGTCTTCTATTGTATAAGATGTGTGTTTTCTTATATACTCGAATTTCAATAAAAAGATAAAGTGAAAAAAAAGGGCGGAAATGAAAGATTTGTAATATTTTGTTAGTTTTTGGTGATCTGTGGTCAGTACTGAATTTTTTTGTTGTTAATTATGATGATAGTGAATGGATTAATCTTCTTTTCATAAGAAAACAACAGTAAATTTTCTCTGTCTCTGCAACAGTGTCCTTCAACACCCCAGTAAAAAAAGTCTCAGCCCTCCTCTAATTGTTTTGCTTGACACTCTTGATCAACAGGAGCAGGGAGTCCAGTGAAGAACTTTTATTTTCTGCCCTTATTCCTGCTTGTTACATTATTTTCCCAGCCATCATTTTCATACAGATGATTTTTTTTTTTTGCAAAATATCTTTATTGATTTTGCACATGTATAAAAATCACATACAAATGACAACTGCAATTATGACATGATTGATCACACAACATGCAGTTCAGTTGCTAATGGTGAAGAAACTCAACAGCTACATTAAACAAACATGCATACAGTAACACATGCAACAGTAGCAGAACAATTTGTTTAATCTTGCAGTCCTACTCAGAACACTTTGAATTCAGCTCTGTCCATTTCATCTTTAAATGCTTCAGATGTCTCTTTGGTCCAGAGCTTACTTGGAGTGTCCTCTTACTGCTAGCAGTTAATTGTTCTCCTTACCCCACCCCTCCACCCCCATACTGTTTTAATATTCATCATTGGCTAATGGGATGGTATTTAGGAAGGGGCCCCATTGGTTCTTGAAATTCTCTGTCCTGCCCTTCAAAGCATACATTAGAAACTTTCAAGTACCTCAAGGGAATCAACAAAGTCCAAGGGGTAGCATCTTTCAAAAAAAGAGGTGTGCAAGAACAAGAGGGCACAATTTGAAGATGGGGGCGGCTCAGAGGTAATTTAAGGAAGTATTTTTTCACAGAGAGGGTTGTGGATGCATGGAACGGCCTTCCGGAGGAGGCTGTGGAGTCAAAATCAGTGGTGGAATTCAAGCATGCATGGGACAGTCATACGGCAATTCTGGGGGGTGGAGGTAAGAAGAAGTAGGCTGTTGGTTAACTAGGATCTGCAGCTTATCCAGTAGGTAGGGAAATGGGCAGACTGGGTGGGCCAAGCGGTCCTTATCTGCCGTCAAATTCTATGTTTCTATGTTTCTATGAATTAAATATGTACTCACTGGAGGAAAGGAGAGAAAGGGGAGACATAATGGAAATATTCAAACACCTCAAGGGTATCAATAAGGTACAGGAGGGTGGCATATTGCACAGAAAGAGATGCTCAAGGACGAGAGGGCATGATATGAAGCGGGGGACTTAGAGGGATGTGAGGAAATATTTCTTCATGGAAAGAGTAGTGGACACCTGGAACGGCCTCTCAGCAGAGGTGGTGGGTACCGAAACAGTAACAGGTTTCAAACATACATGGGATAGACACAAGGGGACCTTAGTAACAGGGCTGGGGGGGTAAGGTCTGAGATCAATTAGAGTCTACGGTAGTACAGTAGGTAGGGACTTTAGGGCAGACTAGGTGGGCCAAGAGTTCCTTTTCTGCCAACAGCTTCTATGTTTCCAGACTGTAATGTTTATGGAATCTTTGTGGCTCTAGTATAAATGTCAGCAGCAGAAATGTGTCTGAAGCAAGCAACAGAAGTGCCCATTCCCTGGTGGAGTGACCATGAACCACACCAAGAAGTTCCTTACTGTACTTCCTGTAAGAGAACATAATACAAGGTGCCAGCCATTTGGACAGGACTGTTTAGACACAATGGCACCCTCTTTCCCAGGGGTGAATGAAACAAAATGCTGAGAGGACTTTCTTCAGTCCTTGATTCGATTCACATAGTACCTCGGTATTCTATGTACACACGAAGTATGGAGCAGTGTCACACCTTGACTGGCATGCTCAGAGCAGTAAACAGGAAGATATACTGTTTGATTCAGTGTAAATTCAGAAACCACATTTGGTAAAAACTTGGGATTTGTACACAAAGAAATCCTGTCTTTGTGAAAAAATCAAATAAGGAGGCTCACATATTAGAGCCTGTAGCTCTGAAAATCCTCCAAGCAAAAGTGACTGCAACCAAAAATAATGTTTTCCATGACAGGAAGGGTAAGCCATAACTCACTGCAGGCTCAAAAGAGGCCAATGTCAGTTTCTCGAGCAAAAAATTCAAGTCCCAGGGTGGGACTGGATTGCAAATAGAAGGTTTCATATGCAGAATACCTCTTAGAAAAGTATGAGACACCTCTAACTGGACGAGCGTACAACCATCAATAGGGGCATGAAAAGCTGACATTTTGGCCAAATGCACCATAAGAGAGGAATACTGTAGCCCAGAGTCTAACAATGACAGCAAGTATTCCAGCACAGCACATACAGAGCACGTACATGGATTCAGAATCCTGGAAGCAGCCCACAAAGTGAGCCGCTTCCATTTCAGGGAATAAGTATGTCTGGCAGAAGGCCTTCTAACCACAATCAGAACATCAACAACCTCAAGAGATACCCCAACATTTGCAATGGCTATGTCTTCAAGAACCAAGCATGTAGATGTAAAAACTTAAGGTCTGGATGGACTAGGGACCCCTTGTCCTGTGACAACAGACCCTGACACAGAGGTAGGGATACAAGAGACTCCACTGCCATCTGTTGCAGAAATGGAAACCCTATTTGGCAAGGTCGTAAAGGAGCAATGTGGATGAAAGTGGCATCCTCCATCCTCAGTTTAAGCAGCACCCTCTGTTTTAGAGGAATATAGAGAAATGTGTAAGAATTTCCCTTTCCAAGAGAGGAATGCCTCTTGCCAAAAAACTCCAAGCCCTGGAGAAAGCGAGCAGAAACACAGCAGTTTTACACTGTGTTGGGATGCAAAAGGGTCCAACTCTGGAAGACCCCATCTTGTGATGAGGTCATGTACCACAGAGGTTAGCAGTTCCCATTCATGCATCTTTGACTGTGACCTGCTCAGCCTGTCTGCCAAGACATTCTGGAGACCTGGGAGATGCATGGCTGACAGCTGCAGGCCATGGAACAGGGCCCAGTACCACACTCATAATGCTTATCTGCATAGGGGATAGAAATGACCATATAAACTTGCAATTAAAGGAAAATAATAAACGGCAATAGCTAGTTGACAACACTTCCTTCAGCAGGTCTGACAAGGATGTTCAACAGCGGGAAAACAAGTGAAGAGTGAATGGGCCACCCACGTTTGATATAGACCCTGATGTATGGCATCATCATGGCCATTCCCCAGCTAGCAGAAGTAGCCATGTGGTCCTACTGCCTGGCAGCTAGAGTTCCAAAGGTGTGGCCTAATAGAGGTGATATCCTTGAAGATCAGCTTTTTGGTACTGACCAGTCAGTGGCCCCAAAATCATCTAGCAGGGTAGGGAGGTGTAGAGACTTGAGTCACCTAGACCAGACAAATTTAGGTGATGCTTTCGTTATACAGTACAGTAAAATACAAATCACTCCAGGTGTGCAAAACAAGGCATGTGAGCCACACAGGGATCAGCAGAACAGTACACTAGCCAATTTTAATCAGTTCAAATGAAGACTGGCAGACTGGCAGGGACTGCTGCTGAGACAGAAGTCATGCGGGGCAGGAGGGGGTGAGTAAGTGCAAGTGCCCAAAGACATGACAGTATTGGGAGGGTAGTGAATGTGGACATGTGAGGAACAGTACAAGAGGGACGGTCAGCAGAGAGGAAGGAGTAGAAAGGGGGAGGCAAGACATGAGGGATCAGAGGTAGTGAGAGATCCCTAAAATAAAACTACGTTACTGGCTAGTGTACCATATGGGAAGACCTTGGTTGTAGTTTGAGCCTATGCTGAAAGATTCTCCTGAAAGGAAAACCTGTAAGTAACTCACCCTACTGCAAAAGCAGTAAGAGTTGTGTAATGTGTGGTGTGACAGTCTGATTTCAGCCAGCAAAGGGGGAGCGTGAGGGAAACAGTCCTTAGGAGCTGAGATAAAGTATTTTCATTTTGTGCTTGTAGTTGTGCACGGGACTGTTACTGGTATTCGAGATAGCCTAGCATAACCCTATTTCGAGTGCAGCAGCAACCAGTTCTGTCTGAAGGACAGTTATGGACTCATAAAGGGGACTAAGAGTTGACCAGGACAACGGGCAGAGGAGGAGCCATTGGGAGGGGAGTTAGTTAGCTGTAGGACCCACAGAGGTTGCCCAGTCAACTAGAAGCTCAGAGAACTCCACTCAGAAGAGGGCCACATCCTGTACTGGTGCATTACTATGAGCATGTGCCTACAATGTCCCTAAAGAGTAATGCTAGGGCACAGTTTTAATAAATCCTACTCGTGTTGCAGTGACACATGGATACTGGAGCTCCCACCATTAGCAAATCATGAAAGGAGCTCACAGAATTCCTTGTTCCTGGTTTTGGTTGTGGGGCTCGTCTTACTGCAGCAGAGAAAGATAAGGACCAGGTGGCCATAACAGCCATGGGGATGAAGCATGACAAGCACTGTGCAGTCGGTGTCAAGAGGGCTGCAAACATGCTGGGGTGCATCAAAAGTGAGGTAACCAGTACAGCAGGGAAAGTAATCCTGCCACTTTACAAGGCCCTCCATCAGGCACCGCCTGGATGAGCTCCCCAATACAAAAAATGAACATTAACGCAGTAGAGAGGGTGCAATGAAGGGCTACCAAAATGATTAAGGGTATGGCAGTCAAAAGTTACAAGGAGGCAGTATGGTGTCTCTAGTGGTTAGGGAACCAGCCTAGGAACAGGAAGACCACAGGTTGTAACCTTGCTACAGTCAAATACTCACTGTGTGACCAAGGGCCAGTCACTGAACCTCCCACTGCTCTAGTCCACACAGCTGTGGTAACAGAAAAAAGCAGGACCCCACTGGAAATGAGCTGTTCCATCTCAGCTGGGCTATCCTGAGTAAACTGTTAAAAAAATGGAGAGGTTGGTGGCCCTTAAAATGCTCACACTGCAGAACAAAAGGGTGAGGAGGCACATGGTCTCACTTTTCTACAAACTCATGGGTATTGAAAAGATAAGAGAGGTCTGATCTGCTCTCTGCCCTGCAGCTCAAGGGTGATAATCACAGGGGCTACAACTGGAAGCACTACTTGTCCTAGAGGGTGGTGAACCTAACAGTCTATCAGTGGAGACAGTAGGCATGAAGACAATATTGGTCTACAAGGTAAGCCTGCACAATGGGCAACACAGCTCAGATGGGAAACCTATTTCAAGAAAGCAAAACAACGCATACAAGGGGGCACAATCTGCACCTAGTGGGAGGCAGATTTATAACTAATATAAGGAAATACTTTTTCACAGAGAGGATGACAGAACCATGGAACAGCCTGCCCTCAGAGATGGTAGCATCGAAGATAGTACAGGAATTCAAACTAGCATGGGACAGGCAATGAGGGCACCTGAAGAGGTAATAAAACAGGGAGGGGGTTGAAATCTTTGGGCAGACTAGATGGATCATGCAGTCTCCACCTGCCAGCTACTTCTCATGTTCTTGTGTCTGCTTACCAAGGGAAACAGTGGATACGCTGGGTTACCAGAGCAGGTAAGAAGTCCTTTTAATTTAACACATGGCTGCACAGCATACTTATTCATATATGGTTATAAAGTGTGTTGTGGGGGAATGAAGGACTTAAGCCCCTTCCAGCCTTAAATGACTATATTACAAATGTCTTTAGATTAAGGAAGGCTTGCAAGGGTCCCTGTTAACATGCTGTCCTCTGAGAGATGTCTACAGCACACTGCTGAGTGTGGGGCATGCTCGGACTCTTGGAAGAGAGAGCCTCATGCAGGATGGGGCCTGGAGCAGACCTGACACTGCAACACTGCCTTCGCCTTCACTAATGAAAGTCAGGTGTAGCAGTGCATCAGAGAGGAAGAGCACAGCAGGACGAGGTTGAGCCACACCTACAGTAGCATGATCCTGACTGGCTGCTGGCACTCCAATGGTTCACCAGTAACTTAGGAAGTCCCTGCCCCATGCTGGAACCTGGAGAGAGTTTGCACCCTAGTGTGTGTACATACAGAAATGTCATGGGACAGTATCAGGGTGATCACAGCAGGGCCAGGCAGTGAGAAGAGTGGGAGCTGGACTGAGCATGGCAGAGATGAAAAGAACCCAAAAGGAGTGAAAAAAAACAGGCTGCCTTAAGAATCAGAGACAGAAGCAGGTCAGTTAGTCAACTGTGACAGTCTCCTACTTCTCTGAAGCTACAGCATTTGAGATCTACCACCCTCTTGTATTTGTCCAAGTCTGCTTTAATGGAGTTGAATATTCTTCCTTATATCAACCTTTTTGGCAGATTATTTCAACACCCCCATGTGAAGAAATGCTTCTTTCTGTCCCCCTTAATGTGTTCTGCTTGGAGTTGCAAGTTGTGTCCCCTACTTGCAACAGTAGCTTAGAAGATGCTTGTGCTTATTGCTATTTATATAATTATTTATTTGGCAAGTCAAAGCCTCAGTGTGAGGCAAAATGTTGGGGTAGACAGTTTAATCATTTGCAAGTCCTTCTGTGATGCCAAGCTCTGCCCGTGTATTTGATTGTGTCACTTTAATAATAAATGAGCACAAGCGTCTTTGTGAGCAAGTATCTTGTGTGCACCATTCTTTCCACTTTGCTTGCACTGGATTCGTCCTGTGAATATCTGCACCTTAGATTGAACAGTTGTGTGCTTTTTTTGTGTGCCTGGACACGAGCAGTGGCTCAGTGGCTTTTCCCAGTTACCAATTTCTAAATACATTTTTTAATGTATTTGCACAGAAAGACAACATACCAACTTGAGCAGGCCCCCCCCCAAAAAAAACCCAAAATATATTAGTAGTTATTGGTGGCTACCTGTTTGAGAGCAACCTGTGCTGTGGCTGTTGGAAGTGATGTTTTCTGGAGCCCTCGATGGTGAGGCCGACAAAGTCGGTTTAGTCAATGGAAAACTGCTAGCTGATTGTCGACTTCTACATTCTAGAAATAAAACAAATATTCACAGCATAGTGTTCAGGAGGTTTAACAATTTATAAACTCAGCCTGACCAGGACTCGATCTGGTTAAGTATTTAATTTGGTCTCCCCTGTGCCCTGTGGGCAGTATATTTGTGTTTTTACAGGTCAGAATATTTAGCAACATGTCTCTCAGATTTCTTTTTCCTTCTACTAACTAACTAACAAATCACCTGCAAAGCCTAGTGAATGCAGAGTGCTTCTGTGGTCATACCACAAAACTAGGAACAAGGGGGCAGTCCCAATGGCCAGAGGCAGCACTTCACTGGAGGCAATCCAGATTTGGGAGCAAACCCGAGTCACCACATCCGAAGTCAGGCTAGGCTGGGGTGGCTGCCAAGCATCAATGTGCCTCAGTGAGGAAGGGGTGACGGCAATCCCCACCACCACAGTAACCCCTGTGGGCTCTGCGATCTAACAGATGAATACCACACCTCACTAATGACGCATCCTTCGTCAATGTGACGGATGATTTGACCTGAACAAGGAGAATTCCTTCCAAGAGGTTCTGGGCACACAGCCACCACTTGGTGGCATCCCTTATCAGCTGCTTAACCCTAATTGGCTAGTACAGGTGGTCATGGTACCATCATCACTGGTGCCCCACTTCCCACTGAATGGGGTGCATCTGCTAGCTGGACCAATGGACCACGACTGTCGTAGATGCCATGAACCCCAACAGCTGGAGGAAATCCTGGACTGGGCACAACTGCCCAATCCAAAATGACAGGGCAAAGGAGGTGAGATCCTCCATTCAGTCAGAGGGTATGCGAGCCCAGGCTTAGAGCGATTCCAATTCCACTCCATAAAACTGGATCAAATGCTTGGGTACCAGTTCAAACTGGCCAGACTGGCCATCAGGCCAAGATCCCTGAACTGCTCCAAGACCTCCCCTGGTACTGCATGAGCCAGTCATCCAGGTCTGGGAAAACTCTGGCGCCTCTGTATCAGAGGAAGATAGCCATGACCGAGAGGTACTTGGTGAATAACCTGAGTAGTGACAACAGGAAGAAAGGCATTGACTGAACTGGTACAGCACATCATCCACCCAAAAGCAGAGGAAGTGCCAGTGGGATGGAGAGATCAGAATGTGAAAATACTCAAATACTCATCCTGGAGCTCTAGGTAGTAAACCCCAAGCCCTGGGCTCCAGAAGGGGTATTATCTGTTTGAGGCCAACCATACAGACAAACCTGTTTAGGACTCACAGGTTGAGAACCGGGCACCAACCACCCTGTTTCAGTAACAAAATGTAATGGGACATGAATCCCTGCAAGGCTAGGGCACCTGGGATGACACTGTGCTTTATAAACTGAGCGACATCACTCTACAGTGCAGTCAAGAGTGTCCCTGGACAATATAGGCTCCAGACCAACTTGTTCGGAGGTTCTTGAATACTATAGAGTGCAGTGTCAGTAGCTCAGCAGGTTGCACACTCGCCTCTGAGGCCGGAAGATCAGAAGGCTGTGGGATCTATCCCCACACCAGGCACTTGGGTTAAATCCCAATGGTGACACTGTAGTACAGCATGAGGGGGGTGCTGCACTCCTGAGGTGCCATTTTTCGGATGAGACATCAAACCGAGGTCCTGTCTGCCTGGTCTGGTGGTTGTTCAGGTGGACATTAAGGATCCCATGGCATGGCTTGAAAAAAGTAGGGGAATTTTTTATTCAAAAACCAAAAACATACACATGATGTAGAATTCAAACAAAAAATAGTAATCATATACAGAAATGAATTACACAATAATGACAGATATAACAAATGTATGATGACAATAAGTAAATAAACACCATATGTGCACCCACTCTTACCCAACCCTTTACCCCACCGAATCAATGCCTTTCCATAACTGGTTGCACAGTGGTTCCCTCAAGGGTGTTACTTCATACCTGTATACTCCATCCAGTTTAGCTGGTAATTTAAACAGTATGTCATTCAGGGGTACCTCGTCACCCTGTAAGAACTTTAGGCAGCGTATGTGCCAAATAACCCACTTTATGCAAGCTAGTAATGCATACACTGTATTTTTTTGCCAGCGAAGCCACTGCCCTGCTAGCTGACCATAAACCAAAATTTCATAAGTCATACGTGTAAAACAGGTAGTATTCCAGAAAGCATCCAGAAGACTCCACATGGATTGTATATACAGGCAATCAAAAACAAATGCTGCAGAGTTTCTATCAGTGCTATACACCCTGTTTCCAAACAAACATGTTCCCCCACAGCTTAGTGTTTATGGGTTCCCCTCACATGTAGCTTTTCATGCCCACACATCCACATTGTGTCCTTCATTTTGGGGGATCCTAGCCTCCAACATACTATCTAGCAATAAGGTACAGTTAATCGATGGACCAACCCTAAATACTGGCTCCTCATAATAGCAATTACTCAAAATAGTGCTATGAAACTGTTTTCTAGAACCCCCCCCAAAAAAACACCGCAATTCAATTTTCCACATCCTAATATATTTTAAACAAAGTTGGACGTACCCAGGCAATGTTTTTTCTATCACACTCCATTTACCTTTCCTCCAAGCAGTAAAAAAATTCTCTTCCCATATCTGCATAACCCTCATCCCTACCTCCGCTTCCCCTATAACTAACATTCTAATATTGGTATAGAAAAAGATTACTGAAATAAATACCAGTGGCTGAATCATATTTAATCCGCCCTCTTTCTATGGCCAATATGTATGATTCCTTTTAACTACATCAAGCCTGCTGCCCCACAGTAAATGAAAAAATAACCCTAAGATCTTCGCATGCATTCCAAATGCGAGGGGAAAAATATGGGAAATATATAAAAAGAGAGGTATTATAAAGGCTGTCAACAAAAAAACGTTTTCTTTCTAGTCATTTTCCAAGACTTTCATCTGAGAACTTTAACCTGGGCTTCCTCATATTGTTTCTCCCAATTCATTTGTGCTGCTTCTTTAGTCCAGAGTAAACCCCTAACATTTTAAAATAATCCTTTATAACTGGAATTATAAAGTCAGCTGTTGTTGGTGCCTGCCCTACTGCTAAAGCTGTACTTTTTGTCACATTTATTTTTATACCCGTAACATGCTGATTGTCAGTAAAGGCACTAACTGCCCTTTCCCCAGACTCTAAGTCTGCCACTGTCAGTACCCAATCATCCTCATAAGCTGTTATCTTGTTACATGACCACCCTGACCTATGTGCCACCAGAGGAATCCTCTCACCCATCTCCAAAGTTCTTAAAAGGGGATCTAATCCAAATACATACAATAACGGACTTAAGGGGCACCCCTGTCTCACCCCATTATGTATCAACATAGGCATTCTCAGGTGGCCAGTCACCATAGGTTTCACCTGCACGTCTCCATATAATAATTGTACTAGTAAAATAAATTCCTCTGGAATTCCATACTTCCCCAGTACTTTCCATAAATAATCATGCTTTATGGAATCAAAAGCAGTCTCATGATCAACTGTGAAGATATAACCTTCTAAGGACATCTCTAGTCCCTGCTCCACTACCTCCCTAATGAACATTTGATTTTGTGTAATATTCCTCCCCGGCACTGCGCACGTCTGCAACTCCTGTATTAAAGTCTTTGCCACCCTCGCTAATCAAACTGTCACCATTTTTGCAAGTATCTTATAATTGGAAGTCAGCAGGCTAAGCGGTCTCCAGTTTTTGATCTCTGACTGGTCCCTTGATTTATACAAAAAAAAATCATAATCTAGTCCATCATACTAGCTCCTAATTTACCTACATGAGGAAGAGCTAAGTGTACCTCTGTCAGCATAGGCGCTAACTGCTCTGCAAATAATTTACAAAAATCACTGGGGATGCCATCACTTCCAGTTCAAACTGACAACGTTTAAATAGCCTCTCTCACCTTCCCTACCATAAATGGTTCGGTCAACATTGTTTCATCACTTCAGACACCTGAGGCATCTCTAAAGCATCAAGAAAGGTTTCCTGTGCACTACTCCCTCCCACCTGAAACTTGTCTTTTAGATAACTTTATACGATATGCTGCATGGAGAATCGGTCTGAAACCAAATTCCCATCCACATCCTTTAGGGAGGTCTTGACCCTTTGTTTCACCCTGTCTGCCATGTTATCATATGGGTTTACCTGAGCTTTTGTCCCCTGCATACCAAATTTTTGTTCAATAACCAAAGAATGTTCTTTATCATCCTGATATTCAAACATCTGCACTTTTACTGCAGCTATCTGCTTCGTCAAGGCAATTCCTGATTCCCTCATTTGCATTAAAAGTTTAAAATACTGTGCCCTTAAACCTAGATAACAAAGGTTCTTTTTCACCTCCCTGCTGGAAATTTGTGTCATTAACACTTTAATGTCCTGTTTGGTGTCTTCCCATCAATCAACAGGATTATCATAGAGAAACCTAACATCGTGTCTTGCTTCCAGCAAAGCTAGCACCTCTAGTTTCATATGCTCCTCCTGTAACAGTGACGTGTTCATTCTCCAATAACTCCTTCCCATACTTAGGTGCTGCCCTACCCCTAAGCTGACCTTTACTGTAAGGTGATCTGATGCTTCTAGGGGCATGACCGTCGCCTCTCTCACAACCACTCTCTCTGACATAAACCAGAAATCAATCCGGGAGGACAATATTCCTTTATAAAAAGTATGAGTGGGAGTGGTGTCTATGTTGTCATAAACATCTTGAAGCCCAGTCCTACTCAAAATACTATTTAGCAAGTTTGTATCACAGAAGATCTTCTCCGTTTTCCTACCCCAATCCCTTTTAGCCAGGCCACAATTTAAGTCTCCTCCCCACAACACTATATTTTAATCCCCTCGAAAGGAGGCATTTCCTAGGAGGCCAAGTGCTCCCACCACCCGACCATGCATTAATTCCTAGGAATTGCCTCCTTTCGAGGGGATTAATGCGCTTGTAACATGGCAAGTGCTAGTTAGACTTTTAAGAAATAAAGCAATGAAATTGTTAGATGTTTAATGTTTTTATAATGATTTTTTTGTTGGAATAGTACAAAACAATGAGAAAGGCACAAGGTATGTATTAATATTGTGACTGCTGAAATATTAACTGGTGAATAACAGTACAATATAATAATGATCTTGTTATAAGACTATACTGATACAGTATTGTTTTAAAGAACGTATATTTCACTTGTTCAGAGACTCGTAAATATTTAACACAGCTATGCAATCATTTCTGGGTTCTATATGCCCGATTTGCATAACTTACTTACAATGCGGTGATTTTTCTTTCTGTTTTGTGACAACAAGGTACTTTATCTAACATCGCTGTAATATTTAGGTTAAACTAACAACATTATAGAACCTCTGATTTCCCTTAACATACAGTTTTACCTGATTGTGCAGCACGGAATAACATTTCTGAGTGAACCAGAACATGTGAACATTCTACTGTTGTCCGGGAAAATTGTCCGTGGCTCCGTAGTACTTGAAGTTTACGGGGCTGTGGACTGTGAAGCTAGAGACACTGAAAGGCCTTTTGTTGCTGTCAGACACGTGGGGCATAACATTCGGGATTATCTGATTGCTCTACCAGGTTTGTTGTGGACATGTAGGTGCGCTCACTGGTTTGTTGTTTACAGTACAACAACGATAGCAACAGTTAGACCAGTGGATATCTTTCTGGCTAGGAGGCAGGTTTGGTATTTTAGTCTGCCATCAAAATCTAGCCAGTTCAATTGGCTGTAAAGCATGCAGGTGTGGGTGGATTTTGGGCAGCCTAGGACAAGGTAACAGGCTTGTTCAGTGCAATTTTTACTCGTAGGAGGGCAGTGTTATCAGCAGCCCCATAGGTCAGAATGCCATAGTCAGTGATAGACAATACTGAGGATGAGATGGCGGGCTGGAGTGCTTTGAGTGGGAGACGGCTCCAGTGCCAATAAAGTAGGCCAAGCCTATGAGAGGTTAATTGCCATGTTACAAACATGTCTACTAATCTAAATGTTACTGCTGTAATCACCACATCCACTATTAGCGCCTCCCTGGACACACATCAATAACCTTTAAAACATACCCAAGCCGGAATATAACTCTTCCCCTACAGACCATAAGGAAGGTCCCCATCTCCAATCCTTTTGGGCCTGTGTTATTTCAGGGATTGCATGCAACCTTGTATCTTGTAAAAATAGTATATGCCCCTTTGCTGCAAACAGGCTGCATATAAGCTAGCAAAAGTAACTTGACACTTAGCCACGGTCTTGATGCTATTCACATTAGAAGTGATGATACTCATGTCAAACATAATAATGAGAAAAAAAGGAACACAATAACAAGCAGAAAAAAAACACATATTAAATCAAAAAAGTCACTTTTTCTACTTCCTTTTCCTGGGCTTCGACTTGTCCACAGTAGGCAAATCCACTGCTGCTTCAGTATAGGAGAAAGTTACAGAGGAGACGTCTGACTCCCCCTCAGACTCTACTGCCTCCGTGTCCATTAACACTGAAAAGGGGTTTTGGACTGGTACTGACTCCACTTCCCCGGATATCAAAAAAAGAACAGAGGGTTTCAACAAAGCTTTGGATCTTGTTACCTGCTGAAAAGATGGACCAGCAGAGTGTACAGGAGGTGGCATAACATCATTGGACAAGTTTGCAGGGGCCGTGTGGTCAGATAAATCCAAGGAGTCAGAAGGCAGTTTTTTTTTATCTTCCAAGTCTCCTTGATTCCCTTGGACTTTTGTTGCTTCTACCAATTCTGGTTGTATTGGGCCACTTTCTGTTCCCTTATTCACAACACATCAACACAGAGGTTGGGGAGCCGGTGGGGGGGGTTCAGGAAATGAAACTATAATTGGTACTGTTCCCTCTGCTCTCACATTTGGAACCCTCTGCTGACTCAGGGTAGGAGGGCCAGTTGGTACTGGGTCCAGCTCTAGTTTCATACGTTCTTTTTGAGCTAGAGCAACACAGACATCCTGCTCTGCCCTCACAGCCTGGTCTAAGCTGTTGTGGGAGGCCCACAGGCAAGTGCAAAAAGTATGCCCTTGCTCTTCACAGAGGTTACATCTCATAGGGTGTGTACACTGTGCACTGTTGTGTCCCAACACACCACACAACCCACACTTCAGTTTGTCACAGATATTGCTCAGGTGCCCAACATCCCCACATCTATAGCCATGATATACAGAACAAGGTTCTAGGGTATATATCTACTGCTGGTAGGAGTGAAGTGTGTGTAAAGGAGTAGGGAGCCAGTCTTTAACCAGCCTAAGGGCAAGAGCATAAAGTTGTTTCGATTGTGCTTATAGGTGCCATGGGAATGATTCCATCGGCTAAAGATAGTTTAGGAAGAAGCCCAAAAAGAATACCTAATCGGGTGTCGAGCATCAAAGAGGCAAGGATGATGAATGAACGAATTCTGAGAAGGTGATTATGGGCGGACTTCCTAAGGAGAAAGGGGAAAGCCGGGGCCACTTTCCACCTCCATCCAACAGCGGAACCTAACTAATTAACCTAAGAAAGCACTAACCCTAACTAACATTATGACCATTGGCATGGAGGAGAGGAAAAAAACCCTTTGAGGAGGAAACCTCTGGAGATCCAAGGCCTCGATCGTCTTCCCTCCAGGCTGATGATGGTTGATTTAAGGACGTATGTTGTTAAAGAGAAGGATATGAGTTGGGAAGATGATGACAGGACAGGGAGAAAACTCCAAAAAGAAAGCACGGATGATGATGGACGGAAGCTGTGAAGGCATTAAAGGTTGAAGAGGAGACAGGAAATGAACCTGAAACTGAAACTTGAACAATGGTGGAGAGCAGCACAGATCGAAGAAGGAACATGAGGCAGTATGGACCCATGAAAGGAATGCTCGAGTAGTCAATAGGAAGGAATAGATCCATGTAGAATCAGAGGAGCAAGGGTATCCAGATGCGCTCATGAGAAGACTGAGGATGATGAAGACTGATGATGACTGCCGCATGAGTGCAGCAGTTCAGTGAGCTAGCAGAAGACTCAACGAGAGGTATGCTCGATAGAGCGATGTGATTAAGTAGACCTCAATGCCAAGAAGGCAGGCCTGGAACCAGAGAGTATGCTTGGGTTGAGTGACCGAGAGGAATGAGAATCACTGCACGACTGCAGCAGGTTGATGAGCCTGATTGATCGATGTGAGTGATTTGAGTAAGCAGACTCCGAGGCCAATAAGGCATGCTTGAACCAGACGGCAGCGACCCAGATGGCCATGAGAAGACAGATGGTGATAATAACCACAGGAGAGCAGTGATTCGATGAGGAAGAGAGTATGGGATGATGATGGAGTGAAGCCATGACTGGATGGAATCCTTGATGGCTGGTACGAGATAAGACATGCGTGGAGATAAGGTATGGGGAATGATGACCAGAGTCATGAACCTGAGACATGCGGCAAGAGGGCCGCGGGTTGATGAGGTGGCATATGAGTCATGACAGGCATGCCCAAAGGAAAGATTGAGTGCAGGCCAGCCGAGGCATTCTTTGGTTGGCCGTGATTGGAGTGAATCCACGAAGGCCGGTACGGCAGGAGAACTGTAG
The DNA here is from genome assembly GCA_016271365.2 of Neoceratodus forsteri. NCBI lineage: Eukaryota > Metazoa > Chordata > Ceratodontiformes > Ceratodontidae > Neoceratodus > Neoceratodus forsteri. Next base: position 1,201,115,236 of record CM057455.1, on the reverse strand, counting down.
GGCCAGACTGAGGCAGCTAGAGACAGCCAACGAAGTGGATGGCAGAGGAAGCAGGCAACGGCAGCTGATCTGGAGCAAGGAAGGGAGCATGGAACAAGAGGGTAATGAAATGAGAGCACAGGCCAGAAAGCAGAACACTGCCCGTAACATATGGAGTCATGTATCATCAGAAAATGATTGATTCAAATGGTGGACGCACGGATCAGAGAAGGAGAGGTTGGGGGAGGAGAACAAGAGGAGCTCGATCCCCAAACTGAAGGGGCCCACCATCGAAAGACAGAAATGCACAAAATAAGAAAGAGCTACACATGCAGTGCCTCAGTGAGATGGGAGGAGAAGACCCTCAGAGAAGCATACCAGACTGCACAACCCCTACTACGCCCACAGCAACTCCAGAGAACCCCAGAATAAGGTTGTCCCAGAAAGGAGCGATGCACAAAAAGTGCCTCAACAATGATGCCTATCGACTGTTGCAATCAGAGACAAACAGTAGAATACAGGTACATGATGTATAGATGATAGGATGCAGAGAGAAAGAGATGGAATTGACTGAATGAGAAGAGGAAGTAAAAGCCTTCTCAGGGCACCACAGTACTATATGAGTGTGGAAGATTCGTCGTTTTTTTTTTGGTAGTTAAATTTGTAGACCTTGTTAAAGGTTCTTGCACCAATCTGCAGTGTATGGCTGTGGGGTTTTGTGTCGGGGGAGCTCGCACAAGAGAGTGTTCTGTTGTGGACATGTGGCAGTCACGCTCGCTTGAGGTGCGTGATGATAGAAGACACCGAGGGTGGCGATCTTCCCGGTTTCCCAGCTGAGGCAAGTTTGATGGCTAAGGATTGACCCAAAGGACAGAATGAACCAGAAAGATTCCATGTTCTGGGGAGGTAGGACTGATTGCACTTTGATGTGCTGCTATGCAAGAATACAAAGTGCCAAAGTATGCCAACTTTGCCTAGAGGGCCCAGGAATGGAAGTTCGATTACGCTCCTTGTCGTACTGCAGCCAGAGAGCGATGTTGTAGTTTCTGTACACAGGCACCAGACAGAGCTCTGAGAGCCGAGAAAGGGAGAGAGCAGAGCGAAAGTTGCGAGCAGACAGATGAGCTGTGGCACTAGGTGAACGCAGTCTGGCAAGCTAGTGAGGAAAAGGAGTGGGGCTCTGAAGGAGCGGCATGGGCTCGCTGCAGACTGGAATCCAAAGGGGCAGGCATGCGGGGGAAGAAAGCAATGACTGAACGTTGGAAAAAGTAAAGGAGCTAGAAAGGGTGGCCGAAGCAAGACAATGCCAGGAGGGGACAGAAACAGGAGGAAAGGGGGAACGAGGAGAGAGGGGCCAGAGATCGAGGAGGCAGCTGGAGGCAAGGCAGCCAACCAGCAGTAACTAGGAAAAATGGAGAGGATGAACATTCAACCGAGTCTCCGGCTGCAAAGAGAAATGAATCTTGGGAAGGCCCAGGGTGAGTTACCTTATAAAGCCTGATGGGGGAGTGACATGGTTGCTCTGCTCAATCGAACCTCAGGCTTATAGCCTTCCCATTGTCGTAGGAAGGTTTAACATGCTGTTTAAGCTAAGTCTAAGTTCATTTTCAATGGTGCCCTTTCAAGAAACAATTATACATCAAAGCTGCCATATATGAAAGAACTTTACATATCTGCATGTACACATAAGTGTTAAAGAAACATCCCGTCTATTTCACAATATGGGGGTCAAAGTAAGAATGACATCATATTATATAGCAGTCACATTTAAAACGTCTTTCTGCTGCACTTCTTAAACTCACCTTTCCAGCAGATAAGGGGTCCCTTTGACAGTACTCCTTGGGAGTTCTTCACCAGGTAATACTTTAAGTGCTTCTGCTTTTTTGGCTGAGTGGTGAGTTTCAGGTTGATGTGGTTTGAAAATTCAGTGAAATAGCGAAATCCCTTTTCTCCGCAGCCTATGCAGTTGCCCGAGAATCCTGCATATACAAAATCATTAATCATTTGAATAACTGCTTGTTGGGCTAAATAACAGTTTTGATTAAAAAAATAAATCTGCAGTGCTGCTTTTAGTCATAAAAATGACAATACAACATGATAGAAAAAAATATATTCCTTCCCCCTCAACCACATCATTCCAAAATGCATGGCCTTGTTTTGCAACATCCCAATATGGTATCCCCTTCTCAGCATTCTCTGCATCTGGAAGACACATACCTTTGTGGGTGCCAGCTTGCACAGGAACTGGCAAACAGCAGTGCATAAGAAGTCATGCTCTTGTATGGTGACTGCATATGTGCCATTTCAAAGAATCCAGTGGAGAAGGATACGTGCACTATGAAAAATTTTTAAAATTTGGAGCATTAAGCTGAAAGTGCGCATCACAATCTGCTTAATGTGTCAAATTAAAATGAGCAATTCATGGGACCAGCCTGTGAGCACAGCAGTAGCGCTACCTCTTGCAATGCCAGTGACCCAGGTTCGAGAACCAGCCTGGGTCTTCAGAGGCTTGAGCATCCCACAGGACACTCTTCTCTTCCAGAGAGGGTGGGAGAACTGTCACCATGCGACCACTACCTGTGTGACCACAGGTGGTGGTACAGGTAAGAGTGCGCACTTGGGAAGAGGAGACGCCAAGAGGCTGCAGCAGGCAATGGCACATGACGTGCTCACACCCACTCTCAGCTAGCATCTCTGTGGGGGGGGTAAATGAGAAAAAGAACCCTTGTCTAAGCAGGATGAGGGCTCTGCACCACCCACAGACCTCTCACCCACCAACCTGGACTCTCCCCTGGTGACACTATCTGAAGTTCCCAAGGGACCAGGCCCAGCCTAAGGATCCCATTGTGGAGGTAAGCCGCAAGAGAAACAAAGGGATATGCAAGTCCCAGGAGATGGTGGGGTGATACAAGGGACTGAAGGAGGAGCCTGAAGCCAGCTGTGAGAGATGACATAAATAAGAAGTTATAAAAAAAAAAAAAAATGAACAATTCATAATTCACAAAATAAATAAAAAAAACTGGGGGCTACAGATGGCTAAGAACATAAAAAAATCATAGCATGCCATCATTTACATTACTGGCAGCACCAAAGTATTACAGTACTAGTTTTGTTAAAAGGGAAGGTTACCCATTGGCTAAGTGGTGACGCTATGCAGTGCTGAGGCAGAGACCAGGGTTCGGGGGTGGAATGGGGTGCTCACCCAAGCTGAGAAGGTGCTGTTGATGGCAGTGCTCCTCAGACCAGGATGGGGTTTTATCAAATTCCACCACCTCAGTCACACCAGTGGTGAACCAGGGAGCCTACCTTCTCCAGAGGCACACGCAGTGCTTTGGGAGGGCACTAGTGGTTATGCAGCATTACCACACAGGAAGAGGGTATTGGGTGGACAGAGAAAAAACAGAGAGAAACAACTGCCCACTGGCCAAATTCTGGCCACTCGCACCCACTCAAAGAAGCCTGCTGCCTGACTGGATACTGAACAGTTGTGGGAAGGATGGACCTCTGCCAGAGTGCCACAGCGGAGGTAATATAGGCAAGGAGAAAACATAAGTTGATAAATTTTAATGCAGTTTAGCCAATCATGTCCTTATTATTCTCACTACCATTCTTTAGGCATAGATAACTACTGTGTTACAGTGGTTAATGTGACTTTACACAATGCAATAAGGGTTACTTTCTCATTATGATGCCTGTGACACATTACTGACCAAAGGGACTAAAGTTACGTTTTCATTTGCCACAGCCAACTGATATTTTACAAAGTGTAAAACTCGCACTGTTTCCTTCTCTTCACGTTTGAGTGGCTCGATCACCCCCGCAAAAAAAACCCCCCAAAAAATGCAGTGCTGAATCAATGAACAGGTTCTGTGAGTAGCATTCAGTTCATATTATGTTTACAAGTGTGTAGTACAAAGCATACACAGAATAGAGAAAAAACACAGAACTGCTGACCTAAAAGTGCAATTTTCCCATTATCATCTGGGAGGAACCGTTTGTCTACAGCACAGACCAGAATGTGCTCCGGCAGATTGGGCGTCTTGGCTCCTACCAACAGAAACCCTTCTGGGACCTCAATCTGTTCCATGCACACCGACAGTAACCGCAGGTCCTTACCGGCCTGACAGAAACCTGGAACAAAACAGAATTTTTATCAAGCAACTATTTAGTCAACAATAACAAAAAAAAAAAAACACTTTTATCTTTTTTATTGGTTTTGTAAAGTTCATTAAATCCTGGACTTGGCAGAGCAACTTGGTAGCCTTCCAAGGTTCCTTGAAGGCACTTGCAAAGACAGCTGTCATATTTGAACCAACATCCAAAGAACTAAAGAATCAATATGACTGAATCATGGTGACTGACACAGATAACTGCTCCACAAGGATACTGACAAAGACAAAACATACCACACCAGTGGTGAATAACTTGGGTAAATAAATCATGTTATTTTGGGACAGATATTAATTCCCACAAAGAACACCATTTATATAACTTAGAACACCATTTATATAACTTAGAACACCATTTATGTAACTTAGAACATGTTATTTCTACTTAGAATCTGGAAATGGAACACAGAGAACAATGGGCCAGATAGGGAACTTGCAATGGAAAGAAAGGCAGTTTTAAGCTAAAACAAGGTAAAACACCAGTAAAAACACTGCAAAATGTGTGGTATATATCAAATACATAATGGATTGCAGCCAAACAACACATTTATCTCTCCACGAGTGGTAAGACCTTTATAACTAACTCATGGCTTCGCCACTTGTGAGGTATGGGTCTTACCCCTCACTACTGGAGATAAATATGTTATTCCACTGCAGCCCATTGTGTATTCCCTAGTTACACAACATATGTTTTGTGATAACTAGGCAAATAAAAACTTATCTCAGGCATCAAGAAAATATATTAGTATCTTCTGTATCCCCTATTCCCTTTCCCTAGGACGCATCTAGAAGCGAGCTATTGTAGTTCAGTATGCCTTTCCTGGTGAAACGTTTTCAAATAAATAAATAAATAAATAAATAAATCTTAACATGATGCATTATGTCACCCTGATATATTTCCTTGCTGTGCTATGTCATATAGTGCATTCTTAAATAGAAGCAGTAGTGATCTCTGAGTTAGCCAATCCCAATCAAAGACAAACAGAAAGCTGCAATTAACTAGCTTCTGAATGCTACTCCCCAGCTCTATGCCCTGCAACAACTGAAAAAACAAAAGCAGAAACTCTGACCACAGTGCAAGATCACAAACACTTTTCTTTTTTTTTTTTTTTTTTTTTTATATTTCCAGTCACATTCATTCCAAAATGTATGTCTGAATAAATAAAACATGACATGGCCTGACTGAAGAGATCATATTTATCAGGGTAGGGTCAACCAAGGGCAGAGTTACTAGTGAAGTCCCACAGGGATCTGTACTGGGTCCTGTTCTCTTTAATGTATTCATCAGTGACATCAGCAATGGGGTCCAGGGTAAGCTTGCACCTGTTTGTAGATGGTACTAAGCAAAAATTTAAAAAATGGTGTAATTTGTGACAGCTGAAATTCAACACAAAGAGCAAAGTTATGCACCTCGGCAAGGGGAACCCAAGGACGGAATACTGGCTAAAGGAGGTCAAATTGAGCACCTCAGAGGAGGAGAGGGACACAAATATTATTACTGACATCTCTGAAGCATTAACATCAGCTAATGTAACAATACACAACAGGGCTAACAAAATGTTGAGTTGCATAGGCAGGGGGATTGATAGCAGAAACAGGGAGGTGATCGTCCCCCTCTACAGATCTCTTGTTAAACCGCATCTGGAGTACTGTGCTCAGTTTTGGAGGCCACACCTGAAGGATAGGGGCAGACTGGAATCTTTCCAGAGGAGAACAACAAGGATGGTCTAAGGTTTGTAGGGTCTCTCCTATGAGGAACAGCTGGCAGCACTGAATATGTACTCATTGAAAACCTGGAAGGAGAGAGGTGATATGATAGAAACATTTAAGTTCCTAAAAGGCATTAACCAAGTGCCGGACTTTGAGGAACTGTTCAGTGAGACCAGCAGTACAACACCAAGATGGCATGAATGGAAACTGGGAGTTTCAGGAAGGATCTCAGGAAGTACTACTTGCATAAAGAGTGGTGGTGCAGTGGAACAGTCTGCCAGCTGAAGTGGTAAACACAGAGACTGTGGCAAGCGTCAAGCATAGGTGGGACAGGACTAGAGCACAATTACAGGACAATATAACAGGTACTAAATTAGTAACCCGGGCAGGGGGTGGCCCCTGGGACAATCTCTAGGTCCTGGGCATCTCATGGGCAGACTCCGTGGACCGTAAGGTCTCCTTCTGCAGTCACTTTCTATGTTTCTCTGTTTCGCAAGAGGCCAATGACATTAAGATATCTCACTCGTGGATTCAGCACTTGTGAAATATATAATCATTGGCTTCTACACAAACACCCACATGCAAAAACACACACACACATTTCTTCACTGAGAGGGTGGTGGATAGATGGAGCGATCTACCCAGTAAGGTGATTATTGGTAAGACCATCTCAAGGTTCAAGACTAAATAGGTCAGTTGCAGTGGGCTAATTAGAAACAAAAGGGAGGTAGGGTGCAGGGACAGCTCTGACAAGGCAGAGTAAAACAATGTTCAACGTAGAACAACATGGCAGACTTGATGAATTTGCTGTCTTTTCCTTTCTGTTACCATCTACATGTCTATGTTAAACTGTCCCCTGGAGCCACTTGTTGCTGTGTAAGAGTGGTTTCACGTGTGTTCAGCTAGAGTGAGAACAGCAAAACGAAGCTGAGCTGTTCTGACTCAAGCTGAACGTGACACCACTCTTGGACAGCAACGAGTGGCGACGGTGAATGTATTAACATATTATTGAGCAAGCCTGATCAATAATATATTATTTAAAAAAAACTGTCCCAGAATGTGCCCGTTTCCAGGGCATCTGTGAGAGAGACGCTCTTCACAGACTAAGAGTGTTTCACGCACAGAGGAAAGGAGCATTCTGACTGGTCGGGAGCGCTCCCTCGATCTACAATACTAACCATATTTTTTTCATGTAAAAATGCATTTTTGTTTTTATATTTATTTGTGATTTAGAATACACTAGTCAGAGCACTAAGATGCATCTCTTCCTCCTGCCCAAAGTTACAAAAGATGACATTCTTATACTTTAAGAGACAGTTCAGTGCCTGTATTGAGAGATGCATCTCAGTGTCTGCTTTGACTTATTTACATGGGGGTCTCATGTTAACAGTTCCAAAAATTCCGAAGTTCTAAGTTCAGTTGGCTCAAGTCATTTCCCTCACAGTGATTTCTCAAATGCTTTGCAATACATAGAGAATACTGGATAGGCAAATATACAGAGCCTGTGTGTTCTGCCACAGAGGGGTTCTGATTCCCTCTGAGGTCCGTGGGAATCAGAACCTACGAGGGCAGAACACACTGGTTATGTATGGTTGCTCATCCTGTATTTTTTTATAGTGTGTAGTATTATGTGAAATGTGTGCATTGTGTTTTTTTCTCTTTCACAATGAAACTGACTTGTGCAGTCTCTAGAGGTTCTACAATGGTGTTCTACCACAGGAGAGTACAATCACATTCCATGGCTTTTGAACTGTGTTACAACAGCATTTTGAAAAGGGTGGAGTTCTATATAGAACAATGCTCTACTATACACTATATAGAGGACTGTGTATGGGTAATCATACACAACAAGGCAGTTGTGATCGAGAGGTTTCCGTGGTAACCAGAGACCCCGACAGCGCAGCTCGAGAGATCCATTACCACGGAAACCTCGAGATCTTACAACTGCCTTGTTTGTGTATGGTTGCTCATACACATCTTTATATTGTATGGGCAAACTACAATTAGCGCCTCCATGATCCCCAAACAACTCTACAAGAAAAATAAAACTTACTTCAGGATCTGTAGCAGCGCGCTGACTTCTGCGTCGCCGTGGGCCACTCAAGTGTGCATGCACAATGCATTCAATCTTGTTGTGCTGCACCAGTGACGTACTCGGTGCAGCACAACAAGATCATGACACATGGAGTGCAGCACAGCAACGCTGTTCCAGGCATGGATTTCCATGCGGAACAGCATTCCACCATACACTATAATCTGACTGAACTTTAAGTTCTTTTTTGTTTTAAACAGAAGCATTTGAAACAGTTTTATACCTTAGTTACTGCACCTCTCACAGTTACAGGAGTGCCTTCTGAAGTTGGGTGAGAGAACCGCTCAGTTGTACTTTGCAGGTCTGATGCCCAAAGAACTTGGAACCCGACGCTGTAACTTATATATTAACATATACAGTAGATCAAACACAGCATTCCTACTGGTTGTGAGCTCTCAAAACCTACTTCAATGACTCTCAACTATTCAGACCTTTTTAGAAAGCCCCCCCACCAAATTACAGTTCCACTCTATTTCTGAACTTCATATCCAGCAGAATAATGTAGTAACAACAGACCAGCAGCAAGGTGACACAAATGCAGCAGAAATGTTTTCTAATGCACATAAACACCTCGTACCTCCCCTTCTGAGTTTATGAGCATAAGCAGTGACTGCTGTCCTGTATATATGGTACACTGTTTCAGTGTGTGGGAAGTGCGGTTATCACTTAAATAAACTAGCTGACAGTTGTCAGGTAAGACTACCTGAAACAAATGTAACTGTGTAAGTTTTCAAAACCCAGCCGGCCCAGTGGCACTGAGGGTCAAGGCGCTGGACACCGCACCTCATGCCACACTAGCGACCCGGGTTTGGGAATGAGCTTGGGCCACCAGGGGTTGGCAGGAGCAGGAGAAGATTGAGCGTCCAGAGGACTGCTCTCTTCTCCTGGGGTGGGTCTAGGGGGACTCCTCGCTCAGTGGCAGCACCTGGCGGAGGTTGGGGCACTCGTTCAGTAGCGACGAACGAGCAGCTGGGGACTGGTGATGGCAGGCTGTCTGTGGGAGGGCCCACACTGACACCATTGCACACTGCACTGGGACATAACTTAAGAAAATACCCTGCCTCCCAGCAAGCGAAGGAAGGTACAGGGGCTGGCCAATCACACCCAGTCCTGGGTCTCTCAGTTCGCTCCTCTGACTCTCCTCCCTACCTGGCCGCTCTGCTGAATTCTAGATAGAGCACCAGGAAGCAGCAAAGGTGGTCCTACCTCAGGGGACTCAGAGCCAGGGGGTTGAGTGTCTGGGTAGGGGTTGGGAGAGTCTGATATCGAGAGGAGAAGAGCGGAGGACTTCAGGTGGGCAGGAACATGGCACAGAGCCGAGCGACCCTCTGGAGAGAGTCCAGGCAGGTCAGTGAAATAAACAAAGTTCGGAAAAAAAAAAGTTTTCAAAACCCCTGAGGCCACTTCATCAGGTGATGTAGAAGCTGATTAGCATCTCAAATCAGCCACTGTTCCCGAGGCTACCACAGAGATATAACAGGCCATACAGTCGACAAACACTGGACTGTCTGCTTATTCTGCACAAGTAGTGGCAGCATCTCTTCCATGAAGGTACTACTAGAGCATACGCTACCCTCCTGCAACTGATTTTATCAATGAATTATATCTGTCAACCTCTTATTACTCAATTATAGGACACTGGTTCTCAAAATGTGGGACAAAGGAGACAAATTGTTAGGCATGCACTGAAATTCTGGGAGGTGCAAGCAGTGCTGGAATTACACTTTATGAGCTTTAGAAGCCGGGGGGGGCCCCACTGGGGTCATATCTTTAAATTGAGCCCCCCCATTATAAGTCAATGGCAGTGATTCGCGAGCTACCAGGGCTGTCTTCAGAGCTGTGGGGGCTGAGCCCTGGCAGCCCCCCCCCCCAATTCCAACACTGGTACTGCAAGTGTGGCAATATGTGCTCTGGTGTTTCTTGAGTTTACTGTTGGCTGATCACCCTCAATGAATACACAGATGAAGCCGCTTAAACAGGATACCTCCGTGGACACCTTTTTGTCCTGTTTAAGTGGCTGGCCCCTTTAAGAGAAGTTGCATAATTCAATAAAGCACCGAGCCTCCTAACAGTACTTAGCCCCTTCGAGGTTCTGTTGTAGCGTGATTGTGTCTGTGTATGCTGAAACAGTACCAGAGAGAGAATGGAGGAACAGCAGACATATAAGCCATGGAGCTGGACAGCCAAACATGTAGTGAGTGAGGCAAGCTTACTTTCTCTGTCTCTGTCTCTGTCTCTCTCTTCCCTGGTTTGCAGCAAAGCAATACATTACTCTCTTGCTCTCTCTCTCTCTCTCTCTCTGCTGGAATTTGCAAGCATTAAGAAAAAAATGAGCACACTGTCTCTCTCTCTCTCTCGTCACTGCCTGCTGTACTAAAACCCTCCGAAAAAGACATCACTCTGTCGAGGTGTGGTTGTGGCTGTGTCTAAAACAGTGCCAGAGAGAGAGAGGCACAGACTGAAAGAGAGAGAGAGAGAGAGAACGGAGGAAGAGCAGACAGATCAGCCGTGGAACCCGGCGAGCCAAACAGGTAGTGAGTGATGCCAGCATACTTTCTCTCTCGCTCTCTCTACATAGCCTAGCGTTTACGTTCAGCCGTTCTATGGAGGTGACAAGGCAAGGAACAGGAGCCGCTAATCCATTTTCACAGACAATTAGGTGTGAAAAGGGATTAGAGGCATAGCGGGAAGGCAAGCATGGCCAGAATCGTCCCATTTAGGCGTCTGGGGCATCCCATTTAAAAGCTACAAGCTCCACTGGATAACAAAGCCACTTAATCGGTGCCTGGAGGGAGTCGTCCCAATAAAGTGGACCTCCCCATTAGCCGTGTCCCGATTAAGTGGCTTCATCTGTAGATTTCTGTTTTAATGTCTCAGTGCAAATGGGGCAGAGTGTTTCTGCAATGTAAGGTAAGAGACATCCTCAGGCATGTAACATATTCAGAAACATAGTACTAACCATCTGTAGTGCAGCAACCTTCTGGAATTGGTCTCTGTAAGTACGGCATTGGTGGGCTATTTGAATCCGATATGTCTTCTTCCTCCTCCTCCTCATTCTCCACTTCACTTGCAGCCTGTCCGTTGGGAAGTTCCAGGCCACCATTCTGTGTATATCGATGCACCAGCTCCTTTTCCAATTCCTCAGCCTTTGGCTTCACATCTGGGACAGCCCAAGTCAGAAAAACACAACAGAAAACAAAGTGAGTATCTCAACTATAGGCACAGGACACTGGTTCAGGTCTGATATCTAGCAAACTCATCAAACTGTGGGCAGCGGCAAGTATGCACGGTTAGTATTTACTACTTTACCACTAGTGTAGACACCACCATCAGTTCCTTTCATGAAGCATCAAATGTTTTACTGCTGACAAAACATGGCAGGATGTATGGTGTGTTGGAGGACACCTGTGGTCTTTGCTCCCAGAATGAATTCTGGTTCAAGGGAAAATCTGTAGACTAATTACATTGTCTGGTGACAGACTTTTCCTTCTATTCAAGCAGTGATGGAGCTAGACTCTTTTTACTTTGGGAGGGGGTGCTGGAGCCACTCCGTTCTTCTAACCTGCCCAACTTTCTGGCAATATAAAATGGGCCCCACATTCAGATAGAGTAACAGCAGTGCAAATATCTGCACTGCACTTGCCCCTGCACTTCCCCCAACTGCTGCAATATTCAGTCCGATAGCGAGCAGCAGCAGCGCTATCCGAATGAATATCTGGCCATGTCAGTGCAGCACTAAGTGAAACTGTACTGCCCTGACACAGACCAGGGCTGTGTATAGCCCCCACGGAACAACGCTGCCCAAAACAGGATAGCAACAAGACCCCTATGGGAGCAGCCGGCCCACTGGCGCAGGGGCAGGGTGCCGACCTGTGATGCTGGTGACCCAGGTTCGGGAATGGATGTGGGTCATCAGAGACAAGGCTGGGGGGGGGAGAAGGATTAAGTGTTCTGCAACTGCTCTCCTTCTCCGGGGAAGTAGTGTTCAGTGCTCTATGGACACCTGACAGAGGCTGGGTGTACCACATGCATCGATGCTAACACACTGGAGGCGGACACTGGTCATCATTGCATGTCCCTTCCCCCATTCACAGGGGGAAAACTACCCTGCCAGCCGCCTAGATGAAGCCAGCCCCTCTGCTTTGATTAGCTCCTAGGACCGGCTCCCCGACCTATCCCGAGGATTGCGGTGCTTCGGGCTGGCACCACAACCCTGCCCTGGGGGGCAAGTCAGGGGTATCAGGGAATTCACGGCCAAAGTGGGAGTGGAAATGGAAGGGTCCGAGACTTGGCCAGGGGTATCTGGCGTGGCAAGCAAGCAAAATAAAGTACACTAAATAAATGAAAAAAAAAAAGACCCTGTAGAAATATTCAGCTCCGAACATGCAAGTGAGCCCACAGGGGTATGCAAGTGTAAGGACTGTTTGCATGCTCATTATGGGTTCATTTTCATGGAGCACAGCAACCCCTTACAGCCACTTACAATGAGTGAATGTAAGTCCTGGGGTCCAGTGTGTTCCCCCAGCCCCCATTCCCTATTTGTAAATGTCTCCCTTGTGATCCAGTGTCCCCATCTCCTGACCACCTATTCCCTACATGTAAACATTTCCCTGATGGACCACTGCGTCCCCCACTTCCTGACTGCCTATTCCCATGTGTAAATGTTTCCCTGGTGGTCCAGTGCGTTTCTCCAACCCCCCCAATTGCTCGACCCAGCTATGTACGATATTTCCTGGGGGTCCAGTGGGTCCTTCCAACTCCCAGTCGCTCATCCAACCTATGTACAATATTCTTAATTACTCATTCGAGCTCTGTAAAATATTCTCTGGTGATCCAGTATTTCCCTCCAACTCCAACCCCATGCCAATCGCTCTGCTGAGCTATGTAAAATATTCCCTGGTGATACAGTGTCTCCCCCGTGCCACTCTTCAGTCACTCATCCGAGCTATGTACAATATTCCCTGGTGGTCCAATGGGTCCCCCAACCCCCCTGCTCCCCCAGAATACAGTGATATGTAATGTGCTGGTGGTCCAGTGGCCCCCCAACAGTCCTCTACCTGACCCACCCACTGACATCCCACCTCCCCGACTTCCTCTTACCCTGGTTCCCGGTACTCCCACCACTGACATATGGTGACCGGTACAGAGTTCCAGTCATATCCGCAGCCAGCTGCCAAATGAACTGCCAGTGAGTGTGCATACTGTACAAACAGCTGTTTCAACAGGATGTATGCTCAATGACATCTCATACGCTGGCCAACCACTGAGATGAGAGGCTGACTGTGACCGTCGTTGTATGCTACTCGTGGAAGCATTGGGAACTGGGGCTGGAGTGGGAGGTGGGATGTGGTGGGAGGTCAGGGAACAGCTGTGGGGGGGCACTGGACCACCATGAACATTCTATATCATTATATTCTGGGGAGCAGCAGGGAACCACTGGATCACCATGGAACACTGCATGTAGCTCAAACAAGCAATTGGGATGGGGCACACTGGACCACCAGGGAATGTATTACATAGCTCAAGGGAGTGATAGGGGACAGGAAGACATACAGTACCACCAGGGAATATTTTACAGAGCTTGGACGCGTGACTGATGATTGTTGAGACATACCAAACTACAAGGGAATATTTTACACAGCTCGGATGAGTGATTGGGGGTGAGAAGACACACTGGACAACCAGAGAATGTTTTACAGAGCTCAAATGAGAGAATGGGGTGAGCAGCTACAGTGTCTTCGGGGGGTGAGCACGAGGGCTTAACATCATTTTCAGAGGTTGTTTTTGATGGCAGTAAGCAGCACCATTTGGGGGGCTGTTTATCGCCACCGCAGACCTTTAAATATCCTGCTGCACCAGTATGCAAGAAGGGCCCCCCTCATTTGCATATGAGCAGCGGTATTTTAGTGCCTTGGTGCTGCCAGGTTTGAAGGGTGCTCCTGTGGCTTCTGAATACAGCCCCATTGGGAGTGATTGTGCAAACTCACGCTAACCATGTTAGAGTGGAGGCTAACCTTTGACTATCTGGCCCAGTACGTCTTCCTAGGATATGTTGTTATGGTGATACTAGACCTCAAAGTAATAAAATGGGCTTAAGAAATGCAGAATGCTGATTGGCTAAAATCTAGTTTTAGCCGTGTCCTTATCAGCATGTATTGTGCCAACCGACACCAATTATCCCAAGCTGACCACACCACAAAAAAAAAATCACTGTCTCCAACACTGTCCGTGCCACGCTAACCAGACATACAACCACTGTACACAGTTCCCCCCCAACCTACAAACCACTCCCTCGTGTTGCACTGTCCCCTCACCCAAGGCACTTCCAACAGAATATCACGCATTATTTTTTTTACTTGAAAACTCAGTCTGACCTTTTATTTCTTCCTTCCCAAGCTTCCTTCATTGCTGACCAAACCGACTAGCAAAGCTCACTAAACCAGCAGCACGGCAGTCGCATCCGCACAACAATAAATTACAGACTGCCATTCAGGTCCACCTTCACAGCAAAACGGCACTTGCGGCAGCACAACTCCCAAACATGTAATTCTTTTCAAAACCTACTTTCTTTTATTGAGTAGCCGTTCCTTCTCCCCGTCTCCAGCTGTAGTTAAAACCAGTAAATCCATACTGCGCGTGCACGCAAGACGAGGCTTTCCAAATCAAACCCCATGCCCATACTCATTCCTCCACAACTAAACCCATGTATCTGTTGTGTTTGGTTTCCTACCATTTACAAACAATTACTTTTCAATTTTCCCACTTTGAATTTTAATATCCCCGATTCACAAACCCGGAAACAAAACTCTATGGTGGCTGCTGAGAGACACGCTCGGTCCCAGTAAAACCAAACACAAAATCAAATGTAAAAGTCAAAACGGTTGTAAGAACAAAAATAAAATGACACAAACTAAATCCTACCTTTGAGAGGGTGGGCACAACACAAAAGGACACCTGTATCTTCTACTATATTAATAAAAAATCTGCATTGCAAACCATTAAGAGGGACTATTTTTTCATTTTTTCAAATCATAATCATATTTCTTCATTATTATTTTTTTATGAAAATATATCTTTTTTTTTTTTTTTATCAACTTCTTTACCAGTGGCCCATTTTATAAGCGCAGTAACACCTCGTGCCTTAGTACACCCCTGGGCATGCTCTTATCAGCACGTAACCCACACCTCGTCGTGTGTTATTGCTTGCTTATAAAATCTCACTTATCCCTCCACAGATGGTTACTACCAGTCAGTCATTTGTCCTTTAACCCAAGCAGTAGAAGGTTGTTTGTTTACCATGGAACATGCAAAGTCAATATTCTGCAGTATTCCTCTGATGGAATGCCCCCCCCCACCCCACGAAGCACAGAATGTTAACATGGAATGCATGAATTCAAAATTCTGCAAAGTTCCACTGGCATACACTCACAGAGACACACACAGGCCACTTACGTCATGTCTACACTGACAGGCATTTTCAAAACGTCTTGATTTCTGTGTTTGAGCATGGCTGTCGGAGCATCTACACTGCACTCCAACACCATGCTTGCCTGCTTGAGTTCCCAGCTGTGTCGGTCTGAAACCATGCTAACACCCAACTCTGATCAGGGTTTTAGCACAGTTTTTAAACACGGTTCGTAGCATGGTTTTACCATGCTACTGTGTGGATGCAGTCAGTGTTTGCCATTCTTGTAACATTACAGACTACTGGTAACATTACAAGAGCAGAAGTGTGGACAGGGCCTTATAGTGCCAGAGGCTCAGTCTTATCTGGGGCACAGTTAGCAGTAGAGATTGCTCAGTCAATCTGGTTAGGCTATGAGAGGGATTTTTCATGGTCATCAAGAAAACACCAGAAAAAAGTAATCTGCATAGCTCACTTCTTTAAATTTGTTTATGTGTACAAGGAAGGATTATGAGTAGAAAGAATGTTCCATTATTTATGAATTTTTTTTTTATATATGGGGGTTTATTTTTAAGGCCTAGCTGAAGGTTTTTATATAAGAGTAAAGGCGGCAGCTATGTTTGTGATGGAAATCAAAAATAAGTGAAGTGGTTCAAGAATTCTGTATGAGATTTGTTCAAATCCGAAATCACATCCTGGATCTTTATCTTTACATGGGGGGGGACTGGCACATAAACACATACCAATGGAGTGGCAACAACCAATCAGAATACAATATTTAAACTTGACCATTTTCTAAATCCTCTGTACTATATATGTTGCTAGAAAGCTGAGCCGTTCAGCTTTCAATCAATATATAGCATGTTTTCTTAGGACATGCCTTTGTTAAGATATTAGCCCCTAAAGCAACATTAGTGTTTCACAGAAAAAGGCAATGCGTTTTTCAAGTCAACTTTATTTGTTCAGCTTATTGCTTTTACAAAGCTATACATAACATTCAATTAAAACACACAAAAATCTATACAGACAAAACGTTATACAGAAATAATAATAGCCCTGAGCATAAAAATAAATATATCTGTGTTGTTCTACAGACAGTATCATTAGAAAGTACCAAATGGTATGAAACCCTTTAAAATATGAACCATGTGCCGGCCCGGTGGCGTAGAGGGTTGAGGCGCTGGATGCCACACCTCGCATCATGCTGGTGACCTGAGTTCGGGAATGGACTCGAGTTGCTGTGGGCTGGCAGGGGAGGATGAGGATTGAGTGTCCATTGGACTGCTCTCCTCTCCTGGGGTGGGTAAAGGGCGTGCGTCGCTCTGTAGCGATCCTCGGTGGAGACCGGGAGCACTGCAAGAGGATGGCAATAGCTGTGGGACCAAGAAAACCGGAAAATCGCTCAGGGCTCGGCTGGATGATGGCGGACGGACCGCCCGCACCTCCTCTAGACCTCCCGTGAGTCATGTCCACCTCAGCAGCATGGGGCCAATTAAGAGTGTGCCGGACCCCTTCCCGGTGCCTTCTCCCTTGGAAGAGAGAGGACACGTCCAGCCCAGAAGGAGTCGCTAGGTTACCCTGATGGCTGCACTATGTAGTAAGGAGACTCAGGGTGGAATTGGAGGGGTGTGTGAGTCATTAGCGGCCTGAAGGAGTGGTTGTGTCTTCAGCACATGGGGCATAAACAGATAACACATGTAACCCCCCTGCAAATGGGGGTTCCCAAAAGTCTTCCAGGAGCTTGCCTGAATGCTCCAAGTCTGGGCAGTGTTCGGTGTCTGAGCTGTTTAAATGTGGTTCCAAGTGAGTGCTATTTGAGCCTCCACGTACTGTCTTTTTAAGAACTCTCTGCTTGCAGACTTAATTCGTTTGTATGGGGGGACTGTGTATTTAATGCTTGAATCCCGCCCGAGCTGCTGCCAGTTCCCTCTGTTTCTGCCGTCACTACATGTGCAGAGGGAGCCTTGTTGAAAGATATAACTGTTTGCCAGAAATCATTTAGAGTGACTGAGAAAATGTCGTTTGTCTAACCTGTCTTTATTTTAGCACAAACTGTTTCTGTGTAGCTCTTTCATTTTTGTCCTGAACTGCTGTGCTGGGCCAATTGGGTTAAGGGTGCCCTAAAATGGAGCCTGTGGATGAATCAGAACTTGGACTCTTAATTTTGAGCCAGCCACAGGGGGTTGTATGGGCAGTGACTCTGGGAAATGTAGTTTTGACCTTGGTGCCTTTTTCCACCAACAGAGGGAGTCTTACTGTGAGTGACAGCCAAACCAACCAACAGAATGGTGTGGAGCTAAAGGAAATGCCCTGCTCTGTGACTGGAAAGCTCAGATCAGTTGTGACAGTGAAGAGAGAAGGAGCTCTGTGCTTCTTCAGTGTATAGTTTCACGCGCGAAGCTCGTGTGAGGCCCTGAGGTTCGGCCTGCAGCCATCGTAAGTGCTAGTTCGGACTGAATCAGACTTATGAGGAGAAAGAAGGAAGTCTGAAAGGTAGAAACCAGGCTGACCCTGTAGAAGACTGGAGAAACTGCTGAATCGCGCCCGGTCTGTCAGGAACTGAAACTGCTGTGTGTACTCCCGGGTATATTGCAGTAATTGCGGTCGGGATCTAGGAGCAGCCTGCCTGGTATAGTACTTTCCTTTTACATATGAATGTGCATAGTGCTTGTGGGGAATCGTTATTTCCAATCCCCTGTGCTGTGTGTTGAAGCTGGAAGCAAACCCCAGCTTGTCTCGGACTAAATCCGTTGGCTATCTGCTGCAGTGGGGTCCAGTCACAAGGACCTTGTCTCCATGCCCTGTTGTTCTGGCAACCCAGAAGAACATCCACCATCTGGTTCTCAGCTTGGGTATTGTGAGTACAAATCAGGGTATTCCCCTGCAGCCTGTTTTCAATTACAAGTGTGTCATCTAATTATTGTTGTTTCACTTCTTCATGGACTGAGCCATCCGGCTCCGGATTACAATTGGGTGTTGTGCATATATTTTCTTCTACAGGGCCCTGTCCATCTGCACCTGCCGGCCAACCCCAGGCAATGGATCTGGCTAGCCCCCCAACCTGGGTACCCAGAGTGTGACTTTACAGACCCTGTATGTGTGCACAGTACTGTGATTTAATTCATACCAATTAACCTGACCTCCCCCTCCAGTGTTTTATTCCCCCTAAATAAACCAGATTTGATGTTGTTAAACTTTCAACTGTATGAAGTGTCAGTACCTACATATCAAGCATTATATTGCTTTGTATATGTTGATTAACCTTGTTTTACAGGGGGTCCCCAGAGACGAACCTCAGAATCAGTCTCGAGGGTAAGTGGTACTTTATGAATATACAGTGTGTACATGTGGGGTATTGGGACTGTAACTTCTGTGCATTGTGTGAGCCACTAGAGGGAATAAAAGGGGGTCACGGTGTCCCAGAGGGCTGTGATCAAGCTAGTCTAACCACTACAAACCCTGACCTCTGGGTGGAGGCACCCGCCATAGAACCTAGGCCCCTCAACCTGTCAGTAGTCAAGCAGACAGGGGTAGAGCCCTTGGGATAGCGCCACCTGGGGGTTACACACACACACAAAAAAAAAATATGAACCATGTTTGGGTCTGGTTACCTGTACTCCTGGGTATACAGCATAATCCCTACACAAGCCAACGTGCTTTCACACTGAAAATGGTCTGTCTGAACTGAACAACACTGCCAAATTTTTTATGCTAACAAAAACAACCTAGTTACAACTTCATATGTTTTTGAACAAAATAGATAAACCAGAAATTGGTCACCACAGCATGACAGATTTAAGATTGTTGTAGGGGTCGAAACTGGCACCGACCCACTAGCAAAATGCTGGTAAAATTTGTGTCGGGTTAGTCAGATTTTCCTTTAAGTAGCCCAGCAGTCTAGTACTGGAGAAGGTAACATTTCAATGAGTACACCAGGTGGGCAAGTGGAAAAGTCTGTGGGGCTAGTGCATTTTCCCAATCACTAGCCCTTCTGGTTAATGACTGTAAAACTTAATTTTGTCCCCTGTTACTGGCCAAGCCATTTGTCTCTAGCCATTTGTCTCTTAGTTCCTTAAATTCTGGGCATCTCAAATTATATGCCTTAAATCATCCTCTTCTTTAACAAAACAAAAAAAAAAAGAGCAGAGAGGGGAAAGTACCCTATTCCTTTCTTGCTTTAATAGTAAAGCACTGCTCATTAGCGTTTCAAGCCTAAATCTAGTCAGACTGTTATGTTCCTTAGGATTGTTATAAATAGTGAGTTATTGTTCGAAATGAAATCATGTTTAGGGTTGAGTAGGGGGCTCAATGTTAAACCCCTAGTTTTGTGGTTTAATAACTTCAACAGAGTATGTCAGACTAGCCCACAAATTCAAATTTTCCATGGTCGTGCCATATATTGTGAAAACATGGAGAGTTTCATGACGACATCTTGTGTGGTTTCCGAGATCTGGATACCCCTTATTTTGTAAAAGGGTCACATTTTTTCTTATACTTACATTTTTTTTTTCAGTTTTTTCTCTCTCATGTACAGGCTATTCACTACTGAATTTCTGCACAAAACATTCAGGGTACATGCAGTCTCTGTTGAGGTAGTGCCTTTCGGAGGTTTGGTGAAAAAATATTAAATGGTTCTTGAGTTATATGGATTTAAAAACTGGCTTTGGACAGATGCCCCATACGAACCAGAAATTTGGTTCACGAGAGTGTTTTTGGGTCTAGTGCCAACCGGTGAAGCAGGGTTTGGCATACTTTGGACATCTCCTGCCTCAGCGAGGGAGGGCACCTTCTTCCAATACACAACTGCCCCCTGGTGACCCAGGGGGAGGGGGAAGGTGTAGTGCAGCAAGGAATAAGTGGTCCCTCTGGGGTGATCTCATGCTGACACTTACCTATTTGCCTGGCTGGTGAAGTAGAGGTATCACCTGCCCAAAGCAGGGGCTGGCAGGGGAGCCCTGAAGAAGGGGTGGGGCTTACTCACCCTTACAGTGGCCCTGATAGGTTGATTGCCAGGTCACCTCTCAGGACCACACCCTGAGGTGGGATAAGGGTAGCCTGGCAGCGGACAAAAAAAATACCCCCAGCAGCATCAGGCAGATGATGCCACCTTGCCCCCCCCATGCCACTGCAGGGTCACTTTGACTCCTCCCATGCCTCACTGGCTCCTGCTCATGGCCCCCGACTGTCAAGTGAAGTTGCTACTCCTGGCTTGGGGAACCAGGAGGTCCTGCCCATGGGGGACAAGCTATGGGTTACAGTTGGAGTGTCCAGGGAGGTAGTAGAGCGAATGCTGGTGGTGGGCAGGACCGCTGAAGGACTCCTGCGGTGGGAATAAGGGCTTGGGTAGGTGGAAGGAGGTCCCATCAGCTGCCAAGGTGAAACTGGGGGACTAACATAGAAAACAGAAAAAAAAGGGTTTTTTGGTTAGCAAATTTGATGTATCACAAACCAAAAATGGGTCTCAAAAAAACACTTTTTTGGGGGGGGGGGTCACAATGGCTTCCATCTTGTTTCTTTACTTCTGTTACTACTAAAAGTTGGAAAACACTTGTAAAGGGATAGTTTTAGCAAAACTAAAACATCCCTGATGTACAATGTTTTCCCTAAGCAAGATTTTATATTCTGTTTATGGGGACATTTGCCAACATTTTATATTTCACACATTCACGATCTCTCAAAGTGATTTCTGATTCTAACCAATTTTTGGGGTCCAAACTAAAAATCTTCTGTTTCGCAAACCAGAAAAAGAGGTTTGAACTACTATTTCTAGTTTGAGAACCAGAAAAAGTGGTTCAAACTTGGCATCCTGATTCACGACCCAGAAAATGTGATTCCAACTAGCACCTTTGGTTCTCGAAGCAGAAAATCTGCTCCAGAGTACTATGTTTGGTTCTTGAAGCACAAAATGTGGTTCAAAGTTTGACTTTTGGTTGGTGAAGTAAAAAATATGAAAATATGAAGAAGCTAAGAGAAGAAAGCAATTTGGTGTATGCAGTCTGCTCCTCTTGCAATATCCAGAGGTTGACGTACTGTGTCTGCTCCACCTTTTCACTTCTTCCATGCTTCCCATCTTTATTACTCATGGAGAATACGTCCCCATGGCTATTGTAGCCCCACTTGAAGTGCAGTGCATTGCAAGTTTCCACCACCCTATGTGTGAAGAAGTGCATTGTCAGTTTGCTCCTTCACCTCCCTGCTTATATCTTAATACTGTGGCCTCTTACGTTAGCCTCTAATGATATAGTTGCCACTTACGTTAAAGACAACTTCCATATCCATGTTATTTATCTATTGCTAGTACTTGAAGGTCTCAGTCATGTGCCCCCTCTCTGTCCTATTCTGTATTGAGTAGATGTTCAGTGCCCTAAACCTCTCATACTATGCCTTACCGTGGTGATCCGCTATCATCTTTGTACCCATCCTCTGGAACTTCTCCAGTAAGTTAATGTGCTTTTTGAGGTGCGGGCACCACTAATGAAGTTCAGATTATAGGTGTGGCTTCACCAGAGAGTTATACAAGGGCAGCATAAGTTGATCTCTCATT
This sequence comes from Neoceratodus forsteri, assembly GCA_016271365.2. Classification (NCBI taxonomy): domain Eukaryota; kingdom Metazoa; phylum Chordata; order Ceratodontiformes; family Ceratodontidae; genus Neoceratodus; species Neoceratodus forsteri. The sequence goes on along the minus strand of CM057455.1, from coordinate 1,201,093,337 downwards.
TAACAAGTCATACAACTAAGCAAAAAAAAAACCTGTTTTGACACCAACATAGATGTATGCATCTAGGGAGGAATGGAAGTGAAGGGCCCTTCACTCCCACAGCCAAATGAGTATATGATTACACTATCTCAAAAAGTAGGAAATTTATTGAAAGAAAAAAAAGAAACTTTAGTAATGCACCAACTAGGGATAAAGCGACAAAAGTAGGGAAATGTGATGTTAGAGTTCCCAGCCCTAACACCCCACCCTGCAGGCAGTAACAGGAAAAACCATTGTGGTTTTACCTCTCCTGCATCTTTGCAAATCAGGCGTAGGGTGTACCTTGGGGTTATTAACCCTAACGCTTACCCCATTCCATCAGTACCCCATTCTCATGTACTCTACACATCTTAGCTTATCTACTGATGCAATGGGGTAAGCATTAGGGTTAACAACCCCAAGGTACTCTCCCCATGCCTGATTTGTGAAGATGCAGGAGAGGTGAAACCATAATGTTTTTTCCTGTTGCTACCTGCAGAATGGAGGTGGTGTGTTAGGGCTGGGAAACCTAACACCAAACTTTCCTACTTTTGTTGCTTTAATCCTAAATGGTGCATTACCAAAGTTTTTTTGCAATAAATGTCCTTACTTTTTGAGACAGTAATATAGATATACATATATATATATATATATTTTTTTTTTGTGAATCACTGGTGCGGTCTAAGTTTCTTAATTACTTCTGAGGATATTTGTCTTTCAATATCACTATATTTTAAATTTTGTTAATAACAATATCCCTTGGTTCTAGGAAGATGTCAGTTGTAATTCAGGTTAGGCCTGCAGGATATACAGTTGAAGATAAAGGAAGATGAAGCCACAATCTGAATATTGTATTTGCTCTTCCAGACACTTGGCAACAAGTCAAAATTCTGGTAGTTCTAGAGGTATACTGATAGTTAAAATAAATCTAAATGGTAAATGGTGATTCCTTCCTTAATTTGAGTCTTCAGTGTAAAATGACCTACTTCCGCTCATAAAGCATGAGCAATGACATATGGTGGAACTTTGAGAATGTATTTGTGACCTGTGGAGAGGCAGTTCTGTTGCGCTGGCCAGTCCTGTTTTTACCCTTCTGTGTTTTTTGGTCTCCCGAGAGTGCAGAAATACAACACCATCTAGATTGCCCTACACACATTCCCACGCAAAGGATGTCAGCAGCCACAGCTCCTATCGCCCTCAATGTTGCTGTCCCTGGGCTACCCTACCCCTGTCCGCTGCTAGAGGTCAGGCGTGCACCACGCAACACATTCCTCCCTCCCTTCCTTCCTGGAGAAGAAGAGCAGTCCAGCAGACACTCATGCCTCCTCCCCATAGTCGACCCTCCGATGTCCTGAGTTCACTCCCGAACATGGGTTGTCAGCGCCACAAGCAGCTGCACTTCCACTGTGCCAGCAGACCAGCAAGTTTTAACTTTTGAGTTAAGCACTGGCAGCATCCTGGAGACTGAATATCCTTCATACCTAGTACAGAAACTGTAGACTGCTTGAAAACCATAGGCAAACACATAACAGTTTTACAGGAGTATATCCTTAGGCCTCAAATTGTCCCTAGTTTTAAAAACAAATTTTACAACTGGTGACATTCTGCACATATTGCTGATGTAGCTGGTTGACTGTGATGCTTTTTTTTGTGTTTAAAAGTGAAAAACAGACTGCCCACCATACGGGTGTTATCACACAGTAACATTGTTGTTTACATTCCTTGATCAACCCTTCACTGCATCTTTCCTGGACTTGGGAACACCCCACACAGTCTAGTCACTCATGATGCAGTGGGAGGAGAGGAGACTATTGCGTTATAAGTGGCTGCACTGTTTGGGAGTGTTTGTAATATTCACATAGTACACAGAAAGAGTAGTTTAAGGTTATTTATTTATTTAAAAGTTGGGAACTGGGAAAGGCACACTAAGCCAAGGCTCATTTCAAGGTGCGAGCTGGGGAATGGGTTGTGGGGAGTAACAACTTACAAAACAACTACAGATGCAGCATTTCATTACAGGACAATGGGTACATACAGAGGCATCAGTAAATGTGCTAGTGTAATACAAAACAGCTCTTATACAGCAGTGAACAGTGAACAATCATGTGTGAGGCTAAGTGCCCAGTGTATGTGTTGGGGTAGTGGTAAAGTGGTGCAAGGCAGGAGGCCGAGCAGGAAAGGATAATAATATGGGGTTGGTGGGGGCTGACAGGAACAGGAGGCTGCAGCAAGTTGCATTAGGTGGAGTCTGAAGGCTAGGAGAAAAGGGGAGAGGCAGAGGGGAGCAGGTTCCAGAGGGAGAGGAGGCAGTAGGAGAGGGCAGCTTGGCCATTAGAATAGCGAGAGTGGGGAATGGAGAAGATGAGGGAATCCCTAGAGTACAGTACGGTAAGTAGAAGCAGAGATCAGAGAAGAAAAGTAGGATTGAAGGGACCCAGACCAGTATTTGGCGATGAAGGGAGCACAGTGGGCCTGGGGACATGATGGCAGGGGGAAGACAGAGAGGGAAAAGTACAGGGAGCAGTGGTGGGTTCAGAGGGGAGTTTATAGTGAAACAACAGAAGGCATTGCACAGGGTATCCAGTGTGGCAAGGGAGGAGGTGGAGAGGTGATGTCACAGACCATGTCTGCATCATGAAAGACAGGGAGAATCATTTTGGCTAGTAGTTCCCTACCGACCTGGAGGGAGAGGCAGTCTTTATTTCGGTACAGGGCCCCTAATTTGCAATGGAGTTTGACGTGGATGGTGTCTATGTGGACAGAGAAATCAAGCTTGCTGTCAAGTCACAACAAAAGGCTCTTGAAAGCATGGACCACTTCCACAGGGGTGCCATCTAGAGTGGTAAAAGGGGTGGGGGGGGGGTGCAGAGCCTGGCCAGTTTCTGGCAGGTGTCAAAGGTCATGGACATTGCTTTCTTGGTGTTAACCTTGAGCTAGTTGTGGTGGAACCAGCACAGTACATTGCAGAAATCTTGCTAAAACGGCTCAAAAACGGTAGAGACCATGGAGTCGGAAGTGTAAATGATCCTGTCATCCCTGTATATTTGGAAACGTGCAAGGAGACACACGCAGTGGGGAGGTCATTGAGGAAAATGGAGAAGAGGACAGGACCCAGGATAGAGCCCTGAGGGACTCCAGCTAGGATGGGGAGAGGTGGGGACAGGACACCTCCCACCTATACCGACAGTTGACAGCCCAATAGGTATGAATAGAAACAGTCAACAGCCTTGACTGAGAGGCCTGTGGAGAACAGTTTGTTGGGGGTTGGGGGGTGGGATGCCAAGTCAAAGGCTTTGGCAAGGTCGATGAATATAACTGAGGTGATGAGGCCCTGATCCATCCTAGTAAGGATAGGGTCAGTAACCCGCAGCAGGGAGGAGATGGTGGAATGGTACTTCCTAAAGCCATACTGGAAGGAGGAGTGAAAGTCAGAGGAGTGAAAGAAGTTAGTGAGTCTGGAGTAGAAGAGGGTTTCCTGGAGCATAGCAAGGGAGGGGAGGAGAAAGGTGGGCCAAAAGTTTCCAGGGAAGGAAAGGTCACCCCCTTTAAGTAGTGGGAGTACTTCACCAACTTTTCAGGCCTGGGGACAGCACAGAGAGGGAAGGAAACATTCAGAATGTGAGCTAGTGGGGAGGCAATGGTCGGAGCCAAGATACATTGGAGTGTGGGGTCCATCCCATCAGGGTTGGACTTAGAGGGGTTGAGAGAGGTTAGGGCGAGGAAAACTTCATTGAGGGGAGACAGTGGGAAAACAAAAGCCTCTATGTGATGCTGGAGGAAGGGGAGGCTGGGGGATTGGGGAGAGGCTAGCGAAGGAGGGGGAAGGTACAGTACAAGTGGTGAAGAAATTATTAAGATGAGAGACGACAAAGGAAGAGTCAGATACTGGTGAGCCACCCACCATGAGGATGGGGAGAGTGGGCTAGGCAGGGGGTAAAGATGGATTAGATAACTTTCCAGAATTCTGCAGAGGAACTGGGGTTTGACTGCAGGTTAGATTTAAAATAGAGGGCCTTAGCACGGCGGATAGCCTTGGTGCAAGAATTCCTGAGTGACCCGTAGAAAAGAAACATAGAAACTTAAATTGATGGCAGATAAGAACCACCAGGCCCATCTAGTCTTCCCGTATGCCCTACTCTTTATTAGCTGCTGCCGACCATACTTGGGTCTCAGCTGCTGCCTCTCCTCCCCCCCCTCTAGGATTCCCTTATGTCTATCCCATGCATGCTTAAATCTCCCAACCATGCTTGCCCCCACCACCTCTTGGGGCAGGCCATTCCAAGCCTCCACCAAACTTTCTGTGAAAAAGTAATTCCTCACATTGCCCCTTAGTCTACCCCTTCCAGTCTCATGTCATGCCCTCTTGTTTTTGAGCTACTTCTCTTCTGGATGATGCTGCCCTCCTGTACCTTATTAATCCCCTTGAGGTACCTGAAGGTCTCTATCATGTCTCCCCTTTCCCTCCTTTCCTCCAGGGTGTACATATTGAGTTCCTCTTATTTCTCCTTGTATCACCTGTGGTGCTGGCCCCACATCATTTTTGTTGCTCTTCTCTGGACTGTCTCCACTCTACCTATGTCCTTCTGGAGATGCAGCCTCCAGAACTGGACACAGTATTCCAAAAGAGGTCTCACCAATGTTCTATACAGTGGCATTATGACTTCCTTCCTTCTGCTGGTGATATCTCTGCCTATGCACCCCAGCATCCCACTGGCTCTCCCCACTGCCTTGGCACACTGTTTGGCCACCTTTAGGAAGTCAGATACTGTACGATGACCTCCAGATCTCTTTCTTGTTTTGTGGTCACTAATATCTCCCTCCTTCATAATGTATTCCTCCCCTGGGTTCCTACGGCCCAAGTGCATGATTTTGCACTTCTTTGCATTGAATTCTAGTTGCCACACTCTGGACCATTCTTCTATTTTAGCTGGGTCCCTCCTCATTCTCTGCACCCCTCCTGGACAGTCCACTCTATTGCATATATTTGTGTCATCTGCAAAGAGGGACACCTTCCCCTCCAGCCCCTCAGCAATGTCACGGATATAGATATTAAACAGCACTAGTCCAAGAACTGACCCTGTGGCACACCACTGATCACCCCCTACTTCGGATTTAGCCCTGTTCACCACCACCCCCCTCTGTGGTCTGTCCTTCAACCAATTTCTAATCCAGTTCACCACCTTGTGTCCCAGTCTCAGGCTGCCCAGCTTGTTCACTGGCTTCCTATGTGGCACAGAGTCGAACGCCTTGCTGAAGTCAAGGTAGACCACATCCACTGCTCCCCCCAATCCACCTCCCTAGTGACCGAGTCAAAGAAATCAATCAGCTTAGTTTGACATGACCTGCCTGACATGACTCTGTGCTGCCTCGGATCTTGTGCTCCACTTGATTCAAGGTGCTGTACTAGCCTTTCCTTTAGCAGAGATTCCATAATTTTACCCACCACCGAGGTCAGGCTTACAGGTCTATAGTTCCCAGCCTCCTCCCTGCTCCATCTTTTGTGGAGAGGGACCACTTCAACCCTTCTCCAGTCCTAAGGAACCTCTCCTGTTTCCAGTGACTTGTTGAATAGTGCTGCCAGTGGTGCTGCCAGAACCCTCCCTCCCCCCCAACTCCTTTAATATTCTAGGGTGAATCCCATCGGGTCCCATTGCTTTATCCACCCTCAACTTTCTAAGTTCTTCCAGGACTCTCTCCTCTTTGAATAGACTGCTGTTCACCTTCCCTCCCGTCCTCATTCTTAGCTGCGGCCCCTCTCCTTCCTCTTCTTCCAGGAAACTGAACAGAAATATCTGTTCAGGAGTGATGCCTTCTCCTGGTCCCTTCCACTCCAACTCCTTCCCTCCCTTTCAGCCTTACAATCCCTCCCCTGGTCTTTCTCTTCTCACTAATGTATCCATAGAAGGTCTTATCCCTTTTTTTAACCCATTTGCTATATTTTCCTCTGTCCTTGCTTTGGCTCACCTGACTGCCCTCCCTGCCTCCCCCGTTTTCCTAGATACACTGCCCTGTCCTCTTCATTTTGAATCTCCCTATATTTCCTGAAGGCTAACTTCTTGGCCCTTACTCCCCACCCCCCCATGAAAACTATAGTGGTTTTCTTTTTCTTTTGCCCTTGTCTATTTGTTGAATACAAATGTTTGTTGCCTCCACTATGGCTCCTTTTAGATGTGTCCACTGTCCTTTGACACCCCCCATTTCTCTCCCCCATCTAGGGCCTCCTTGAGACATACCCCATCCTACTGAAGTCTGCCCCTCCTTAGGTCCAGGACCCTCGCTTTTGTGTGGCATTTCCCTGTTGTAGTTTTTACATCAAACCATACAGTGCGATGGTCATTGGATCCCAGGTGTTACCCTAGTCTGATGACTGCAATTTTGTTCTTTTTGGTTAATATGAGGTCCAGAATTGCTTCCTCCTGGGTTGACTTTAGCACCAGCTGCTTGAGGCATGCCCCTTGCAGGGTGTCCAGGATGTCTCGGTCCCTGGCTGTTGCAGCTGTTTGGTTGCTCTAATCAACTTCTGGCAAGTTGAAGTCGCCCATCAATAACACCTCTCCCTTGGCTGCCATCACATGGATGGCTTCCAGTAGATCCCTGTTCAGTTCCTCCTTCTGTGCTGGGGGTCTGTATATCACTCCTCTGCGAATGGCAATGCCTTTGCCTGCCTCCAGGATTACCAACAGAGCTTCTGCCTCACCTTTCATTCCTTGCACCTGTTGCCTTTTTACCCTTTGACGTATAAAGCCACCCCTCCTCCCCTTTTACCCTCCCTGTCCCTCTTGAATAAGGTATACCCTGGTATAGCTATGTCCCAGTCATGGTTCCCACTGTACTATGTCTCTGTAACTGCTATAATATCCAGGTCAGCCTCTGATGCCATGGCCATCAGATCCAGTATTTTGTTACCCAGGCTGCGGGCATTAGTGCACATGACCCTCCATTTACTGCAAACACTCCCCGTGACCTCCCTCCTATTCTCCTTGCTTCTCCTGTCCCCCATTCCCCTTGTTACTCCTTTTCCCCCATCTCTGCTGAGTGCAGTGTTTACTATCACTACGGTGTCCTTATTGTCCTCCCTGTTTGCTGCATTTTCCTGTGGGGGTGGGTATTTTGCTTTCCCTTGCTCCCATCTCCCCCCCCCCCCGGCTAGTTTAAATGCTCAGCAATAACGCATTTAAACTTTTCACTGAGGACATCAGTTCCCTTCCCCAAAGGATGCAGGCTGTCACCACTGTACAGTCCTGCATTCTCCCAGATAGGCCCCCAGTCCCCAATGAAGCCAAACCCTTGCTTTCCACACCAGCTCCTCAACCAAGCGTTGAAGCCCTTGGTGCAGAGATCCCTAGCCTGCCACTTGCCCTGGACAGGCAGCACCTCCAAGAAGGTCACATATCTTGCTAACTGCCCCAGGCTTCTCCCCAGTTCCCTGAACACTTCCTAACTCTGCCTTGTCAGCTAGGTCATTGGTCCCCATATGGATAATGACATCCAGCTCCCCTCTCCTTGCTATCACCCTAGTGATCCCTCGGATTCATTTTCCATCTCTCCAAGTTGTGTCTCCTGGTAGGCACTTTACCTCCTTCTTCTCCTCTCTGTCTCTTTCCAGCTCCACTCCCTGGACAATGTAGTCCCCCACCAGGAGTAGCTTCCTTTTTCTTTGGGGTCCTCTACCACCCACCTTTGGAGCTCCATTGTGGAGGCCCCGCTCATCCTCCTGTGGAGGTCAGGAAGGGACTGGGAAGTCTTACAGTGGGCCCATGCTTGGTCATGGGATTTACACAATGCAATAAGGTCAGCAGTGATCTAAGGATGCTGGGCACGTTGGACCCTTGATTGTCTTAGAGGGGCAGGAAAGTTCCAGGTGTGAGTATGTATGGCTTGGAAGTGGGATAGACCAGTATCAATGTCAGGGGCATGACAGACTGGTGACCAGTCGGAGGCAGCAAGGTCATGTGGTAGGGCATGAGTGTCACTAGACCGGAGTGATCTGGACCAAATGTATTTGGGGATGAAGTGGGCTAAGTCTTGCTTTCCTGATGCAGCAGGTCATGCTGTGGTCACTGAAGGCATCCGGATAAGTGCCTGCTGCTATGATGCAGTGGGAGTGGAAGGCAAGTACACAGTCCAGGAGTGAGTGATTGGGGGAGTGAGGGTTGAGTCAGGTGGGTTCAAAATTAATTGTGTGAGGTTTAGGGACTCAGTCCTTTGAAGTCTGGGTCTGGAGGTGGGGGAAAGCCTTCACCAGAGGCAGCAAGGGAAACAAGGTAAGACAGGGTGTCGAGAAGGTGGGAGGGAGAGATCTTTGGGGAGGCGTATAGGACACCTACATAAATAGTGAGGGTGGAGAGGAGGGATAGTTTGGCAAGTACAGTAGGAGCTCGTGAGAGGAAGGAACGGATTCTTTGAGGATGACTGTGCATGACAGGTTCTGGCGCACATATAAGGATACTCCACCATCGCACCTGTCACAGTCCTGATGGAAAAGGTGGAAATCCTGCGCAGCCAGGCAGGAGTCCAGTATCCCAGAAGACAGCCAGGACTTGGATATGCACAGGAGGCCAGGAGGGTACTGTGATGTCCAAGCTTTGCGTGAGTCAATCTCAGGGAGTAGGCTCCTGCATTTAGGTTGAATATAATAAGGCCTTTCGGGTGGGGGGTGAGGTCTGGTTCAATGTCACCAGCCAGGAGGAAAAGGATGAAAAGAGAGAGGAGGACAGTGGAACTTCCATCCCATTAAGAGTGTGTGTGTGTGTGGGGGGGTAGAGAAGGATTCCAGATTGAGGGAGGGAGAGTGGAGGAGCCCAGGATGGAAGATTGGGGTATAGAGGGGTGGAGAAGGAGAGGAGGAGAGGAGGGGTGCGGTTGTGGGGAAGAGTGGGAGTGAGCAGTAGAAGAGATGGGTTTTTATGAGAAAAGGTCAGGGAAGGGGGTGGGGATGGAGTGGGGGTGGGAGTAGAAAACAGTGACGTAAAATACTGATGGAGAGGTTAAGGAGCACAATGAGAGAAGATTATAGAGTCAGGGTGATCTAACAAAAGTCAAGCTAGCAGGGATACCTAATAATGAGGACAAGAATGCAGACAATAGGTGGCAGCAAAAACTACAGCAGGATAAGCTAAACTGCAGGTAGGTATGCAGAATACCTTGAACAGAAAAGACAAACTGCAACAGCTAAGCAGCTTTGGATAATTCAGGTAGAGCTATAGGCAAACACCTAAATAGCAGGCAAACTGTTGCTACCGATGGATACACTAAACTGCAGGTAACTACACAGTAGACTAGGACAGTAAAGGTAAATACATCTAGGCAATTATGGATAAGACAGGCAGTGCTATAGGCAAAACACCTAGATTGCAGGCAAAGTGAGTTGCTACAGGTAGCAGATATTTCAGTGCAGCAAATAAAAGTTTGTAACCTGGGACATAAGTCTGTGTAGAAGTAGTGGAGGCAGTAGGGTTGGTAGTACAAGCAGTTGCGAGAGCTGGAGAGGGAGAGAAGTCCAGGTCTGGATGTGAAGGGTGTGCTGAAAGGATATGAAACAAAGTTGGGTATAAGTACACCATTACTATGCATTTCAGTTCTGCTAAATAAGTAAGTAAGCAGATAAAACAATCAGCAACATCAGTGAATTTTACAGAAGGTAAGCAATCATAAAATGTGTTTTTTCACTAGAAACAACAGGCTCATTCACATGGGCAAATCTGTAGCGTTGTTGCCAGTATACAGCAGCAAGATCATTGATGCGGTGCATGTCTGAACGCCACAGGTTTACGGTTTGGGAAGCTGCATTTCGCTGTGTTCCCGATCCCTGTTTTTTTGGGATGGGGTTGTGGTGCGGGTGTTTTGAGCCATTGTACTTGGTCATGTGAACGCCCGCATCACACACAGCGTTGTGACAGGCTCTTCCCAGCCTGCACTTCTGCTTCTAAAGTTTTGAGGGCACACTATTTTTCCGACCCGAGTTCAACCAAACGTTATGACCAGTAGTATAAACTCAGCTCAGATTGGGGAAGTGATTGTTTTTGAAACTGGTGGGCTACAAATTGGTAAAAAAGACACGGTCTCTGAGTCGAGCCATGAAGACTGCACTTATGATATCCATAAGCACATGCCCAGTGTCAGCTTGACTCTGAGACCATATTTTTCCCCTTTCTAGTCCTTGGTTTTCAAAAAGAACCACCTCTCTAAGACAAAAGGATATAACACTTCAGTTGCTCAATCCAGTTCCAATTGTTTGGAAACTCCTAGAAGATGCTATAACTGGTCAGCTGTGGAAACATCTGGTGGGCCACATTTACCAGATCCAATGCCAGGGTTTGGGTGACTCATCACTTTCTGTCATGAGAAGCTGGGGTAGAGATTTGGAGATGGAAATCTCTGAGCAGGATTGGCTTCGAGCTTCTCCTATGGCTTGTAAGATAACTCATTCATGTATCTGGAGGGAATTTGCCTGGAAATGCAGAGTATGTTTTTTCCGATCCCCAGCCATTCTAATTAAATATTTCCCTTCCTCCTATAGCAGATGTTGGAGGTCTTGTAGATACCAGGTAGCTGGCCCTGCCCATATTTTTGGGACATGCCCCCTATTCATGCCATATTGGTGTAATCTTCAACAGGCAGTGTCAGAATGTTTGGGAGAAGAAATCGAACTGACTGCTGAAATGGTTCTCCTGGCAATATTTCCCCCACATACCCCAGCCTGGCATAAAACTTTGTTAACCATTTACATAGCAGCTGCCAAAAAGGCCATAACAAGACGCTGGATGTCAGAGATAGTTCCAACCATAGGAGACTGGAACAAGATAATATCCAGCACCTATCATTTGAAGACTATTACGTCTAAATTACACAACAAAGCCCCACAGGCTGAGTTATTATGAAGACCATGGGTATTCTACATTTCCAGCAGAGACCCTGATTTTATACCTTGAAGATGGGAGGTGAATGAAACAGAAGGTGGTAGGGGAGAGGAAACCCCGAACTAAGGTTTGGAGTCCCCCCCCCATGGGCGTAAAGGGGAAATGCAAGGGGTTTATTCGAATGTATGTTTTTATCAAAATGTGGACAGAAAAAGTAGAAAAAGACAAACTAACAAAGTAATTGTCTGTAATGCATTGTGGTCACAACCTCTCTTTTTTAATAAAAATAAATAAAAAAAAAAAAAAAAAAGAACCACCTCCCTGAGTTCAGCTATGTTTGCACTAACAAACAATGTTTAGCTGAACTCGGGCCAAAATCCCATAGAGCATCATGTGGCACTGTCACCCAAACTCGACCATCCCCTTCCCCTTTGGAACCCTCCCCTTTAGGCTGGGACTTCCGGAGCACACTCCAGTGCTCCAAGGCCATGCTGTCTGAACGCTGCTTCACAGCATTTCAGCAACAATGGCCAGAACGAATTACACGGCACTGAAGTACATCAGTCGCCATGTGAACGAGCCTAACATGATGCAAAAGTGGCTGCCAGTGTTCCTTTAAACTTGATTGTAGCACACTAACAGATGAAACAGAAAAGGAGAGCTGTGCACTCAGTAAAATCAAAACCGTGTACTAATACTGTATGGTATTCTCAGTGCTGCTCTATATCTTCCTCCACCGCAACAAACAGCAGTACAGTTGCTAACATTACTTAACGTAGCAGCCACTTGTAATGTATCCTCTGACTCTCCCATTCGTTCTGTGCCTATGTTGAATTGTTGCAATCATAAGTAAGACTGCCAAGAGGGTCACCGTCTTCTTTGCTGCAGTACTGGAGGATTCCATGGTGTGGTCAGTAAGGTCCTGAAATAGCCTGCATTTGGCCAATCTCAAGTCCTTATGGTCCAGGTGTGACTCAGTAGCCAAAATATAGGAATATATGCCTGAGAGAAGAGTAACAGCCTTTCTAAGCTTAAAATCCTTGCCAAGATGCTGGCCCGGTGGCACTGAGGGCTGTGGCACTGGTCGCCTTACCTCGCGCCATGCCAGCGACAACATAGGCCGCTGGGGGTTGGCAGGGGAGGAGAAAGGATCGGCGTCAAGGGACTGCTCTCCTTCTCCAGGAGGAACATCAGGGCTGGGGGCAGCACGGCTCTCTGCAGAAAAGAGGCGGAGATGGGGCCAGATGCCTGGAAGAACCGCGTGCGGACACATGCGTGCTCCCTCTGCCAGCGTCACTGCACGCCACATCTTCAGGGGGTTGGAAAAAGTGGAAAATGGCTCCTGGTGAGGCTTCCGAGCTCCGCGGCCCAACCCTGAATGGCACCTCCTTGTCTGGATCCTTCCGGTTAAGTAGAGCTAGGGGAGGGAGGCTTCTCACCACCCCATCATGGGGGGGTAGGCAAGCCGTGGGGGAACTGAGGAGGTGGCCTGATGTTAGGTGTGCAGACCGTGAGGTTGGTTGGGATGTTTCAGCCAACCGGAGCCAAAGGAGGAGAAAATGAATAGCAAAAAAAAAAATCCTTGCCAAGATGGCTGCTGAGCATTAATGCACATACACGCACTGTATTAAGATGGCCTTCATATTTTCAGCACATGCGTCACTTATAGCAAGATGGCCACCACAATAATGTGCATCAGAGGTCTATACCAAGATGGCTGCTGCTTGCTGAAGGTTAAAAATTGACCTCCCAAGATGGCACCCATCGCATGTGGGGACAGTGGCATGGGAACCTTCTCACTTGCATGCTTTAATCGCAGCAATCACGACCACACAAAACCACCCATTTAGCTTACAAAAAACCCTGAATCCTACCTGGAATGCATGGGGGAGGCAATAAGCAGCCCCTAACTGGGACCACAAAGGGGGTCTGTAACTGCCCTAAACAGGGCACCAACAGCCAGGGTTTCATAACTCAGTGCAGCAGCAGAATGCTGCTAAAATCAGTAAATCCCAGGGCTTAAAGCTGGGTTTCAGCTCTGAGGGACCAGGAGCCCGCTATCAAATGAGTGGGAACTGAAGTTTTATGGGTGGGGAGCTTTTTAGGCGGGGGGGGATTTCCCTTAAAAAAATGATATTTCATGTGCTAATGTGTGTGAGAGTTAATAAACATTTGTACTTACAATTTGGTGTCTTCTGGTCTTCTTTCTTCCTTTTTTTGGCCGGGACTTCAACCGAAAAATGGACGTCAGGCACAACGGACAGTAAGAAACACAGAACAGACAATTTAGCAGCTGAATGAAAAGACAAAATACTGAGCTAAAACTTCCATTCCCATAAACTTAAACTGAAAGAGCTAGTGGAGCCAAAACAGGCAGACAGGAAAATAATACAAATTCTGAAGTAGTCAGCTGTAACTTTTTATTTCTGAAATAGTTTTCTTATTCCTTTTGCTCGTTAGAGACTTCTATTGTGACAATATTGTGCTAGAACAGTTCTCAGCCTGGCAGCTGACATATCTATCACTATGCCCCCAACTACATCGGCACTCTGATCTCAGTGACAGTGAGCTGACTGACCTGGGGGCCACCGAGTGGCTGTTCCTAAGTAGCGGTGAATGTGTAAATAAGGTTACAAATGATGTAGTGGGGGGGGGGCAGTTAGAGATAGATATGTCAACTGCCAGGCTGAGAGCTGTTCCAGTCATCACACCTAACATCAGGTAACAGTGAGTCTTCTAATTGACCAAAGGGAAAAGAAAGTACCTCAGATATGAAAGGTAATGGCTGACTGCTTTTAAAATGTAATACCAGAGCCAGTTCCATGGTGCCAAGCGATGTAAGTTTGCTTGCCACGCTGGCGACCCGAGTTCACGCCCTGAATCCAGACATCAGGATTGAAGACCAGCAGGGAGGGAGTTAAAAGCGTCCTTTGGATGCTTCTCTCCCGGGGTATGGGACGGTACCGGACTGCTTGCTATGCAACTCCTGGCGGTGGCCTGCGGTAGGCGTTCTTGGCAGCATGAGTTTCAACATGCCACTGAACACCCCTGCCCCCTGGACGCTGCTGCATCCGGACCAGTATGTGGGTGGCAGGTGGGTGGGCTGGGGAAAAAATGGAAAATCGCCACTCGCCCGACCAGATGACAGTCACCGGATCCCCTCACACCACAAAGCCCTGGGAGTAGCCTCCAGAGCCGATCCCCTGTCATGAGCCCGGCACAGATTCGGACCCTATCTCACCTCTCATGGGCCCAGGGAGGGGGGCCCCCCATCAAAGGGATACACTGCAACACGACACATGACGGATGGCGGATGGTACTGAGGGAAGATGCAGTGGGACAGGGGTCCATCTGAGTCCCAAAGGACCGGCCAGCCTGGAGCGTGGGAGGTGCAAATAAAAAAGAAAAAGTAACATCAGGCATCCACTAGCTCTTTCAGTTGTCCCCCTTGGTCTGGTGAGTGAAATAAGCTTGATGGTAACTCTCTCTTCTTCTGCTTTTCATGTGTTGTCATGTATGTGCAGCTTGTTCAAAATCTACAGTGCCTCTACTGCCATCCAGTTCTGAGATTATCATTAAGTTTTGTAAGATATTATTGTTTAGAGTTCCTAGATTTGGATTTTATTCAGTTCTTTTATTCCATATACATTTTGTTAAATTCCCCCGATTTATGCCTTTCTCCACCTCACACGCGTGTATGGAGGTACACACACACATGCTGCATTCAGAGGCCCCCATTACGAGTCACCCCTCCTGCCTATGCTGCCATCGGACCTCCACCCGGTGGCAGCGGAACTACAGGGGGGGGACAACCTCCCCCAGAGAGGAGAACCGCTAGGCTGCTCAATCCTGCTCCCACCTTCCCCCAGGCCGGCTTCACTAATGGCCTGAGGTCGTTCCCGAACCCAGGTCACCGGTGTGATGCATGGTAAGGCATAGCGCCTCAGCATCACCGTGCCAGCCAGTTTTATTCAGTTCTGAGTACTGATGCCACGTTCACATTCTACACTAGCCACAGGTATGACCATTGCAACCTGATACAGCTTTTCAAACTCTGGAAACACACCTGGATGCTTTCAGTACAACTTCCGCAAACTGCTGGAATGACAGAGATGGGTAGTAATCATTTAAGGCCATGATCTGTTTTAGTAAAACAAATTCCCTCTTTGCACATTTTGTAGCTAGGTCAGAAAAGTGGAAGTTCTTCAGTGTTCTGTCTAGAGAGTCTTCACCATATGTACTGAAATTGTCTGGATGGTGCTGTTTCATTACTGCAGCTCTCTTGGGTTCTAACATGGAGAAACAGCTTAATATGTCTAAGGTGTCTTGGGGGAAACAACTGTCCAGTTCATCAATTACAGCACTGATGTGTGTTTTAAGTTGTCAAAAGCTGATCTCTGAGTGTGAACGTCAGAGTTTATCACTTTTGTATTTACTGCCTTCAAGATCAGTATCAAAAAATTGCTTCTCTGATGGACCTGGATTTTCAATGAAAGATCTTACAGCCTATTTAGTACTCATGACCACTGGCAGCACAGTGGAGAAATCGAGATTTTCCCTTCGAAAATGTTTTGAAAGTGAGAGAACACGTGACAAGATGCCCAGCATTATGTGAGAAAGAGCCACAAAGTGAAACTGACATACAGACTGCAACAGTCCTTCAGCGTTGTCACTGTCTGGTGAATTGGAAGAAGACATATATTCTAACGCATCTCTTAACGATTTAAGAGTCCTGCATACAACAGACACTGCATCATAAATGGGCAGCCACTGAACTGCATGAGGCTGACAGTAATTCAGAACTGCTTCTTCCAGCTGTTTCCGTAGTTCATGCAATTTGTTGCTTCTAATAGCAGAACTACTGACGAAGCTGAAAATGGACCACAAGTATCAATATTTAACGTATTCCACGGATTGAACTGCATCGCTGGCACACAAAGCCAACCAATGGGCTACAAAGTGTACTCCAACCAATTCAGGGTTATAATTGGTTCTTAGTTTTTGCACTACACCTTGATGGCAGCTCGTCATAACTGATGGTCCATCAGTGCAGACATCAGCAACTTTTGTACTGGTGATGCCTTTGTCATTCAGAAGTTGACAAACTGCCCCATAAATAGTCTGAGCCTTGCCATCACTAACTACTATGCTGCTGTAAAAGTAAGTATATGGGGTACTGTTGTTTAAGTGTCATATGTAAACTGGGAGTCTCTTTCTATTGCTGATGTCTGTGGACTCATCCAGTATCAAACTTACCACTGGGCTATGCTTCACAGCAGCGTCTAGCTTCTCAACCATGGTCTGTGCAATGGCCTCATGCATTTTGGACAGTCTAGTTGCATTCATGTAGGTGCCGTAAGCCCCATATGTTCTGAGTTCACCTGCCACAGCGACATCCAAACTGCCAATCTAAATCACAGTGCCAGCAATCTGCTGAAAGCAGCTACGGCGCTATGACAATTTTCCATCTGGTAGTATGTGCAGCCTATATTGAGGGGGGCTCCACCCACCACACCCTTCATGTATTAATATAATCAACTCCAGGTCATGGCATCTAGGTAGAAGGTGCCATCTATGAGGTAACACCATAACACAACTTGCCAAAAAATCAAACTCGCAAAGGGCGCCTGTGGCAGCATTCCTTCGTTACCATCATGGCGACAATACTGAGTCGCTGTACTAACGGACTATGTCTGTTCTAAAGTCTTTCAGGAATGGACATTCGATTTCCTTCAGAAATTGCACATTTGATACACATTGTGTTAGGCAGCTCATTTTCAGCAAAAAAATATGAGATTCTCAAAAGCTCTTTACACTACTCATCACTCTGTGCAGTAGCCTTTTTTTATTGCCTTTGCCATTGCCAACTGATTTGATTCACACTCCATTTTTTTAATGCTTTAGTATGAGCAGTGCTGCCAGAATGTCTTATTAGGGTCGATGTCTTGTAACAAGTGCTTTTAAAAGGAATGGATCCATAAGACTTACAAACAGAACAACTAATTTGACCACTGTCTTTGCCGCACAGCAACCAGCAGTATACGGGGTTAGCAACCTTTGGTGGAATTTATCTGTTTTTTAGAGGCGCTGCTACCAGATTATGCAGTGTCTGTTGTGTCTGGCTCAACTGTTAAGTCTTGTGGCTCGAGTTCTGGTGCAGAGTCTTGTGTGTCTAGTATACCTCCTTCATCATGTAGCCTGTCTTCTGGTGTAACTTCTTCCCCAGAGGCCTCTTGCATGTTTGGTAGCTTTCTTTTCAACCAGGTAAATACGGATGCATGTGCCATGTCACAGTCTGCAGCCAGGTGAACTACGGACTTTCCCACCCCTCAAAATAAAAAATGAAACAAAAGTATCTTTTTTCTCACAAAGTATCAGTGACTTGGCACTCACCCAAGTAACAGACCATCCCACCCATTGCTTCAGTAGAAAAGTAATTTTTTTGGTCTTTTTTTTTTAATTAAAAAAAAAATACCCCTCTGTCTTGGGACCCACACAGATAATACCTTCCCCACCATTGCTTCAGCAGGCTCTCTTTTTTTTGGCTTTTTGACTTTAAAAAAAAAATACAAATATGATGTTCCCAACTGTTGCTTTAGTATTTTTGAGGGTCTTTTTTTTAAAACAAATAGGACCCCTTGTGTGTCTTGGGACTCACCCTGGTAACACCTTCCCACCCATTGCTTTAGTAATTTTTGTTTTGTCCTTTTTGTCTTTTTTTTTTTTTTTAAACAAATACGACCCCTTGTCCCTCTTGGGACTCGCCCAGGTATCACCTCCCCACCTACTTGCTAAGATAGTTTTTTTGTCTTTTGTATTTTTTTTAACTATGTACAACAAAGAAGCACTCAGTTAGCCCTTCCCACCCAGGCAGCAGGCTTTCGACTTGGCACATATACATTCAGAGACCAGCTTTTGTTTCTTGGCACACAATCAAGAGACACAAGACAGGGCACACACATTCAGACTCCTTTCATTTCCCTTTACAGTTCTTGAAAAAATGTTTTTTCCTTTTTTTAATAAATCCAGCTTATCTTGAGATATACTGCAGGTCACAGTCCTTTCCATCCCTTGCACTTGTCTCCCCACTGTGGTCTCTACACAAGTTTTTCTTTTTTCTGTTTTTTTTTTTTAAATTTCAGCTTTTCTTGGGTAAAACCCAGGTCATGATCCTTCCACCCACTCCCACCCTTGCACTTGTTTCCCCACTGTGATCTCTGTCCAAGTTTTTCTTTTTCCCTTTCTTTTTTAATAAATTTGTAGCGTTTCTTGAGTAAAACCCAGGTCACGGTCCTTCCCTCCTTCCCACCCTGTAGTTACCCCTTTAACATTTCTGGTAGTATTATGCCTTAGGCCCCTTTATTTCACTCACCAGATCTTTTTTTTAGCTCAGTATTTTGTATTTTAATTAAGCTCCACTGCTTCAGTGATTGCTATGTTGCTGCATTTTTTTTTTGAGCTGCCAACTCCTGAAGCAGGTTTCTGCCACCCGGCCCTACCCTCTGTTTCTCGCTGCCAAAACTGTGTCACTTAGTTGTCATTTTCTTTTTTTTTTTAAACCGGTTTCAGAATCGTCAGTAATCTCGCTGCCACCATGCCATCCTTGAAATCACTGCCGCCTAGCCGTGTCATGCTCCAGGAGTCATCGCCATCTCAAAATTCTTCCCATTGGCTGCTCTGCTACTCAGCTCTTCCCTCATCCTGCTCTCCTCGGTGTCTCCCACTCACTCTGCGCATCTCTCCAGTGACTCTCACAAGAGCAGTGAAGGGAGAAGAGGCACGCACACCAGACCACCAGGAAAGTACAGCAGCAGGAAAGGGTCAAAAGACCCAGGGAAAGAAAGGGGGTCAAGGGACCCATACAAAAAAAAAGCGCCAGCCCGGTGGTGCTGGAAGTTGAGGTGCTGGTCCTCATGCTGCACTGGTGACCTGGGTTTGGGAACAAGCCTGGGCCACCAGGGGTCAACAGGGGAGAGAGAAAAAGAGGACTGAGCACCTGGAGAACTGCTCTCCTCTCTCAGGGAGGGAGTGTTTGCCGTCTGATGTCAGCCGGGGGAGGCACGTCGCCGACATACTTTGTTGGTGGGGAGGGGCGCAGGAGTAAAACTGGAGGAAAAAGGAGCTGGCAGGCTCCATGATGGCTGTACCAGCACCCTGTTCCGGCCCCTGATGTCTGGATTTCACTTCGGGGGTGGGGGAAAGCCAACGCCCCTTTGCCTCAGCCCTGCCACGGGGGCGGGGACCTGTGGGGGATTTAGGGGGTGTTGGATGGGGGAATGGTGCGGCCGGAGACTGAGTTCCTTCCGAGGGAGGGACCAGAGCCTCTTGCCAGGCTCCACAGGAGGATAAAACTATAACAGAGAAAAATAGCATAGTGACAAAGTGCTATATATGGCACCTTACTACTGTGCTGTAAAGGAGCGCATCTGAACAGAACTGTCCCACCTGGGGGGTCCAGAATTTGCGGGAGGGGTCCTAACCCCCCCTCTGAATTTTAAGCCCTGATATCCCATTTATAATGAAGAAAAGTTCTGACTTTCCTGAAAGAAGAAGAACTGATGGAAAAACAGCCACTTGCCGTGAAGGAAAAAATCTCTACGGAGCAGGGAGCAGTCTACCAACTAGGATAGGTTGTAAAACACAGCGGGAGTCTAGAAAGGGGCATGTCCCAGCTGCCAGGAAGGACAGCCCATACCACATGACTGTCTATATGAGCAGACACACTAACATTTAATTCTTTGGACTGCTGTTTAAGTCACTCCCTAAAACGGTGACTACGAAAACTGAACATTAGATTTGTACACAATAATTTATGAAAACTTTATCAAGCGCAACTATTCCAAAACTATGCCACAATACTGTGGATCCAACAGCATCACATTCAAAACCATGCCTGTTTTCTGACAAATTAAATTCTGAACAGCTGCAAAAACTTAACAACTGCTCTTTAAAGCTAATGTCTGGGTCATTAATTAGGCAGTATAATCTGATGAGCAGCCACCTACTGTTCAAATAATGACCGCAGCTAAGTTACCCCCCACTAAATCTACTGATGAGTATCTTTAACAGAGTCAAAGCCATTATCAGATCAGTATATCGATGCTCCAGTGGGTTTTATTGCAATTATAACTGTAAAACTATCATTTTCAGTTTTAAAAGTATTTTTTTGTTAATTTCTAGAAATGTTAAAAAACAGCAATCACATACCAGCAAGATAATGGCTGTTGGCTCTCATTCCTGATTAAACAATGGGACCACCCAACATCCTTTCCCCACATGCTTTATTATAGCTCTGAAAATAACTGCAACCAGTCTGTTCAACACTGTGCGGTGCTAGACAATGGCCTGTTCCTACCTTCGGGAGAGAGGAATGACTGATCGGAGTCCAGGTACAACTGAGAGAAGATCGGCCGTGGTACAATGCTGTCACACCGCGCAGAGACGCTTCAATCGAATTGTGAAGAGCTTCTTCAAAACGAGCCGATTTCAGCTGCCCTGCATATGAATTTCCCATGGTCTGTGGGGACAAATAACACAGAAGCGGCAAATGATTAGGCTGCCAGTAGATTTGTCATGTTATCAGAATTCAGGATGTCTGTAAAATGGGCTGGCAGTATAGTCTAGAGGTTAGCATAACAAGCTGTGAATGAGCTTGGTACATCCAGCAGACCTGGTCTTGATTTCCCACAACCTCCACTTGAGTACTGTGTGACCCCGAGCATGTCAGTACCTCCCCAGTGATTCCGGGTCACCCCTGAAAACAGGCACTGTGCCTAGGGGGCCTTACCTGGTTACCAAAGAATAAAAAAAAAAAAAAAAAAAAGAGTGCGTAGCACAGCGGATTGAACCTTCATTTTAATTGTATTTATTTCCTTGGCTCCCCGGTGACTGTATGTACATTGCATGTAATACTTTACCATAATCACCATGTGAAGCCTTTTATTTAGCAGCGTCAGTGGCTCAGTAGGTAGCACACTCGCCTCTGAGGCCGGGAGATCAGAGGGCTGTGGGTTCAGTTCCCACATCTGGCACTTGGGTTAATATCCCAGTACTGACACTGTAATGCATCATGAGAGGGGTGCTGCATTTCCGAGGTGCCGTCTTGCGGATGAGACGTTAAACCGAGGTCCCATCTGCCTGGATTGGTGGTAGTTCAGGTGGATGTTAAAGATCCCATGGCACTTATCAAAAGAGTAGGGAATTTCCCCCGGTGTCCTGGCCAAATTTCCCTCATTCACTAAAAATACCACCAACAGCTTAATCTGGTTCAAGGTCAGTTGGCATTCATCTGTATCCCCCTCCCCCGGGTTGTGCCTGAAAATAGGCAGGATTTGTCTAGTGCACTTACCCGGTCAACAAAATCTAAATAAATATTGCATTGCCACTTAATGTATGTCACTACACCTGTATGTACCGATTTCTCTGAAATATTTGTACTATTGTAATCTGACCTCAGACCAAGTGTATTCAGCATTCCTGTTTTGCTCTAATTGTATCTCTGTATTGTACTGAGGTTTGTTGTGTCTGCCACCCTGGTGGCCCAGGTCGCAACTGAAAACAGTCCTCTGGATAAGTCTGCTCACCCGGTTATCAAAGACATAAAGAAATTAATTAATTAAACAAACTGCTAT
The DNA here is from genome assembly GCA_016271365.2 of Neoceratodus forsteri. NCBI lineage: Eukaryota > Metazoa > Chordata > Ceratodontiformes > Ceratodontidae > Neoceratodus > Neoceratodus forsteri. The sequence continues at coordinate 1,201,071,829 of CM057455.1, read as the reverse complement.
GACTACATCCAGCAAAGCAAAAGAACCTAGTAGAACCATTTCCCAAGTCAGGATTAGATAAACCTCCTTTTTGCCCGTTTGGTTCAGAATACAACCAGTATTTGCAAGAAACTGTTTAAATCTTTCTCGCTCTCTCTTTCTCTCTCTCTATATATATATATATATATATATATATATATATACATACATACATACATACATACACACACACATACACACACACACACATTCTTTGCAAAAACACTTTTTTTTTTTGTGATCTTTATTTATCTCTCCTACCTGTGGTAGACTCTCTCTGGTGGAGACACTCAGCCGAAGCTCTGCTGCCCACCTGAAGCCCCCAACTCACTCTCTCTGTTACTCCCTGAACTCTCCAACCTCCTCCTGCCACTTGACCCCCTCGGCTCTGAGTCCCTCGGGGTGGGACCGCCAACTCCTCCGGTGCTCTATATTCAATCTAATGGAGTGACTGGAGGGGAGGAGGGCAACCGGGAACGCGGTACAGTAAGGCCCGGAAAGTCAAGCATCCACAAAACAAATTCGGCCTTGTGAGTGATGCTCCTACTCGCCACCACTCCTGTGTGACAAAGGTCCACGGGGAGGGAGGGGTCCCGCCTCCATGGCCCCATCCTGAGGGTAATCTAAGGCTAGTGACCGAATGTCCTGGGAGGGGTTCCCACCGGCAGCCCCGCCCCAGGGGTAAGCCTGGGTTGGGGGGTGGCGAGCGGGGGCGAGAGCTGAAAAGCCTCTACCCGATTGGGCAGAGGTGGTGGGTTAAAAAAATAGAGACCACTATGATAGAGCCAGGATAACCCTGCTATCCTGACTGCTATGCCCTCACTCAACATGCGATTAATTATGGGTGACTGTAGTTGCTGTCGAGTGCGTACTGGCTGTGCTGTTTGTCTACATACAACCTGTGCACTGCTATTTAACTCTACATTTTTAAGCATTTTTGGCATACTTCACTTAAGTTAGGCTCAAATGAAAAGCAAAACTCTGCTCCATGTTACTGCTTCCAAATCAAAACAAGTGCAGCATATAAAAGTATGTGTGTGAGTGTGTGTGTGTGTTTCATCTCCATACACTTATGTGTACTTATAAAACACCAAGAAAATCTACAGACCTCATTGGCCAAATCATATCACTTGACCATGACTTAACCTTCGATAACACTGCAACCTTTATCAAAACCTGATTGCCATCCACCTGCACACCACCTTTATAAACCCACCAGCCTGCTTTTCTCTCTCGCTCTCTCTCTCTCTCTCTCTCTCTCTCCCCCTTGAGTGCTCCCCAGCCCCCCCTGCAGAAAGCTAGAGAGTAGTTCTGTTTGAGCTCCTACTAATCAGCAGCAGTAGAAGTGACATTGTTATGTAATTAGCGCACATTTTTGTATCCAATGCAGGGTACTAAATAGCTGGTATTACATAGCAAAACACTACGCAAAACCGGGGGTAATGCTAATCATTTCCAGAAATGGGTAGCTGTAGACTGCTAACCATTTTTTGAATGAGTCCATGGCACAGTAGACAACATACATAAAACTATGTATTTTTATAAATTTTGCTAATCAATTTATGCCAAGTACAATGCATTTTCACAGTTGATTAGCACTTTCATGCACTGAACTGCTAATCATTTTTTTGGCATATTTAATACCCTGCAATATTCCCCCTGTTGATTTAGTCAGTATGTATTCCATCTTGATGTTTCTCTGTACATGTTCCTGCTAAATGTTCTCAGGACCTCCTAGTGAATGAGCCTGCTCAATGGAGATATTCCTGCAATAAACTTGAACTTGAAGCAGCCATAGTCCTGATACTGACCGAAATAAAAATTCAGAAGTCAATCTATGTGTTGACCTATACATTTTTGGAGATGTTTAACACATAGTTACACAGGTAGAGTGAGGTGAAGTGAGAACATTGTACAGCAAGCCCATCTCCCCATTGTACCATCAGTAGTGACCTGAAATATAATTGTCCGCCAACAATTTTCCAGTCTGGACTTCAAGCAATGCACTCTATCTGCACAAAGCCCCTCCTCTGATAGCCCCTTTAAACTCCTATTACCCTCTAGGTGTGTTTACACTAACACAGTGCTGCACTGAAGTCACACTATAAAGAGGCCACAACAGACTATCACTGTTACTGACGTGTTAGGATGGTGTTAGCAGGACGTCAGAAATACTCTCTCTGACTGTATAGTATTTCCTTCTTTTAACTGATGAACACATATTTTCCCCCAAACAACTACAACAAATGGTAAGACTGCTCCTCCACAACCATTCTCTTCAGTATTTGAACAGCAGCATTTAGTTTCCGTATTTCATGAGCAGTATTAGGCATTCAGCCACCACTGTCACAGGCGTTGCAAGCAGCTCCCTATATCGGCGATGACAGTAGTCTGAATTTGTGAATGGCCTTGAGTGCAAATTCTCATTAATGCTTTGCCATGCAGTCAATTCAAACCCAGCAGACAATATGTGCGTGAAGAATAGAAAAGGTTTCATACAGTGCGTGCCTTTTATACATACTGTATCTGAAGTCCCATAACAAAGAAAGCTCAGTGATACAGATAGCAAAGAAGGGACTGACTGCAAGCCAAAGGGGGCAGCCATTTGGAGGCAGAGTGCTCTGTGAATCAAGAAATCCCAGATTCAGACCCCAACAGAGCAAAATGCTCACACTGTGAAACTTTCCACAAGTCATTTAAGCTCTCGGTGCTCCAGTCCAGCCAGCTGGCAAAATAAGAGGCAGGACCCCACAAGAGGCTGCATTTCAGCTGGGCTATCCTGGGTACAAAAAAATGTAAAAAAATAAAAAACAGACCCAGTTACAATCCCTACATTCATGAAGAATTGCTGTAGGGCCTGTTTCACTGAGAAGGACTTCTAGCCGGGACTCTGTGGTACATCCCCCAACACAACTTCTGAAAAGTACTGGAGAACAGCTGCCAGAGATCAAAAGGGCCAACCCACCGGCGCAGCACTTGTGCAACAGCTTGTAACGCCAGCGATCCGGGTTCAGATGCGGACTCAGAAAGGTGGAGGGCTGGCTAGAAGGGAAGAGGATGAGCATCCAAGGGACTGCTCTTCTCTTGGGGGGAGGGGGTTACAGAGCTCAGTGCACGGCTAGTCCCTAGCAGTGTTCTGGATAGGGGTCGCCTAAGCCTGTCAAGTTCTGAGTGGAGGGGTGGGCAGACACTGTCTGCTTGCGGGTTGGCATCATTGCATGCCGCATCCCTCCTGGGGCAAATCTACTACTAAGCAAAATTTGCTCTTTGCCCAAGGACCTCCTGGCTTGATTACTGGCCCTGTACACTGCCGCCACAGGGGTACCCTGGTCATTACCGTCATCTGGGATGGCTCCACCGTGAAGGGGTAAAGTCGTGGGGTTAGAAGTTCCACAGCGATGTGGTGTCTGGGAAGCAGGGGCTAGCCGGGTGAAGCATCTGTCGGGAAGCTAGAAAACATAAATTGTTAAAAAAAAAAAAACTACTTGATGAAAACAAAATTGTTGTATGAATTCATAAATGATCAATTTAATGAAAACAGAACATGGCACTTCCATATAATTTTTTTTAAAACATAACTTTTCCACTCACTCTTTTATTGAGATAGGAGTATGTCATACAAAGCTTCTTATATGATAAAAATGACAACTTTACAATGCGTACGCTTACAGTCTTTACAATATGTCTATGTTTATGTGCAAATATTTCTTCGCGTTGTTTTCAAAATACTTTCCCCCCTCAATTTCATACAATAAATGAAAAATAAATGAAACCAACCAGGGTGGGGGTGAGGGGCCCTGTGGAGCAATTATCAGATAAGACACTCTTTGAGCTCTTTGCTGACAGCAATATTTTGTAAATAATTTTACCTTCAAATCTGCCTTTTTACAATGTTTCTGCACGCCAACAGCTACCTGACTTACCAGTGGACACAAAGAGGCTGAAAAAATGATAGCAGCAGACCTCTCAAGAGCTAGAATTATTCTTTTCAGCTGCTGGTCGCAGTGCATCAGTTAAAAGTGATCCGACTCAACATAGAGGCGCAGGAAGTGCTCCATCACAGATCCTATCACTGCTCACTGAGTTGCAAGCTGTGTGCGACGAGACCAACAAGAGACTGGGATCCATGGAGCAAATCAAAGGCTTGACTGAGTTACTTATACACATACGAATATACGAAAACGCCAGCAGAGTCTATCAGGTCTGCTCGAATGCGCAGCTTCCAATCTATTCTACTACAGCTGCCCCCCTCATCCCTTACCCATCCATCCGATTTATTGCCCCCCTACCACCCCCCCAGCGTCTCCTCAGTTCTGACCTTACCTTTGATCATCTCCCACCCCCTCTTAAAACTGCCCAGATTGTAATGATATCACCTCCTCTGGCAGTGTGTTCCACCTTGCTACCACCCTTTCCATGAAATCGTGCCTCCTCATTTCCCTCCTGTAGCTTCCACCCTCCAATTTATGACAGTGCCCCTTTGAGTCCCTCTCCCCTTTCATCTAAACACACCCTCGATACTAACCCTATTCATGCCCTTTAAGTATTTGAAGGTCTCAATTATATCCTCTCTCTCTCTCTCCCTCTTCTATTCTCCAGGGAATACAAGTTGAGCTCCTTCAGTCTTTCATCATATGGTTTATCCCCCAGTCCAAGGATCATCTTGGTCGCTGCCCTATGCTGGACCCCATCCAATAGTTTGACATCCTTCTTTAAACAGGCGCACCAGAACTGCATGCAGTACTCCAAGTGTGGTCTCACCAGTGACCTGTACAGCGGCAGGACGACTTCCTGTCTCCTGGAGGTGATTCCTCTGGCAATGCACCCCAGCATCTTATTAGCTTTGGCCACTGCTTTTCTGCACTGCGCTGAATGATTCATGTCCCCTGTGACTAGTACCCCCTGCTTTAGTTAGTCTGTAGATATTAGATACCTAGTATGTGCCTAGTTTAGTATGCCTATGGTTAGTTATATTTTATCTAGTTATATGGTTTTCACCTCCTTACTGTGACTGGGTTACTCACCTGCTCTAGTTGGCCTACCTTTGATACGTGGTGCTCTGCCCAGCCTAACCTTGGTCACTCTGCATCATTACTAAAAATATATACTTTTTACAACTTCTACATAAAGTATATCCTACTGGCATACCTAACAATGCTCCTATCCACCACATTCAACCTCCTTCTTTTCCCGTCCTTTCCCCGTCACCTCTTTCCCCTCCCTCCCTCCCTCTCCTCCTTTGCCGCTTATCCCCTCTCTTGCCCTCATCTCTACTCTCCACTTACCTCCCATCCATCCTTTGCTCCACTACCCCACTCTTACTCCTACCATAAACCCTAGCCTACTTCCCTATTCCTCACTAAATCCTGATTTTCTCCATTGTGCCTTTTCTTTCCTCTCCTTCTTTCCTCCCACCCCTCGTTCCAGAGGAAGAAAGTCACATTCCACCCTCCTTTTCCTTTTCCTGCTCCTACTCCTAGCAGGTGATGTGGAACCTAACCATGGTCCCTTCACTCCTCCCTCTGCTGCTCCCACCTTCCCCAAAGGCTTCAGCTTTATCCACCTTAATGTTAGGAGACTCCTCCCAAAACCTGACCCCCTAAAAATCTGGATCTCCCAGCACTCTCCTAACCTCCTGTGTATTTCTGAATCTTGGCACTCGTCCAGGATATCCAGCTCTCATTTAGCTCTTCCAGACTGCCTCCTCTTCCATTAGAACCGTGGTAAGCGTGGCGGTGGAGTTGCCCTATATGTCCGACAAACCTATCCTACTACTAAGGTTCATACTAAGGTGTTTTGAGGAGCAAGGGGGCTAGGGAGCCCATGGGTGCTCCTAGACTAATTTCAAGTTATAATAGTAAAGACTATATCCAGAGGTAATTAGATTATCGAGACAACATTTAAATGTGCTTTTGGTTTCGCTGATGACTACATCAATAGGTAGTCTATTTCAGGGAGTAACAGTCCCTAGTGTATAAAAGAACTTTCTACTTAGATGGTTAAAAGGTTTACCAGCCAGTTGTAACGGATTACCTCTAGTATTATGAGTGTTGTTTTTGAATTTAAAACCAAGCTCAGTCACCAGTTCTTGAATTATATCGAATAAAAATAATAGATTCCCTCTAAGGCGACAGGTGGCCAGGCACATGAGGTGAAGGGACTGGAGTCTTGTTTCATATGTTTCGTGTTGTAACCCCTGGATGTGCTTAGTAAATTTCCTTTGCACTCTTTCAAGTAAGTCACATTCAGTTTTTCTGAAAGGACACCAAAGTTGGAATGCAAATTCTAAACGTGGCCTAGTGTAGGCCCTGAACAGGGGCAACATGAGTTTAGGATTTCTAGATTTAATATTTCTCATAATAGACCAAATAACCCGGTTAGTTTTGTTTATGGAATCGTGTATGTGTTTTGAATGGGAAATAGTGATGCCAAGATCCCTTTCTATCCAGCACTGTCACCTTTGGTGCCATCCTTCCATGAGCTTCTTCTAACTAAGCTCTCTCTCCCTTCCACTCCCCCTATCTTTTGTCGGTGTCCTCTACACCTCCCCCAGAAAATCTCCCTCCACTTTCACCAAAACCATCTCATGTATCGTTTTACATGCCTCCTCTGGTCAGCTTTGTCTCCTTGGGGATTTCAACACCAATTGGCTCTCCCCTGACTCCAAGCCCCTCTCCAACAGGACTGACTCCTTAAATGTTACCCAGCTAATCTCTGAACTCACCCGGCTCAATCCTCATCCCCCTAATAACTCTCATCTAGATAGGGTGCTTTCCTTCCACCCTCACCATATTGCTGCAGCTGGCACTCTGGACGCCTTCAGTGACCACTGCATGTTATACTGCATTAGGAAAGGTAGGTCCACTCCCTCCATCCCAAAATACACTTGGACCAGGTCCTTCCAGTCACTTGACTACACTGTCTTCTTAAATGAACTCTCAGCCACATATTGGTCCCCCATCTGTTCTGCTCCTGACATTGATTTGGCCCTCTCCCTCTTTCTTGCCAAACTTAATTACTCATGGGACAAACATGCTGCCCTAAGGAAGTCCAGGGTCAAAAGTTCCCACCACCTGTTGATCACATGCAACGTTACTGACTTGTGAAGGTCCCCTGACCAGGCTTGGGCGTGTTACAAACTCTCACACTCCTTACCTGACCTCATGTGGAAGAATGCATCCTGGAGGTCCAGTGAGCAAAACCACATGTTCTACTCCAGGGATGGTAAAATCTGGCTCAGAGTGACCATCCAGAACTTGTGCTTCCTCACGCACTGGTTGAGATCGTGTGTATCCAGTATGGGGCACCAATCCCCATCCACTGCAGGACGAGGAAGTACCTGGACACGTAATCCTGACTGATCAGGGTGCCAAGACACAACCTATTGCCCTTTTGCAAGGAGCTGAGCAACGTCCTCCCTGAGGATGAACAGCATGTCCTGAGACACCCCAGACTCTCGAGGCACGAGGAGGCGGTAGGGTGGGAGAGTCTCAAAATCTAGACAGTCCTCTGCCCACTACATCCGACACCCACTTGTCCATTGAGATAGTGTACCTATGGGGCCAGAAGAGATGTAGCCGGCCTCAGACAGGGAAAGCAGTCAAAGACAGGACAGGACAAGTGGAGGGATGACACCCCACAACCCCTAACTGGGCAGCGTTTGTGGGGACATCAGTGACTGCTTCCGGAGGGGCACTATGGCACCTGCCTCCCCCCCTTTTAGTACCTTTGGCCCCAGACTTCTTCTTGGGGCACTAGGCCTGAAAGTGCCCTTGCTGGGGCTGTTGCTGCTGGGGAGGCTGTGACTGAAAGGACCAGAACTGGAAAGCCTGTTTCTTTGGCTTCTTTTTCTGGTCCTTCTGGGATGAAGTCACAGAGATAAGGGTGGCACTGGACTTCTCAGTCCTAGTAAGATGTCTTTCCACCCTGGGGCTAAAGAGACAGTGCCCAGGAAACGGATATTGGCCAGCTTCTGTTGGGTGTCTGCTGTAAAGGTGGTCGAACACTGCCAAGCCCCGAGACGCATGGAGACAGCTGCTGCCACCGCACAGGGGCAAGGGTCACCCATGTCCAAGGCTGTCTGAAACTGGTGTTTAGCCAGTGATTGACCATGGACTCTGATAAGCTCCACTGCTGCCCTCTGCTCAGAGGGGGGCAGGGGAGGACTGCATCAAAGATTCCCACCAAGGAATGATCATAATTTGCCACCATGATGGCATAATTAGCCTGATGGCGACCCAAGGTGGCCACAGCATACATACACCTTTTTTTGCAGTATGATCAATTTTATAGGACTCCTTGTCCAGAAGCTTGTCCATGTTCCCCTGGTGTCCAGATTTATGGAACACCAAATCTGTAACCATACCTTCTGCTAAAGGGTGGTCAGAAAACCCTGAAAGGGAGCCCGTAGGAACAGTGTACTTGCAGACCACGTAGGACACGGGTGCCAGGCAGGATGCTGGATGATGACAGAGCTCCAGGTCCAGTCCTAAGATGACCTCGGCCACTGGGAAGGCAAACTCCAGGGATTTATCCTGATACAAAATGTCAGTAAGAGGGTATTTAGCCCCTTTTTGGACTGACTCCAACAGGATTAACCTTGACTCTGAGACAAGTCTGAGCAACCCACTGAAGGACACTGGCCCATGGTCGGTGGAAGGCTCCTTGATCCAGCCCCAGTCAGAGAGCTAAGTCCTTGAGGAGGCCATGGACTACTGATCAGAGTAGTCTGACAACTCCTCGAAGAAGGCCCTCGGCTGTTGTTCCGGAAATCCTCACCCAAGGTAATTCTTATTAACTATTGGCCTGGCAAGCCAGGAGCTAAAAATCCGGCCTCCTTGATCAAAGCACTGACTGGCAGCTTTTGGGGTGGCAGCTCCACCATAATGGCACAGAGAAGCTGGTGTGGGGAGCACCTGTGGAACCTGGACCAGCAGAGTAACCACTGACGGCTGCCAGAGAACTGAAGTTCCTTGGGGTAGAGCCCTGTCCTGCCCTGAGATGGCCCACTCCTGCCACAGGAACTCTTCGTAGCACTGGTACATCTTCTGCAGGTGCCTCTCCTCATCCAAAGATGAAGAGGATGAGGAGCATCGACAGCAGCGCCTCTCGGTCAAGCAGGATTGAAAGCTCAAATGCTTTGACTGTGACCTTGACCATCAACCACCCAGTCAACAGCGAGAGGGGTCTTCCTGAGGTTGACCATAGATTATGCACCTACCAACATTTAGCAACAAGGGCATCGAAGACCCGACCCCAGGTAGAGGCTGGTCCCTGGAAGGATTGGCCAGGGTCAACGATTGTTGCACATCCTCCTGAATGAGGAACAGGAGCATGAGGTCTGCGAGGCTGACTCCTCAGTCTCGTCCAACAACCAGTTGACCAAGTTGAGCAAAATCTCAAAGGCTTGATTAACTGGGGCTGAGGTTGTCTGGCTGAATGGCACAGCCGAAGAGTCTTCAACCTGATGAATCAGCCCCCCAGCCAATGGACGCTCGACAGCTGTCGAGCGGTCAGGCGAGTTGAGGGATCTGGAGGAACACAATTTTTCACTGTCCCAGGACCGGTGATGATGTTGTGAAGATTTGGTTTTGAATTTACAGCCAAGGAGGACAGGGCTCTCCCCCACTGTCTGGAGGGACCAGTACGTCACAGAACTAGTCCATGAAAATCCCTCTGATGCTGGCCCCAGGTGGGAACAGCACCAAGACCAAGGAGAATCCCGCCATGGCAGCAGCCACTTCCACCTCAAGGACTACAAGGGCCACAATTTGAGCAGCAGACCAGGATGCACCTGAGGCCTTTTTGCAGCCCTTCAGGTGATCCTTTGGATCCTGTTCCAGAAGCAAACTCCATGCGAGCTGGTGCTTCCTATCCTTGAGAGACTCAGGAAGCATGGAAAGGCACAGGCCACACCCAGCCACATCATGTTGCCTGTCCAGGTAGTACACACACAGGTCATGTGGATTCTGGCAGCACCAAACACAGAATTTAACTCCCAGTTTCTTGTGTTCCATCACTGGTACCAGAAGCAGAATTGAAAAAAATGAGAATCTGCACTGAAATAACCTCAAAAACTTTGAAACAAACAGTTCGCCATTGGTGCCAAAACAATCCTAAGCAGAGCACAAAGGAGGTGGCCTGTTCTTCCAGTGCAAACAAAGATCTAACGTCATGGGGCAGAGCTGGGGAATATATCTGCCCGGGTGATGGGAGGAGCTTAAAAAAGACATTCTGGTCAATCACCGCATTCCAGTGGAACTACCAGAGTGTGGATGAGTGAACCATATCCACATCCCTAGAATTGTAGATTTGTTTTGACGTCTGATTTTAAGGCTTATCACTGCACTCTGTACTATTCCTTGGCATGGATGCCCTTGTTTCAACACAGTTTATATTTGATTGGGACTATGATTTCTTTGGAAAGACTTATATGGAGCTGCACTTCTTATAATCACAAATATGTCTAAATCCACTGTTGGTGCACAGAGGACTAGATCCTCATCTAATTTTAACTTGTGACTGCCTTCTCAAAGGTCCAGACATACTCAGTGTGGTCTCTTTCCAACTAGTAACATTTTGGAATTAATTGCCAATTTATATTCTTAGTACTAAGTCTTTGCTCAATTTTAAATATCTTTTAAAATTGTTTTTCATCTGTAATTCTAGCTGTGATTGTTTTTCTTACTGGACTTTCTGTCAATATGAATCAAGTGTATTTGTATGTCTGTAAAGATCACTGGTTATTAAATGCTGTTTCAGCACCCAAGTTGTTCTTATGCTGCCCAGTTAATCAACCCGGATAACAAATACCTTATGACAACCTTATTAGCTCTTGCAACAATGACCTTATACACGTTATTCACACTTGACAAAAAAAATCTTATTAACGCATGATCAAGATGCATAATTCACATAATAAAAGAACTTATCTGTAACCAATTAAGCCCTACACAAACTAACAACCTGCAAAATGAAAACCAAAACCAAAATAATTTGAAGAATTCTCTACTACCCTATGTTACAATTTCAAGCACCTACCGCCACTACAAAACTCAGTGCTACCAGAGCCCTGATCAGCCTGCCACTTCACAGACACCTCTCTCCAATGCTCTTCCCTGTCACATTCACCAAACAGTTAGGTCCCTCAATGGAGAGCCTCGCCTTTTGATTTCCACTACTACCATACTGTAAACAGTATGCATAAGCAGCTGAAGACGGTCACAAGAGATAAGCTCTGGAAAAAAGCGCGCAGACTGAACACTGCAGAGGACTGGAACCAGTTCAGGAGACTACGAAATTTATGTACCAAAACAATCAGAGAATCGAAGGCCACCTTCTTCAAATCCGAATTCAACTCTGCCACAAAGAGCCCAATCAAGCTCTGGAACACAATCAACGATCTGCTAGGCCACTCCCAGAAAATTCCTCCCGACCAAGATTACCTCTGGCAACTTGACTATAACGAAGAAGGATGATATACTTGATGCATTCAATAACCACTTTCTACTGCAGGCATGGCATTTGATAACTCCCCTGCAAACATACTTCGCTCCCAGACTGCCAGCCAACTGCCTGAAACTCTGATAGCTTCGCCGCCTTTCTCGCTTCAGCCTGCCTCACTGAAAGAGGTAGAGGACCTCTTGCTTCAGTTGGATACTAGAATAAGTGCTGGGGCCGACACCCTTGACCCTTACTTCCTAAAAATTGCCTACCACGTACTAGCAATACCTGTCACCCAACTTTTTAACTTATCCCTGTCTCAGGGCATCTTACCACCTATATGGAAGACAGCACATGTCATACTACTGTTCAAATCAGGTGACCCTGGTGATCTCAATAACTACAGGCCAATTTCTCTCCTTCCAGTCCTGTCCAAGCTCCTAGAGAAAATTGTAAATGCACAGCTGAGAACTCACCTTGAGTCTAGGGAACTGCTAAACCCTATGCAGTCCGGATTCAGAGCTAAACATAGCACTATCTCAGCCCTCGCCAAAGTTACTAATGACTGGCAGCGTAATCTTGAGAGCAAAAACTTTATTTGTGCTGCTTTCCTTGATCTAAGAAAGGCTTTCGATACTGTTGACCATAGCCTGTTCCTCTCCTCCCTTCAAACCATAGGTGTGGACCCCTCCTCTCTGTGCTGGTTTACTGACTATCTTACAGGGCACCTTCAACAAGTTAAAGCCGAAGGAGGCCTGTCCCCTTTAAAAACTCTGCAAAGAGGGGCACCTCAAGGTTCTATATTAGGGCCTTTACTTTTTGCAATCTACATTAATAACATCGACTACTGTATAAAAGACGCCAACATCCATCTGTTTGCAGATGATACAGTTCTCTACGTGAGTCGCCCAACACCTGAAGCTGCCTGCAATGACCTACAGTCAGAATTCAACCTTTTGCAAAGCCAACTCCTTCAAAAAAAGCTACTCCTTAACGCCAAAAAAACTAAAGCGATGGTCCTCTCCCCTTTCATCCCTACAGCTAACCCTGTGTCCAGTAGGACAGTTCCCCAAATTACCACAGTTCTAGGTGAAAAACTAGAATTTGTTACAAAATTCAAGTATCTGGGAGTTTTGATAGACCAAAGACTCTCCTTCATTGAACATGAGGGCTTGCTAAAACGACTTCGGCAAAGGCTTGGCCTGTTTTTTTAGAATCAACTAGTTTCTCACCAGAGATGCCAAGAAACAACTGGTCCAATCCATTTTCCTATCAGTGGTTGATTATGCAGATTTCCTCTACAGCCAATGCCCCAACTCTTACATGGCTAAACTGGACACACTCTAACATCTAGCACTGAGGTTTATAACAGGACTTCCCTTCGACACGCATCACTGCACCCTATATGCGGCAGTGGGGTGGACATCACTAAAGTTCAAGCGCCACAGAAACGCCGCTCTCTGCATCTATAGAGCCATCTCTAATAAGCTGCTTTACTATATCTTCTACTCTTCTCCTGAGTATAATTAGAATCTGCGTTAAGAAGTTACTCAGCTATTACACTTAAAGTACCCAAAAGCAAAATTCCCACTGACAGGGCAGCCATAAGCTTCGTGTTACCTACCTTATGGAACGATCTACAAAACCCTCAAATTAAGCACTCTAAATCGGTATAAATGCCTTCAAGATGCTTTATTTCCGTACAGTCAGAGAAGTATGTAACTGCTTCACCCACTCAGACCCAGTACCAGTGTCTGCACTGGTATGTATCCACGCCTAGACCGAATTTTAAGTACTGACCCCCCCAGCTTGCTCCTCACAAGCCTAATTGTTCTCTCTCTTATCCCACTGTCTTATCAACACTAGGTCCGTCCATCCCCTTATCCTTCCTTTCCCAACCTCGGATAAGAGCTCAACATCCCTGGGTTGTGACATCCTACCGTGCCCCATACTTTATAGCATTCAATCCTGGGGCTCACACATACTCCTTTGCTCCATCCACCTTCTCTACATCCCGTTTTACCAACTCCTGTCTGTGCACCATGCCCTCCTAGCCTTTCTCCCCCTACCTCCCTCCCTCCCTTCCCCCCACCTTCGCCTCTACCTGGTGCATATTTTTTTTTCTTCCGTTACTTCCTCCTGCAACTTAGATAACCTGCTTTATCTTCCTATAGACACTTCTATGTATGTAAATGCCATGTAATCTGTACAACATCTGTATCATTCTATGTACATGTGAACTTCTTTTTCTTCCTCTCTGTAAACAGTATTATCTGTATTGCTTTGTAAATACCTGTGTTGACCTGTACATACAATTGTTCATGCTCCACCCAGGTCCATCTTGCAAATGAGCTTCTGCTCAACGATGAACGCCTGGTTAAATAAAGACTTGACTGATTGATTGATTCTGAGGTAAAAAAATATATGGAACCACTGGTTCCTGCTTAAAAAAGGGAACCGCGATAATAATAAAACAGGGAACCACAGAAATACCATACGTGATAACTTAAAAACTATTAAAAAATAAAGAAAGAGGGAACCACGGAACCGAGGGGAAAAATGCAGTTCTCGGGAACCGCTAAAACTAATAAAAATATTCAGCACACTAAAAAATATAAGAAGATTCAACAAATAGCAACTAATTTCAAGAAAAACAACTTTTTCTTCTCAGGAGAGAGAGCAGCACCTCAGAGGCAGAGTTGCTCAGTCCAGGACAGAAAAATTTCTGAAGCATCCTTCCCTCTCACTGCTCAGCACATTCCATAGCTTCAATCTGATTGGCCAATTCATAAATCCCATTACCATAAATCTCATTATCACTTCCGGGGCAGTACTAGCTATCCAGCTGACTGCAATAGTTACTGATGCTAAAGGACCCCTGAGGTAAGAGGCACACACCCACAGGGCCCTGTGCTTCCACAGTCAGTTGAATATGATACAATTCTACTGCCTCAAAAATAAAGGAAATTCACTGCAAAAAAACTGCGTTGATGCACTAGTTAGGGTTTAGGTTAACGCAACAAAAGTAGGGAAATGTGGTGTTAGGGTTTTTACTCCCACCCCCAACAGCAAAGTACAAGCCTGCACAGCCAACAACAGACAGCCATCATCAGGAAAGACAAACAACAAACAACTGTTTCCAGGTGACATAAATGCAGCAGCACTGTGGCACGCACAATGCAAGACATTTACAATGACTTGTCACTGCAGACAGAAACCCAGGATACCCAAAATCACAACAGTGCTTCTTCTTCTTCTTTTTTTTTTTTTTTTATCAAAACATTATTTGTCACCACCTCCACGGACCTGGCAGGGGACTACGCCCCCCCCCTTGGAGGGGTACATCCTCCGGCATATCGGGGCCATCATGGGTCCTGTCAGGTCACGGTATTTTCCTCTATTTTTCTCCCCTGCACCCGTACAATGGGCACAGTAACTGACTCCACCTCCGCAGAGGCAGCCAAGCACCCTGGGCGAGGGCCAGACCCCTTTGTTGTGCTGACACATGCAGCAGGAACCACCTTCCCCGAGGAAGTTATCTGACAGATGGCCCGGTGGCACCGAGGCCTGAGGTGCTAGTCGCCACACCTCACGTCACACCGGCAACCCAGGTTTGGGAGCGAGCTCAGGGCGCCTGGGGTTAGCCAGGGATGAGAGGATGCAGTGTCTGCTGGACTGCTCTCCTCTCCTGAAAGGAAGGGGGGGGGTCTGTCTTGTGCAGACAGTGACACCTGGTGGAAACTGTGTGTGCTGCTGATGTAGAGACTTTGGAAGGGGGAAAAACGCTGGGCTGTCTTCTGGACGTGAGTGGAAATGCTCACACAGTGGGCTGGATGGCATTGCACATCCCACATTCAGGGAGGGAACTAAGCCAAAAATCCCCCTCCCTCCGAGATAGGTGATGGCACCTACGCTCGGACCACACTCCCAACACTGGGTGCCTCTTTCCTGGCTCCCGGCACAGACCCAACACGCTACACTATAGATAGAGAGCCCTAGGTGGATAGGGCAGCCCTTCCTGTGGGGGGGCTCAGATCTGGGGATGCGTTGGGCTGCGTGAGGGGGGGTAGGTGATGCATCTCAGGTGGGAGGTAGAGACTGGTGTAGGAGGCTGCCGGAGAGAGTTCTCAGAGTTGAGGTGTAGAAATAGAATTAAAAAAAAAACCTTACCTCCCCCCCGGCTGACCTCTGAACAACCCGGGTCCATTCCTGAACCCAGGTTGCCAGTGTGATGCGAGGTGTGGCATCCAGCGCCTCAATCCTCAGCACCACCAGGCCAGCACAAAATCACAACAGTGCTTCTGTGTGCAGATGCACAGGCTCCTACAGCTACAGATATAAATCTGTAGCCCAAATTACAAGAGTTCTTTTGTCTGCACAAGCGGATGCCTGTAAGGGGCCAGTTGTTCTTTAGCCTCAGGTACTCATGCACACCGTAAGACATGCACACACTTAAAGGGCCTGCGCTTCCGCAGCCACAAGTGTAAGACACCAAACTCTGACTGCAGAAGTGTAGGAGCCACAAAATACATGATACCAACACTGCAACAGTACTTCTCTCTGCAGAAGCACAGGCCCCTGAGGGCTTTCACCTCTTCAGCTACAGGTGCAAGACAGACACACCAATTTATGGCTCCAGAAGGGTGGTTTTGCAATGTGGGTACCATGGTTTCAGCAGTGGATGCAGAAATTGTTCGGGGTTACCAGGTTTTCAGATACAACAATTGCAACAGTATTTCTGCCTGCAGAACTGCAGACACATATACATACACACTGACTTCTGCCTGCAGACGCACAAGCCCCTGTGGTGCCTAATGCTATGCAGATGGAAGTACTGTTGCACTGCCCTTATCATGGTTTCAGCAGGGCATGTGCAAATTGTTCAAGATGGTAGCAAATCCACAAAGTTAGCAAATCAGTGCTACTGCATTTGTATCATCTGGAAACAGTTGTGTGTTGTTTGTCCTACTTGATGATTTCTGTCTGTAGTTGGCTGTGTCGGCTTTTGTCCTTTTGCTGCCTGGGATGAGGAAGTCAGGGTTGGAAACCCTAACACAACATTTCCCTACTTTTATTGCTTTAACCTGAACCCTAACTGTTCAAGTTTATTGACAGGAAGTACTCCATTGAACATGCTAATTTACAAGGAGGTCCTGAACATACAATGGTAACACAACATGAGCGAATCATGATACACAGATATTATAACACACCTTTACATGGAGGTCATGCACATACATGGCCTAAAAAGCAAGAACAAATCATGGTACACAGATATTGCAATGCACATAGAGAACATGGGGAGGCAGTATAGCGCAGTGGTTTAAGGCACTGAGCTGCAAATCTGGTGACATTCAGCCGACCAGATCTGGGTTTGAATCCCACAGATTCCATACTGTGTGACCCTGAGCAAGTCACTTAACTTCCCTGTGCTCCCAGGTTGCACCTGTAAAAAAGCTTTCAGCTTAGTGTGCTAATCCTGGTTAAATACACCTAAATAAAAAGCTACAACAATACATTTGTACAATAGTTGTATTAATACATATAGCTTGGTAAAGGAAGGGTTGCAGGACTAAATGGGAGGTACAGGCTAGTACAATATATTGCAGATTGAGCAAGGCTCTGTGAGAGAAAAGAGCAGATAGGAATATAAGTGCTTAACAAGGGACTTGACTATAATTGAAGATGGAGGCAATCAGAGGGGGAAGGTGAAGAAGGGGGAGTGCATTCAAGTGAGGTGTGACTGGAATGGGTGAGGAGTGAGTGGGTGGTGTGAACTGAGTGGGAACAGGAGGGTGGAAGCTGGGTGATTATGAGGAGAGTCAGGGCTAGGTAGGAAGAGTGGGTGGCAGTGGTATACTTAGATAACGGGTGAAGGTAGGGGCGCTATTTGTTGTTTAACAGGGAATGAGGGTGAATAGTCACTGAAAGCATGTACAGGGGCATCTAAGTTTGCAGGTTACCAGTTTTCTGAATCAATTTAGGGGGATAAGGTTTTGTAGCTTGGGACTGAATTGAGCTTTATTCCAGGCATTCAGGAGTGCATGGCTTATGGCCATTTCACCAAAACGCGGTCAGACGCTAGGCACATCTAGCATGATGTAAGAGTTTCTGCATAGGGGGTATGAACAGGTTGTGCACTGCATGAGATTTGTTATGTATGGGGGAGCTTCGACAGAAGGACTTTGCAAACCCAAGTGAGGGAGTGGATGAGACATCTAGTTGATAGGGAGGTCCAACCTAATGTGGCATATAGGTTGCAGTGGTGGCTGCAACGATGGTCATTGGTGATAAACGTATTGCTCTATTGTATAGGAAGCCTAGTTGGTGTAGCAGAGAATCTGAGCAACAGCCATGTATTATGTCCGCATAGTCTATAAGTGGCATGAACGTAAACTGGACTAACTGCAATCTGGCTTCAGCAGTAAAAAGTGATTTGTTTCTGAAGAACTGGTACATTAATGTATTTTTTTTTTTTGCAATGAATATGTGATACACAATTTACACACATTTTGCAAACATTCATGTATACTTATTACACATACATAAACAGTCCAATTATATTTAACTTAACCACAAAACTTTCCTCGCAGAGATGAAATGCTCTGCTCTTATGTTGAAAAGGAATGGGCTGCCTGGCATTCTTGCAACACCTGCCAGCTGAACATCAAGTGGCATTAGCATTGGCTGTGATGAAGGCTGTTCGCCAGCTCTCTCAAATAGAGACAGGTTGCAGCCATGGCTACCCCACTGTCAGGGCTGTGAATGGGGGATACATGGGAGAAAAAATTAAAAAATAAAAACATTACAGCAAATGATAATAAAATCTTCCAACTGCTCAAACATAAATGGCAACGTCTTACTTCTACATGTCCCCCCCCCAAAAAAATACACTGGCATTCCCTGTCTGAAGCTTCTAATCCAATTCAAATACATGAAGTCTTCGGGGGAAGTTCCCTTCTCTTTCTGCACTGCATTGAGAATTCTGCTGGCTAACCAACCTGCCAAGTTTTCAGGGAGCCCTGTGCAACAGCAGAGAGAGAGAGAGAGAGAGAGACTGTGGTGGAGTCCTTTCTTGTAGTGCATCTGCTGCAGTGCGGAAGGCAGCTGAAGAAGGGTACTCTCAAAGTGCCTAGCAGGTGGCTCATGCCAGAAGCCCAAAGACAACAGACTCCTCGGTGAGCCCTGACAAGGAGCAGAATGGAGGATTAAAGACTGAATTGGGCAGAGGATGCTGGAAGCATGTCATGCTTCAACAACTTGAGTGACAGGGAGGGTTAAAAAACAGCACCAGGGACAGGTCAATAAACTGCTCTAGGCCTCTTCATATCTCACAATCACATCAATAATACAAGTCAAATATCTTAGTGTGTTGCTGCCTTTTTCTTTCAGAATCACAAAAGTTGACAGAGCAGAGTCAGAGACATTTCAGCTCTCTCCACAACTCCTCCCTTCCCAAGCAGGCCGTTTAAAGTAGTCTGTGCCTTTTGGCCTCCGTTGAGAACAAGACCCATTTCTGTTTTCCTTTCCCCCTATTGAAATGGTCCATAAAACAAACAAAACAAATAGGCACCTGCATTCGTGTCAGCCTTCTCAGAGCTATGTAGCTGGCAGCCCACCCAATTTTCCTCACAGTGAAACCAGCTGTTTCAGTACATCCACTACCGTATTTCTAATTTGTTAAGCCATGGGCCTAGAACTGCAGATCGACCCTTTCAAGCGCAAACTCTTCTTGCACCTGATCAGGCTTAGTACCTGCGCCTGTTAGCTTTAACCGTCAAACTCTCTCCACCTCTCCCCTCACTTTTTTCTGATCTCCATACTATCCTCCCCTTCCCCCCTGAAGTTTCTACACCCCATCCATTCCCTACCCCTCCATTCTTCTTTATTACCCCTTACCACCCCCTGACAAAGTCAGCCTCTGACTGCCCTATCAAGTTCTCCGTAAATAACCAGATGTACACCTATTTTGTGTAATATTCCTTGCCCTGAAGTCTTTTCTGCAAGCACATTTTAATTCTTGGTGTATTATATTGTGTGCTGTCTTTCTGCACATGTATTGTATTTGTTTCATCATGTGGAACCTTTGTAAACTAGCTCTTAGCTCAAAGGTGTTAATTCTTAAAGGATCAATAAATAAATAGATTTGTGGCTCTTAGTTATCCGAGTATGCTGCTGTTTTACCAGCATTCTATATGACCGCCAAAAGAGGTAACTAAACTTTAGATGAATTTCTACTTGGCTAGTTTCAAGTTCAGTAAGTGTCCAGTTTGGCTACTTGAACAAGCTGTGAAATTTTAAAGCAATTTAGCAAAAACATTATTCCATGTAGTGTTTTGATTTGTGTGTGTAGTCCTAGTGTGCCCTCCCTTTGTCTGCTATTAGGAGTTTTTCCAAATTAGCCTGCTAGTTGTGTAGTAGTTTTATGGCCCCAGTAGATCTCCATCTTTATATGGTTTATTGCTCTTCTTGTTCCTACAATGCCTCCTGTCCCATGTGACAGAGATGTATCTGGGACCATGGATTCAGAAAGCACTGGCTTAGAGTCAATTTTACAGCAGCAGAGCTGGGATATTAACCAACTTTCCTTATCCAGTGAGCATTAATGACTACATTTACAGTTTAGCAAATACTCGATGGCTGAGTAGGTTATTTTGTAAGAAAACAGCTAGAATCTTTACTTATTACAGCACTGATGATCTAGATACATAGATACATAGAAAATGATAGCAGCAGGAGACTGAGGGTCCATTGAGTCTGATCATGAGATGCCCAGGACCTGTCAGTGATCCTGAGAGCTACCCCCTGCCCGATTACTTTGCTTATAACTACTTTAATGCCCCTTAACTGAGCTATTCCAGCCATGTTTGAAAGTCATCATGGTCCCTGCGCTCACCACCTACACCAGTAGACTGTTCCATGGCTCCACCACTCTTTCAGCGAAGAAGTGTTTCCATAGATCCCTCCTCTCCGTTTCCACTCATGTCCCCTATTTACTTGAGCTGGTGGTCCTATGTAATATCTCTTCTGTGTCTGGCACCTTGTTTATGCCTTTCAGGAACTTAAATGTCTCAATCACGTCTCCTCTCTCCCTCGTTTCCAGTGAGTACATATTTAATGATGCCAGATGATCCTCATTGGTGAGTCCCTGTAGACCCTGGATCATCTCTGTTGCTCTCCTCTGCACTCTATCCAGTCTATCCCTGTCCTTCTTCAGATGCAGCCTCCAAAACTGAACACAGTACTCCAGGTGCAGTCTCACCAGAGATCTACAGAGGGGGGATGATCACTTCTCTATTCCTGCTATCAATCCCTCTGCCTATGCATCCCGGCATTCTGTTCACCTTGCTATATGCTTTGCTGCATTGGCTTGTTTCATGGTGTCAGCAATGGTGACCCCCAGGTCCCTCTGTTCCTCAGAGTTGCCCTGTCTAATCCCATTCAGCCAGGATTCCCTCCTAGGTTTCCCTTTTCCCATATGCGTAACTTTCCACTTCTTTGTGTTGAATTTCAGCTGCCACAGATTAGACTATCATTCTAATTTTTGGAGGTCCTTTTGAAGGTCCATGGCCTCTTCTGGCTGTCCTTCCACCCTCCCAGCTTGGTGTCATTTGCGAACAGGGCAAGTTTCCCCTGAATACTGTCACCAATGTCGCCAATGAATACGTTAAACAGGACAGGGCCCAACACCGAACCCTGAGGGACTCCACTTGTGACCTCACCTTCGTTTGATCTGGCTCGTTTATCACGCACTATCCCCTTTGTCTCCTGTCCATGAGCCAGTTACCTACCCATCTAACAATGTTCTTCACAGCCCCTATATCCTCCAACTTTTTTAGCAGTCATCTGGGCGGCACCGAGTCAAATGCCTTGCTGAAATCAAAGTAGAGATGGTCAACTGCGTCTCCCTATCTAGTTCCCTTGTCATCCAATCGAAAAAAGTAATCTGGGGTGATTTATGTGCTTTTTATGGCAGTGTGTGGTTCGATGAAACAAACAGTTTTAAAAGCAAAACATTTACTCCTGCTTGATTAGACTTGATGCTCACAAAGAAAACAAAAATATTGAATTAGAGCTATTTAGTGGAGGCCAGAACATCAGGCTCCTATCTCTAGTATATGCTGAATCAGTGGTCCCAGATACATCACTGTCACATTAGACAGGAGGCACTGTAGGAAAAAGAAGATCAATAAGCCTTGCTAAGATGGAGATCTCTAGGGGCCATAAAACTAACATATAACTAGCAGGCTAATTCAGAAAAAAACTCTTAACAGTAAACAAAGGAAAGGACACACCAGGGGCTGGCTCTTCAGTTGTTCAGGGACTAAGTCCCACTCTGCAGCCACCACTGCATGACACAATCTCCACACATATGGAGATTCCTGTTTTCAGTCCATGCTCCACACAGGCAACAGGCGCGGCTGCAGGAGATGTTACATCAGGTCCCATCAGGCATAAGATCTTGGCGGAAATAAATGCCCGCAAGCTGCTGTAAATTGGGGAGACCACTGTAAGCCAGCTCCCTCTCCGAAAATTTGACGCAGGCAGGAAAAACTGCGGTTCTGCAAGTAAAGCCTCACTTGCGGTATTTTTTTCCTGAACCAGTGCCAATTTCTGGCGTATTGAAAATCTAGCCCCAGGACTACACAAACAAATCAAAATGCTCTACACAACGTATGTTTTTGCAAATTCTGACTGTAATACTCCTTTCAAAAAGCACACAGAACTGTGTTTTATTTAATACAACTCCTGCACAGTCCTGCTGTTTCAAGCTTTGTATGCCTGCTTCGTATGCTTTGTATATTCACTGTGCGAATCCAGTTGCACATATTACCAGACTGAATTGTCAGCCTTTTTTCCCCCTCAAATTTTATTTTTATTGGGGGTCAAAAGTGGCTGCCAGAAAGGGAAAAAAAAGGCATTCTAGGTTTCCCAGTCCTCTTTACAGATCAAAGTCCATATATTTTTAGAGGAACGCCAGTCTAATATGGAGAATCTGATAAGCAGAAAGAAAATTGTCCAACTCCTGGGTATATCCAATATTCCCTTTTATTTTATATGCAATTAATCAATGATAATTCGTGGCTATGCCACTTCACCAGGGTACAAAAGGGGTTCTCTGTTAATTCATTTTAACAGTAGTAGTAAAGACCTTTATTTTTATACAGGATATAGAGGTTAGGGCTAGATGGCCTGTTTAAAAAGTTGTCCTGTTACAGTGCCATTGTTATGTGGTTCTTTTTTTTCCTTTTTTTTTTACTTTTTATTTTTGTGTCTTATGATAATACAGCATTTAACTGCTTCTCATAACAAAAAGAGGTATGCAAACCTCCACATCACTTGTACAGTGATAAACACTAGCAGTAAAAAGATACTGGAGTCCAGGTAATCTGAGGTTCACCCACATAGCGAGTAGAAGTATAGTCCAAACTGTTCTACCTGTAGATGATCTACCCTCACATCCCGAATTTCTCCAACAGTCATTTAATCCAGGCAGACAGTTTCTGTGCAGAATTAGATTGTGGGGGATGTAATAAAACAGGCAGAATACTGTAACATCAATTAAACAGACAGTCTGATCTCAGTTAAATTAATTTAAATACCCACGGGGTTTATGCGAAGCATGGCAACCCACCCTGAGGGATCAGGAGAGACATAGGATATATTCAGCTCATGAACTGAGAGGTGCCATATGCACCCATCTCAAACATTTTACAGTACCAGCCTCATAGAGGTCTTCAAAAAAACAGACATAAGATAAAGCTACCAACATGGCAATTACACTAATGAATGTTCAAGAAAGAAGAACGGCAAACCCCTTAAGCATCAGCTACAATGATATCTCCTAATACACAAACTAGGCAGATTAAGGCAATAGAGTCTCACAATCAGTTCAGGAGAACCCAAGACCTCATTTCCACATTTGCAACAGTCTCTTACTTTAAAGGAATAAAAGTCACCGTTCATCTTCCGAGGAGTTGGTAATGGGGTACAGGCTGGAAATCAATTTTTCAGCAAACGCTGCGGTCGCCTCCGGGTCCACGAATACGTGTGACTTCGCTGCATGCTTTATCAGGAGTCTGACAGGGAAGTTGAGCCTTGCCTCAAATCCATTCTGCAAGAGCTGCTTTTTAATCACTTGTAGCTCTTTTTTTTTTTTTGCGTCTCTGTGGCCAGGTCCGGGAAGAGAGAAAGGCGATGACCTTCCAAATTAACTCCTCGGGAGCGAGCTGCCTGAAGAAGTGCAATCTGAGCTTCAGGAACAGATAGCATGGCAGTTGCATTGAGCGGCGGCTGTTGTGACCCACAGCTGGCTTAGACCACTGAGGAATAGTGAAAGCTTTTAGAATCTGGATACCTGCATTGGAGGGTAGGAGTTTTAAGGTGTGGAATATTATTTTAGTAACAGCCGCTTGAAGGTCCATTGGGCCAGACTGTGTGGAAGGGAATCCGACTATTCTAATATTGGCTTGTCTCTGTTGATTCTCCAAGGTTTTGATTTTGGCCTTTACAAAGTGCATGTCCCATACAAATGTTGCATTGCACTCTTGTTACCTCTCCGATCCCTCCTTGATGTCCTGAATGGCCTGAGCGTTTTCCTGAATACTGCGGTAATTTTCCAGGAGTTTTGCCTCCACGAGCGCTGAGCATTTTTTCATCTCATCCCCCCGTGGCCTGGATCTTTGCCAGCATTGCCGGGATCTGATTTGTAGGAAGCTCCAGAGCCGCCAAGGTAGAAGCTATAGGCCTTGAGCTGGACGAAGAACCATGGGCCATTAGACAGACATCAAGGCTCTGTGAAGGTCTCGGAGTCCTTTATGGGGCTCATTCTGCTGCCAGACTATTCCAATTGTTGAGACGATGTAAATTGAAGCTTTGCAACTGAATAAAATGCTGTTAGTAGTAGTTGTAAAAAGTACACCATCAGAGCTCCGTTATAATGCTGCCACCATGTTGGAGCGCAACGGTGCCCCCCATTATGTGGTTCTTGTGCAAGTAAAGAAATGACATTCACATAGATGAAAACGAGGTCAAGACAAGACACTTAAGTAAAATGGTAACTTGAAGAATATACATATATTAGTGAGTACAGTTCCAAGTTATATAGAGCAGTACATCATGCCATGATTGAAAATAGTAAATAGTAATAGGATTCCTCATGTTGCCTGTGCTCGAAAAAAAATCACATATCTATTCAGCATCATCAGCCTGCCCGAACTTTCCTCCTTATATCACTATCCCTCCTCCTTCATGAGGCTTTTTCAGACTCCAGAATTTCCACAGGGAGCTGCAGACTCCTGTGCTATTTAAAAAAAACAGCCAAAACAACAGAGTTACACTGTCAATTTCATGCCATTCGCAGTAAGACATTCCAAGTAGGAAAGGCATGGGTAAGGGGCCTTGAAGTGAACTTAGGAATACGCAGTTGAAAAACGTTGCTTCAGAACCTGGAATTTCAAAAAGCCACCACCCCACTGGCTGATGTGGCAGCAAAAACTGCAATTTATTTTATGGTACATTTCGCACGTGCAGCTGAATCTCTATTTTGCGTCCCCATTTTGACAGATCTGGCCACTTCATGGCCATTTGTGGGACAGCTGCAAAACTGAAAGTCTGAATTACAGCACACAAAAAAACACTTGGGTGTCATTTCTCATGCCACCACACTTCAGTTTATGAGAAGTCCAGCTCCAGGACTTTCCTCTCCCCAGACAGACGAAAAAGATCCATCTGCTTTTAGCTGTAATGGTCCACATCTGGCACCCTGGTGACTGCTGCTGCCTGCTTTGCCTGTGACACCCCCTGAGAACTCAGAATCTGCCATGCATATGTCAGAAGACCCAGCGGTATATAATTCAGCCCCTAGAAGAGCAAATCACCCCCTCTGATGACACATAATTACTGATAAACAGTATGGTATTTCTGCATTTTGCCAAGTAACATAGAAACATAGAATCTGACGGCAGATAAGGACCGCTTGGCCCACCCAGTCTGCCCATTTCCTTATCTGATGGATAAGCTGCAGATCCTAGTTAACCAGCAGCCTACTTCTTCCTACCCCAACCCCCTAGAATTGCCTTATGACTGTCCCATGCATGCTTGAATTCCACCACTGTTTTTGACTCCACAGCCTCCTCTGGAAGGCCATTCCATGCATCCACAACCCTCTCTGTGAAAAAATACTTCCTTAAATTACCTCTGAGCCACCCCCCCATCTTCAAATTGTGCCCCCTTGTTCTTGCACCTCTTTTTGAAAGATGCTACCCTCTTGGACTTTGTTGATTCCCTTGAGGTACTTGAAAGTTTCTATCATGTCCCCCTCTCCCTCCTTTCCTCGAGGCTATACAGTGCTATACTTCTCCTTCCGGGATACAGAGTGTTTGCCTGCCAAGCTGCTAAAAAAAAACAAAAAAAAAAACAAATGTAAAACCTGGGATTAAAAATATTACTATTTTGTTCCAAAATATAAAGAAGCTGGCCTCTTTCAACTTCTATCCCTAAACAGTGGAACCTGTCCCTCTCAAAAATACTTTCCTTTCTCACACTCCGTGACCATGAACATTTAGAATAAAATATATATGTATATACACATTCTAGTCTTAGAAGGCTGGACAGCCAACCATTGCATCTAGCAACTGGACTGCGACTCTCCATGCCACTGGTCTGGCTCAGAAGTGCAGGTGTGGCAGTAGTGACCCTTCGGGTCTCCATAGGCTATGTCAAAGGGCAGTAGCCTGAGCTGCCTGCCCCACAGACAGCTGGGTCATACACAGGTGGCATGTGTTATGGAAGAGCAGGTCTTTGGTGCAATCTCTTGTAGTGTTGCTAGGTTCACAGAATTAGTGAGGCTTTCAAAAGGCAGTAGGGGTAACAATGAGACATCAGGGGGAGGTGTCACACTAGGGACAAACGGTGTGACAAAAAGCTAATTAAAATTTTATATAATTCCTCCTTTATTTTGTTTAAATGTTTTTTTCTTTACCTTTGCGAACTTGGGGTACCTGATAATCAAATAAAAGGAAGGAGTTTAGTGTTCTGCAATGCCATTTATATGCACAGTGGCAGGGATTTTCGAAACTGCTGATGCTGGAGATGCACCCGCTCCCAGCAGAACCAGCTACATCGATGAACTTCTTGGAGGCAACAGGTGCCATCTTTGAAACCACATCCAATTTGTTACAATCAGATGGGGTTTCCAGCATCACACATTCCAACTGTGGCTTCATCTGCCAAGAGGACCTAAGCCAGCCTACAACCGAAATTGGTCCCTGGCCACGGAAGTTCACTAATGGGACGTCAAACTATTGCTCCCCCTTCTCTCCAGGATGTATGTGCCCAGCTGCATCCAGGAACAATGGAAAGGCACAGGCCTTTGAAAAAAAATTGCCCTGGATAGACAATCAAGCCCTCCATGAGCTTAAGTGGCTACAAAATAAGAACAAGCAAATAAACAAATCAAAACGAAAGAAAAAGACACTATGGTTCTCAAAAGAGGTGGCTGTGAAAGTCAGGAAGAAAAAGATAGCATTCTGGAAGTATAAGGAAACACAGAAGGAGCAGGACAGAGAGCTGTACCAGTTAAGGCAGAAGGAAGCAGGGAGGGAAGTCAGAATAGCAAAGGCCCAAACTGAGGAAAAGATAGCCAACTCAGTTAGGAAGGGGGATAAAACCTTTTATAGGTACATCAGAGAGCGTAGAAAGACAAAGGGAGGGATAATGAGGCTGAATAGAATGAATGGTAGGTGGGCAGAGGGGGACAGTGAAGAAGCAGGGATACTGAACGAATATTTCTGCTCAGTATTCACAAAAGAGGAGGGGGAAGTGCCTAATCCAATTAACAGAAGCACTCTTGATAGTGGGGTCGATCCCAGTCCTTTCACAGAAGAAAGGGTTCTGCAAGAACTCCTAAAACTGAAGGTGGACAAAGCAATGGGGCCTGATGGAATTCACCCCAGAATTCTAAAACAATTAAGGGAGGAACTAGTGAAACCACTGGCTACTCTTTTTAATAAATCATGGGAGGATGGTGTGGTACCCGAGGACTTGAGGAAGGCAGATATGATTCCCCTTCACAAAAGTGGGACCAAGACAGAGGCAGGAAACTACAGACCTGTCAGTCTGAACTCTGTGGTAGGGAAAGTGATGGAGTCACTTGTGAAGGAAAGAACAGTTGAGTACCTACAGGTCAGTGGGGCACAGGACCCAAGGCAGCATGGGTTCACAGCAGGAAGGTCATGTCAGACGAATCTAATAGATTTCTTTGACTGGGTGACGAAGTAGTAGACCAGGGAGGGCTGTGGACATGGCCTACCTAGACTTTAGCAAGGCATCTGACACAGTCCCACACAAAGATTAATAGTCAAATTAACCAGCCTGGGAGTGGGTCCCAGGGTGGTAGCCTGGGTAAAACATTGGCTGCACAACAGGACACAGAAGGTAACTGTAAATGGAGTCCACTCTGAAGAAAGAGGGGTTACTAGTGGGGTACCGCAGGGTTCAGTATTGGGTCCAGTCCTTTTTAATGTCTTCATCAGTGACATTGCAGAGGGACTGGAAGGAAAAGTATGCCTTTTGCAGGTGACACAAAGATCAGAGCCGAGAAAGTTGCCACTCGGGTGGGAGGAGCCAGCTTGGGGACGTTCCGGTGAGCTCTTGGGGGGAGGGGCAACTGCCAGACAGTGTGGATGAACATCATATACCACTCCTAGAACTACTGTTACAGGTGAGTAACATGTTTTGCTGGTTCGTGAGGGTAGTGTAGGGTGTCGTTCAACAGTCAGTCAAGGAGGCCAGCTCGCTGGCGCAAGCGCTAGTGCTGCTGCATACGACACTGACTCTGTGGGTTCGGAAATGAGCCCGGAACATTGGAGGGTCACCAGGGGAGGAGAATTGAGTGGACAGCTCTCCTCCTCAAGGGTGGGTTGGTTGGAGTGCTCAGTGATGGTCCTACCCCTACTGTCCTCAGGGGGTCAGTGAGCCAAAACTCACAGGAACAAAGGGATTGGGGGAGAGGCAGACATCGGAGCATCAGGCATGGGAGCACGTCTAACGTCACTAGGATGTCATTGCACATCCTCTTCTCCAGGGTGGAAATCGGCTGTCGGATGAGAGGGTGGAGCCTCCAGCCCTTTATGTCCTCCGCTGGATCTGACCTGCTGTGGGCTGGCTGACCTTGGCCTTCACCTCCATCTGTGGCTAAACTGGATCATATGGGTGGTTTGCCAGAGCAGCGCTACGCATCCAGGCGGGGGGCAAGACTTGGGGTGTGGCCACCAAGTGTGTGCTGGTGGGCCAGGGAGTCCAGTACCATGAACAAGAGGGTCTTGGCCAAATGGGATACTGGTGCTGGAGACTGATGAAATATGTCTTGTCCAGTGGTGCGAGGAGCGATAAACAAAAGAGGAAGATAGCAGTGGTCATCCAAGCTGGTGCAGGGTCTGCACCGGAAGACATATGAAGAGAGACTTAAGGAGCTTAATATGTATAGCCTCGAGGAAAGGAAGGAGAGTGGGGACATGATAGAAACTTTCAAGTACCTCAAGGGAATCAACAAAGTCCAAGAGGGTAGCATCTTTCAAAAAAAGAGGTGTGCAAGAACAAGGGGGCACAATTTGAAGATGGAAGGGGGGCGTCTCAGAGGTAATTTAAGGAAGTTTTTTTCACAGAGAGGGTTGTGGATGCATGGAACCGCCTTCCGGAGGAGGTTGTGGAGTCAAAAATAGAGGTGGAATTCAAGCATGCATGGGACAGTCATAAGGCAATTCTAGGGGTTGGGGGTAGGTAGAAATAGGCTCTGCTGGTTAACTAGGATCTGCAGCTTATCCAGTAGGTAGGGAAATGGGCAGACTGGGTGGGCCAAGCGGTCCTTATCTGCTGTCAAATTCTATGTTTCTATCTGCAACAGGGTTGATATACAAGGAGGCGTGGAAAGGATGAGAAGGGACTTGGCAAGGTTGGAGGAATGGTCAGAAGTATGGCAGCTAGGATTCAATGCAAAGAAGTGCAAAATAATGCACCTGGGAAACAAGAACCCAGGGAAGAATACACAATGGGGGGTAGTAACAACAACAAAAAGGAAAGGGACCTGGGGGTGATCATATCAGATGACCTTAAGGTTAGCAAGCAATGTGAGAAGGCAGTAGGGAGGCTGGGGTATACCGGGATGCACAGGAAGGCATCAGCAGCAGAAAACAGGAAGTTGTTATCCCTCTGTACAGACAGTTGGTGAGACCCCATCAGGAGTACAGCGTCCAGTTCTGGAGACCCCATCTCCGCAAGGACATAGACAGGATAGAGGCAGTCCAGAGGAGGGCAACTAAATGGTGCAGGGTCTGCAAGAGAAGCCGCATGAGGACAGACTAAAGGGCTTAATATGTATACCCTTGAGGAAAGAAGGAGAGGAGGGACATGATAGAAACTTTTAAGTACCTCAGTGGAATCAACAAAGTCCAAGAGGGCAGCATCTTTCAGAAAAAGAGACGTTCAAGAACAAGGGGACACAATTTAAAGATAAGAGTGGGGGGGCGGTTCAGGGGCAATGTGAGGAAGTATTATTTCACAGAGAGGGTAGTGGATGCATGGAACAGCCTTCCTGAGGAGGTTGTGGGGTCTAAAACTGTGGGAGAATTCAAGAATGCATGGGACAGACATAAGGCAATTCTTGTGAGGGGTAGGAAGAAATAGGCTGTTGGTTAACTAGGATCTGCGGCCTATCCTGTAGGTAGGGAAATGGGCAGACTAGATGGGCCAAGCGGTCCTTATCTGCCGTCAAAGTCTATGTTTCTAAGAAGAGTTGCATTTTACAGAACAAACACAGAACGCCCAAGATGCATAGAGAAAAGGTATTTAATACATAAAGTGGCAGTGTAGGTGGCAAAGGAAAAGTTTGTTTGAGTGTTTTTGGAGGGGGCAGTTCTTTTCTGGGGGAGGGACTGACTTTTTAGAATATTACAGCCTATAATGTGTGCTGACTGGTTCATATGTGAAAAGAAGGTGTCCTGGAGATGAACTGAACGAGCTTAGTGCATTCCAGCAGGGGCTGGGATATTTACCTCTAATCTAACTCTAGGGGCAAACAAGCTACATGTGTGCAAATTAGCCAAGGATTAAACACCCTGATGAAATCGGCTGCTTGACGGCAGGGCTGCTGTGCCAGGCAGACACTCTCTGACTCTGAGGTTAATGGTCACAAGGCAAACCAAGTTGCTTAATTGGGAGTGGGTGGTGGGCCAACACTCCAACATTGTGGGCTACCAGGAAATATGGAAGTGCACCTAGAAGGCTGCCATAGCTGCACTATGGTGTACATAATCCTGCCAGGGTGGAGGGGGTTATCTGT
The DNA here is from genome assembly GCA_016271365.2 of Neoceratodus forsteri. Taxonomy (NCBI): domain Eukaryota; kingdom Metazoa; phylum Chordata; order Ceratodontiformes; family Ceratodontidae; genus Neoceratodus; species Neoceratodus forsteri. The sequence continues at coordinate 1,201,041,030 of CM057455.1, read as the reverse complement.
AACCACTGCAAGCCAGTCGCATCTCTGGAGACGCATATTGCCAGTCTGGAATAACAACTGGCAGTGCAGTACTGGCATGAAGAGGAGGGCTGGCATGAGGTGGGGGCTCTGATGGAGGGCAGGGTGGGGAGACCAGCATTCAGGACACTGGGAGGGAAGCACACCTGCTGCACTGCCAGGGCTGTGTGATGTATACCATCCTGCCTATGGAGGACGGGCAAATACATCCAAGATACTCCAGGTCCTGAGTGGCAGTGGACCTTTAGGCAGGCTAATGATTGCCAGGGGTGCCACCTCAAGAAGGATATTATCAGACTGGAAACAGCGCAGAGGAGGACTACTACTAAAATGATTCATGGATTACACGACAAATCATATGAGGAGAGGCTGCGTGAATTAAACATGTACTTCCTGGAGCAGTGAAGGGACAGAGGAGACATGATCGAGACCTTCAGGTTCCTAAAAGGTACAACAAGGTGCAGGTCCAGGACATGTTCCATATCAAAAATCACTCAAGAACCAGAGGGCATAATATGAAGCTAGAGGGGAGCAGATTCAGAGGCAACACATGCAAGTTCTTTTTCACCGAGAGAATGGTTGAACCATGGAAGAGCCTTTCACAGGAGGCAGTGGAGGCAAAAATGGTGGAAACTTTCAAGAAGGTGTGGGATAGATAAAAGGGCACCATAACACTGAAAAGCAGTTAAGGGAAGGGGTAGGATTATGGGCAGACTAGATGGGCCACATGGCCCCATTCTGCCGTCACTTTCTATGTTTCTATGTCTGGTGCAAGAAGGAGGGTTTTCTTTTTCTGGCTAACTGGAGGGCTTTCTGGGGCAAAAGATGCCTGTATGTCCATGATGAGCTGAACCTGCACCAGGATAGAGTGGGGATACTGGCCTGGAAAATGGACAAGTAAATGGGAGGGGAGGGCTAAACTAGAGGACAGGGGAAGGGGATGAAGCAGGGATTCACCAAGGGCAGGAGACAGATGCCGTGGATCACCAAAGGGAAAAAAAAATCAGAACAGTGGAGTGCCAAGAGAGGAGACTGGGGTGGGGTGGGGCAAAGAAGGTCAACTGTCATCACTTGCATGCAGCGCACCAGCATAATGCAGGGAAGTGTAGGGTGCTGCATCTGGGGTCAGAAACCGAGCCATGTATACACCTGGAGAGTCTCACTGCAAGCCACACCGAGTGAGAAGGATCTAGGAGTGGTGGTAGACGTCAAAATGAATAATACTGAAAATGGCAGAAGAACTGCGGCAAAAGTAAATAGGATGCTGGACTGCAGAGCCAGAGGGATTACGTCCAGGAGGAGGGAGGTGATACTCCCTCTGTACAACACCCTGGTTAGACCAATTCTTGAGTACTGTGTGCAGTTCTGGAGACCTCACCTCATGAAGAACATAGCACTGCCAGAGAGGGTCCAGAGGAGAGCAATCAGGATGATTCAGGGCCCGAGGGGGAGGCCCTATGAAGAAAGGCTGGCTGTACTTGGGCTGTACTCACTGGAGGAAAGGAGAGATAGGGGTGACATGATAGGGGTCTTCAAATATGTAAAAGGAATAAACAAGGGCGGAGCCAAAGAGATGTTCAGACTAAAGAAGGGGGGAACAACCAGGGGGCATGAGTGGAAGCTAGAGGGGGGAAATTACAGAGGGGAACGCAGGAGACACTACTTCACTGACAGAGTGGTGGAGCCATGGAATGCACTGCCCAGAAGTCTGATGGAGGAGGGCACAGTGTAGGGCTTCAAGAAGGGGTGGGACAGGTACAAGGTAAAACTGAAGCCGAAGATGACCCTCTCTGGGGCTGGGGGGTGGAAAAGCGAGCACCCATTAGGAGGCTGGCTACCGAGCAGACATGACAGACCATCAGGCCTATTCTTCTGGCTTTTAGTATGTTAGTATAATAGCCTGTTTAGACTCCCCAAGCTTCTACACTACCTCAATATTATCAAAACTTGTACCTTGCAACTGTTAATAAATTAGTATTCTTCCTCAGAGTGTGCTGCATCTGAGTGTTTCCCCCCTCCATTTCTTCATCCACTGTAGCAAGCTGAACACTACATGATACGTAGGTCTTACATCTGCTTTTTCTCCCAAGTATGTAGCACCTTGCATTTTACATTCAATCTGAAACTCTAGGAGTCCAACCAGTCACCCATCTTGTTCAGGTCCTCCTGACATTTGCCCCCATACTTAAGCTTAAATGCTTATAATTTTTGAATGCTACCAGTATAAGGCCTCGGGCTCCCTGTTATAAAACTGCTAAGTGAACCTGGTGGGGGAAGAAATGGACATCTTGTTTTCTTTTGAAATGTACACAGATTTCATGACTGGATGGATCACTGGTCTTTTTCTGCCATCACTGTCTATGTTTCTATTTAATATTGTGTCTGATGAGATCCTTGGATTCTTCTCTCAGGTATTTATTGGTTTGTCTGATGTCAGACAAACCAATAAATACCCCAGAGAAGAATCTAAGGATGTCAGGAATACATTGCTGCTAACAAGTAAAAAGTACAATTACTCATTCGGCAGTCTTTAATACTACAGTAAGAATACCATACTGTGGGCCACACCAACGGCCCAGCACCAGCGCACTGCACAACCGTGCAGGTGACCAAAATTCAGAAGTGAACTCAGGATGCAGGCCAGACTGCAGCAGATGCCACCTGGTCATGTCCCTCAGGAAGGGATGGCGTTTGGTTCCGTGCCACAGTGATCCCTGCAGTGGGCCATGGGCAGGATGTTGCTGTGCACAGCCAAGGCACACCAGAGGAGCTGGAAGAATCCAGGGAGAAAAGCTGAGAAAAGAAACACATCTGTCTATATGATGGCCTGGACTCCCTAGGCTTCTTCTGGGTCCCGGTGACTACCAATGTTGGATCCTAGTCCTGACAGTACACTGCCTCAGAGGGAGGACAGCCCTCCCCCAGGAGCCCTGCCACAGGGAAGCGACACATGGGAGATTTAGATGACGATGGGGGTGTGGGTCAACAGGTCAGAGCAGAGCATATCCCTGACAGGCACAGCAGGGAAGAACCAGCTGTATGGAAAAAAATTATTTTTCAATATTATTTGAGTAATCCTAGGGGTCTTCAAAATGAGTGGTTTGGCAAGAAAGTCTGGATCTGGACTATCAGTTCCTTTTCTTCAGTTCTGTGGAGAACTGTTTGGGTTGCAATATTTATGCTATTATTTGGGTGGTCACCCAGTCTTTCTATATGAAATGGACTGATTCTTTTTAGTGTACAGAATTTCTGAAACAGGTAAACAAGTGAATTAACCCTCATACAATTTAGAACAGCTGGTGTCTCCACACATAATGAAGAGAATAATCCTTGTAAACTGAGCAATATCACTACAAGCAACAATCTGTTTTTCATAGCTTTCAAGAAAAAAACTCCTTTTGAGTTCAGCAAATGCCATATATGTTTTTCTTCACATAGCCACTTTTTTTTTCAGAAGCTACATTGACACAGAACTGGTGTCTTGACCCTCAGAGCACAAAACAAACCCTCTCCTTCCACTGTCATGTTTAAAAAAACACCATCCCAAAATGTGTTACTAATGTGTCAGGGCTGGGACTGTTCTCTGTGAGCTCCCTCGCCTAAAATACCATGGATTCTTTAGGAGAGTAAACAAACCAGCTCCTAGTATCTCTGGATCTTGTACAATTACCACAGGCCATTCCTGTATTAGATCAAAGGGTACAGAACAGCAGAACTGGGCGGAGTGACCTCTTGAAAGTTAGAAGGCACAATGCTTTCTAGTAGGGCATGTCGACACGAAATACAAATGTCCTTCTATGTACAGGTGGATAAGCTGCCTTATTGTTTATACTCGGACTTATAAACAAATACGAATGTCCAAATCCAATATGCAAACAATGGTGCACCTCACAAAAACACTGCACATTCTCAATAAGGCTTCTCTCATGAAACAAAGTATTTGGGTGGTTACATGAGGGCAGTGTTCCAATCAGGGGATTCATTATGGGTTTCTTTTTTTTTTTTTTTGCATTATTTGTTTATTCTCCTCCGTGCTTCTGGTGACCCCCACTCCTTCAGACTCCTTCCAAGTCCTCACCGATCCCCACTGGCCTTACCCAAGCTTTCTCTCTAACCCTCACAACGCAGCTGGTCCCTGGGATATCCCGGACGTAACCCTTTGCTGGGCAGGTCCACCTCCTCCGAGGGAGAAGGCACCGGGGAGGAGTCCAGAGCTCTCTCGATAGGGCCCAGGGATGCTGCTGAGGGAAGGAGGCTCACCGAAGGAATCGGGGGTCGGAGAGACGTCATCCGGTGGCCACCACAGAGTGGTATTTCCAGTTTTCTAGCATTGTGCCACTCACGCAGTGCCTCCAGTCTCCACTGGGGGCCACTGCTGAGCGAGGCAGTCCCCAACCCAACCCCAGGATAGGAGAGCAGTCCTTTGGACGATCAATCCTATCCTCCCCCTGCCGACCCCCGGTGTCCCAAGTCCGTTCCTGAACCCGGGTCGCTGGTGTGGTTCAAGGTAAGGCACCAGCACCTCAGCCCTCTGCGCCACCAGGCCGGCCATTATGGGTTTCAATATAACCAGACAGCAAGTAATGTCAGCCTCATATCAGCAAAAGCAGTTTTGTATTAGAGAACCCAACCCTATAATTAGGGTCTCATGCAGTTTCATGGTTTCAATCACTAACACATCAGTCATAGGGTTTAAAAACAGGCCAGGAGGCATTCCATACTGATTTCAGTCACAGACGTTGTGAACTGCCACCAATTTATAGACGGGGAAAAAGACTGTTTTTATGTTGTTGTTTTTTAATCTGTTACTTATCCCTTTGCCCAGAAGTATTCTTCCTCTGCAGAAAGGAGATTAGTGTAGGGGCTGGAGTTATGGCCTCAGCGCACGTGCCTTCAGAAGCCCTACTGAGCAGGTGCCTCATTGACAGCCTTGGTGGTGGCCATTGCCGATTTATTTTGTTGTTGTTTTGTGTTTGCACTTATGTGGGAGTGCCAGATGAAGACACCCTTATCCTTCCTGACTCCTCAGCTAGTGTGAGAAACTGTTCCTTTTGTGTAATGGGGTCTGCCACAGGAGACCCGATCCAGCAGCACCCAGAGATGCACATTGAAGATGCTTGCTGTCTTTAAAAAAAATGTAATAATAATAATAATAAATAAAAGGGCAGTTAAAGGAGTACTACAGTCAGAATGCAAAATAATATGCTGTGTGGAGTGTTTGGATTTGTGTGGGTGTAGTCCTAGCATGTCCTTCCCTTTGTTTGTTATTAGGAGGGTTTTTTCCCCCTAAATTTGCATACTAATTTAATGGCCCCCTGGGATCTCCATTTTCACATTTTTATTTCCCTTCTTTCTCCGACAATGCCCCCTGTCCCATGTGACAGAGATGCATCTGAGACCATAGCTACAGCAAGTTCTGGCTTTGAGTCAATTTTACAGCAGTAGAGCTGTATTTCTAAGTAACTTTCCTTATCCAATGAGCACTAATAAAGGTTAAATGTATAGTTTCGCTAGTACCTAAGGCATAATTGAGTGGATTATTCTGTAAGAAAACAGCTACACTCTTCAATAATTAAAGCACTGATGATCTGGGGTGATTTATGGGCTTTTTATGGCTGTGAGAAGTTTGAAGAAATTAAAAGCTTTGAAAACAAAATAGTTACTCCTGCTGGCTAGACCTAGACAGATACCTGGAAAACAAAATGTTTTAATTAAAGTTATTTAGTTGAGGCCAGAACATCCAGCCCTTAATAGAAGATTGCTGCTGCAGCAGCTTCCCCTCACTGAATCAGTGGCCCTGCACCAGTCCTGCATGTGTCACTGTCACATGAGGCAGGAGGCATTGTGGAAAAAAGAAGGGCAATAAATAATGCTAACATGGAGATCCCCAGGGGCCATAAAACTAGTAGGAAAATTCAGGGGAAAAAATCCTAATACAAGGGTCAAAATTAAGTTATTCAGGCACTAGCCAGCAGGGCTATTGACTGAGAAAATCCAGTAGCCCCATAGACATTCCATTAACCCAAGTGATGTACGCAGTGAAAGGTTACTGCCTCCACTACTAGCAAGCAAGGCTAGCCGAAAGAAAATGTTACTGGCCCGTTACAACATCTATCAGCATTTGGCTGGTAGGCCAGTGCTAATTTCATACCCTGTAATAGTAAACAAAGGGAAGGACATACTAGGACTACACACACAAATCAAAACACTCTGCACAATATATGGTCTTGCAGATTTTCATTGCAGTACTCCTTTAAGGACGTTGGCTGCATGTGTGCAGGGGAGGGGCGCAAAGGCTGAGTAGCAACCCTGGGTGAGCATTAGGGTCTAAAAATTGTTAGCCAATGTGGCTAAAACATACACAAAAATGTTAGCAATAATGGAACTGGGTTGTCCACTGTATACAAAAAAAAAAGTTGCTCATTTGCTTTGGGAATTTTAACATGCCCCAAACAAAGTGGCTGGACCTAGTGATCCACATTTGGTAAATGGCACTTTGATTTGTATTTCCAACTTACTTTGCAGTGTCTTACATTTTTTGATCTGGCTGTTCTTGCCAACTACCTCTGGTTATTACTGATGCCCACCGACACGATAATGACAAGAGGAATGGGCTCAGCCATGGGGACCATCTGTGTGCCTTTACTCAAATGCGTAATGTTTTATGTGTGGGCACACTATCGCCCTGACACCACCGGTACCAATCTCACTTACTAGGGCTTGGGAAGAGACAATGGTAGCAGCAGTGTCAGTTCCATAATTCGCTCAGATCTTAAAGGGGCACTGTCTGCCCTTCACTTACGTTTTTGGGTGGCACTCAGAAATGTGACTTCACTGCCTGTAGCAGTCCATCTTGTGCCATAGTACAGATGCAGAAATGTTGGCTCAATACAAATTATCAATTTTTCGAATTTTACTCAGAAGCAAAACCCCGGCGATCCACACCAATTGGCCGTGCACTGATCCCAAAGCACGGTCACATTTGTAAATGGTGCTGAAGTGCCAAAAGGCTCATTAAGGAAGTACCATACTCAACTTCAGCTAAATACACTTTCTGTTAGTAGTAGAATGAAAGCTGAACTCGGGGGCCTGTGTAGATTTAGGAAAAGGCTAAAATAGGAAATGGTGTTGGTACTTAGTTTCAGGGATGATGGGTGGTTCTTAACCAAGGGACTTCTGCAGTCTAAGCTGCTTGTTCAATGATTAGTCAAATCCCTATATTTTATCAAAAACCTGGTCTCCTTAGTCCCTTTATAGGTATACCAAACCCAGTCCCTTTCCCTTATCCTCTGCAGTAGTTCAGATTAAATCCATTTACAAGAGTTATTTCTCATTCTAATTTTTTTTTGTTATAAGAGGCATATATGTCACACATCTTATTAAACTCAAAGTGAAAGAAACCAAATGCCAAATTTCGCAAGCCAGTTACACCGGGACACAAGTTCATTCATGTCTGCATTTTTAATAGCATCCCTCGCAAAATGTAACAGGGTACTATAAGGATCTAGTTTTGCTCATTATAGCGAGGGACTACTGCACTGTTAAAAATAACATGATTAAAAAAATTTAACCTTTTTTTATGTTTTCATATTTCAATATAAGAAGATGTAGCAACATCTCATCTGACTCTGATTTAAGTTTCTGGCCATAACAGTTACACAATTATCCCATTTTAACGAAATTATCTTTTCAAAGGTCTAACTCTAGAACTGTTAGGATTAGAAGTGTTTTTTTTTTTGTTTTGTTTTTTTCAAATGAAAGCTTGGCGTCAGGTCGTGACGAATCAGTCTTATTAATACAGTTTTTAATGCTTCGATACGATTTGACACAGTCAAAAAAAACCAAACAGCAAAGATGTTGTATCAATACTTTTTTTTTCCTGTATTGATACATAAAATGACATTCTGGTTAAAAAATGTTGGTAATACTATACATTATTTCAAGCAGCCGTGCAATGAAAAATGTTTTTTCATAAAGCTTCTTGCAGCTAGTGTTATTAAAAATATTGACACACTGTCAAGTCTACTTGTCTAAGCACATCTTATGCTACACACCATAAGTTTTTGTTATTTTATCGACCCTAACCCTTTCCAGGTTTACAAAGGTATTTCTAAGCCAAATGTGGTGTCCATCTTTTTTTAAGAAAAAAAAAACTAAATTAAAACTTTATAGTTCTATCAAAATTTGAGTATTTTATTTAAGTTCTACCCCCAGATGAAACTGGGGGTTTCATGTCAAAACCATGTAATCCGAAAAAGTGTGGTAAAAATCATGCCATCCATGTCATACTAAAAGCGTGGTCATAAACCACGCCATCATAAATATACAACCTAACACACTTCCTTTACCTTATTATCAAAATATATAATTGGTACTCTATAAGTCCAATGTATATATTTCAATAATAAACTAAAGGAAGTGCACTAGGTTGTATAGCAGAACTTTCACTGTTTTTTCTTGCACGGTTATCACTGTGCGGTTTTTCAACATGCTTTTCCAGGTCTGTTGTCTTGATGGGATACCCAAAACTGGGAGATGCCTGGGATCTTTTATACGGAAAAGAGATAGGGTCAAATTTTTTGCCAAGTTTTGTTATACTGCTGCTTTAATTAGAAACTCTTTAGTTTACAACTTATTTATTTCAATTTATTGTTTCTAGCTCCCCAGCAGTTGCTTTGCCCCTGGCTAGTTCCCAACTCCCGAACACACTCCAACACAAGACTTCCAACCCCACAGGTTTACCTCCTCGTGGCACAGCCATCCAGGCGGATGGTAATGCCCAGCGTACCCTCGCGGCGGATATGCACAGGGCGGTCCTGAGGCATGGGGGGAATTTTTCTTTTAAGTAAGTTTTCCCCAGGAGGGACGCAGTGTGCAATGATGCCAAGACGTCAATCCGCGCACCCACAGGCTGGCATTTGCCTGACCTCAACAGGCTCTGGTGATCCTTCTCCTCCAGCATATCACTAGCTAGGGGCCAGGCATGCACCAAGCACTGTAACCCCACTCCCTCACCCAGAGGAGGAGAGCAGTCCCTTGGACATTCATCCTCCTCCCCTACCCCAGCTGGCCCTCCAGCTTCCCAAGTCTGCTTCCAAACTCGAGTCACCATTATCACAAGTGGTTGCACAACTGCTGCGCCAGCACGGGCCAGCCCAACAAGTTAATATTCATTCATCTTTTGCCATTAACGTCATTGTAAATATTTCACTCTCCCCTCTAGTAGTCCCTAGTCTTCCTTGATTTGCTTTCACAGACAGGTCATAAGATAGTAAGCTGATCTTTGGAATTCACCTAAAAAAAAAAAAATATATTTGCATAATTATTTACCAGATTATGTTACAGGCTGTCAGCATGGAGTTTTGACTCTGAATATTGCCCCCAGACAAAGAGAAGACGTTTCTGTTATTTAAGCATGTGGAGAAACTATGATTATTTACTGTGTTCTTACTGATGTAATCATTTCTTTATGTAACAAATTCTGGGTTGCCCCTGAAAATGGGACTCTGGTTCCAATGAGCTTATCCAGTTACCATAGGAAAATAAGATTTTAAAACAATGTGCCTGCTGCTCCAGGAAAATGCCCCGAAAAATGAGAGGATACAACCATCATTTTTTCTGGCCTATACTGAAACCTCCCTGACACGGTTAGATGGCAAACAAAAAACAAACAAAAAGAGAAACAGAAAAAAAGTCAAAGACAAAAATACTGGGAGGAGGGGATGGGGGTGTGTAACAGATTTCCACCAAGTCATCTATACAATGTCTCAACAGCCAAGCAATACCGCCAGCTAGCTCAAAAATGCCATAAGATATCAGGGTGTTGTACAACACTGAACAGTGAAATAGCGGATCCTGGGGATAACCCCTCTCTCCCCAGCCACAGACATCCTATGGTGACCTCAGGCAAGTCACTTAGCCTTGTTGTTTCGTACTCCTTGTAGCAGTAAAACAAGCTAGAAACAGAAACCCCACATGCTGCACCTCACTTGGGCTTTCCAGAGTAAATAAACTGAAAAAAGAAATTTAAATGATAAAAAGTTGGTGTGGTAAAGTAGTAGGATTAAGGACATGCCATTAGAAAAGTACATTTACAGCATACACGACTGTTTTAAGGACTAGGAAGGCCTTGTGGTTGAGTGGTTAAGAGCACCCAAGTGTGACATAGGAAAATCCCAGGTTTAAATCCTTCAAATGCTGCTGCTGCCGCCTCTCTATATGACCTTGAATAAGTCACTTGCCCTCCATGTGTGCTTTAGCCCTCTCAGTTGTAACATGGAGCAGTAGCAAGATAAAAAGCAAAATGCCTGACAAAAATACAGGTTACTGGTGTCAAAACACATGCCTTTTAGCAGTCAAGTCTAAACTCTGTGAGTTTGACACCAAGATTTAAGATAACGGTACTGCCATTAAAGAGGTCTCTCACGATTGAAAGACAGAGGGGGATAAATGCAGCCTTTGTATAGGACTTTCAGTTTCTCAGAGTGAAGGTGGAATTTCTTGAAAATGCCTAGAGACAGGCCAACATCAGGACTGTGGGCTTCCCTCCTCAACTGACTGGGAAAATGGAGTTACTCTGTCTGCTGTACAGCAAATTATTTTTCCAGACCTTTACCAGCCAACTCAATGATAGAAGCCTTCCGTGCATAAACAATCCCCATGAGACCTCAACCACGTAGGGGGGATGTACAGAGTCCCCTTACGGCCACTGTGACTCTCTCAAGCTCAGAAGCCTGTGTCCTACTCCTACAAGTTGTTAGGAACCATGATGATACACAGTCTGAGAAGAGAGTATGCTTTTTCATGGATATTTCTTCAGGCAAGAAAGAAAGACTGGCAAGTTGTGAAAAAGACTTTAGTGTAGCAAGGGGTAGGTGCGCAAATGTCATTTCCAGCTAGGCTTCAGGTCTGGTGCAATAACAAGACACGCATTTTCACAAACCCAGAGTCAGCCTCAGCCTTTGCTGATAAGACTGTGGCCAGAGCATCTAACATCGGGACTGAATACGATGAAGACAAAGAACATGGGTGATTATGGACTTGGTCTGAGGCATTCCTGCTTTCTTACTGAAGTGCCTATTTACCAGTTGTTTGAATCTGTGTGTTCTTGGGCTGCCTAATTTTAATGGTTAATCTCTAGAGAGGATTCAGTGCTACATGTTCTTCTCTTTACTGACATACAATGCTTGTTTAGTTTTCGTACTTTAAAATCCTGTTTATCCACAGTGACTTTGGCAATCTTTACTTTAGTGTGCTGGTACACACCACTTGGTTTGTGAACTTCACAACAGACCTTTTTCCCTGCTGAGACAGGGTGGAATAAGCCCTTGCCCCATTTGTGATGCAGAGAGACTTAAAAGCAAGGATATGTTCTGTCCTCTCCTATTTCTGCCACTTCTCTGTCTTTGCCTGTCTGATTGTGGAATCACATATTTTTCTAGGGGGCACCGAGGAACTGGCCACTCCAAAAGTTCCCACAGTCTCTTCCTACTATCTCCCTGCCATCTCTTGCTGTTTCTTTTCTTTTCTTTCTTTCTATCTTTCTTGCTTCTCTGTGGTTAAAATTCATGTGAATCTTCAGGTGACATTGAGATCCCTTGGTTTACAAATGTATAGTTATGTTATTCGAAATGTATTGCAGAAGACCATTTGGGAATCACTAGAAATGGTAGCAATTTGTAACACAAGGGGGTTGTCCTTGAGAAACCTTTTGACCTCCTCAAACTTGTCTGCAAAATATTCAACAGGAGACCAGTATGGGACAGATATGAAGGTTACTCACCTGTAACCATAGTTGTAGGAATGGTATATGTTGTACATCTACACTTCTGGCAGAATTCCTATCCCCTTTAAATCTGGTCAGAAGGTCTTCGCTCTCAGAAACTGGTCCCCATCACTCCCAACCACCATCACCTTCACCCACTCCCTGTCCAATACCACATTCACTATGAAATCACCATACTTGTTTCAAAAAGGCTTTGTGGCCCTGTCTCAAAATATTTCTGACCTCATCACAGCCTAACCTCTATCCTGTATTCTCTGTTCCTCCAGCACTAGATTTATCTGTTCCTCATAGCTCCCTCCAGTCAACTACAGATGGATAGCCTTTCAGCATCTCTACTCCCACCGTCTTAAACAGTCTCCCTCCATAGGCAAGGTACAGGAGCCGCTGGTAAGTAGTGCAGAATTAGGAATCAAGTAAGGCAGCGCATATTTAGCTCACTAACATTAAGCACCCACTGTGATGGCTGGTCAGCTGTAATGGTTTTGGGGCACCTGTTTTCCAGAGGGTGCCCTGGATGAATGGCTACTGCCGACTATGTAGGTGATGGGGGGGGGGTCTTGGCTCTGGCAGTCTGCAATCTGACAGTTTCGGGGAGTAACGACTGGTACCCGTGTTACCACTCGCTGTGAACAGCTCGCTGCTGTCCACTTTGTTTATACTGCAGAGGTATCTGAATGTCTCAGTGTCTCCCCTCTTTCTCCTGTCCTCCAGCATGTACATGTTGAGATCCCTTCAAGCATTCCTTGTAGGACCTACCCTGTTGTCACTGTATCATTTTGGTGGCTTGTCTCTGCACCGCCTCTAACCTGTCCCTGACCTTCCTCAACTGCACACAATACTCCAAGTGAAGGTGAACCAAGGATCCATACAGAGGCCGTATTACCTCCCTCCTGCTAGTGATCCCTCCCTTACATACCCCAGCATCCAATTTGCCTTACACACAGCCCTATTACATTACGCTGATGCCTTCATGTTCTCGTGCCCATATAAAACTACGTTCCTAGGACTGTGATGAAGAAAACCCTTGTTTAAACACATATAGCTTCAGTAACAAGCACCTACATGTAACAGGAAGAGCAATACAGATAAATACATTAAAGATAACTGGATTTTTCTCGAAATATTATTAGTTACCATGGTATGAGAGTTCCTCTTGTACTAATATTTTGCTGCTATGTCTTAAATATATATTTGAAGTCCCATTTCCATCTGACCTTCTTGAAAACACAATACGTATGTAGGTTCAAGGAGTTACCTTGTCTAAATGGGGGGGGGAAAAAACAGAGGCAGTGTGGTTCAGTGGTTGGAGCATGAGCTTGGAACCAAGAAATCACAAGTTCAAACCCCATCAGAGCCAAGTACTCATTATGTGACCTTGAGCAAGTCACTTAGCTTCCTAGTGCTCTAGTCCACGCTGCTGCAGAAACTGGTAGAAGCAGGACTCCACAGGAAACAAGATACTGCATCTCAGCTGGGCTATCCTGAGTAAACCAACTGTAAAAACTCAACATATATAAAATGTTAGTAATAAAGTAGGATTTTATTTTGTACTTTATGCTCCCTTCTCACTGGCTTGCCTCCTTCTGTGCTGCTCTGCCCCAGTTACATAACCCATTTTCTCTGGGACTCACCCTCTTCCACTTTAGACCCCTGTGACTGCCCCCCCACGACAGGGCTCATGGTCATCAAATCAAGGCAGGCCTAGGCCCCTCAAGAATTTCAACACCAGCCTGCAGTGCACAGGTGCCCGAGTTGATGACATGGGACATGGAGGCAGAGCAGGCATCATCCTGCCTCCGCTACAATTTTCTCCAGCATTTTCCTCCCAGTCCCAGGGACAGCCACACTTCAATCAATCAATCAAAATGTTATAATTGTGTACTTAAGAAGGGAAGTGCACATGACCTCACATCAACTGCGAGCCCGCTCAATGCCCCCTTCCCACTCTACCTCTGCTGTGCCTCCACCTATGGTCACTCAGGTGGCAGCACTAAAGCAGAGAGTGCAACCTTTCATCCCTGGTGAACAGTGTCCTCTGGGATACACAATCCTCCTCCTCATCCTCCCGACGACCCTCTGTCAATCTCCCAAACCTAGGTCGCCAGCTTTGCAAGAGGTAGCTCTACCTCTGCACAGTCAGACTAGCCATAAAGTACACTTTTTATGCCAAATGTATGCATAAATATTTACAAGGAAGCACTCAGTCAAAGAAACCACTTCTGTTACAGCAACAGGAAAAGGGTCCCTATTGTGTTTAATAACTTTCTACGGTGCTTCTGATTGCCTCCATCTGTCTCAGTGGGTAGAGGACGGGACCAGAGGTTGTGTGCTATGAAGCAGAAAGAAAGCTTTTTTGCAGCACGTGCCAATCCCCCCCCCTTCCTCTAGAGAAGACAGTGACCTCTGTGGCATTGCCTTTCTTCTCCTTTACAAGGGCTTGCTCCAGCAGCAATCTTTTCGCTCCCACCAGGTTAGCACTGACAGCAGTTACACATACCTGAATGGTTTAAAGAGCTCTCATGTTCAAATACAATTAGATTCTCAAGAAGGAGTGGTTATTTATGACGAAAGTGAAATAGAGACACCAGATATGCAACAATGAAGCACAACCGAAAAGGACAATTACACACACTGTGGTCTGGCTTCTTAGAGCCGATTTAAAGGAATTTGCCAAGATACAGGTACTACTTACATAACCAGCTAATGTGTATGTGGCGATAGTATCTCTGCATAATTTTCAAATATTAGGTAAATCCAGAAAAGGGGATGGAAGGGTTCATATTTTGGCTAGCGAGGTGGCCTACTGAGCCTTCCATTTTATCTATTACTCTGGTCTGCCCTCTTGCTTAGGGACATGATGAAGTGTGCCTAGAACAGCATGAGGACACGCCAATTAAAGTCAATGGGAGTAGTATTTAATTACGTTTTTATGCATATTAATGGCTACAGTGAGTTAATCAAGGTCACCATTAAAAAAAGAATGAGGGCAAACTGAAGCAGTAGAGAAGTGGAAGGGATCGGCTGGCTGCCTCGTCTGGGCTAAAATATGCTCTTGTTCCACCTTGTCCCGGCTTTACCAAAAAATCTGAGAAGTATGCAGATAGAGTACCACCCACATATATTAGCTGGTTATGTAAGCAATAGCCGTAAATAGTAAGACTGGAAAAACACTAATAGTGGAAGTATTTACAAATTAGCCAGCAGTAGAAGACCTCACTGAATATCAACTCTGCCCGAATTAAAAAATAATCTGCCATGGGAGGTGGAATAGCAAAAATCCAAAATTTGGTATTCCAGCTCAAGGTCTGGTATTCTGCCCATCTGAAAAGGCAGTTCTATAGATTACAGAGCAGAGTAGTAGCGGCATAGTCAGTGGGATGTTAACAATATGAAGACACTGGTATTCCACTTGGAAAACTATTATGGAAAATATGGCAGAATAGCATTAATTTCAAGCCCTGTTTATTACAATGTACTAAGAAGAAGTGTTCACTAAACAGCGGATTATTGCATTACATAAAAAGGAGCTTCTAACTTGATGAACGTATCTCAAAACAAAGTCCGTTCCCATCTTTCAGCAATTTACCACCAGCCTACAATGGGGTGCATCTAAATCTGACGATAGCTGCTGCCACAGTGACAGCTCCTAGACTGAATCAGCACTTTTTCTCCCGTTGGGATCATAAAATCTCCACACAATACTGCTTTGAAGGAGGGTTTCTTTAAGGTTTTAGATGACTGACCCCTTTGCTAAGTAACAAAAGTACACCCACAGTACATCACTGACCCCACTCAGCTGCTCTCTGACCTCTTCAATTGTTGTGGCTCAACTCCTGAGGCCACATTATCTGCCAGTACCCCACCCAACCTCCCACCCATGGATACCATGCCAAAGAAACCAATGCTGCCTCCCCACAAACACCTGGTGAACTCAAATACAGTGGCTCTCTGTTTTTGTGCTAGAATTCAATCCCAGGTGGCCCGAACTAAAACTCTCACCGACACGTGTGTGTGTGTGCGTGTGTGTGTGTGTGTCCAGCAGCAGCATGGAAAGCTCTGGACATAATCTGATCTGTGGCAATGACCCTGTTGTTCTGAAAGGCTCTTAATACTGCTCCAAGGGCACAATAGGTCATAAATAACAGCTCTACAGCTGAAGGAAGCCAAGGACACTTTAATTACAATAGTCAACAATGGCCAGAAAGAATCAGCACTCCAAAAGGCCACTTCGACTTTGGGCAATCAGGGTTTTCTGCCATCAGTACCCCAATAGTCATCTCAGATATGTTCTTTTCATCGGGTATTATGCCCAATCCAATCAGAAGGTAATTTATGGTGGGCTAGAGTGATTTTTGCTTGCAGCTAAATTAATACAGCATGAGAGGATGCCCATTTCAAAGAGCTGGGTTTAAAACAAATTTCAGAGAACTTCTGGAGAGTGCCTGCCAGTGGTTTAACATTCTGTTTCCTGTGCTCAGACTACTCAAACACCTTACAAAGTACCTGCGTGTCTCTGAAATACTGCCTACAAACATCTACAATATCTATGCTGGTCCAATAAACGAAATTATGATCTTTATTGAATCCTCTCCTTCCGGAATTCCAGCCACTGTTCCAGCATACACAAATACAGTAATATCAGATACTAATTTTACTGAATCTTTCAACACAAAGTACACTACTGGATCAAAATAAATGGAGAAGCAAACTCAGAATTTCACAATATAACAAAATCTAAGCTTGTTATAAAAAGTTAGTTTTGAATCGTAAATAGTTTTTTTTTTTGTTTTTTTTTTTGGGGGGGGGTACATCCACGTCAAGATAAATGGGGTTGCTGCCATAGTGATCTAAACTGCCACGAACTCTATGTCACCTACACCTCCCTATCACAGTGAATGCACTGGTGCACACCAGCCCCGCTTCATGTGACAATGCGTAGCTTTAACATTGGCACTTCTGCTTAGCCTGGACTGGCATCCAAGATCAGGCACAACACACCTGAACTAGCTTTTTTTTTTTTATTTTATTTCCATTGTGTACATCACAAGAGAACATTACATTCCAGTGAGAGTGATCTCAAATAGATTCACCATAGTAATGTAAATACAGGATTTGTGCACTATCACTGTAGTTACCTCATAATTAGGGGTCTCAGTTCTCTTTGCTTTAAAGTAAATATCCAGATAGAGTCCAAGAAAAGACCAATTGCAGCATGCTTATGGACTAGAAACGATAATAATACCTCAATGATCACCTAGGTGCAAAGCACCCATTAACACAGCTAGTGTTTTATGAGTCCATGTAACTTCAATAAGTTGATGCAACATAAAATTATTTAACTGCACTATTACAAAGCACCCTCCTATTTTATATTATTCAAGTTTACTTTCAAAGGGTACTATTTAGTCCTAATATTAAATCACAGGCTACTGTACTACTAAAGCATGCGGACTTTAAACATTTTAAGAATGAGATAGCTCGCCATCTCCATTATGCCCATATAAGCCCCTTTTGTTCAACTTTTAAACAACAAGTAACAAGTTATGCAACTTTAGTATAGTTTTTAAATTTAAATTTAAACCAGCTGGTCACCCCAGTAAAATGCGGGTGTATTTTAACTTTTGCTAGACCTTTAAACCCTAGGAGTATCTCCTCTCCTCTCCTATTATTGATTTCCCAAACAACCAAAGAAAAATGTTTTCTTTTAAAAGAGTAAAAGGTCTGGCTGTAAATCACAAGAGCGAGTTAGAGACTGTTATAATTGTAAAACATAGAGTCATAATGTCCCTTCAATCTCCATCATCGTCCTCATTGGAAGGCCTAGGGTGGTGAACCACGTCTTGTTTAATACTTTCCAGTCTCTTGCCTGGTTCTATCGGGTCTGAAAAAATGTAAGTCTTACCAGCATAATACAGTCTCAGTCTTGCCGGTAATTGCAACGCATGGTTAATCCCAAGTGCACGGAGACCCGCTCGCGCTGCATCAAAACTTTTCCGGCGTTGTCTTGTTGAGTAGCTTAGATCGGGAAAAAAGTAGATACGTTCACCTGATTCCAACTTAAGTGGGCCCAAAGCTTGGGCTGCATCCATTACAGTGTCCCGAATATGTGCCCCAGCAGTTATGATCATGATAGTACGAGGAGTTTCAACCATTGGTTTCCTACGTGGGTTCAGATGATAGGGTTTAATGACTTGCCCGTGTAGATCTAAATTAAGCAGCTTCAACAGTAAATTCTGGACATAATCTTGTAGTGATTCACCTCTGCAGCTTCTGGGACCCCAAAACCGAAGATAATCGCCCATGTTGTTCTCCAGGTTTCAAGCCTGAGTTCGTGGACTTATTTTGCTATTATCCAACCACAGCAGCTGCCAATGTATTGGCAGAATCCACTGCTATTTTAGCATCCATGGTCACGATATCCACGCGGGATTCTAGTGTGGTAAAACGAATACCCAGACTGTCAACTCTTCTGTCCAGCTCCCTTATGGCTTGAAGAACCATGATATTAGAGGGTTCAGAGGCCTTGCTCCCCTCCGCTGATAGGCTGCTGCCGCATGACATTTCTGTTTGCAGTCTCACTTTGTTGGGATCAGCGTGCGTCATCTAGCAAATTTTTCCCATTTTTGTTAATAAAATGATGCACCAGCACTAGCGTCCTTTTAGTTGAAAAAAGAAAGCACATTTCTGGATTAAGCTTGTTTCTTAGGTATACTCTGGAGGAGCTCCTGTAAAGTGTGTCTGTTCTCTTCTGGCCACACCCCTTCCCCCACACCCATCTGAAGCAGTTCAGACAGTAAGTACTCTCCACAGTGAGGCATTCTGCAGCACTTGAGAAGTTACCCACCATAACCCTGGGCACCAAAACATGGCTTTATACTGACCTATTCAGTGTTCCAAAACATCTCATTAATGACTGACTCAATGTGCGTCCCTTCTATAGCCATTCAGGAAGGCTTGCTTCTGGGGACTTCTGCTTATTAACTTAACTACTCCACACCTGCAGCACGTTCTTCTGATTGTTACAGGCCGCCATCCAAATCCTTCCTAGGTACACTTCTGTATCTTGACAGGGCTACAAATTAATGGTATTCCTCCCTGTTTTGCATACCCATTTTCATTTATTTATTTATGGAATTTTGGTAATGGGGGGCACTGAGACCTTGAGTCCCTTTTTCAGAGCTGACCTGGAATTAGTTACAAGCACTGTTTGCAAGCAAGTACAAGAACACAGGACACTGTCACAGTACAAATGTAAGCAAAAATGAGGGGACTTAATTACATACAGTATATATTGCACAATAATCTTTAAAAGACCATAACTCGTATGCTGGACAATGTGTGCGAGATACAACAACGGACATGGTATACAAAATGCAAGGGAGAAATAGTATTACTCCAGCAGACAATAAGCATACATAGTGAGAAGTGCAGAAGTAGCTGAGATAGGCTAATCAGAGGTACGGGAGGATCAACGATAACAGCAGCATTGACAGTGTTCTAAAAGGTAGGTTTTTAGTCCTTTTTTTAAAGCCTCCTAGAGAGGTGGATGGCCTCTTTATGCTGATATTCTGATTGGAGAACCACTCCACCATGCTCTCTACATACTATACCACTCTTTTAGATACTATAAGTAGAACACCAGACCCAGGCCGGCCCAGTGGCGCTGGAGGTTGAGGCACTGGATGCTACACCTTGCGCCATGCCAGGGACCTGGGTTTGGGAATAAGTCTGAGCAGGGGTCGGCAGGTGGGAGAGAGGATCAAGCATCACAAGGACTGCTGTCCTCTCTCAGAGAGGGAGGGATTGCCATCCCGCCTGCTGATTGCCCTCTAGCAGTGGCTGGAGGGAGATACGGGTTGGGAGACATGCAGCGGGTGCACAACATCGGGGGGGGTGTCGGGCGAAAAAAGTGAAAATGGAACTGGCAGGCTCTGTAATGGTCCCTGCTGCACCCATGAACCCGGAATCTGGACGCTGGCTATCTGGGAGGGGAGAAACACTCCTGGCCCTGTCACGGGGACACAACCTGTAGGGATTTCAGGGGACACAACCTGTAGGGGATTTCCAAGGTGGCTCGGGTGCAGGGATGCTGGGGCCAGAGAGATGCTTCTCTGAGGGAGGAGCCATAGCCACCTGCCAGCTCCCCCATAAATACAAAAAAAAAACAAAAAACAGAATACCAGACCAAGAGGCAGAATACCAAGCACTGTTTTTTCAGTATTCCGTCTCCCACATCAGATTATTTCCTTAACTGCCACTGCTGCTACATTATACCATCAATATATATTTATATTGTGCGATCTTTTTAGACATATTATAAGTGGAATAATGTCACACAATAAGGTGTGCAGTGTACTGTAATACTGTAACTACACTTTCTAGGTGACTGAAGGCTCTCAGCTGTGTCTCATGCCTCACAACATATGCAGGGCTTACACTTATTGCAGAACCACAATATGCCCTGTCATGTGCTTCTAGTATTTTATTTCTGGCTGTTTATTTTATATTTTACAGAAGATTGGAACATTATAAACTGTGCATAGTGAAAATGGCTGTTCACCTTTAAGCTTCTACTCACCAGTCTTACTGGTACACTCCCAACATAAGCAAGTCACTCGGCCCCTGAGATCTGCAGCTCTCCCAGTGTTAGACATCCCCAGAGTGTGGTGTGAATTCAGAAGGCGTTTCTTTTCCTTCGCCGCCCCTCATCTATGGAATTCCTTGCCCCCTGTGGTCCTTGCTAGTCCCTCTTTAGTTCAGTTCAAAAAGAGACTCAAAACCTATCTCTGGTTTGCACCCCCTTGTAACTGTTAGCACTAAATGCCAGTCATAAGGATTGAATGACCCTTTATATACTGTGTGCTGTATGGTAACTTGTTTGGTTGTCTGTTTGCAGACAACTGTCTGCCCTGAGGGAGGAAGTTGCCCATCTTCAGGCCGCACTGGACAGTAGTAAGGAAACCTTTCCCCAGGCCACACTGGACAGTAGGAAGGGAACCTCCTCCATCCAGGGAGCACTAGCGCCACCACCACTACCTCAGAGGTTGCGAAGAAAGCACAGCAGTTGGACCACAGTGGGCTCAGGGAGGGTGAGGAGGGTGGAACAGAGGCACACCCAGTCAATTGTTCCACTCCACAATCCATACACCATTCTGGGAGAGCATAGCTCCCCTATGGATGCACCCTCAGAGAAGACTGATGACAACTGTCACAAGGGGACCCCACAGGAAGGAGGCAGAGGACACCACAGGGAAAGGAAGCAGCTCCTGGTGAGGGACTCAATTATTAGGGGTATAGAACTGGGGGGAGCTGGGAAAACTGAAGTAAGGTGCCTGCCTGGTGCCATGGCTTGGAGGGACAGGAAGTGCATCCTCAGGATCACGAGAACAGCTGCAAGGGATTCTGAGCTGGACGTAATTGTCCACCTAGGGACAAATGACTTGGCTCATCATGAGATTAGAGCAGTGCAGGAGGACACTGCAGAGTTGGGGAGGGACCTAAGACAAGTAGCACACACAGTATCCTTCTCAGAGGTGCTGCCTGTCAAAGGCATGGGGGAGGCGAGGGTAATTGGCACCATGCAGTTTAATGAATGGTTGAAAAAATGGTGCGAGCACAGGGTTTAGCTTCATTGGCGACTGGGGTTCCACATGGAGGACACCAGCCTATACTAGCAGGATGGTCTGCATCTGTCAGGAAGGAACAAGTCTTTTGAGCAATCGGTTTAAATGCTTCATTTGCAAGCTTTTAAACTAGTCAAAGGAGGCACTGACAAGCAGCAGGAAAATCCCAGCCTCTCCCTACAAAACAGGGTACTAAATGAGAAAAAGACCGAGTAGAACGGTCAGTGGGGATGCTGCAACAGAAGGTAAAGCCATCAAAAATGGAGAGCAATGAGTACCAATGCCCGTAGTCTGGGTAACAAGCTTCCTGAATTAGTGGCCTTGATGGAGGAGGAACATCTGGATATCGTGGCAGTCACAGAAACATGGTACACACAAAACCATGACTGGAACATAAACATACCAGGATACACTGTCTACAGGAGGGACAGGGAGGGTAAAAGAGGAGGAGGAGTAGTTCTTTACATAAGGGAAGGAATAAAAGCAACAGAACAAAAGGGTAAACAGGGAGGAGAAGAAGCACTGTGGGTAAATTTGGAGACAGGCAATGGCACCACAATACACAGGGGTTGTATACAGACCCCCTTCTCAGGGTGAGGAAATGGACAGGAAATGATAGAAAGTATACTTAGAATGGCAGAAAAAGGGAGATATTGCTGATGGGTGATCTGAATATGCCAGATGTTAACTGGAGTGCAGTTGCAGCTGCCACTTGAAGAGTGCAGTTATTCTAGATGCCCTACAGGGGCATGCCTTGAACAACTAGTACTGGAGCCCACTCGAGAGGAGCAATATTAGACTTGATTCTCTCAAATGGAGATGGAGAGAGGATCACAGATGTAGAAGTGGGTAGCCATCTGGAAACTAGCGACCATCGAACAGTATGGTTCACAATAAACACAGCAATAGAGTCAAGCCATACAAGACAAAAATACTGGACTTTAGGAGGGCTGACTTTGCCAAAATGAGTGAGTGCCTAAGGAATGCACTAGCAAATGGGCAGGAAGGAGGTGGAAGAACAATGGGGAATAATAAAACTGCCATCACAGAGGTAACGAGCCTTTGGTGAAGCAAATAAACAAAACAAGATGATGTAAGAAACCACTATGGTTCTCAAAGGAAGTGGCAGTGAAGGTTCAAGAGAAAAAGCATTCAGGAAGTACAAGGAATACATGAAGGAGCAGGACGAGAGAACTGTATCAGTTAAAGCAAAGGAGGCTGGGAAGGCAGTCAGAACAGCAAAGGCCCAAACCGAGGAAAGACAGCCAACTCAGTTAAGAAGGGGATAAAACCTTTTATAGGTACATCAGGGAGCAAAAGGAAGACCAAGGAGGGATAGTGAGGCTTAATAAAGGGGAGGGAGGGTGGGCAGAGGAGACTGTGAAAAGGCAGAGATACTAAACAAATATGTTTGCTCTATTTACAAATGAAGAGGAGGTACATAAAACAAACAGTAGTAACACTCTGGATACAGAAGTTGATACCAGCCATTTACAGAAGAAAGGGTTCTGAAAGAACTCTTAAAACTGAAGGTGGACAAAGCAATGGGGCCTGATGGAATTCATCCCAGAATTCTAAAAGAGCTAAGGGTAGAACTAGTGACTCCACTGACTATCCTTTTTAACAAATCATGGGAGGATAGGGTGGTACCCAAGGACTGGAGGAGGGCAGATGTGATTCCCCTTCACAAAAGTGGGAGCAAGGCAGAGCAGGAAACTACAGACCTGTTAGTTTAACCTCAGTGATAGGAAAATGATGGAATCACTTCTGAAGGAAAGAATTGTTGGTAACTAGAGGCCAGAGGGACAGGACCCTAGGTAGCATGGATTCACAGCGGGAAGGTCATGCCAGACAAATCTGATAGATTTCTTTGACTGGGTGACCAAAGTAGTAGATCAGGAGGGGCTGTGGACATGGCCTACCTAGACTTTAGCAAGGCATTTGACACAGTCCCACACAAAAGATTAATATACAAGTTAGCCAGCCTGGGAGTGGGTCCCAAGATGACAGCCTGGGTAAGAATTGGCTGGAGAATAGGACACAGAGAGTAATAGTAAATGGAGTCCACTCAGAAGAAAGGAGGGTTACTAGTGGGGTACCGCAGGGTTCAGTATTAGGACCGGTCCTCTTCAATGTCTTTATAAGCGACATTGCTGGAAGGACTGGAAGGAAAAGTATGTCTCTTTGCAGATGGCGCTAAGATCTGCAACAGAGTTGATGCACAGGGTGGGGTGGAAAGGATGAGAAGGGACTTGGCAAGTTAGAGGAATGGTCAAATGTATGGCAGCTTAGATTCAATGCTAAGAAGTGAAAGGTAATGCACCTGGAAACAAAACCAGGGAAGAGTACACAATGGGGGTGAGATATTAACAACAACAAAAATGTAAAGGGACCTGGGGGTAGTCATATCAGATGACCTAAAGGTGGGCAAGCAATGTGAAAGAGCAGCAAGGAGGGCTGGGGGGATACTGGGATGCATAGGGAGAGGCATCACTAGTAGAAAACAGGAAGTTATTATCCCTCTGTACAGACAGCTGGTGAGACCCCATCTGGAGTACTGTGTGCAGTTCTGGAGACCCAGTTTCACTAGAACATAGACAGGATGGAAGCTGTCCAGAGGAGGGCAACTAAAATGGTGCAGGGTCTGCACCGGAAGACATATGAAGAGAGACTTAAGGAGCTTAATATGTATAGCCTCGAGGAAAGGAGGGAGGGGGACATGATAGAAACTTTCAAGTACCTCAAGGAAATCAACAAAGTCCAAGAGGGTAGCATCTTTCAAAAAAAGGTGTGTAACAACAAGAGGGCACAATTTGAAGATGGGGAGGGCGGGCTCAGAGGTAATTGAGGAAGTATTTTTCACAGAGAGGGTTGTGGATGCATGGAGCGGCCTTCGGAGGAGGTTGTGGAGTCAAAAACAGTGGTGGAATTCAAGCATGCATGGGACAGTCATAAGGCAATTCTGGGGTGGGGTAAGAAGAAGCAGGCTGCTGGTTAACTAGGATCTGCAGCTTATCCAGTAGGTAGGAAATGGGCAGACTGGGTGGGCCAGCGGTCCTTATTGCCGTCAAATTCTATGTTTCTATGTAACTACCTGTGCTGACCATATTTTACCTTCACTGTTGTCTGTATCTGCTGTACTGTTGGTTATTTATAATGTACAGTTAATGAATGTAATTGTCTCAACCACTATTTGTAACCAATTTGTTATGATCTCATCGTGTTGTGTCTGTATATGATGTTTCTGAATATGTATGCTGTAATCATCTTCCTACTGTATGTAACTAATTCTGGTTGTCCCTGAAAAAGGGACTTCTTTGTCTACCTGATCATCAAAATTTAAATAAATAAATAGATAAATCACATTTGCTTCTTCATTTCTAGATTTGGCTATTTTTTCTGGGTTCCAAGTCACCGAATTGTGATACCGATGTCTGCCCCGTGAGCATTTTAACTAAATGAAATGTCTGGGTTTGGCTAAAAATTTGGTGCTGATGGCTGTTCTGCATGCGTTTTAACTAAATGAAATGTTAGGATTTGGCTACAGAGTTGGGGATTTCACTACATAACTTCAATAGCAATTTTGTCAACAAAAAAAACTACACTCTTTAAATGGCCAGCTTATATGATACAACTTGATTTGTCTTCAGTTGCCCCTCCTTTGTCTCCTGCTCCCTTCCTGTTATCACTGTGTCCTCTCTGATGCCCGCAGTGTTGCTCACTAGATGTCACTATGTGATAATGACAGCCTTATAATACAGAATTCACTAGAGCGGGTGCCACAACAGTCATGGGCATCATAACTTCTAACAGCATAAATCTGCTACAACAGAGTTGGGCTACTGAGAGCCGCTCACCTCCGCCCTCCACAAAGGACACCCCCAGTTTCTTGGCACATCAAGATCTGGAACCCACCTGCTGTCTCAGTCACAGCTCTCCAGATGGGTATATAACTGTTAGCCCTGTTTACACACAGCCACTCTTCTATGCACTGCAGTCCGTGTTGGCACTCCACCCGACCTCCTGAGCCAGCTGCTGTTGTGTTCACACAGCCCCTCTCCACGCCGATGCAAGATGCACTGCAGAGGGGCCAAGAACCTGGGAGGAGGACTCGGGGAGGCACAGAGTGTGAGGGTGATCCTGGGACTGTCACTTGTGTGTCAGAGCAAGTGGCGCAGCCCGTCCACAAGGCCGCTTACACCACTTGCTCTGGAACCCATCTTAATATTTGCTGCGGCTCAGGGAGAGAAGTCAGAACCAACTTACCATAATCGGGTAAGTGTCCACACGGACGCATCTGCCTGGCAACAAGCCGAGCACTCGAGCTGCTGTGTTGCAAATGCAGTCATGTGAATTGGCCTATGGAGAGTGATGAGACCCACAGCATGGCCTCCTTGCCTGCAGCTGACAGTGAAGCTAGCCAGACAGCTTCCTGTGTCACTGGATCAGGCCCGGAACAAATGTTCTCCGTTGAAAATGTCTTCTCCTCACTCTAGGCTATACTGATATGATTTTTAGAATCTTTAGAAGAGCATGCCAAACAATTAAGACAGCCTTCACAAAATGCACCACTGTTACCTATACATGTCACCTGGCATCCTAGCTCTCAAGGATAGAAGGCAGTTGCACTGAAAGCTGTCTATATGTAAATGTACTCAGAGCACATCCCCCGACTGCCTGAGTGGTCTGCTCACCAAAACTCTAGCTATTTACAGGCTAAAGTCACAGACAAGGGAAGTCCTCCTTGTCCCAAACAACAAAGCGAGTGACAGGCGAAAAACTGTTTTGCATCTGCAGCACCCAAAAGCTTGTATGCAGGGCCAACCCATGTGCAGTGTGTGGGCAGCTTTGCAGAATTCAGATCAGCTGTGCAGACTATTTTAGACAGACTATGCAAGTGCCACATGACATAAAAGGGCTCCACTGCATCTTTAGCAAACAGCTGCCACAAAGTCGTTAGGCCTGTATTATCTAGCACTACAGAACGCCTAGCTTGCTCACATCCAGTGTCTTCTACTGACAAGGCCTTTTCTCTACATTCTCATTGTGTATGTAAGCTGTGACTGTGGAGCTCTGTAAATTAAGAATAAGGCACTCCAAGGGGTTATGTTAATGGTCTATTAATCACCCTCTAGGGGTGTAATGTGGCACGAGGCATAGCCGAGTGCTACATGCCGCGAAAGGGTGATTGACCATTAATATAACCCCTATGAGTGTCTTATTTCTATTATAATAAAAATGTTTTTTAAATAGTTTTAAACCTTGCTCAGCATGTGATTAGGCTGTACATGTATGTTAATCAAAGATTAACATAGGGCTGATAGAATGTTTACAACCAATCAGAAAGCTCTATTTATCAGACTCTTTTAATAATAATATATAACTTACACCTTCATATCAATGGAATCCTAACTATTGTACCTGTGTAACCAACTGTAGATACTGTACATAAGCTAAATAATTTGTGTAAATTTTGCTGCTACTACTGCTGCTGTTCTAAATACCACCCTACCACCCTTCTGAAAACTAGGTGATGAACTGTGGGGTTATCCTGGTGCTGAACATTTTAAATTAATAAATAAAACAACACTGCTCTCTCAAATAACAGAGCCCCCCACTCAAAATCTGTGTAATAAAAAAAAGCAAAATGCAAAATAAAATATCCACCTTTTTATCCCTTTGTCGTCCCCCGTCAGCCTTCTTGAAATAATGTCATGATTAAGTGATGCTGTTAAGCACAGGAACAGTGGAGAACCTCTGTGGTTGAAAGTCTCTCCATTTCTAGTTCTTCAGCTCCTATAACAAACAAAAAAACCAAACATGTATATATAAATACTCATCCTTCGGATGTCACAGAATAAATGCCAGACTCTAGCACAGTGGATAGGGATCCCTATAAACTGGTACGAGTTTACACAACACACTTAATCAATCTGGACTTGTGAGGTGGGGCTCAGAATGGGGTACAGACATGCTGGAACCTGCTGCCCATAAACATCGGGAGATGTGGGACCCACATCCAGTCTGTCGGGAATCCTGATTGGTCCTGGCCAAGGGGGACTTGGGTGCCATGCTGTTCTATGCTGGGCTGGGCTGGTTCAGAGCCTCAAGCAAAAGGGGCAGCAAACAGCAGTCACCCAAGTACAGGTACTGCCTTCCTGGTTGGTGGCAATGGAGGACCCTTCCTGTGGGTTCCCTGCATGCTGAGTCTGCACCCTAGGTGCAGGCTGGTGGGTTCCTTGCAACCAGTTTCAAGTACTTGAACCAGTGGGCAGACAGAACAGGAACTATGGGTAATGGAAAGAAGGCCTGGAAGGCAAAAGTGTGTTTCCAGAGCAGGGGGCACCCCCTGAAGGAGTCTACACCGATGACTTTCAGGTCTGGAGGGCTTCCCAGAAGAGCCAGATGTCTATAGGAGAAGTTGGGGCCTCAAACTCCAAGACAGTAAATACCAACAGGACCTGCCATCTCCAGGTAAAAATGCAGTTAACCAATGTATATTATGCCCAAGTTTGACTGCCTGAGTGCAGACAGACAGCAGCAGCTCTGGCTGAGAATAGTACAAGATGGCAGGGTAAGGCTTATCCCTGGGTTGGCTGGCTAAGAGCTGGGTGCAGAGTGTAGTAACAGGATGGGAGGGTCCACAGGTAACTGAGGTTAGGTCAAGCAACCCCCCGAACCCGAGAACTGTGTTGTGTGGATGAGAGACACTTTGATGAGATGATTCTGGAGTGTGCATGACCATGTATGTTAAAGTGAATTGAGTCTGCTTAAAAGAACTATCATCTGAACCCTTATTCCTCAGTAAAAGGATCACATGTGAACTGCCACTCCGAATGGTGTGTGATTCTTTGGCACCATCCTGTCCATTTACAGCCAGGTGGAAAGGAAATGGTACAATGGCCGTATGCAGGATTTATTTATTTTTTAATTATTTTAGTCTTTGGTGATTGGGTAAAGCCCACAAGGCACAAGTGCCTGTTTTCTGGTGCGACCTAAGAACACTGGGGAAGTGAAGTGACTTGCTTAGAGTTGCCCAGTATGCAAGTGGAGGTTGTGGGAATCAAACCCACGCCTGCTGGATGTACCAAGCTTATTCACAGCTTATTACTCTAACCTCTAGGCCATACTGTCAACCCCTAGCAAGCTGAGTCACCCTGGGCCATGCCCACCCCCATCAGGACAGAACAGGGTGATGTACAATTACTAAAATCTCAGAAGGGAGGGGAGGATCTGGAGGGGTGTGTTCCTCCAATACAGTCTGGTTGTTTAAACTCCATTTGGGGCACAACAATGCATTTGATGGATGCAATTACCGTCACGTTACTGTGACTGAACAGTACTTCCACTTTAAATCTGTACATTTCCTAAACACTGAGCAGCAATCCCTTCACCACTTTTTCTTTAGTCCAGCTGCAGCTGTGGTCTCACTACCAGGCAGCAGCTACTCCAGGATGTACATGTGTAACCCCCCTGCAAATGGGGGTTCCCAAAAGTCTTCCAGGAGCTTGCCTGAATGTTCCAAGTCTGGGCGGTGTTCGGCGTCTGAGCTGTTTGAATGTGGTTCCAGGTGGGTGCTATTTGAGCCTCCACGTACTGTCTCTTTAAGAGCTGTCTGCTTGCAGACTTAATTAGTTTGTATGGGGGGGACTGTGTGTTCTAATGCCCAAATCCTGCCCGGGCTGCTGTCAATTCACTCTGTTTCTGCCGTTGCTATATGTGCAGAGGGAGCCTTGTTGAAAGTTATAACTGTTTGCCAGAAATCATTTAGAGTGACTGAAAAAATGTAATTTGTCTAACCTGTCTTCATTTCAGCACAAACTGTTTCAGTGTAGCTCTTTCATTTTGGTTCTGAATAGCTGACTTGGACCATTCAGGATGATAGGGAGACTGTAAAATGGAGCCTGTGGACGAATCGGAACTTGGGATTCTCAATTCTGAGCCAGCCACAAGGGGATTGTATGGGCAGTGACTCTGGGAAATGTAGTTTTAACCCTGGTGCCTTTTTCTACCAACAGAGGGAGTCTTATTGTGAGTGACAGCTGAATCAGCCAACAGAATAGTGTGGAGCTAAAGGAAATGCCCTGCTCTGTGACTGGAAAGATCAGATCTGTTGTGGTAGTGAAGAGAGAAAGAGCTGTGTGCTTCTGCAGTGTGTAGTTTCATACGGGAAGCGCGTGTGAGGCCCTGAGTTTCGGTCTGCAGTCTTTGTGAGTGCCAGTTTGGACTGAATTCGAGTTGTGAGGAGAAAGAAGAACCAGAAGTGTGGAAACCAGGCTCACCCTGTAGAAGACTGGAGAAGTTGCAATCGCTACTCGGTCTGTCAGGAACTGAAGCTGCTGTGTGCTCCCGGTATCTTGCAGTAATTGCGATCGGATCGAGGAGCAGCCTGCCTGGTATAGTACTTTCCTTTTACATATGAATGCATAGTGCTTGTGGGGGTTCGATTTCCAATCCCCTGTGCTGTGTGTGCTGAAGCTGGAAGCAAACCCCAGCTTGTCTCGAACTAAATCTGTTTGCTATAAACTGCAGTGGGGTCCAGTCACAAGGACCTTGTCTCCATGCCCTGCTGTTTCTGACAATCCAGAAGAACTCCACCATCCAGTTTTCAGCTTGGGTATTGTGAGTACAAATTGTGGTATTCTCTGCAGCCTGTTTTCAATCACAAGTGTGTCATCTAATTCTTGTTGTTTCTTTGCTTCATGGACTGAGCTATCAGCTCGGATTACAATTAGGTGTTATGCATATATTTTCTTCTACAGGGCCCTATCCATCTGCACCTGCCGGCCAACCCCAGGCAACTGGCTGCTAGCCCCCAACCTGGTTACCCAGAGTGTGACTTTTCAGACCTTGTATGTGTGCACAGTACTGTGATTTAATGCCACTAATTAACCTGATTTCCCCCTGTGTTTCTGTTCCCTAAATAAATCAGATTTGTTGTTGTTAAACTTTAAACTGTCTGAAGTGTCAGTACCTTCATGCTAAGCACTATATTGGTTTGTGTATGCTTAACCTTATTTTCAGGCGGTCCTCAGAGACGGACCTGTGAATCAGTCTCGAGGGTAAGTGGTACCTTATGAATGAACAGTGTGTACATGTGGGGTATTGGTACTGTAACTCCTGTGCATCGTGTGGGTCATTAGAGGGATTAGAAGGGGGTCTCAGTGTCCCAGAGGGCTGTGACCAAACTAGACCAACCATTACGAACCCTGACCTCTGGGTGGAGGCACCCGCCATAGAACCTAGGCCCCTCAACCTGTCAGTAGTCAAGCAGGCAGGGGTAGTAGCCCTTGGGATAGCGCCACCTGGGGGTTACACATGGAAATTAGAATATATAGCATCTCAATTTACTATGTGAGAGACAAATAAAAAAATATTCAAAACATTTGTGCATAAAATGAGGTGGCTTTTGCATATTTGAAAACTTTTTATTTTCAGAGCAGAAAAATGCTGTTAAAAAATTCTTTAGGGCGTCACCAAAATATACAAGTTAAGGCACTTACACGCAGTGATCTGTAGCGCAGTGAGCAATACAGATCAACTTCAATGTTATCTTTCTGCCATGTACGGGCGATCCGTTTCATGAGAGAAACGAACATTCACGATCCCGTGTTCCCTGCTTTCATGGGTTCGCAGAGTTCTGTTCCATTCTGCATGGCCATGTACAAGCGTCAAGCGCCATTCCACTCATTTCAGTCCCATTACAATAGGGAATCTCCTGCTCTCCTGGCTGTTGTGGAACGGATCGTCTGTAGACGGCACAAGAAGGTAATGCTACAGTTAATCTATACTGCTCATTCCAGTACACATCACTGCAGTGTAAAGGTGATCTGCTTCTCAACAGACCGAGCGGAACAAAGTGGGTCACAGAACGAGCGGTACTGGTAAGTGCTGTGTAAAAGTGCCTATCGATACATGTTGCTGATTCCCTAGTAATTCTAGGCAGACATTTTCCTGCTCGGCTGAAGTGTTTTCAAACTTACTACAGTAGTACAATCACACTATAGGCCCTTTTACACGGAGCCCTTGCTCAAAGCGCTGCAGTTTCCAACCACTCGCTCCGCTCCCCGTCTGTGCTGCTGCGTTTTGGTTTTACACACAGTAGCCCTGCAGCAGTCTCGTGGCTCTTCCAGCATTTTTGCTAGCTTTCTGGCCAGCCAAGAGCTGGAGACTTGCTTGTGGGGCTGCACCAATGTGAGCGCTGTGCTGTGATTACATGGCAGCAGGATGTGGTGTGAAATCCGCAATGGCAAACCCAGGAAAGCAGGGTACGCCAGGACAGCAAACAATACCCTTGGATGCAGTGTGGCTTGATTTTACATGGCAAGCAAGGTAACATTCTAGTTGCGCTGCAGATCATGTAAAAGGGCCTACTATGCACCAACATTTTGAAGTTCTGCCCCCAGGGCAGCATTCCTGAATGTTCCTGCCCATGTTCACACTGCTTGAGGGACATTCTAGAAAATAAGAAGGGACTGTACATAAATGTGTAAGATTTCTGAATTCCATGGTGTAGGCTGGACCAGGGCTATCAGTCCCAAGGGTTTCAAGTTCAAATGTAAGAATATCTGAAGCACTGTCAGCCTTCTTGTTCCCTGCCACTACTAATCAAAAGTCAAAATGTTGTCTTTACAAAACATCCCTGGGTAAACATCAAGGTATATTTAAATCTCAGGACATTGTTTGCCCTTTTTTTATTTTAATTCTGTGCCTGCACAGAACTGTTTTTATTTATTTTTTTTTGGAGGGGGGGGGTTCTAAGTACCCTATAATCGGCACAGAACTGAACATTTCAGTATCTTACTTCTCATCTTGTAACAAAAAAAAAAAAAAAGGGAGAAAGAAAATTTGGCCCATTCAATTTCTTCACTATATATTTAGGAGCTAATTCTTTATCATGGTTTTAAAAATAATTTAAAGTATTTTTGCCACATGGTAAGGCGAATTCTTTTTTAAATGTGCTGCAGTCACATGTCCTACCAAGCATGTACATGGAAACAAGACTGTGCATGTCTCAGTTATCCTTTCTAGGCAAGTAAAACTGTTTTGTAAATAAATTAATATTTCTACAGTTCTACAAAAGAATAGTGTTACCGAAAGATTAGAAGGTTGGGGGTTTCAGTCCCACCCAAGATACCTAGAACAGCAATGGGGTACTGCACTGTTGAGCTGCTGTCCTTCTGATGTGACATTAAATTGAGGTCCCTTCTGCTACGCCAGGTCACTATCCAACACTCCCCAGTCAATTGACAAAACGAAACCAAAAAAAAGGGTTCCTGTAAATCCATCTACCAGGACTCACCGGGAAACAAGCAATCATGGGGTAGTGTGCCTTTCCTAGTCAAAAATGACAAATAACATATGCCTTTAAAAAATCTGGAGCTTAAGCAGTTTCCAGTTCCCTCATTTCTTTGCGATTTCAGATAGGTGCATTATCTTTTCTGTGCTTGGATATGGGACTACATACAGAGCTGGCCACAGATGGCCAGCAAGGGCAAGCGTCAGTGCTCACACACCAAAAAAAACCACAATAAAAAACATGATGATCCACATAAAAAAGGGCAGTAACCCAATGCCAGTGACTTCTGGGCTAAGGCCTAAAAGGACTGTTTTGCTGCCGCGTGTTGCATACTTCAGCTGTTAGTAATGACATTTTCGCATTTACTTCTAATTACACTCCAAGCTGAGACCTTTGGCCCGGGGCAGCAGGCTCCAATTCAGGCTGCACACATTCTCTTAAATGGCCTGAGCCTTTGTTGTTGCTCTTCTCCTTTCATCCATTATTTACAACACCTCCCAACCCCCCACAGTGGTCAGAGACGCCACCATTTGTGAAGCCCTAAAGCTTCTAATCATCTTAATTTCTGAGCCTTTCAGTTCAAGCTCCTCCTTGCAGGCCAAATCCAAGGAGCAGAATAAATCATCAGGAGTCCCAACCTGCACCTTGGAGCTTTTTCTCGCAGAACTCTAGCGGACTGTAGCTGTGGGCACTGAGTTCTTTGTCTCCTCTGTGGAGGCCTGCCACATCCGTTTACTGTGAAACTGGGAGCAGACCCTGCTGAAGCCAAATACTCACTACATGACCTTGGGCAAGTCACTTAACCTTTCACTGCTCCAGTCCACCCAGCTGTGGAAACAGGCAACGGCAGGACCTCACTAGAAATGAGATGCTGACTCTCACCTGGGTTGTCCTGAGTAAATAAACTGTAAAATAAATAAATAATAACTAAATAAATAAATAAAAATATCATCCATTTCTTGCTTTTTTTTTCCTGACATATTATTCCATACAACACAGCCAAAGCACACAACACCCTGTGTCATAAAAATTCTTAAGTGGAACTAGCTGGGTTTGTCCACAAGCTACATTTCATCTGACATGCCGTCTTTCCAACAATCTTATCTTGTTCATATTAGGTTGCCAAATTGTAATTTATTGTTGTTATTGCCACTTGTATTTGCAATTCTAGTCCCTTTTAGTTTGTGTCTGCTATGCTTACCCTGCTTTATTGTATTTTGTCATTTCCGATCTTACTGCAATTTAGTTTCACTTGTACGCTCCCGGGTCATACCTGAAAACGGGCATTTATTTGTCTAGTGTACCCACCTGGTTAACAACTACTAAAGAAAGAAAAGTAGTATAACATCACTGGTCAATAACTTTTACAGCTAGTGTATGTGTGTTTTTCATTCGTTTGTTTTTAATTGTAGGAGTAATTCCTTTTGTTTTGTTTTTGTTTTATAATTTTAAGAAGCCATTCCTTTTTTGTTGTTAATTTTTGGAATAATTCCTGCGGCCGTCCCAGAAACTTTTTGTTGTTTAATATTAATGTTTTTTTTTTGGCTTATCTCATAAAATACAATAATGATATAGATAGGTTTTAAATCATTTAACAGAAAACTCTTCTACTTACTGACAGCCAAATCCTTCAATGAAATACTGAAGGAACTGCACCCCCAACGCGCATGCACACATGTGCTCGTGCACACACACACTTACTTTTCCTAGTTACTTCTCTACTATATCAACCTCTTCTTCAAACGGTTAAAAGAAATACTAAGTTGGGAGGGGCTGGAAAAGGAAGGGTGCAACTTAAAAGCACGAAGGTGAGTGCATCACATGAAAACACATCATGAAAAATCCCTGGTAAACACTACCATACATGTGTGGCCAATATTTTAAATCCACTGCTCAAACACTGCAGATATAATTCAGGGGAAAAAATGTGGTATTGGTCAACTATTTTGTATAAGGGTCTCCAATTCAGGATTGCAGACTGAAGTGCTGAAATGACAATTCTAGGTTCAGCACCAGATGCAAGTTTACTACCTCTCCTGAGGAACATCTGTCCGTCTCCCTCCCCAGCCCCTAAGCCCATCTGCAAATGTAAAATCTAAAAGAAAGAAACAGTTTGCTGTAACACACTGTTTCCGACTCAAAACACTGAACCCCCTCCTCCCCTCCAGTGAATCCCATTTTTAAGGAGCAGTACAGTAGACAAGCACTCCGTCTTTGTTCTTACTATGCTGCATGCCTCGCGCCTGGGTTCCAACGGTGCTTTCTTGTCCTCGTCTCTTCCCTCTCCAGCATGCCCTGACCCTCCCTTGTCCTCCCATTTCTACCATTTGCTCCAAACAACAGTTCACTTGGGAACCATCCGTCTTGTAACACTTGCCCTGAAATGACAGATGCTCTTTAGAGGGCCATGCTACTGAATGAACAAAAGATAACATCACCTCCAGGAACTCCAGGGAGAAATGCAACTCCAACTTAAAGACATGCTGTCCTGACGGATTGTAAATCTCTTCCAAGTGAAAATCCACAACTACCCTCGAAGAGAAAATGGCCCAAATCAGAGGAAGAAGAGAAACCCGTGCCCAGTTCAAGCCTCCCCTTTTATCTCTGAACCACCACCTTCGTTTTTCTAATTACTGTACTGCCTGGTTAAGGTAAAGGTACCGTCCGCAGAGTAAGAGTCTTGGTTTTCTGTCCCTGCAGCTTAATATCAGCTGCCCCACATTATAAGGGACAGTGAGCTCTCTTGTTAACCCGCCAAAAGACCTCTGGTTCCACATTGTGAGGGTAATGTCCCAAATTTAGCACAAATGCACTGCCACACTGCTGGTCATGAACAGCACACTGCAAACATGACAGCACATATTTTCAGTGAGTTCTTAGATCTGTAAGATCTGATGAGGCAGCCTACTTTTGAGGGGCTATAGCCTTACATTTCAGTGATGAAAGGTTCAGAGATATGTTGCTGCTAGTACTAGAAACCCTTTAAAACTGCATATTTACCTGTATTTTATTCAATAACACAAATTGTCCTGCACATACATTCTCGCCAGTATGAACTGATACAAAATTTTAAAAACATGTTATATTTCACCTCCTAGCAATCTTTTCTCGGACAGAAATACTAGTCAAATAACGAAGCAAGGACTTCTTTGCTGTGTCAAAACAGAGGCATACAGAGAAGCTTTGCTGCAACCACACAAGGCAATAACAGCCAGGCGGCAGCATAACGAAAGCATAATTAATTGCTTGCCTGCTTACGTATACTTTGGGTCTGCCTTGTCCTCACATTGTCAGTCTGCTGTGCCCTTGAGTCATCACAGAGAGAGAGTAATGAAATGAGAGGAAGGACAAGAGGAGGATGCTGGGAGATGCTACAAAATCTCTCTGCTAACAAAGGAAGATCACATTAACATCTCCAGCAACTAACTGCTGAGTGCGAAGCAGTGTCACTCCCCCACACCTCCCTTCACCCCCAGCATACACGCACTTTTCCTGGCTAGCACTGCTGGGGAGGGGAATAAAACATCATTATGTATCATCCATAATATAAAGTGACAGCTTAAGCATAAAAAATGTTGTTCTTTGATTAAAATGCACCAATTATGTTCTAAATCTGAAAACAATTTAGTAGCCTTACCTTCCAATAAGGCATCTTGGAGTACTCAAGGGTGCAGGCAGGCATACTCAATGTACTATGTTTGTTATTAGTACCAACCAGGCTGTCCCATAGCATATGTCTTTTTTCTAACTCATATAAGTCTACTGTGGAGTGGGGCAGAATATGCATCTGCAGTATGGAGACAGTGACCACTGAGTAGTGGCTCTGTGACACTTTAAGGTACAGTTCTATTATTTTGGACATCACTTAATTATGCTTTATTCCTCTCTAAACCTGGTCTTTTGTATGAATTTTCCATGTAATCTCCCGGGTCACACCTGAAAATATCAATCAATCACTTTGTTTAACCAGGCATAAACACCACTGAGCAAGCTCATTTTCAAGGTGGTCCTGGGCATTAATACAATACAGTACACTTCATAAGATTACAATTACGGTGGACAGCGGTGCAAAAAAAAAAAAAGATTGTGAAGGTGCCGGTCAATATGGGCCTATGCATACCGGTCAACATAATTATCATGCAAAGGTACATAATGTAAGCTTTACTGAAATGAGAAGAGACAACAATCCCATATAGTCTCTGCTAAGTAAGAGCTCATACCTAAGTGATAAAAAATAAGGCGGTATTAAGGAATAGGGTAGAAATTGGGGGTGAAAGAGTAGGCAGCCAAGAGGGAGGCCAAAATAGGTAAAAGGTAGAGAATAGGCAGGGCCATCTCGGATTAAGGGAACTAGGCTTGTAGGTCCTAGGTTTCTGTTGTTAGGAATGTGGGGTGGATGAGATACTTAGGCGTAGGATTTGAGAGTGGCACCCGGGGCTTAGGGGTCATAGGCATCTGAAACAGCTGCATGATTCCTTCAGATAATCCGTTAATAGAGCTTTGAATGTGAAAATGCTTGGAAGTGAGGATAATTTTAATGAGTCTTGCATAGTGTTCCAAAGTGATGGAAGTGAGAAGTTGATTGCTACCGAACCAAGGGTAGTTTTCACCCTAGGAATCTGGAAGCAGATTAAGGAGAAGCGTCTCAGGCCATAGAAACCTTTAGCCCATTTGAAAATGTTCGAGATGTATGCAGGTAGGTTATCAGATAATGCTCTAAAAAACCAGAGGAGAGCATTCCTTTTTCTCCTAGTTGAGAGTGAGGTCCATCCTGAAACCTGGTATAGACGATAGTGATGTGTACTACGGGGTAGATTTAGGATAAATCTTAAAGCCCGGTGGTAAAGGGTGTCCAGTTTGTTTAGCATCTTTGATGGGCAATGACTGTAAAGGAAGTCAGCGTAGTCCAGTATAGGTAGGAATGTAGTTTGTACTAGTCTCATTCTGGCTTCTAACGCAAGTAAGTGTTTAATGCAATAGAATAAACCTAATCGCTGTCTTACATTTCTTTGAGGTTTCATTTAAGTGGCACAGAAAGTTAAACTTGTTATCCAGCCAGAATCCTAGGTATTTAAAGGTATCAACTACTTCAAGGGGTTCATCTAAGAGTGTTCGGATCTGTGTGATATGTGGACATCCGGAAGTAGAATTTGGTGAGAGAATCATTGCTTTAGTCTTTTTGGCGTTGAGGAGGAGCTTATGAGTGATAAGATTGTATTGGAGAGTGACAGAGTCTTTCTGTAACTACTCATGGCCCAAATCCAAGGATGAATTTGTGGTATAGAGTACAGTATCATCTGTGAATAAGTGCACATTGGCTGTGCCAAGCTGCGCTTCCAGATTATTGATGTATATTGCGAAGAGGATAGGGCCCAGGATGGAGCCTTGGGAGACTCCTCATAACAAGGATCTTTGTGGGGACAGATCTCCTATGGCTCTGACTTGTTGTAACCTATTGGTTAGGTAGCTGGTGAACCATTTAATGGCAGAACTATCAAGTCTGATGTTACTCAGTGCAGTAAGCATGATGGTATGATCCACAGTATCGAAGGCCTTACTTAGATCAAGGAAGAGGGCAAATACATGCTTCTTAGAGTCCAAGTACATTTGCCAGACTATAGTTACTTTGGCAAGAGCCGATACTGTATAGTAAATAGGCATATGTTTGTCTAGTGTGATTACCTGGTCAACAAAAGCTAAATAAATACATACATACATACATACATGCTCTGTTTTGAGACTCTACTGGATGTTGTTCTTTCACTGTTACAGTTAGTTCAGAATAATGGGACACTATTCTTACACTGTCAAACTGATTCAGTTTATGGTTAGATGCAATTTTTATAATACACACTCCTCATACATGACCATAGGAAAGTGGGAAGAGGGCAGCATTTGGAAAGAGTGTATTCTTTGGTAACCAGGTAAAGGCCCACTAGGCACTAGACCCGTTTTCATGGGTAACCCTGCCAAGGTTATGTGACTCACTCAGGGTCACACAGCATGCAAGTGGAGATTGTGGGAATCAAACCCAGGTCTACTGGATATACCAAGCTCATTACTCTAAACTGTAGGCTATACTGCCAGCCCAAATGTATACAAGACTGACAATCCTGGCAGCACTCCTGAGAGTAAATCCATAGATTTTATGTTCTATCAGGAAAGGAAAGGAAAGGAAAGGACAGTATTTTGGCTCAGTGTAGCCAGCAGTCAGATCCCTTCCACTTCCCAACTTGCAGCTCCACCCCCAAGGAACACTAGCAAACCAACACGGATGTGCAGGGAAGATTTAAAAAAACAAAGAGTCACTATTTCCTTCAGGATGGGCTTCTGATTCTTCAATCACGTATCCCCCCTCCCGTGAACTTATCCGGATCGTGCAATTAGCGGTGCTGGGCATGCTGGAAGGGACTTCACACAGCCTGCAGCCATTTTTCATGTTTTTCCTGGTCCCTCCTTCACAGCCATGAATGCACGCAGGTGGAGGTGCACCTGCATCACAATGCCACACTTCTTCTCTCCCTGACTCTGGCACTGCCCCTGGACTCCAGGAGGCAGCCAAGGAAGTGGGATGCGTGCCAGCCCATCTTCAGGAGAGGAGAGCTGTCATGGGGCGCTCGATCTTCTCCCTACCTTGCCGACCCCTGGTGGCCTGAGCTTGCTCCTGAACCCGGGTCACTGGTGTGGCGCAAGGTGTGGCGTCCAGCGCCTCAACCCTCCGCGTCACCGGGTCAGCTAACTTTCAAACTTCTTAATTGATTTTTGTCCACCTTACAATATTTTGAAATCCTAAAGGAGACCAGCACAGGACAGTCAGAAAGGCAAAGGCAGACACAAAGCAAAGAACTGCTGACTGTGCCAGGAGGGCAGAGAAAACCTTCATTTGTTATGTTAAGGAAAAGAGGAAAACAGAAGAGGAAATTGTCAGACTAATGGGCAGGAGTGGATGGGTAAGGATGACAGCAAAAAAGCAGATGTCCTGAACAAATATTTTTTCTTAGTATTTGCAGTGGAAGAAAGTGGACCACTCCCAGATCGTGAGATCAGGGCCTGGGGAGTGAAGGCAAGTGGACTAGAGGTGGGAACTAGATCCTAGGCATGAGTGTTCAGTGACTTGGGACCATAAAAGTGAATAAACTGGGGTGTTAAAGAGTTGGGCTGAGACAGGATCTTTTCCATGATGGCTCCTGCCTCGACTTAGCAAAACTGAAAAAAAAAAAAAAAATCACACTTAGAGCATTACATTGTTATTTTACTCAACAGCGTTCCACAGTTCAACTGGCTCTGAACATTTGGATATAACGATTACCATGGTGCACCTAAAGGGACAAGGGCAGGAGTGGGACAAAAACAGCAGCAGGCCATGTTAACCCAGCCTGGGTCAAGTAGCAGTTCATCCAGAGAAGGTGATGCACCGACCTGGGAGTCTGTCTTCCAAGCTCTCAGAGACATGGACAGGAAAACTGGGTGCATTTTATAGATGATGGGGACACAGGATGCAAAGACAGACTCTGCTGTAAACAGGTTCAAGGAATGAAATGACAGCACACTAAAAACCAAGACTGCAGTAGTCAAACTGACCTCTCTCTTTTTTTTTTGTCAACTTTATTTCCCTCCGGTTGCGGCCCAAGGAACCTTCTCTCAGGCATCCTGCCTGTATCCTGCCCGCCTGAAGCTCCCTTGAACTGAGCCTCCTCTCTCCCCCACTCCCCGCAGCCAGCACCCCTGGTTTAACCCATCCGGGGTGGGTTGCTCTCTCCTCTTGGGCGCTCTTCTAAGGCAGTCTCTGGCTGCAGGCAAGGGCCAGCAGGAGGAACTGGAGGCCAGTCTAGGTGAGCCTGGCAAGGGCATGGGGGACAGGTGCCGTCGCCTGTTCCTCGGAGCCAGTGTTTTTTCCTGTTCTAGCGAAGACCCCCCCCCCACATGGGCACATCTGACACATCAGCGCTGACCTCTTAAAATGCTCCTTTGAGGTCTAGACTGGAAACACCAGATAATGGGAGCACAGCAATGAACTTCAGGGCAGTGTGCCTCCCTGAAGGACAGTAGGGGAGGACTTGGGTTATAGAGGCCAAACCTAGCACATGAATTCCCTGCTTGAAGGTGCTATTGAACCTCAGATATCAAACGGGTGTAGAGAATAAACTTTTGTTCTGCCCAAGTTACTAATGATGCCCCCCCACTATGCTTGTGGTCACTAAGAGGCCTGAATTTCATGGCAGATCACAGCTGGAACCAGAGGGTCACATCTCTGCAGGGGAAGACTAGCTGTTACGGACAGGACTCTGTATGTATTTTTGTAGATCAGAGAGAATTACTAACATGAGCACTCTCATAAGCTTACAATGTTTAGTACCCAGGCAATGTTCTAAAGGTCAGTTCTCTGTATGTATCTAAATGTTAAGTTGGGTTGAGAGGGAATACCGAACTTTGTAAATGGCACCAACCTCGACGCTTCTGGCTGGGAAGGAGAAGTTTTCAGCATCAAACTCTGCTGAAAGATTTGCTCCATGAAAAGACTTCACTGCACCTGTTAAAAGCAGGTCTTAGCTGCAGAAATCCTGACTACTAAGCAGAGTTTTCCATCTTCCAGAGTAACTAAATTTGTTTACTCACGGTACTCCCTACAATATATGAATTGATCGCTTTATTCATATACCTGTGGTTCTTTAATCTTTAAGCCTGGTTCTAGCTGCTGCTTATTAGCACAAATCTTGCACTATGTTTAAAATAGTGGAGCAAGTTGTTGTGGAGGTAAATATCTGCTTTATCATTACAGGACATTATGGGAATAATGGCTTCCAGCAGGCCATGCTATTTCGCTATGTGCTCTCTCCCGGTATGCTAACCTCTTAACCTCCCACAGGTCATAACCTGGTAGCTTTTCTGGACTACCCTAAGAAGTAATCAACTTATAGACTTTTGGTGGTACTCACTTGCCATACCAATGGATCAGTGGACTATCAATATACTGATGCTAAAGCATGTGTATACAGTGTCCGAAGTATTGTACACCTTTGTTGATACCCGATTCAGTTAGCACATACAATTGCCATGTGGTTTCATGGCAAAATGAATAAAGTTAGGAAAAAAAAAGAATAAATCACTGGGACCTGGACGGCATGCACCCTAGGTTGCTG
Organism: Neoceratodus forsteri; assembly: GCA_016271365.2. NCBI lineage: Eukaryota > Metazoa > Chordata > Ceratodontiformes > Ceratodontidae > Neoceratodus > Neoceratodus forsteri. The sequence continues at coordinate 1,200,999,165 of CM057455.1, read as the reverse complement.
AGAGAGACGAGACAGACACTGACCACTGGTTTACATATTTAACTGCTCCCTGATGACAAGTGTCCCGCTAGTGGATTGGAGGGTGGCTAATGTGGTGCCAGTGATGACCCAGGCAACTAGAGGCCAGTAAGTCTGACCTCGACAGTAGGGAAGCTTCTGGAATCCATCATAAAGAAGTACCTGGCGGAGTTCCCAGAGGCTACGGACTACAGGACAAGATGCAGCATGGGATAGTGGCAGGCAGGTTATGCCAGACTAACCCAATTAACATTTTGATTTGGTGACAAAGGCAGTGGACAGAGGACAAGCAGCTGATGTACTAAGCATACTTGTACTTCAGCAAGGCCTTAGATGCTACTGCACAGAAGGTAGTAAAAATGTGCAGTTACCTAAGAACTTACCGTAACAGTAGATCTCCAAGAGAATCTCTTGCATCAGGCCACACCTATTGAACTATATCCAGCAGGCACTAGGACCACATGGAAACTTTTCTAGCTAGCAGCCTTTTTTTTTTTTCCAAACTCTGTTTTGTAGCTCCATCGGTGGTGAACACTCTCCGGCATCCACTGACCACCAGAGCTCTACCTCCTGCCTGAAGCACCCTACTCCTTGCCCGAACCACCCTGGCAGACCCCCACCGGCTCTGCACCCACCAAGGTAGGGCCACCCTATCCTCCCAGTGTGCTCTATCTATAATCTAATTTGGCAGGTGGTCGGGGGGGGGGGGCTCGAGTAGAGGTGCCCGCCTGGGAGTGTGGCTGCCCGGGGTCCGGTGGTTCCCCGCTATCCCCATTGAGGAGATTTTCTACTTAGTTACTCCCTCCTTCCCTGTGGGCGTGACTTTGCAAAGGCAACATCGTGTTGCAGCTCTGCCCCAGCATACACCGCGCCACCACATCAGCACTCCCAGGCACTGCCAGAGGCCACTCCACAAGCATGCGCTCTCCTGAACCCTTCCCGGGAAGAGAGAGCAGTCCATTGGACGCTCGATCTCTTCCCTCCCCTGCCGACCCTCTCGTCCCAAACCAGCGTTACCGGCGTGGCGTGGCGTCCAGTGCCTCAACCCTCAGCGCCACTGGGCTGGCTGCTAGCAGTCTACTAGGGGCCACCCACAATGACATTAGACACCGATAACATCCCTCCCACATAAATGTGGGTGGCCCTGTGCCCTGCTCAATTCTCCAGCCAGAGACCATATACAGAGGATTTCCTGCTGAGGAACTGAGAGAGAGAGACAGAGGTTTCTGCCATGTTATAAGAAAGGTGAAACAGAAAGTCAACTGTTCTGGAGAAAGAAAGAGACAGAGACAGAGAAGACCTGAGGCCAAGGGGGGCAGAGGGTGGGATGACATGGCTTGATGCAAGAGATTCTCTTAAAGATCTGCTGTTACAGTAAGTTCTTACATAACTGAACTATCTTTATCAAGGATATCTCTTGCATCAGGCCACACCTATGGAACAAGCCCCAAGCAGTTCTGACAAAGAGACAGTCTGGATGGCTGGAGGCTATAAGCCTAAGACAGAAGGACTTGAAGCACAGAAGCCTACCCTTCTTCTAGAGGCAGTGTCCAGATTTTAGTGTTTAGTGAAAGTGTGGACAGTACTCCAGGTGGCAGCAGCACAAATCTCTGCAGCTGGCACATTCCTGAAACAGGCAACAGAGGTGGGCACGTCCAATCCCAGGAAATTCCTTACCGTACTTCCTGTAACAAAATGTAATACAATTGGCCAACCATTTGGACAGGCACTGTTTAGAAACTGGCATGCCCTCTTTCCCAGAGGTGAATGACACAAACAGCTGCAAGGACCTCCTGCAGTTTTTCTTGCAATGAGCATCATATCTAAGTATTCTGTGTGCATCTAAAGTATGGACAATGCTTCCCCTGGACTGGCATGCTCCGGAAAATAAACAGGCAATTGGACAGATTGATTTAGAGTAAATTCAGATAACATCTTTGGAAGAAACTTGGGTTTGGTACGCAAAGACACCCTGTCTTAGTAAAAGCAACTAAAAATACAGGTTACTCACCTGTAACAGGAGTTCTAGGAATGGTATATCTTGTTCATCCACACTCATTGGCAGGTATCCTTGCCGCTTTAAATCTTGCCGGAAGGTCTTCAAGCTTGCTCCTCACACCCACCCGGGTGGTATAACTCTCGGCTCCGCCCCATGACGCCAGATCTGGCCCGCTGGAAGCTCAGGTTGTGCGTCGAAGCCGGGGAGGTTGGGTGGGTCGTGTGGATGAACAACATATACCATTCCTAGAACTCCTGTTACAGGTGAGTAACCTGTATTCTAAGGACATGGATATGTTGTTCATCCACACTCATTGGCAGACTCTAGCAGTTCTCCGGAGAAGGAGGCAAGAGCACACCCCAATACTTACTTGGGAAGAGAGACTGGAGGCAAGAGCTCCAAAACCAGCATCCGGCGTGACTCAAAGGTCGATGTGGTAATGGGTAATGAAGGTGTTTGCTGACTTCCAGGTAGCAGCCCTGCAGATTTCCTGATAGGGGCGTCCTGGAAGCAGCCATTGCAGCAGCAGTATGGCGGGTAGAATGAGCTCTTATCCCTCTGGGAGGCTCCATGCCCGCCAACTTATAGCAGAGATCTATGCAGGAGGTTACCCACCTGCTTATCGTCCGCTTGGCTGCAGGTCTGCCAGATGCGGCTTCAGCATAGGTGACAAAACAGCTGGCGAACCTCTCCCCGAATTTCAGCCGTGCGCTCCTTATAATAAGCGAGCGCCCTTCTAGTATGGAGCCTATATTCGGCCTCCGAGGTGTGATTGGGGTAGAACACTGGCAGAGTCAACACCTGGTTAAGGTGAAACTCCGACACCACCTTCGGAAGGAATTTCGGGTGAGGGCGCAGGACAACCTTGTCCCTGTGGAAGACCAGGTAAGGAGACTCGATGGAAAGCACCTGGAGCTCTCCCATCCTTCTGGCTGACGTGATAGCCACCAAGAAGGCGGTCTTCCGACAGGTGAGAGAGCACACCTGTGCATAGGGTTCGAATAGGCTTGCCCATGAGCTTTGCCAGTACCAGCAGTAGATCCCAGGAGGTGGGGTTCCCGCACTGGAGAAATGTGATCAAGGCCTTTGAAAAGCGCAAGACCACCTTCTCCTGCACCACCGACTGCTTCCCGGCCCGCCCGTGAAGCAGAGATGGCACCAGAGTGCACCCTTAGGTCGTCGAACTAAGCCCTTGACTAGAAAGGGACCATAAATAGTCCAAGATGCTTGCAAGGAACAGGAGGAAGGGTCCAAGCCCTTGCCCTGACACCAAATGGAAACCTTTTCCATTTGAAGGCATAGCATTTTCTGGTCGACTCCTTACGGAACGCCTCAACTACATTGAGGACCTCGTCGGAAAGACCCAAGGCCTGGAACTCTAGCCGCTCAGGAACCAGGCCGTCAGGTGCAGGGATTGAAGGTCCGGATGGAACACCTTCCCCTGATTGACTGAGAGCAGGTCTGGGCGAGCTGGAAGCTGCCGCGGAGTCCTGGAGCTGAGACTGAGGAGATCAGGGTACCAGAACTGGCGAGGGCCAGTCTGGGGCTATCAGAATCACTCGCCTTGTCCTCCTCGCCTTGAGAAGCACCTTGTGGATCAAGGAAATGGGGAAAAGCGTAAAGAGGCCCGGGATCCACTGCCTCGAAGGCATCCCCTGCAGCGAGCCCTGCTGAGGCGGGCATGGAACAGACTCAACCCAGCGTTCCCTGGAGGCAAACAGGTCCACCTGAGGTGTGCCCCAATGGGAGAACAGATGCTGTACTACCTCGGCAGGAGGACCACCGTGGGATGCAGCCCCTATCCGGCTCAGGGCATCGGCCAGGGTGTTGGAGGCTCCTGCCACGTGAATGGCTAGGAGATCCGCCTCCAGGCTGCGCACAGTGACCAAATGCGAAGAGCTTCCTTGCATAAAAGCATGGGCGGCGCCCGCCCTGCGGTTTAGATAGTATAGTGGTGGTATTGTCGTCTGGACCGGACCACTTGACCCCGGAGGAACGGAGCAAAGGCGGTGAGAGCTAGGCGGACCGCTCGGAGCTCCAGCAGGTTGATGTGGCATCGGGACTCCCGCGGGGACCAGGGGCCATGAGCCCGGTGTTCCCCCAGATGGGCACCCCAACCCATCAGAGAGGCATCGGTCGATAGAGAGACCGTCGGCTCGGGGCGGACGAACGGGATGCCCTCCTGCAAATGATCTGGAACGGTCCACCACTGGAGAGCGTTCCACATCCCCTGTGTCACCGACACAAGCTGGTCCAAAGGATCGCAGCGTTGTGACCACTGGCTGGCCAGTCCCCACTGAAGGGGACGCATGTTCCAGCGGGCCCAACGGACCACGCTGGTGCAGGCCGCCATGAGACCCAGGAGGCGCAGGAAGTCCCGGGCAGGGCGCAATTGCCCAACCAGAAATGATCGGGCAAAGGAGGAAAGAACCTCGGCCCTGTCTGCTGGGAGCCGCGCTCTGGCTCGAAGAGAGTCGAGCTGCGCCCCGATGAATAGAATCACCTGCTTCGGCTCGAGTTCCGACTTGGCCTCGTTGATAAGGAGGCCCAGTTGAGAGCAGACCTGGAGGGCCAGATCTCTGGACCACTCCGCCTCCTTCCTGGAGGGAGCTGCTATCAGCCAGTTGTCCAGGTAAGGGTACACCCGGACCCCTCGGCGCCGCAGGAATGCTGTCACCACTGCCATGCATTTGGTGAAGACCCTGGGAGCTGGAGACAAGCCAAGGACATGGCTGGAACTCGAAGAGGATCCTTCTCACTGGAAGCGAAGGAATCTCTGGTGAGACGGACGGATAGGGACGGAAAAAACGCGTCCTGCAAGTCCAGAGAGCAGAACCACACGCCGCGTTCCAAGGATGGTATTATCTGAGCCAGAGTGACCATCCTGAAGGTTCGAGACCTTAGGAACTTGTTTAGGTCGTGTAGGTCGAGAATGGGGCGCCAGCCCCCCGTCCGCTTCGGAACCAGGAAGTACCTGGACACAAACCCTGGGTCTGAAGGAGGGTCCACCACCTCTCTTATCACCTCCTTCTGGAGGAGGAGAGCGATGTTGGCTCGACGAGCCGCCAGTGAGGCTGGGGATCCCGAAGCCCCCCGAGGGGCGACGGCTCTGAAGGGTGGTGCCTGCTCGAATTCCAGAGGCAGGCCTCTTCCCACCACCTCCAAGACCCACCTGTCCGTGGAAACAGCGGACCAGGCGGAACGGCAAGTGCGGGCAGTCCCCCAACGGGGACCCAGGGTAAGGTGACGGGAATGGGAGCGACACCCCTCAGCCCGTCACTGGGCAGGCTTGGAGGAGGGACCGCCGAGGGACCTCCTGGGCCTTTTCCTCCCTGCCTCCTGTTAGAGAAGCCAGCGGCTTGGGTTTGGGATGCCAAGGCCGAGCCTGCTGGCCCTGGCGACTGCTGGGCAGGGGCGCCGAGGCACAGAAGGACGAAGGCTTAGGCTGTGGCTTCGGCCTTGTCCTTCTGAGGAAGAGACAGAGTCCAAGGTAGCATTGGACTTCTCGATCCTCTGCAGGTGACCTTCCACCCCAGGGCCGAAGAGGTCAGTCCCCAAAAGGAACATCCGCCAACTTGTGCTGGGTATCCAGTAAAGGTGGATATCCTCAGCCAAGCCCTGACCGCGCACAGCCACTGCGGCGCCACCGATCTGGCACATGAGTCCCCTATATCCAAAGCAGTCTGGAGCTGCTGTTTGGCCACTGCCCTGCCCTGTCCCGCACCTGCTTAACCGTAGTCTGCAGATCGCGGGAAGATGAGGATGACCTCATCCAGGGAGCCCAACAGGACATGAGAAAATGTGCCATGAGGACGGCCGAACTGGCCTGGAAGGCCGAGAGAGGCTAGCGTAGACTTTCGCCGACATAGTCCAATTTCTTGGACTCCTTGTCAGGAGGTTTGTCCACATCCCTGGCGCGTGCGCGCTGTATGTCGGTAACCAACCCTCAGCAGAGGGGTGTTCAAAACTGGACAAGGAACCGGTGGGACCGATACTCCTGGCCATCCTGGCCAAGGCGCAGGGCAGGAAGCAGGGCTGCCAAAGCTCCAGTGCCGGACCCACTATGGCCTCGGCCACCGGAAAGGCCTCCGTCGGAGAATCCCCTCGGTCCAGAATCTCCGTGAGGGGATACCTGGCCCGTTTGGAAACAGGTTCGAGCTCCATCCCGGTGGACTCCGAGATGAGCCAAAGCAGTCCTAGGAAGGACGACGGGCTATCGCCCATTGACTGACCTCCTGAAGACTCCAAGTCTAGTCGCTGGAGAAAAGGAGGAATCATCTTCGGACTCGGAAGAGTCCTCGAAGAGCTGCCTCAGGCCTGAGCCACCCTTCACCTGCCGAGGTCGGTCGGGGTGAGGTAACTGACAGCCGATGGGGTAGACCCTTAGCCGACCGAGAATCTTGGTCGGAGCCCAATAGGTGGCTGTGGAGGCGGAGGTTCCACCGAATCGGTGGAGCAGCTGGTTTTGGCCGAACAACCGCCTGGGTATGAGGCTCCTCGGATAAGTCGAGGGTTGTGTCGTCGCTCGGTGACAGCCACTTAATGGCCGGGAAGGCGACTGGTCGCTTACTCCCGGCCAGGAGGAGCTGTTGCAACATGAGTCCTCGTGCCGTCGGCGAATTTACGCCGAAGCCTCCCTCGTCCGAGGAGGAGGACGAGGACGAGCGCAACGCCGCTTACCGCGTGCCGAGACCCAGACCGCCTATGACGGTGGGATCGGCTGGACCGCTGAAGAGGTCCGGAGACCGAGACCGAGAGTCCCGGAATTTCCGACGGTGCGGGAGGTGTCGGCCGGAACCGCACTCCTTCGCCTCGGATGGTCCATCCGAGGGCCCGGAACCGAGGCACAGGCGAGCCCACGGATCCCAACTCCTCCCGGGGAACCGGGAGAGGGATGTCGCTGCTAAAGGCGAAGCCCGTCCAACGGTCGAGAAAATCTCGACTTACCGGTGGGAGTCTCGGTCAACTGACCTGGCGGGGAACACCGTGAGGCCAGTGGCGAAGCTGAGTGGTCGACAAACGCCTGACGGTAGGCGACTAGAGGAGGGACCTTTCCCGCTCCCAAGAGCGTCCGACGGAGGACTTACCCCTGTCCTTCTTTTGGACCGAGAATAAGGTCCAGCAGACGTAGGCCTTCTCCCTTAGTGGAGAGGGACAGACAAAGCTCCTTAAAAGAAGCCGTGGTAGGAAGAACCCAGAGAGAGCGGGATAAATGCCGCGGCGAGAAGATACGCCCGCCGCCTTCTTCGAGGCCACCATCTGCTCGGCTGATCCGCCGAGCCCGCCGCTGACACCGCCCAACCGGCCTCCTTTGACTTCACCGAGGAAACGCCTCGGACGGCTCCAGCTGTAATCGGCAGCACGGCTTCGAGGACGAGGCCGAGAAAGATGAGCACAGGTCGCAAGCCCGCGGCGCGCCTTCAAGGCCTGGCAGTAGACACACGTGGAGTGTGGATCCGCCCGAGACATCTTCTCCGCATGGGCATCTCCGAACCGAGTCGATTTTGTCCATCGTAGCCGCTGAGGGATCAAGACTGCAAGTCTTTTCAGCAAAATTTATTTTAAATCCGCAAACGGAGAAATAGGAACCAGTCTCAAACGAGAGCGTTAAGGAGGAACCCTGAGCTTCCAAGCGGTAAGGAAGATCTGGCGTCATGGGGCGGAGCCGAGAGTTATACCACCCGGGTGGGTGGGAGGAGCAAGCTTGAAGACCTTCCGGCAAGATTTAAAGCGGCAAGGATACCTGCCAATGAGTGTGGATGAACAACATATCCATGTCCCTAGAAATAACACTTTCCACGACAGAAAGAGTAGCTAGCATGTCACAGCCAGCTCAAAAAAGAGCCAAAGTAAGTTTCTCCAGTCAAAACTCAAGTCCCAAGATGGGACTGGATTGCAAATGGGAGGCTTCAGTTGAAAAAGGCCTCTCAGAAACGTACAGGACGCCTCCACTTGGGCCACCATACAGCCATCAATGGGCAGCTGGAAGGCTGAAATGGCAGTCAGGTATGCTTTAATGGAGGAGTATTGCAGGCCACAATCTGAGAGGGACAACAAATACTCCAGAATCTGATTCACTGGACAAGTAAAAGGGTCCAAAGGATGAGAAGCCGCCCACAGAGCAAAGGGCTTCCACTTCACAGAATAAGTGGCCCTGGTGGAAGGCTTTCTAGCAGCCACCAGGATATCAGTCACCTTTTGGGACACCCCAAATCTAGCCAAGGCTAAATCTTCAGGAGCCATGCATGGAGGTGCAGTGACATGAGGTCCAGATGGACCAGGTACCTTGCTCCTGTGATAGCAGGTCTTTGCAAAGGGGCAGGGGCACAAGGGGTTCCCACCACCAGCTGCTGCTGTAAGGAGAACCAGATCTGACAAGGACAGAAGGGGGCAATAAGGATCAGAGTGGCCCCTTCCATCTGGAGCTTGATCAGCACCCCCTGGTGTAGAGGGAAGGCATAGAGTAACCTCCCTCTCCAAGAGAGGGACGTGTCTTGCCAGAAAACCCAGGCCCTGGAGCGAGCGATCAGAACAGCAGAAGCACAGTAGTTTTGTGTTGAGTGGGGATGTGAAAGGTCCAACTCTGGATGACTCACCTGTCGAACAGGTCTTCTACAACTGAGGTCAGCAGCTCTCACTCATGTATCTGAGACTGAGACCAGTTTAGCCTGCCTGCAAGGACATTTTGGACACCTGGAACATGGACGGCCAACAGTTCTAGACCGTGTTCTAGAGCCCCGTACCAAACCTCATCCTTTCCAGACACAGAGGGTACGAACGGATCAACCCTTGTTTGTTGATGTAGTGTACTGCACTAATATTGTCTGTCTGCACCAGCAGAGGGGCCCAGGGACAGATGGGTCCAGAAGCCTGGAGGCCCCCTAATAAGGGTCCCCAGGCTCACCCACACATGCCAGCTCTATGACAAGGCAAAGCACAAGCTAATCTAGACGAACGGCTACAATACCAAACCTGCCTCATAACGAAAACTCTTCGGCTATCCCTCCTGGGCTGACAGAGCCCATTCCATGTAAGCCCAACCCTTGGTTTGTACTCGAACCTCTTGCAAGGCCACCCTTCTGATCCCAAGATCCAGGACCACCCACGGACAGAGGTCCTTCTGCTATAGAGCTCCATCCTGGTATAACGTGCTCCCTACCCCATCTCTGACACCCCCACAATCTCCACCTTCAAAACTGCACTCCGGAACCAGCTATTTAATACACGTAGCTGCTCCTGTCTCTAGTTGAAGCATAGCCCACCATGCACTGACAAAGCTCGCTTGAGCAGCACCTCACCTCACTTCTCTCAACCTGCCCGTTTGCCCACTGAACTATTATCACCATGCTGCTTCTGCATGTTCCCTCGTGCAAGAATGTGCCACTGTATCGAAGCTGGTTTCTTTCTGTACAAATGATTGTAACTACATGTTCACTCGTGCAAGAATGTGCTACTGTAACTAAGCTGGTTTTTCGCTGTACAAATGACTGTAACTACATGTTTTTTTTATTGCTAAAAGTTGTAACCGTATGATGTAACAAAGAGTCTGTAATGTATTTGTCCTCAATGTGACAAGGTACCTTTGGAAATGAGCCTCTGGCTCAAAGGTTGTAAACTGATGTACAAATAAAATAAATAAATAAATAAAATAAAGCATATAGATCAGCCCTCATCTGTAGAACGTTTATGTGGAGGGCAGTCTTCATGTCGGTCCATGTTCCTTGAGTCCGATGAGGCCCCAGATGAGCCCCAAGCCTAACCCCAAAGCATCTGTGGTGAGGATCTGCTGAGGGGAATGAGGAAGGGAACCCCCTTAAACAGGTTGCTGGGTTCCATTCGCCATAGCAGCACCTTTTTAAGAGGGGAGGAGACTAGAACTTGCTGTTTTAGGTCGTCAGTGCATTGATCCCACTGGACCCTTATTGTCCACTGGGGAATCCGCATGTGCAGCCTGGCGAGGGGAACTGTGACAATGGCTGCAGCCAGCAGGCCCAAGAGCTTCAGGAAGGTTCTGGCTGTGACATATCTGCTGCTGTAAAGCAGCTGGGCATGAAGCCATCAGACGATCTGCCCTGTCCGAGGTAGGAAGGCAAAGCCCAGAGCCGTGTCCAGTACTTCCCTATGTACTGTAGGCACTGACAAGGGATCAAGACTGACTTGGGCAGGTTGACATAGAGCCCTAGGGCATGGAACAACTCTCTGGTATGTGTTAGGGTTTGGAACAGTTGCTCCATGGACTGTGCTTTGAACAACCAGTCATCCAGGTAAGAGAAGATGCACAGTCCCTCCCTCCTGAGGACTGCTGCCACCACTGCCAAGCATTTGGTAAAGACCCATGGCCCAGAAGACAAACTGGTAGTGTTCTTCCTGGAATTGGAACCTGAGGTACTGCCTGTGGGAAGTACACACCTTGATATACAGGTATGCATCCTGCATGTCAAATGAGCATAACCAGTCTCTCTTGTGCAGCAGAGGCAGCAGGCTTTGTAGGGTTATTTAACATCCTAAACTTATTGTACTGGATGTAGAAATTCAGATTTCACAGGTCCAGGATGGGCCATAAATCCTCTGGGATTGGAGATGAGAAGGATGGGAATAGAACCCTCTGTTCCTCTGATCCTCGGGAATAGGCTCCATGGCTGTTTTCTGTAGCAATGCAGATTTCCCAGCAGTACTGGAATGTGGTCTGGAGGGTAGCTTGAATGAATGGAGGTAGATTTGGAGGCTACTCCAGAAATTCTAGAGACTGGCCATGCTTGAGCAAGCAATGTAACAAACAAAACTTGCTTCCACAAGTTCTAGTTTATTCGCAGTTCTTTCCTCCCCCCCCCCCTCAGGCTGCCATCATATCATGGCAATTCACTTCCCTAGAATTCATCTCCACAGATACCTCACCCCCTGGCGATAATCTTCTCCCATTAACTCCAGGCTCCTACCTTAGCCCTTATCACTGCCTTTCACCTCCCAGTTCTAGCACCAGCCCCTGCTCTAGTCATCGTGCACTCTTCCTACCATGTCACTTATCTCAGTCTATGACCACCTCTTTCAGTCATCCAATCACCATTTCTCTTTGTCCACATTGACTTCCCTTGGATCTTTGGAATCTTGGGTATATCATGTTGAATGTATGCCATGTTTACTGCCAATGTTGATATGTATATACTGGTTTACCTACAGTGCATCTCATATGTTCCTACCATATCCTGTTATGTTTAAACAATTTCTGTTCTTGATTTCTGTATATAAGTGTTTTAATTATTCATGTACATATACCAATTATTGAACCTTGATTACTGTATATAAGTATATACGTGTTTTAAATCTTCCTATACATGTACCAATTATTGAACCTTGACCTTATCAGGTCCATCTTGAAAATGAGCTGTGCTCAATGATGTTCGCCTGAATAAATAAAGATTTGATTGATTGATTGATTGATTGATGTAAGAAGGCAGTAGGGAAGGCTGGGGGATACTAGGATGCATAGGGAGAGGCATCACCAGTAGAAAACAGGAAGTTGTTATCCCTCTATACTGACAGTTGGTGAGACCACATCTGGAGTACCGTGTGCAGTTCTGGAGACCCCATCTCTGCAAGGACATAGACAAGATGGAGATAGTACAGAGGAGGGCAACTGCAATGGTGCAGGGTCTGCAACAGAAGCCATATGAAGAGAAACTAAAGGAGCTTAATATGTATACACTTGAGGAAAGGAAGGGGAGGGGTATGATAGAAACTTTTAAGTACCTCAAGGGAATCAACAAAATGCAAGGGGGTAGGATCTTTCAGAAAAAGAGATGTGCAAGAACAAAGGGACACAATTTGAAGATAGAGGGGGGACGGCTCAGGGGCAATGCGAGGAAGTATTTTTTCACAGAGAGGGTGGTGGATGCATGGAACGGCCTTCCTGAGGAGGTCGTGAGGTCACAAACAGTGGGAGAATTCAAGAATGCATGGAACAGACATAAGGCAAATCTTGTTGGGGGGTAGGAAGAAACAGGCTGTTGGTTAACTAGGATCTGCAGCTTACCCAGTAGGTAAGGAAATGGGCAGACTAGATGGGCCAAGCGGTCCTTATCTGCCATCAAAGTCTACGTTTCTATGTTTCTATCAGCTGCAGGACTCAAGTGTCTGTTATGATCTCCCTCCACCTTTCCAGGTGGAGGGAGAAAAGACCCCCTACCCCCACCTCCTGTAGTGCTGAAGGGTGGGGGCCTAAGAATGAGTCATGCTGAGGTAGCCCCTGTAGCCGAAGCTGCTCCTCCCCCACCCTGGGGGCCTCCCAGTGGTGAAGGTAGGGGTAGGCAGAGCCGCTGCTGCTGGCGCTTGCCCTTAGGGCAGGTACCGGACTTGGGTCAATGGGCGGCACAATGAAAGGGCACCCTCTGGCCACTTTCTGGCTGAGTGTGATATAGTGAGTGGACTGACCGCAGGGTCTTGCCTGAGGTCTGCAGGTCAGAAAGGATGTCCTGCACATCTGCCCTAAAGAGTTTGTAGCCTCTAAACAGAGCATTCAGGATATAGACCGTTTTACGTCAGTTGCAAACCCAGACACCCTGAGCCAAGAGTGCCTTCTTAGGCAGATGCCAACCACAGCTGCTCTAGTAGAGGCATCAGTAGCATTACAGACTGACCTCAAAAGGTGCTTGCCCACATCTGCCCCAGACTGGAAGCCGTTAGGCAGTTCCTGTCTCTGGGGACCCTTTGAAAGGGCCAGGGCTGTGGCTTTGGCCTTTCTCCAGAGAGTGTTCTGGTATTTGACCATATGGGCAATGTAATTCATAACCCTGATAGCGATGTGGCAGAGTCATAGGCCCTTTTTCCCCAAGAGATTCAGCTTTCTGGATTGCTCATCTGGGGAAGGGAGCAGAGGTGTTTAGGTCTCTTGGACCTATCGTGGCAGCATTTATTACCACTGAATCTGCCTGTGGGAGCCTGGTACAATTTGCCTGCCTTTCTGGGCATGGTAGGATCATATTTGGCCTGTACTAGGCTGCCTTAGTGGCATCCTCAAAGGCAGCCAGCAGAGGAGGAATAATCAGAGGTGGAGAGTCTGGCAGTTCCAAGTACTTTGCCAGAGTCCTCCTGGTAATATCCTGCTCCTTAGCATCAAACCTCATAGTTGTTTAAAGCTGCCTCATCACTGAAATGAAGGAGGGGTCATCGGGGGGGGGGCCTCGGGGTACAGTTGGTGGAGTCCTCACCCACTGAGGAAACAGTGGAGGAAGACCCGGGGGGGGCTCCTCACTCCGTCATCCTCATCTTCCTCATCCTCCTCCTGAGGGGGGAGTAGGTCAGGATGGTACTCATCCTTATCTCCTGGCTCTGAAATGGGCACAGGAGACACTGACACCCGGCAGTGAGTAGGGGACGTCGACACAGAAGGTGTCTGTGCAGAAGCTGGCCTAGTAGTCCCAGGTGTCGACAGATCCAGAGGAGGAGCAAAGCGGTGCATATGATCCCAACAGAATGTGAACATGGTTTGGACATCGATGATGATTGGCACTGCTGGAACACCATGTGGCATTGATTGGGGGGGGCTGGATCCCTGATGTCAGCGGTATGACCTGAAGCGTAGACATGGAAGGCTGAGGCCTCGGCGTTGACATGATGGTCTGAGGCATCGACTGAGGAGGCTGAATCCTCAGTGTCAATGTGACGAACAGGCCGGCGCCGGCTTAATCAGGTCTGGCATAACTCCCCACACGTTGCCCCTGAGAGAGAAGGAGTCTGAATGGCAGGGCTGGAAACACTGGCAGGGGTGTCAGGAGGCCAGGTTTTGATGAAGCATCACGGCACTGTCTGTTGTCCCTATGCAAAAAGGAGACCAAGTGCCAGGGTTGGAAATGTCAGCAGGGGCGAGAGTAGGCCCTGAACTGAAGAGACATCAGCAGCTGAAGAAGGTTCGGCGAGGCACACTGCCAAAACTGACCCTGTGGAAGAGAGGGTGTGGGCAGTGAGGGGGGGTGTCACCGCCTAGGTGGTTGACGACCCACAGAGGCTGGTGCTCGAAGTGGCGACCAAGAGTGAGGTAGGGAGGAATTCGCCTTACTCCTGTCTTTCTCCCAGTGCTTGTGTTTACTGGAAGATTTTTCCTGGGCCTTGGAGGAGTGGGAGTCCATGGACAGAGTTGGCGAGGTGGAGGAGCTTCTTGCCTGGAGCTCTTTCTTCATTCTGGTGACCTTCTGTTCCAGGTGGAAGGACTCGAGGGCTTTCTGGCAGCACCACTGGGTAGCCTGGTTGAAGCCACGGCAAACTTCTCAAAGTAGACAACTACTATTTATTTATGAAATGCATATTTCAGTCAAATTTTTTAAACATAACATCAATTATTGCAAGTACTGTATGTCAATAAGAGATCAGTCCATTTTTTTTTCTGTTGTGACACATACCTAGATTCTGAGGCTCTGACACAAGCTTGTAAAGTTTCAAGCAAGTATGTATTTATACGCAAATGAGACACTTGTAATACAATCCCTCCCATTCTTTGGTGTCACTGGAGCAGTAGCTCAGAAGAAAGCACAAGGTTTTCAGTGCTTCCTATTTGTATTTTACTATGTTTGCAATGGCTTAAGACAGTCCTGTGACGCCACTCACACAGTGTGTAGCACTAGTAGCCTTTATTTGTGCATAGCAAATAATACATTTAAAATTATTTCATTCACAAGAAAAATATATTCCTTTGTGCTACTCATCTCTCACTGTAAGACAGCTGTTAACATTGTGGGGGAGGAGTAGACTGAACGCTTCATTTACACAGATGACACACATCCTCCTTTCAGCAGCTAAAAAATGGAGAACTAGATCACTTAGTTTAAAAAGTCTATTTTTTCATATTTCAGATGTTCCTTAAACTACAACTGCTGACTGGAAATGTCAAGAAAGGAAATGAATATGACAAGGGAAGAGTAATGTAAGCAAATGCACTCCACTGCAAACACAAGACTCCTCCTTTGAGTCCTCAGCCCAAGGCATGAGGGAGGCACATAGAATGCTGGGGTGTACTGACATGGCATTTACCAGCAGAAGAAAAAGTGATATTGCCTCTCCAGGTCCATGGTGAGAATGCACCTGAGTACTGTGCCCAGTTCTGAATCCATACCTCTGGAAGGCTAGGGACTGCTTGGAGAGGGTTCAGAGGAGGTTATGAATGTGATATGGGCAGCAGGGAAGGACATGTGCAGAGTGGCTGGAGAATCTGAACATGTGCTGTCTCAAGGCCAGAAGGTAGAGGCGGGACATGATTCAGATGCACACGTTCTTGAGGAATATCAGCAGGACAGACTGCAGGGATCTAGTCACAAGGAATGAACACATACTGTAGGTAACAGGGACATGAGTAGAGGCTGGTGGGACTGGGGACCCAATTCATATTTTTGAAACTGTCAACTGTCATCAACTCATCTGCATTAATATTTTTCAGTTTCACAGATCAGAAGCTCTTATAGCAGTCATTAATAAGAAGCAAACTCAATTTGAGTTAATTTGGAGAAGGTGGTGCTATTTATGGCCATGGCTAGACCAGACTTAGTCCTGTAGGACATGGGTCTAAATTAGGTGCTTCCTGAGGGATATACAGACATATTGTTTGGATCATACTGTATTACTGCTAAGAGTGATGATTACTCTGTTTATTTATTTATGTCCTGTTCCTTCCCTCACCCCCCCTTCTACTCCTGGGTGTCAGACCCAGAAACTGGATAATTTGTGATGAGTTAATTAAGTGCCCTGTTTCTGTATGTCTTTTTACATTGTACTGCGTTTGTGTAGTATCACTTGTATATGTACAAACAAGTAAAGTCCCCCTCATTTTCCTACTGTCTCTCCAGCCTTTTATTTCCAAACAAGTATATGAGATCTGATTTCTGAAATGCTCGTAATAATTCAACTTGAATTGTGAATTCACAAATTGATGGGATCAAAACAAAACTTAAGCCATGCTGAAGTACCCTGATTTTCATATCTTTAGGAGCGACGTTGGACAAATTTATTATTTCTATTTGTTGGACAACACAGCATTTGTTGAAAACAGAGCATTTGTTGGAAACAGACCATTGGGACTGACTCATTTTTCCTTGTTCTGTTTCTGTATGCTCCTCCACATTTGCCCCTTCATGTTTCTGTACCTGTCTTTTAGAAATTTCTTGCCCGTTTTGCTATGGGCTTGGTTCTGTGATTTTGTCCTAAAACAAATAATCAGCAGAGCGGGCAGCAGAGAACTAGTGGAAACTGCAGGCGACCTATCTGGATCAGGACTAAATACCTGAAGACTCGGGGATTCACAAAACGCCTGAAGTTCCAAACCCGGCGCAAGTGGGTTGCTACTTGCAGATCTACAGGTTTCTGCAGTTTTACCACAGCTGCGGGGATTCACAAAGGTGGGCGGATTATGACTGGCTCCTCGATTTCTGACAGCTTGTGGGTGGTGTTGCCCATAGTAATCCCCCACAGCTGCGGAAAACTGTTACAGCCGGTGGGACCAGCCATAACATCTTCCGCAACTGTGGCAGATGTGAATAGCAATCTC
Source organism: Neoceratodus forsteri (assembly GCA_016271365.2). NCBI lineage: Eukaryota > Metazoa > Chordata > Ceratodontiformes > Ceratodontidae > Neoceratodus > Neoceratodus forsteri. Next base: position 1,200,982,621 of record CM057455.1, on the reverse strand, counting down.
CGCAACTGCGGAGATTTCATTCCACAACTGGAGTTGTGGTGTAGGACTTAGTCCCAAAACCTATCATGAATCTAGCCCTCAGTGTTTTTACAGTGTTACTGTATTTCTATTGTTGGGAGGCTTCGAACATGAAACTGAACAATGACAACCTCGACTCAGGGGTATTCCCTTTCTCTCCCAAGTATGCATTTGACCCTTTAGTCACCTCCCTCGCCTATCATTAAACTGTATTAAGTTTACAGACAATAAATTCCGCTTCATGTTTTTTTGAGACTGGCACCAAGTTCTTATTCAAGTTGTTTAAATTCTGAGGTCTCTTGAAATTGCCTCAGTTCTGCTGCTGATTTTTAATTACTTCCAGTACTTTTTTACAAATATTTATCCTTTTTATTAAAACTGCTATGAGTTTTATGAACAGATACAGAGCACCGCTTCCCATTCTTCTTTAGGGTAAAATTCCTCTAGGCCTAAAGATGGGCATCTATCCACACGCAAAAAGCACCACACGATGCCCGCCCCTTTTACAGGTAAATCTCTATCTAGTGTGGTGAAATTATACCAAAGATTGAGCTCTTAGATTTGCAGCCTCTAGCTGGAAATATGTCTTTTAAATCCATCTGAAATGCTGGCAGGTAGGTGTGTCTTATTATAATACCTTTGCTGTATGGGGCCCTGGTTCCCCGTGGCACTTCAGTCCTGATTGCTGCATCAGGTCTCCTAGGCTTCTGCAGAAGCACTCTTTATTCTTGAGGCAGGAACTGTTCATTTCTGTGGCAGAATGCAGACTTGTAATTGGCTGAAATAATACAATCATCATGTCATCAATGACATCACATGCTCAGCATACAGGAGGGGTTACAGGACAAACGAGGAGGAGGGATATGGGGAAAAACTGCATATTTGAATGGAAAATCACCATGAGCACCAAACTCCATGGCATTACATTCATTCTGTGGCATGATGCAGCTTCTGCAGAAAAATTCTGCAGCTGTGGAACCGCAGAAATCTAAGAGGCCTTGTCTTCGTACTGGCCATCCAAGCCTACGCCATTGCTATCTCTCTCTAGCAATTATTAGCTTCACTTGTTTCATCAATTTCACTCATATCTGAGGTGAAAAAAAATAATTAGAACAGTGGTAGGGTTACCATTTGTGTCAGTGGCAGCTCGGTTTAGGAATGAGAAAGTGGCGTTAAGGGCGGGGGGGGGGAAATCAAGCATCCTAGAAAACACTCTCCTCCTCCTCCTCCTCCTCCTACAGTGAGGGTTGCAGCCTCTGCCACATGGGTGACCGCAGGTGGTAGTGTAGCAGAGGTACTGCTGAGGAAGGGGAGGATGCCAGTTGGAATCCACACTGCCTCGGTTTGCACATGCTTGGATTCCATAGCCTACCAACATCCTCAAGGGAAAGCAAACAACAAGGAAAAACACCTGGCATGACACACAATGATGAGGCACACTCGCTCCAACCCAAATGTCCAGCCTCCCTACCCTGGATGTCCTCACACAGGAAGAGCAACACCTGCCTGGTGTAGCCAGCATGTAAGCCCCCACCCCACCTAGAGGGGTAAGAAAGAGGCGGGAAAAGGAAACATAGACTCTGTTGGCAGAAGACCATCTGCCCAACAGGCCCCTTCCTATTCTACTTCTGCAGACTTTATCCAGTCTCCGCAACCCTGCTCCCTCCTGCCTCTGTTGTAATATAACCCTATGTTTTCCATGCATGCTTGAAGCCTTCTACCATTCTAGCCTCCACCACTTTGGCTGGCAGTTGGTTCCATGCATCTACAGTCAAGAAAGCACTCGGGAAGGCTGTGTACAGAGCTGTATGGTAGCTGCTGGAAGAGGCAGTACGGGGTGAAGGGGCATTTACAAAAAGTAAAAAGCAAATACATTAGAAGACTGTACTTCATGAGGACTGGGTGATGTCTGCTGATCCAAAAAAGTCCCAGCTGTTAAAAAGACTTGTAATTTACTGTCGGTACTTCTCTTTTCACAGCATTTCACAATCAACGTTTCAAGTAATGTGACTCCCAGCTGTGCATCCATAGATGCTACCAAACTGTGCAAGGGAAACAAACATCGGAGAAAGCATGCTCAGGAATTGTTTGTTGCCACCATCCAACGCAAAAATAAAGCAAAAGAATGCAAATAGCACCACACTAGCCCACCCGCCAGCACAGGTAGGGATAACACTCACGATGCCAGTAACCTGGGTTTATAAATGAGTCTGGGTCATCACTGGAGTCGGGGAGGAGGAATGAGTGCTCTAGCAGATGCTCTCTTCCTCTGGGGTGGAGGTTGGGTCGCTTTTTGCTGCCCTCCTGCCATCTGGGTGACCGTGGTTGGCAGTAGAGCTGAGAAGTTTGAAGTGGGAGGCAAGATGTCAACCAGGCACCAATGCTGCATGCATTTTGCATGGGCAAGTGCACTGATCACTCACTGCATGCCAATGTCTTCAGGGATGGCATGGCAGGAAAAGCTCGGCCCCAGCTGTTTGGGAGGAGCATGGTGTATCTGAGACAGTCCCTGCCACTTGTGTCATCACCTGATGCATGGCCTGTCTGGGGACATCCCCACCCCTGTGCCCTGCTCAGGGTGATGGTGGTGACTCAATATGAGTGGACAACTGCAAGGTAGGCAGAGATTGAGGTAAGGTACTAAGGGATTCAGAGGAGGCGCTGGGCCTGAGATACAGGGGACAAAAATATAAATTGCAAAAGAAAAAAGCTCAGCACAAAGGGATATATAGCTGGAGTGGTTTATTCATACAAGTGAAACAATGGCACTTCATAACCCTGTCACTTTGATGCCAGCAGGGCTAATGACTAGGAATATCCACTGGCCATACAGTCTTTTCCAGTGGCCCAAACTGGTGTAGTTTTTGAACTATTACCTTCGCCAATGTAAGCAAATAGGGCCAGTAAAAGAAAGTTCTACCACAGGGGTCGAAGTTGGCACTGTGCCCACTAGCCGAAGGCAGGTAGGTTTTGCACTGGACTAGTAAGATACTTTTAATTAGCCCTGTGAGCTTGTACTGGAGAAGGCAACACTTCAATATGTACACCAACTGGGCCAGTGGAAAAATCTGTGGGGCCAGTGGATTTTCCCAGTCACTAGCCCTGTCAGCTAGTGGCTGTAAAACTTAATTTCGACCCCTGTACCAGCTCAATACAAAATTATCCAGCAGTTTGCTAGGGGGCCAGTGCCAATCGACCCCTGTGCAGAGGAACCACAGCAGTCACATTGTGTTCTGGCTAGGTGGCGTGGAGGGCTAAGGTGCTAAATGCCTTACCTCTATCCATGCTGCTGAATCATGTATAGGAATGAGCACGGGCTGCTGACTGAGCATCCCAAGGACTGCTCTATTCTCCCGGATGGCTACAAATTTTAGGCCGATGACTGCCACCAGGTGGAGGCCTGGGTGGTAGTTCAGCACTAGAGACAACAGGTGGGACGGTGGATCTGCAGGATGTGCGCGCCTCCATGCACATGTTCTGACATGATGCTGTGGTAGAGGCTGAGGGAGAAAATCGGAAAAATTAGGGCTTGGGCTTCATGAAGCCCTGCCAGTGTCACAGTGGTCCACCCTACCATGTCATGTCCCGAGGCCACACTGGATTGTCTGCTGGGGGGGAGGGGGGACCACAGGAGGAATCCACAGAGGTATCCACTTCCGGACTACGGACAGAGTTAAGGGGCAACCACCAAGCATATAGCCACTCAGACTGCAAAAGAGGATAAAAAACCTTTGTGGAAAAAAGAAATTCTGTAGCACAGGCAGCTCTGTGTTTGAGGAACAGGGACAGGAGATCCACTAGGCCCATCAGCGGAGCAACAACTGTGGCTGAGCCGACTACAATACTATCAACAGCAACATATGCAACAGTCTCTGGATCAACTCAGAGAACATAACCAAGACTGCAGCATTAGTATGGACAACCCCAACTAGCAGCATTGATGACAGTAACATCGGTGGGGCAAAGCCTATCAATGACAAGCTAGGAGTAAGCTGCGGGGCCACCATGGCACCCAAGCTGGAGCCTTCACTTGACCCTGGTGCCTAATCAATGGTTGGGCAGGCATCAAAGGCTGAAGAAGCAGATATAGACTTGCAGTCACTGGAGACTGGGACCTCGAGGAGAGGCATGGGGATAGTTCTCCATCTACAATGATGGTAGTGTCTTATCCTTTAATGAATGGCACCTCTCCAGAAGTCAACAGACTAGCCAGAAAGAAAGCTGGGGTCTGTTGATGCTACTTCTGGATCCACCAAATCCTTTGGGGGCCCAGTTGTAGACATGGAAGCTGCATAACGTGGCGTGGACGTGGAGCCTTTGCAAATGAGTCTCTGACTCAAAGGGCTGTAATTCCTAGACCTTCAATAAATAAATAAATAAAATAACTGGCATTTTCTATTTTGCAGAAAGTTCTCCAGCAACTCTAGGTGGCACCTCCAGATCACAGCAGATATTAGGACTTTACCCTTGTGAACGGCCTAGGTAATGAACACAGAATCTGTGTACATCATTATAGAAGATTTTAATGCCGCACTAGCAAAGACAAAAGAGCAGCACCTTCTTCGATGGTGCTGGCAACAGCATATACAGTGTTTATTGTCAAAAAAAGTAACCAACTAGAAAAAAAACAAAGCAACAGAAATTAATGGAGATGGTTCTTTGTTCAGACGAATGTGGTCAATGGCAGGAGAAAGAAACTGAGGAGGTATGGGACCACCCATGCTATAAAGGTGTCGCCCACATGCACGTATGTAAACATGTCAACATGGGCAGCCCCAGCTAGGTAAAAGGTTTTAAGTGGTCATGATGCCGATGGCTTACAGTTCAATATGTGTGGCTCTATGGAGGAAGATGTCCTCAAGGAAGACCTGTTGGACCACTCTGGAATTAAATCAAGGGCTCAATACACAGTCAAAAGTTGTGGTGGTGCAATACAAGGGTGTGCAAGGTGTACACGTTCATCTGTCCCACTTTACAGCCGTGCACAAAGGCGGCAAGCAGTGGACAGGTTGTGAAGTACCCTTGTGCCAGTGGGACTCGACTTATTTATGCAAATACAAAATCCTGATGTTGGGGTGTCCTAACATGTCAGGCTGCAACAAGTTCAGGGGTCTGTTTGTAGCATACTAATAGCAGCATGGTATTATGTTAATGGCCCACCTGCATTATTGCATCTGCCTTCCCCACCCACCTCACCCCACCCCCACATTAAGGCCCACTGTGGGACAGCCCCTACTGCATTCTTTCTGTCCCACACCAGTCCTCCTGGTGATCCAATTACCCTCTGGTCACATTTACTGTTCAAAAAACTTCCTGGTGTCCACTGGTTCCCCCCTCCCTGGTCATGTCCCATTCTATTAGACCTTTGAGTGTCCCGCCTACCCTGTCCTCCCAACAGAACATTTGTTCCATCTTCCAAGCCAGGGCCCCGTAGAACTTCTCACAGAAGTTCTACTTGGGTCAGATGTCGCTGTTGCGACTGGGGTCGAGGGTGCCAGTGAGCCACTATATATAGCCAGAGGCTCAGCTGCATGTCGACACCCTCATTTCCTTGGCCTCCCCCCCAGAAGCAATGCCCAAGGCACTACTGCAGGAAACGTTTGTGATACCTTTGTGGCTAATGAAATCGTCAATGCGAAGCGTCATGGGGGAAACAGCATGCAGATCACCACATGGATTACGCTGGCCACTCTTAATAAAACTACAAGTTACTTGAACATGGTTTCCACATTCAGCCTACCTAAGTTGAAAGCAAGGTTGGGTAATTCACAGGAATGTTCACACGCCACTACTTTATGTGCACAACTTGTTCATTCCCTTCTATTTTGCAAGCTTTATAAACTTCACTGCAGCTCCCAAGTGTAACAATCGCATGGTGACAGCAACTGCAACGTCAACTTGGCTTAACTGCTGCAGTGAATGTTTGTTTTGCATTTCTGTCTTCAGAGCTAAAATGACCCCACACTTCTTTCGAGGTTAACAGTTGATGTCAAGCAGCACAAGTTCCCGACAATGGATCATGACCTTGAGCTAGTCTTATTAGGCACTCAGATCAGTGAAGGTTTCAGAGGGTCTGGGTTTAAAAGGACACATTCTAAAATAACCACAGAATCAATATGCATGTAGAAAACATAAGCCACTAGTTCTCGATGGCTGGCTGGTCAAACACAAAAGGCTATACCCCCTGCTGTGTCACAGCTACCGCCAAAATCATAACAAAAAAATCCATCAAAATGACATCCTGATATATTGTAGTCAGTGCATAAGGGGGAAAAAAATAAGTCTTTGGCTAGGTTTCCTTGTGTATTTATTTTCTGTTTGTGTATCAACATGCTACTTATACTCTAAAGTCAAGCATATGGCGGCACTGGTAAACATGCTCACTAAATTTCATTTGAACAGCTCCCAACCCCACTTCATCATCTTCACCAGTCCCATGTGTCAATCCCACCTCCTCTTGAAACATGCAGCCATCTTAATACTAACCAAGTCCTCATTTAGACAGTTCCAATTTTCCACCACCCCCTCAGGGAAGTAGTGCTTCCTCATATCCCTCCTTAATTTCCTCCATCAGCTTATAGCTGTGGTCTTTTGTGATGGACCCCTCACTAAAGAGCTGCTGGTTGTCACCGTTTATACCCAAGTACCTGAAGGTTTCAGTCACCCCCCCATATCCTTTTTTTATTTGTTTTATGCTCCCTGCTACGAGTCAGGTCGGAACTTCCTTCCACCTACTGCCTGTATACCCTCCGGTAGAGATCTGCCAACCATCCACCAGCCCACCCACGACACACCACTGTGCTGCCCCCTTGGTCTATCCCCCAGGTAAAGGTTGCCATCAGCACCACTGCAGACATCTGGCCATCCATAGCAGAGGTGAAGACCAGTGGCGTTCCCCAATGGATGGTGGAACAGATCAAGCAGTTTAGGTGGTAGTCTGTGAAAGCTTCATCCTCCGATCCTGCACCTCCCATTTACCCATTTTCTGGTAATCCACCCCATGGCCAGAAGCACACATGAGGATAGGCTGCTGGGAATCCTCTGCGCAGCCAATCGAACTCGTGCTGCCTATGCCCGCCCACAAACTGATGATCCCCTGCACCACCACCACCACCACCACCACCCCCGGAGAAGAGTGCCCCCTGGGACACTTTACCAACCTCCCCTTGGCTGGCTCACCAATGACCTGGGCTCGTTCCTGAACCCGGGTCGGCAGCATCACGAGCAGAAGCTCTACCCTCCCCCACCTCCCATCTCTACTTCTCTTCTGGCCCCGAATGAGTACATATTGAGGTCAATCAGTCTTTCCTTATAAATCCTCCCCTGCTGGTTGGGAATCATTTTGTCAAGCTCCTGCTACAAATTTTTGACATGAAGTGCGGCAATTTGCCTAGTAAAATTGCAGCAAGGTGCATCGTGTAACCATTGTGTAGTAAAATTTGCGTAACTACTAATTTCACTATGCAAATTTGTGTACTAGTGTACGAGCTATGAGAACTGTGTCTTTTTATTTTTTTCCTTCGCTCCACAGCTAGTGCAGCCTCACCAAGGACCTGTAAAAGGGCATGATCACTTCTCTTCGCCTGGTTGAGAAGGCTCTACCTATGCATCCCAGCATCCAGCTAGCTCTCCACATGCCTTGTTTCTCTGGGTAGTGATCACTATTATAATCACTAATTATAACTAACAGATCCTTCTCTTCTGTGGGTGCTCCAGTCCTCCCCCATCCATTCATCCAATATTCAGTCATCAGATTCCCTTCCCAAGTGCATGGCCTGCACTTTTTGGCATTAAATTTCAGCTGCCAGATCATGGATCACCTTTCCAGTGCTCGGTCCTGGTGTCATCTACAATGCCCTGGATCCCTCCTCCAATGTTACAAATGAACACTCTGAAGGTACCTGTCCCAGAATCCCCTGTGGCACCTCACTCGTTACCCCAGGTTCTCCCTCCTAGCCAGTTCCCCACCCATCTCGTCACTTTCTCCCCAACACCCAAGTCCCCAAATTTCCTTACTATCCTTCTGTGGCACCTTGCTGAAGTCCAGGTACAGGGAAGTCTAGTGCCTGGCCCTTGTCCAACACTGGCGACACAGCACTGAACAAATCAATGAGGTCTGTCTGACTGCCCCCCCCCCTTCACAAAGCAATGCTGCTTGTTGTCCCGAAGTCCATGGATCTTCAGGAAGTCGACCAGATGCTCCTTATTTTAGTTTCAAGGAGCTTCTAGACAATGGAGGTCAGGTTAACTGGTCTCTAACTCCCTGGGTCTCCCCTGTCCACACCCTGCACGGGGGGCAGGATCTGCTACCCTTCAGTCCCTGGAAACTGCACCCATTTCAGTAGAGAAGTTGAACAGGTCTATCAGAGGAGCTGCCAGGGCCTGCCCCAACTTATCAGCAGTGGATGACCCTAATATCTATCCATAAAAAGTTCATCCAGTAATCTGTGGATCTTGCACCACGCCCGCTAGAGCCATACCATGCCAGCCCAGGAAGTGGAGAGCCCTCACTATTTCTAGCCTACAGGCTCCTCACCTCCCTCGGTTACCATATAGTTGCACTGGACTATGAATGCACTGTATTATGTATAAGACAAGGCCTCCCTGAGGCAGCTTACTACCAACTCATATCATGCATTGCTTTAGCTACCAACTGTATAGGTCTTAACCGCTCATTAGGTAAATAGATTGATAGCTCTGCCCTGTTTTAGCTACCAGATGTATAGGCATTAACCAGTGCTCACTGTACTTATACTCAGTATGATTGCTCACCCACATTCATTCGATGTATGCACTGTATGAATGTCTATGTTTTACTCTGACGTGGAGCCTCTGGAAATGAGTCTATGACTCAAAGGGTTGTAATTCTGATTTCCTAAATAAATAAAATAGAAAAAAAAAAATTCCACACCCCAGGGAAACACTTGTTAGGCCTCATGAGAATGTTCTCATTGCAGATTTTAAGGTGATAGGAAACAGTTTTTACACCTCTAGACACACTCAAGTTGTCCTTTTGTTGGCTACCCATTATTCTGATATGTTTTTGACCTTTTCTGTTAAACTAATAATCTGATTTTGTTGCCTTTTAACTACCATGAATCCTCTCTCCTCAGCAGTTGCTGCTGTCTCTTTCATACTGCCTGAACATTTTATGATAGTACAAACACCTTTCCAGGCCAGTCAGATAAATAGCCCTGAATAGGAGTTATTGATGTCACAGAATATCTTAGAAACATGAAAATCAAAAGCAGTAGCTAGTGAGGAGGGTGGAACTGATATGAGGGCTCCCAAAAGCCAGATTATTTATCAAAAAATCATCAAAGCATATCAGAATACATAACTGGCATGGAAAGGAAGATGGAAAGGCAGTTAACTATGTACAAATCATTTCCTACTAAAGAGCTAGTGTACTGCCTAACACTAGTATTCGTTTTTAACTTTAGTCAATCATTGCCTTTTATATCTGAGGTACTTTTTCTTTTCCCTATGGTCATTGTATCCAACAGCACTGTATGAAGTTTGAGCCATCTATTGATTAACCTGATACAAAATGGCCACCCAGGGTATAATGAAAATTATATGAGGATTAGAAGACTGTTTACCTGATGTTAGTCGGTGTGACGTATGGGACAGCACTCTGACTGGCAGCTGACATATCTATCTCTGTCTCCGCCCCCCACTACAGCATCAGCATTGTGATCTCACTGACTGTGACATCACTACTGCTTAGGAACAGCCACTCAGTAGCTGCCAGGTTAGTCACCTATGATGTCACTGTCAATGAGGTCGCAATGCTGATGATGTATTAAGGGGAATGGAGATAGATATGTCAACTGCCAGGTTGAGAGCTGTTCCACACATCCAGTACAATATTATCACATAGAAGGCTCTAGTGGGCAAAAGGAAAGAGAAAAATACTTAGGAAATAAAAAAGTTACAACTATTTCTGTAAATTTTTATTCTTTTCCTGTCTGCCTGTTTTGTTTCCACTAGCTCATTAAGGATGTGGAACCATTTGAAAGACAACCTCTGGCACTGATTCCTCTTCTTTGGCTCCCTCTTCCCTGAAACTTTATTACACGAAAGTCAAGATAAAACATATAGTCAATTTGACTTCATAACTGATCTCATGGGAATTGCACTGATCCCTTTTCCATCAGATCTTCTTTGGCACTGACAGAGAGGCACCGCTGGCCCATTGGCTTCCTCACAAGGCTGAAGCCAACTTTAGAATTCATGGCTCACTACCTCACCCTGGTGAGGGAGCACTGGGCTTCAACAGTCTTCAGAAACCAGTGATTTAGGAGGACGGGGCTTTTCTGGTTCTCAGCAAGCTCCCGTTATTGTGGTTATACAAATCTGAAATGCTCAGAACAGTCATTTTCCCCCTCAGGTTTCATCTGAATGTAAAGTTACTGACTGACTGGAACAACATTTTCACGTCTTCTCCAACCAGTGGCAACAAAACAGGCAACGTCTGGCCTCCTACATGCTGATCTTTGACCTGAGCAACATTAAAAAATGAAAAGAAAAAGCTGCAGATGGCCTACTCATGTATGTCCCTACCAAACAAAAAGAATCAGTTTATGACCATTTACGAGGCTTTGGATTTGAACTTGACTTACTGCAACTAGCATGTCTGCTAATTATAGTCACTAGGCATATTATGTAGCAAGTCTACTGCAACTAAAAATACTAGACAAGCTGTTCAGCCTTCTTCCTGGACAAGACAAAAGAAACTTTGCCTGTATATCAGTGGCATAAGCATCTTATACATGAGAATTATTTTGTTGTTGTCATTTAATGCCCTGCCTCAGATCCCTTCCTCTTCTAGCACATCTGTTTTATACTTTTTGAACTCGTTTTGTGGAGCCTGCCTTTTACTATCTGACAATAGGCCTATATATTGCTTGCATGATGCTACTGGCCAACGAACGTAACTACAGATGCTCTGGAACGAGGAAACTGCTTTCTATTCTAGCGTGTTGTTCTCCAGCATTCCTAGCTACAACAGTGGATGTTATATTGCCTTCTTACTGTCATGCTTGCAGTGTCAGTGGCTCAGTAGGTTACACGCTTGCCTCCTGGGCTGGAGGTCTGGAAGGTCATTGGCTCTTGCATCACTCCAGGAACTTGAACTAATATCCAGTACATACACTGGTGCAGTACTGGGGGGGGGCGCTGCACTGTTTAGGAGTCATCTTTCTGATGAGACGTTAAACTGATGTCCCTTTTTGCCCATCTCTGCTCTGCCCATTTCTGGTAGCTAAGAGCTGGGGATTTTCCTTGTTGTTCTGGCCAGCAGTCTTCCCTGTGAATAAAACGGGTCCATTTAACACACCCGCCAAGACACACAGAGGAACAAGCTGTCACAGCTCACTGTGCATTTCTTGGCCAAAAAAGTACAAATAACTAGATAAGTGTTCCTGATAATGGTTATACAAATGTCGGGAAGAGAGTACTGTCCTCTCTAGCTTTGGGAGGGGGCTGTCATCTCTTGAAGCTGGAACTCGTAGTTTTCAGTGTTGAAAGGTTTGGGACCGACAGTATAATAGATGTACGACCTCTCTTACAACAGCGTCATTTTTTTTTTTTTTTTAATCTTTTTGGTGCCACCTATCGCTGTTACCCTCTGCTCAGTCACAGACCCCCCCCCCAGCTGCCACTCCAACGTCAGCTGCCCTCCCAGTACCCCATGGCTTACCCACAGGGTGGGGTCGCGGCATCCGAACCCCTCTTAGGGTGTTGCAATTGACGTGATAGGGTAGGAGTCGGCCTGGGAACTGACTGCAGCCGGGGGGGCGGGGGGCAGCGTCATCCAGGTGGGTAACTGGCAGGTTTTTCTCCCTAGTGTTTTTGCAAGGGCAGGGACATGCAAAGATGACCAGCATCTGCCCCGCCCTCCTAACGTGCTGGTGTTGGTGCAGGCAGTACACCCAGCCTCCGCTGGCTGTCAGTATAGTGCCGACACACTCCCCACCCTCCCCCCTGAAGGAGGAGAGCAGTCTTCAGATGCTTAATTCTTCTCCCCCCAGCCGGCCCTCCAACGTCCCTGTCCGTTCCCAAACCCAGGTTGCTGGCATTGCAGCTCGGTGCCCTTCCCCTTGTGACAACGGGCCAGCACAACAGTGTAATTCTGTGTCAGTGGCTCGGAAGACAGCATGCTTGCCTCTGGTGTCGGAAGATGTGAAGGTTGTGGATTGCAGCCTCACGCACTGCACATGGCAATACACTGTAATGCAATACAAAGGGGGTGCAGTCTTTCCGATGAAATGTTACATCAAGGTCCCTTCTGCACATCTCTGGTGACTGCCCTGGTGAAGTCTGCTATCTGATGGCACTTATCAAAGAAGAGTTGGGGGGCCCATTACATAGCCAACATTCCCCATCAAAAAAAAAAAAAAAAAGTATATCCACATAAACCATCTCAAGAAGCAACTGGAAACAAGTTATCAGATTAGTGTGCCTTAAATGGTTCTACTTAGCACAGAATATGAACACAGATGGACAAATGCTTTAACTAAATTAGCTTTATTCTAAACTGTATTAAACATCCTTGGTAGGATATTGTACTCATAGGTGAGACTGAACTTGCACAAGATGAGAATTTCTCTGTGCGCGCTGACCATTATTTAACAACTTTTATCATTGCTCTTCAGATGTCTGTACAACACTGTAATAATGTTCTGGTCTGTACATAGCTGAATAAAGAAAAAAAACTACAAACAAATGAGAATTGGTTTCATGAGAGAGAGAGAGAGAGAGAACCAAGTTACTGGGGGTTCCTGCTCAGTGTATCCCTTACTACTAACTGTCATTTGCTATACAGATTACGACAGAATTTATTTGTAAAAAAGGCAAAGGGCTGGATTTCCAAATGCCTTAAATCGCCGCAAGCCCCAGCGCACCAACAATACAGCACATGGTGCTTGTGGCATTCTAACAGGACTTTCTATGCCGTGCAGCAATTGCTGCAAGTTAGACCAACTGTTTCTACTCTAACTGCACAGTCTGTACCAAACCCTGAATCGTGCAAATCCTGGGCAGTGAATGCACAATGTGCCTTTTCACAAAACATTGGCTCTGATTCAGCTGAACTCATCCACAATGAATTAAAAAAAAGAAAGTGTTTGTGGAGTCATTTGCTACTCGGGTGGCAGGCCATGGTCTAATCCCCCTGTAAAGGCTCATGGCTGCCTGCTGGGCACAGAGTGGAAATCCTATTAATGAAGATACCAGATGACCAGAGACCCTGCTAAAGGCCTAGTTTCTGAAAACAACAGAAACCCAGCCAACAAAAAGTCGTCATTCCAGCTGAATGCCAATGCTGGGGTCTGCACTAGGGCCTTTTAGTCCTGATCACCCAAGGACAGATTAGGCTAAAGGAAGAATTAAAAAGGATGGAGTCATATGTGAAGGCAATATCTTTATTAAGCCACTGGACATTTACTATCTTGTTATAAACTCATTCTTCTCAAATAAAGAGCATTGAAGACACAGGAACTGCCATCCGAGCTGCAGATGGTAATAAACTACTTGTATTACAACCCTTATTGCAGTCCCACTCCAAGCGGGGCTGAAACTCTTCCTCCTTGGATCAGATTCTTCCTCCTTGGATCAGATACCCCCCCCAGCCAATTGCTTTGCTATGATACCAAGTGAAGGCCATGGCATTTAACTTCAGATCCAGCCCTAATAAATTTTAACTATTCACTCCCGATCGCACTACTGGTAGAAAGTGTGTTTTTTTCCCCTTCTTAATTTAAAAGGAACAGGGCAATAAGGGACACTTGCAACAGTTAGGTCACTTCAGCAACTGCTGCACACATAAAACTACTTCTCCTATTATCTCAGAGCTAGAATTACAGAGACTACTGAAGCCTTTTTTGTCATTGTGTGTTTATCTGCTAAGCGCCCAGCATGCCCTTGTCTGCTGGCACCCTCCAAGCCCCAGTGATACAACATGGGGCCCACTGTTTCCATGCAAATATCTTCATTAATAATGAATGTAGGGAGATAAAGAATAGCTTTACAATAAAAGTGGAACTGTTATGAATAGCATGTTTGTAAAGCATTTTCCCCCCAGAAACTGGAAAATCTCTTTTAGCACATCTTGAAACCCTTCTAAAAAGCCACCTGGCTGACTCAAAGGGCTCTCTTCTGATCCCGACTCTTCCAGGGACAGAAGCCATACCCAAGCAAGCTTTTCTCAGCAGGATGGCAACACCAGAATTAGCAGCAGTGCCTCTTCGAACCTTGTACTGCAGAAGGTAATTTACTCCGTTTATCCCCTGCAGAATACCATTAATATATTGGAGAAATTTAGCTCTGGACCAAATATGAGGGAAAAAAAAGTGTTTACTAGATCATGAATTTTACACACACACACACACACACACACACACACACACACACACACACACACACACACACACACATCATATGACGACAGACATTTTAAATACAAAAACACATTAAATTTTGAATGTTGGATAGGAATGAAGCAATACAACCCTCTCCTCTCCTCTCTGTAAATGAACAGGAATGGTTATCCCTCTGCTCCTGTGGGATCTGGTTTGAAGCCAGCTGCACTCTGGTTACTTTTCTATCCATGAAGCTTAACCTTTGAAACTTGCCAATCAACAGAAGAACAGTCTATTTGCAACAGACAGGGAGGTCCAGCATGACCTTGCCAGCTCCAGTACTTCCTTAGTATTTACACAAAGCGCAAATATGTGTCTAGGCAGTTGTAGTAGATCCCTGCAAAATGACTATGAGCCACTAATGGGCCACTTATCTCTTCCTCAGCTCACACAGCTTCAGTTATTCCCTTACCTAGTAAGATGCAAACCTGAGATACCAAAGTGCACAGAGAAGCAGCTTTTGTGCACTACTATGTGGATGGTCCCTTAAGCGTCAATAGACTTCGATCTACCCCTTGACTCGAGCACCATCTGCTTAACCTCTGCTTTCAAACACACTTGAAGATGCAATGCAAAAAGAGTGTTTTCACAGGTCATTACTGGAGACCAGCAAATGGTGAGCACAAGTTAAGGGCATACAAAAAAAGGCAAAAAAAAAATCCTTTTGAAGCCAGTGTGGTCTACTGGCTAAAGCACAAACCTTGGTCCCAGGTTCAAATCCCACACGGGCCACTTACTCAGTAAGTGACCCAGAGCAAGACACTTAACCCCTCTCTGCATCCAACCTCCCAGCTATAAAAATGGGTAAAAGGAGGACCCCACTGCAAAACAAGATACTGCATCTCAGCTGGGTCATCTTGAGGGGAACAATCATTAAACAAAATATCTATGCGTGGTCAGTCAGGTTTGATTTTATTCACTGTTGGTGTAACTGAAGTGGAGTCTGCCAAAAGCACAGCAACACCAGTGATAAACCAGTTGACAGAAACCTGGCTGTGCACCCCAACCTGTTCCCAGGAGTCAGGACTTCTTCCCCACACTGTTGGGGATCCACACAGCACTGTACAAGCTAGGCTCCCAGACCTACATGAAATGCTCCCTACTATTCAACCACTGCCCCCCCATAGCCCGATTTAGGAATACTACTGCCATCAAGCCCAGAGACGGATGGATGCACATTGACCCTCCAGTTAAATCTATCTGACTGTCAAAAAAAAAAAGAAGAAGGGGAAGGTAAGGAGTACTCTGTATAAAAAGGCAGTGGAACCCAACCCACTTCCCCATCAATGCCCTCTGCTGCTTAGCCAAAACCATGGAGAGACAGCACCAACTAAATACACCATATAGTTACTTTTTGCAACAGTAACAGATCACTGTTTATCGGATTTCTCACATTCCTCCTGTCCAAAATACTGCACCCCCCCCAAACACATGTGAAAAGACAACAAACCAAAAGGACATGCAAATTACCTTGACAGAAAACAATCCACTTCATTGCTGACTGAGAAAGTAAACAGGCACACAGCACACTGCTCCCTCTTAACGAATGGATCAGTCACTCAATGACAAGTCCCCCCCCCCCAGACTTCTGCCAAGGGGGTGGAGTGAAAAGTGAAGTATTGTGCTACACTACTGTAACACCTCACATTTGTTTGTTTGTTTGTTTTTTGGGGGTTGTACTTTTCCTTGAGGCACACTCTCAGCAGTCCCACATTGGAAGGAAAGTCCTTCATTTTACCGCTTAGACGTTCTTGGCTCCATATATTGTATACCACCGTTTATGTATTAATCTAGTCAACATGAAAACCAGAATTCCCTAACTAGATTCTATGCCCCTATCTCCACGCTCTGATGATGTGTCACACATTCTGTCTCCTTTTATTTATTTATTTAGTTTTGTTTACCGGTAAGGTGTAAGTAGCCACAAAATATGACTATTTTCAGACATGACCTGGGAGGTTACAATACAAAATTGGCAGACAAAACAAATAACAGGTATAGTTCAGAGGTAGTCAACCATACAAGGAAAAATCTACACGTTTTGTGATGTAAACAGTATTGCTAATATAGATAGAGACAATGACATGAAAATACACAATAGTACAAAACATAATAAGATATACAATCATAGTGCAGTGGTTTTAACACATAATCCATGGTAAGTGCTCCATATAACAGTAACAAGAGATCAGAGCAAAACTGACATTTGAGAGCTGAGGAAGGGGATGTCAATTCCAGGGTAATGAGTGTCTGAGAGGTGTTAGTATCTTTTCATTTAATATGCAAAACAGACAAGTACAAGGCATGTATCGGTACTAGAGAACTGAGAACCAACACCTAGTTCACAGCCACCAAAAATCATGGCTTTTGTGCACTAACAGCGAAGGCAGGATCTGAACCAGTAACCTGGAGGTGAAAGACTCCTTACCTCACTACCAATACACTGAGCCATTCAGTCTCACCAAAATGAACCCATAATGGGTCCCTGTCAACTCTGAGACAGAAAGAGGTTTTTAACAGAATATCCCTTAAACACAGAACAGGTCTGCTTGAAAAAACACATGTTGGTGATCTAGTGGGGTAGGACAAATCTGTGAAACAGGAGATCCCAGGTTCAAATCCCATTACATCTTCTTACGCACTCTGTGAGACCTCAGCTAAGCACACAAGACCTCCCAGTGCTTCAGTCCTCCCAGTTGTGAAACTGAATAAAATCTGGGCCCCATGAAAAATAAAACACATTTCAGCTGTGCTATCCCAACTCTAAGGCATAAAATAAGTGGGTTTGCATCGCAATTTGCGAATCAAAAACCGGCAAATGCAAGTCAATTTCAGCTTTGATTAGCAGTAGGTGCTAATCAATTTCTCCAGGACCGCAGAGCTTGGAATGCTCAAATGGCACTATTTTTCACTATGTTTAGCCCTCTCCCCCACATTCTGGAACCCCCCACTCTTAATCTACTCTGACCAGTTGCTAATAATTTTTCATTTTGATTAGCAAAGGCCACTAATCAAGTCTCTGACACTAATTTATGCCTTGAACTCAATAAATTACCAAAACAAAAGCTATTTTCTTAGGAAAATATCTGTAATACAAAACACTTGCTTGCAATGAGCTTTACAGTTTGTTTTCCATGTGTATATTTTAGCCTGCATGTAACTATTCCCATACTACGTTAACCTGCTGACTGCTGCCATACTCCCTGGGACCCCCATTACAATGAGATGCTGCATTTCAAAGGGGTTATCCCAGTTGAAGTACTTTCAAATAAATAGTATTTTTTTTCATGTACTGAGCAGTCTTTCTAGCTAGTCCACTATGGCGATTACAAGAGGTCATTATATATAGGATAAAGTATGGGGTGGTGTATGTAACAAGAAGTTCACACACACACACACACACACACACACACACACACACACACACACACACACACACGGCATTAGATGCTACATAAACCCCAACAGCAAAGCTTGGGGGGTTTGTAAACATCTAACCCGAGAGTAGTGTGTAAACTTCAGTTGATACACCACCCATATGTTATTTTATATAATTGCTGGGTTTTCATTTTTTGCCACAGCAGTTAATACAAAATAAATAAAAAGACATCCTGGTGTGGCCGCGGTCCACATAGGTCGACTAGTATGCAGTTGCTTTTATTTATTTTAACTTTTCAAATACATTTTTTGTGCCCAAAGCCGAAGGTTTCTTTTTTTAAGTAATAATTTTAGATTGTTTTTTCTGTAGTAACTTACAGCCGAGTCCAAGTGGCGGTTCCGTCTCCGATGGGAAAGATGAGGCGGCCAGGGGTCCGGGACGAAGAGTTGTGGTGGGTGCATGCGCAGAACGTGGAAAACCATGTGTGTGTTTGCCGTAATAAACACTCCTTTATTACAGCAAATAACGCCACGGTTTTTGTATGGTAAAAATGAAGATCTGGTAATTATAAATACATTGTAACCATTTTTTGTTAACTGAAATAAAATTCCTTAGCTGTTTGGGAACATAAACACCACTGCAGAGTAATTTAGTCATTTTTAACCTTGATCATGGTGTGGGTTATCTTTGAAAATGTCACAACTGCCTTTGAGAACGCAGCCGGGCAGGGCAGGCGTATGAGGTGTGAGAAAGGAGAGAATCAGAGGCAGTGTTTCCTGCTCAATCACTTTTGCACTGCCAGTACACCTTTTACCCATCCTGCATCCTCTTGGAATCTGCTAAGAGCTCTGTTGTCAAACACAGTGTCCTGGACCTTATTAACCGTCTTCCAGGCTTGCAGAGGAGGCTGATCGGGCTGAACAAAGGCTCTGATAACAGGCTCCAGCAATACTGCTGTTAAGATAGAATTAGCCTTTATCAGATGACTTGAGCATTTCAGGGTCAAGCCCTGACACTTTTTCAAAGCTGCATTTTTTAGTGTTACACAATTTCCTCCGTTACAAGAAAAGGTTAGGGGTCATACCTCAGGTACAATCATCGCAAGCCCTGTAAAATGCAAACCAGACTTGACTCAAAGTCTATCACTGCAACTGTCATTCTTCCCTGTCTTCCTGAAAAGCTCTTAATGTCAAAGTATGAAGAGTATCATTACCTTTCAGCTGCTGAAATACAAACGTCCCCTTTCCTCTGCAAAACGCTGCTGGATCTCCATACACTTGCAAAGACTGTATTTAGCATGTAGAGGCAATGCCTTTGGTGGTATGGTGGAAAACAGACTTGTCTTGACACTGTTCTCACTGCCATGGGACAGTGGAGCACAACATTCAATTCCACCAAGCGAAAAAAAAAAAATGCCTAAAACATGGGCATAACTAATGGCATGACACCTTGACAAAGAAGCCCCATAATGGCCAGAGGACCGCATTCTTTAGTGACTTCCTGTAGGGACAGGGGACTGTCCCTATCCATCATCTCCTCTTCCTGACCCCTGCTTCCCAAGAATCCACCTCAGCAGAAATGTCCATCGAGGGGTTGGAGGAGGAGGAGGAGAAAGGGCCTGATTGATTGATGACCAGTGTTCCACTACTCCTTTCACAAATTAAGCATCTATTGTTCGAGGCAGCCCTTGTGGCAAGTTACAAGTTTAAAGTGAACTACTCAGCAGTATACTTGCAAGGCTCTTCTCAAGAAAAGACAACAGCCAGCGAATGGGGTTCCAAGTCAGATACCAGACAGAAAATGGCAACATTACTGGTCGCCTTTTTGAAGAATAACAAAATGCAGCTGAATCTGAAACTGTATCTTTATGCTTCTCCAGAGGTTTCACATTTCACAGCAGCCAGAATTAAATTTTGTTGTTGGTGGGTGATAACAAGCAGCATAACTGGCTCACAGGTCCCAGCATTTAACCGTGCCTAGGGCCAGTGGCATCGCTGACAGTAAAGCACAACGTCTCGGGAAGTAGTGTGATTAAGGCGCTAGAGCACAGGACTGGGAATCAGGAGGCCCGGTTTCAAATCTCACTTGAGCCACTTAAATGCTGGGTAATGAGCAGATCACTTAACCTTCCTTGTGGGCTCCAGTCTTCCCAGCTGTATAATTTGGTACAAGCAGGATGCCACTGAAATGAGAAGCTGCATCACACTTGGACTATCCAGAGTAAATAAACCAAACTAAAATGTCCTGATTACAATAAGATAGCCCTCCCTTCCAAGTCAAACTAGTAGTGCAAAGAAGGGGATCTAGTAACATAGTACTGTACTGATGGAAGGGATCTGGCTCCATCTTGCCACCCCCCATGGCAATGACAATACTCAATTTTTTGTAGTTAGTATCTTTCTTGGAAACATTTCCACATTACAAGCCAGTACAAATCAACAGGCACATGACAGAAGTATAAAAAAACTGTTACCAGACATATTGGTGTGGCTGAACAAGGGAGGAGGACAATACTCAGTTTTGAGTATTGACACATATCCAGAGGTATCAGCAAGAAAGGCACCCTGCTCGTGCTGTGCAATTTTCAAAGTCATTCTCGTCAGGAATCTGTTCAGTCCTGCTTTGAAAACTGAACAATGCTCTTCACGAACTTCTATGGCGGCTAGTCCCCTACCATCCTTTGTATGGCGAATGCTTTTGATAAAATGAGGTCTGGATAATTCTGGGTTCTCATTGGTCAAACTCTATCGCATGGTACTGCATTAACATATGCAGTACTCCAACCATGTGGTACATTAATTGAACTATATTGTGCCGCTGATCATAACTCTTAGAAATTAATTATTAAGGCCACTCTCTTGTCAGGATCAAAGTTTAATATGCAACTGAAGCATTTATATTACAAAAATTACCATATCCCCTGACAAAAAAATGTTTTTAAATCATACAATGCAAAAGAAAACCATCAAGAAATAATATTAAAAAGAGAAAACAGTCACTGAATCATAAAATGGACCACCCTACCCCCAAAAAACTCAACAATGATATACTGCAAACAAAACCTCAACAAACAATAGCTGAAACAATTACCTAACCAATATCCAACTAAAGAAACCCATAATCCAGCCAAAAAGGCATATCTTACAGAAAAATCAAACTGAAAAATGCCTCTGTGGTTCAACAGTTCACAATAAAAGCCCAATTTTTGTTTTCCATGTTTTATTTTTTGAACTTGTTTTATCACCCACTGCCGGCTGGCTCTGTGGCAGTTATACCAATCATCTGTGCTCCGCCCCCCCGCAGCTGTTAGGGATCATGCTGTGCAGCAGTGGGGGCTTTTTACCTTTGTTTCTCCAAAATGTTGCCCTTGAGGACACCGGCACGAAGAAGAGAAGTCCAGGCTGCAGCCAGCCAAGTGGCTAATGGCGTCTTCCACTCCCCACACACCGCAAGTCCCATGCCGCTGCCCATGCATCAACAAGCGTCGGTAATGGGGCAATGTGACAGCCCCCCCACCAGAAGAGGTGCACATCCCATGGGATGCACAAGTCTCCTCCTCCTCCAGGCTGACCCCACGATGGCCCAGGCTCACTCCTGAATCTGGGTCACCGGCATTGTGGTAGCACCACGCCAACAGGCCAGCAATAAAAGCCTAATTAAAAAAAAAAAACACAAGCTACGGTTCCATACAAGAGAAAACACATGGAGACACATGACAACATTCATTTCACCAGGCGTGTAAAGGTAACATGTTTTAAACATATAGGAATTGAACATACAAGGAAGACATCCAGTCTCCAGCAAGTTTATTTAGCAGTTCGCATTGCTTCCTAACTTTCTGTAAAAGGGCAGTGCCACTAACAGAACCCACAGATCAATTGTAAGTGGACCTCATTTTTAAAGTTGTACCACCTGCTGGTTTAAGCCCTCAGCTTTGCCCCAGGCTCAAGCCCATCAGGTTAGTACATCAGCATATAGTAATGCCCCTCTGCCTTATTCCCTAATGTTTCCCTTATCCTGCCCTCCTCCCATCTGAGTGTATGCCCTATGGTTCTGCTTCCACTCACCAGCACAAACATCGGAATATGCTCCACCCTGCCTGTCCCCTTTAGTATTTAGAACACCAAACCAGTAGACTTATTACAATCAGAATCCCTGAAGTTTAAAGGCATGATTCATGCTAGTTTGAGGTTAAGCGTAACCAGGTCACTGTAACATACTTTTCCAAAATTATTTACATTTTACTGCTTCTCCAGAACTGTCCTGGCCGCCTTTCTGGCTGAAGGGTGGGTAAGGTCCCTAATTACCTTCTATGAGGTGACATCTCAGCTTGTCACCAACTGATGTATAAAGTCTAAGAATACTGGAAGGGGACTGTCACACACTGCTCCAGCGGATTCGACCCCCAAAAAACATTTTCTCCTTTTCTTCTTTCTTCCCCAAGATACCATGCAGCTACGTCACTCTCTACTGCCATGCCCACCCACAGATCCCCAGTGGATGGAGGCATATGTACCCGCATGGCCCACCACAGGGGCTGCTGGTGCCACACCTCTTCCCTTGCACTGCTGCTATAGCTCACAAAGTGGGCTTTAACAGGTACTCAGATGGATCGGATTACTCAAAGCGTTTTTTCAGTATTCAGAGACACTTTACTTCATATCTGCTTCCCTCTTCCTCTTTCTGTACATCTTTCTCATTTTTTTCTGTTTCCCTCATCTTTAAAAACTAGCTCTGTGTATATGTAGCTGTCCTATTGTTGTATCATAAACACTATGACCTGTGACATTGTTTACAGAGTTCAGTGCTTGGCCTGGTGTTGTTTAATGTATTCATAAATTAAACACATGATTTTTCAGCAGATAAGGACCTCCTGACCCATCTAGTCTGCCCCATTTTCCTGCCTCTACTGTCACTGCAGACCCAATCTGATCTCCAACTCCCTCCCCTAGCTCCCACCCCCGCTTTTAATTAAGATTCCCTGTACCTATCCCATACATGCCTGAAGCTCGGCATCCACCACTCTTTCAGTAAAGAAGTACTTCCCACATCCCTCCAGCATTCCCCCCTTCCAGCTTCACTGCATGCCCCCTAGTCCTTGTGCACATTTGCCTCTGAAAAATACTCCCCTTCTGTACCCTATTCACCCCTGTGAGGTATTTATAGATCTCTACCAAGTCCCCCCCTCTTCCTCCTCTCTTCCAGGGTGTACATACTTAGATTCCTTGGCTTTTCTTCATAGAGCTTCTGGTGCGGCCCCTGCACCATTTTAGTTGCCCTCTTTTAGACAACCTTCAGGCTGTCTGTGTCTTTCTTGTGATGTGGTCTCCGGAATTGGAAACAGCACTCCAGGTGGGGTGTCACTAACAATCTATACAGTGGTAAAACCATCTTCTGCTTTCTGCTGATGATACCCCCTCCTTATGCATCCCAGCATCCCACTAGCTCTACCGATTGCCTTATCACACTGCCTCACCATCTTGAGGTCATCCAGTATGATTACTCCAAGGTCCCTTTCCTGATTGGTGACTGTCAAAAACCACTTCCCACATTTAACATTCTGCATTTGGGTTTTTGTGCCTTAGGTACATTATTTTGCACTTTTTGCACTGAATCTGACCACCCGAGTTTTCTCAGGTCTCGCTAATTCTTTCCACCCCATTTGGAATGTATACCCTATTGCAGATTTTGGTGTCATTGCAAAAAGCATACCATCCTTCCAGCTCTTCTGCAATGTCACTTATAAGGACAATGGAGAGAATGGTCCCAATACCAAGCCTTGGGTACCCCTGTTGCCCCCACCGGCCGAGTAAGTGTCATTTACCACCACCTCTGTTTCCTATCCATCAACCAATTCCACACAGTTTGTTACCTTAAAACCTACCTCAAACTGCCCAGTTTACGTATGAGCCTCCTAAATGGTATGGTGTCAAGGCCTTCTGAAGTCTATAGGTCACTTACCACCCACACCTAATCTATTTCCCTGGTCACCTTGTCAAAGAAGTCGATCAGGTTCATCTGACATGACCTCCACCTCGGTGATTCCATGCTGCCTCAGTTCCTGTACCCCACTGGATTAATTGCAGACTACACTGGAGAGGGCATAAGGAAAATCTGCCTATTTGCAGACCAACCAAGCTCTGTGGAAGGTGGACATGGCAGAGGGGATGCAGGACCTTAAGGAAGATCTAGTCAAGATGGAGATGTGATTGGGATGTGACAACTTGGGTTCAATGCAAAGAAGTGCAAGATAATGCACATAGGAGGTAGGAACCTGAGGACAGAGTACAGCACTCCTCACACTGCAGGAAGGCAGCAGCAAAAGCCAATAAAATGCTGGGCTGCGCTGCCTGGGGAATCACTAGCAGACAGGAGGAGGTCATACTGTAACTATACAGAATGGCGGTGCAGCCACACCAGGAGTATAACATACAGTATTGGCAACTCTACCTGAACAAAAAAATTAACCTGCTAGAAGTGGTCCAGAGATGGGCAACAAAAACGGTTTAGGGTCAGCAAGGCACGACACACGAAAAGTGTCTGGAGGACCTTAACATGTACTCCCTGGAGGAGAGGGGGAAAGGGGGGATATGAGACTTTCAAGTACCTGAATGGCATCTATAAGGTGAACAATGAGGGCCTCTTCAGTCTCAGTGGCAACAAAACCACAAGGGGCACTGCCTTAAACTGGCGGGAAGGGGGAGGTTCAAGACAGAGATCGGGAGGCATTTCTTCATGGAGAGACTGGTTGCATGGTGGAACATACCCCCTTAGGAAGTGATCTCCCTGTAGACAGGGAAGGCTTCAAAAGAGCGTGGAACAGGGTAAAGGGGAAAGTCTGTGTCAAGGGGGTAAGTGGGTATTCCTGGATCCATGCTAAAGTGTACAAATGAACACTGACAATTATCATTGGTAAAAGTCAAGTGCTTGGACATATGAGAGCATGCATGCTTATTACACATGTAATGGCAGGGTCTCAGGTGTACCCCCAAAGCCCTTCAAGCCCATAACAGAATAAGCTAGAATAACTGTGTTCAAGGAGCCCTAGCAAGGAAAGATACTCCTAAACAGATGAGTTTCCTGGGCCATGCCTCAAACAATCACCCCATAGACTTCTACTGAGAATACTCCCATGCTTTCCTGTTTCAGATGTCATGGGGATGGGGCGGAGCCCTCATTCTTGACAGGTTGCCATCTCCACTGAGGCAAAGTATGATCCCTTCCTTTTAAATGCAATCCACATTTTCATAGGCAGTTAAGGTTATTACTGCCTAGTGTGGACTGAGTGACTAGTCAAGCATGACTGGTGCTCTTTAACACT
Source organism: Neoceratodus forsteri (assembly GCA_016271365.2). Taxonomy (NCBI): domain Eukaryota; kingdom Metazoa; phylum Chordata; order Ceratodontiformes; family Ceratodontidae; genus Neoceratodus; species Neoceratodus forsteri. The sequence goes on along the minus strand of CM057455.1, from coordinate 1,200,957,480 downwards.
GGGGACATTCATATGAATACAGAATCCTTTGGTCACAGACATCACCTCGTCCTCCTTCTCCCCATCAAAGTCATAATCCTCTGTTTGTGAAACCATGGAAATTTCCATGGCACCACATTATGATGTCACAGAGAATCATGACATTGGTGGGGGATGTGATAAACTCCGGGGGACGTGTGTACTGTCATGCAAATGTCCTCCATACTAATCAATGATTAGACAAAAAAATGAATGAAATAAGGGCTACACTGTGTCTGAATATGGATATTTTAAACATTTTCTTACATACCGTACTGGAAAGGGAAAGGGGAGATTGTTTAACTAGGAAAGGCACACTAAGCCGAAGCGTATTTCCAGGTGCGACCTGGGAGCACAAGGAAGTTAAGTGACTTGCTCAGGGTCACAGAGTATGCAAATGGGGGTCATGAGATTCAAACCCAAGTCTCCAGGTTTGCAGCTCAGTGCCCTTATACTGCCTCCAAACATACTTCAAATATAATGAGGGTCAACGTGTGGCAATCCCTGGCTCAATTCATTGCTCTTTAAAAGGTAATGATAGTAAAAATAATAATTATAATAAAGTGTACAGGGTTAATGGGCCCTGTGGCCCTGGACCCACAATAAACCGAAACTATCATTAAATGGCATCAATCTGATTAATCATTAACTGGTGTTTATCTTTCTTTTCTGTTCCTGCCTAACTCATTACATTCCTCTGTTTTCAGACAGACCCTCAGTGTAATTAGCAGAGTCACGTACAGCACAAAAGGGGCTATTTCGGTTTGTCTCTCTGTTCTTTGCTGATGCTGTTGCCAGGCAAACCTGCTCTATCAAAGGACTAGGGCTGATACCCATTGCTTATCTGCAGCATAAGACCTTGGCAATTCTGTGTCCAACTTCATCCTGAAATGTTTGCTTTTCCTTTTATCTGACAATGTTGCTCGACTCCTCTACTGCAGCTGGCAGCAGGAGTCAGACTTGACAAAGCAGACAGCAACCATCTTCCTGCAACTCTGATATTTCAAAACTGACGACACATTGAAGTAGTCCAGCCAAAACAGATCCATGACCTTTGAATGCATTTACAATACCCCCATAGCAAATCAAGCCAGACAACACAAAACTAGATTCAAAGTATTTGGCACAGTAACTGTGGTGGTACGGAGATTAATGTAACCTGATGCTATTTCTTAGGAACCTAGCACAACCAAAGCACACATTCCTCTGTGTGTTATGTCCATAATTATGAATGGTGTGTGTGAGTGTGAGTGTGTGTGTATACATATAGATATATATCTGTGCTGTTTTCTAGAACTGTTTGTGTGTGCGTATCAGTGTATGTACGTATGTGCATGTAAAAGTGCATTTGTCCATGCGTGTGTGTGTGTGTGTGTGTGTGTGTGTGTGTGTGTGTGTATATACACATGCACATGCGTATGTGAGCATATACTGTATGTGTGTGCATGTGTGCATATATGCATGCTGCATATGTGTGTGTACGAGTCTGCATGAGTTTATGTATAAGTGTGGGTGCGTATGTGCTTGCGCACACATGTGTGTGATCATATACTGTATGTATGTGCATATGTGTGTGCATGTGTGCATATATGTTTGCATGCTGCATAGGCGCATGCGTACGAGTTTATGTATGCATGTGTGGATTTGAGAGTGCATATGTGTCTGCACACATATGTGCATGTCTGTGTGTGCACACACTTTTCAAGAACTAATGTTGATCCCTGCTGTTCATTTTTATTTTCATGTCCACATGGTACTATATTTCATATTACGCTCACCGTGATGGAGCTTATGTCTTGTCATTGGGGTTAAACCCTCACGGGCCTCCTCTACCATCACCCCATGTCCCATGTCATGGAGACATTTCCAGTACAATCATAGTTAATGAAGCTGTTCTTCAATTACTGAAATCTAAAACTAATGCTAAAGTAGACTCAAAAACAGGGAAAAGAGGCCCCGTAGAACATGGGATGAAGTAGGGAATCTGAAATGGAACCAAAGGTATAAGATCAAAATGCTCGCTGTAACATTCAGGAGTCGAAAGCGGCACAAGCCAACTAGTCAAATGCTGGTCTGTGTGAGTTTCCTTTTTAACTAGCCCTGCTTGCATGTACTGTATTGGAAAAGATAACACTTCAATAAGTATACCAGTTGGGCCAGTGGAAAAGTCTGTGGGGACAGTGGATTTCCCCAGGCATTAGCACTGCTGGCTAGTGACTGCAAACTTAATTTTGACACCTCAACATAAACTGCCATTTTAAATACATTTTTTTAACAAACACAGTTAAATGAGAATAGCTGCAACGTTTGTAGCATTCTGTATGTTGCCTTGTGTGATGTGAATGAAGGACCGCCATTAGGTTACATCGGATAAGCAGCAATGATGACTGCTACAGATAAGCAGCCCGGAGTAGCGATTCATAGCTTTTGTGCTATAGTATGCAATATCAGGTACATTATTCCCTACAATTACAAGTAAAGCTTATTAACTAGATCAACCACAGAAAGCACATCATGGTTAAACAGCAGCTTTCTACTAAAATAAAATTCTTAAAAAAATTACATTTCCAACAATTTTTTATTTCATTTATTTCATCTAGGATTACAATACCTTTGAGCGAGGCTCTTTTACAAAGGTTCCAAGTCAGCGTGTACAACAGTCATCATTTTTAGTTACAAACATATAGTCATTGACTTACAGACATGTAATAACCAGTACAAAGACATGAGCTATGAGCAAGAAGGGGGGGGGGGGAGTGAGGGTAGGAGATCAATTTTGTTTAATTTTTATAGTTTTTGGGCCAGATATTCAAAAGGGTTGCACCATGCGCAATAGGGTTGCGCCTGCGCAAGTCCGAACTTGCTCCATTCTGCGATATTCAGCAGGAGGCAGTTGCGTCACAGAAAACATGCTGAGCAACAGCGCAATGCAAATGAATGCATGCTGAACTGGAGGGGGAGGAACCATGCATAAACTGCACAGCCCGATATTCAGCCAGGCTGTGCAGAGTTGTGCAGGCGCAACCCCAACCTGCGCCTGCACAACTTTGAGCCAAAAAGAGGATCAAGTTGAGGGCCACCACAGGTGAGCTGCTGCATTGCAGGGCACAACACAGCAGCTGCCACCTGTGGCTGGCCCTCAACCCACTCTCCACCTCTCAACCTTTTGTCCCCCAAATGTGGAACATTGCCTCTCAAAATGTGGAAAGAATGGGCAAAATGTGGAACACTTAATCAAATCTTTACATTAGAAGCTCACAACACTGTGAAAATGTTTGCATTTATGTTCAGAAAGTCTGCTATTAATTAAAATTATAAATTTTGCATAATTTACTATGGAGTTTTGCTTTAAAATGTTAACACTGAATGTGGGACAAGTCCTCACAATGTGGAGCAGGGAGCTTTTGTGAAGTAAAATGAGGAATGTTCCTCGTAATGTGGTACAGTTGGGGCAGCAATGTGTCCCCCCCAACACATCCCTGGTGGTCAGTGGACCGATAAGCCTGATCGTGGGCTGGGCAATCAACACACCCCCACCTCCCGATCATATCCCTGGTGGTCCAGTGAACCGAAAATCCCGATCGCGGGATGTAGGCAACCCCAAACACATCCCTGGTGACCTAGTGTCCCCACCCCCACACAGCCCACCACCCGCTCCCCCGCCCGGCGGCGGCGGCAGCATCACCACCGCCGCCCCGCGCCCGACGACGACTGCGGTAGGCTACCCGCCCATGGTGCAGAGCAAGAGCCAATGGGCGGCAGCCCATACTGTATAAGACAGTTCAGTTTTGTGAATGAAATTCATTCACAAACTGGACTGTCTGGTACGGGCTGCACGCCCATTGGCTCTTGCTCTGCACCAATGGCGCGCAGACCTCACCGGCAGTCAGTCGGCGGGCAGCGGGCGGCAGGCGGTGGATGCTGCTGCCCGCCGCCGCGGGGGAGCGGGTGGTGGGGCTTCGTGGGTGGGTGGGTGGGGACACCAGGTCACCAGGGATGTGTTTGGGGTTAAACCAATCCCGCTGATCGATTTTCGGTCCACTGGACCACCAGGATATGATCGAGGTGGGGGTGTGTTGAATACCCAGCCCGCGATCGCGGCTTATCGTCCACTGGACCACCAAGGATATATTCGGAGGGGGGTGTTTAATCACTTCAGCCCGCTGATCGGGCTTATCGGTCCACTGGACCACCAGGGCTGTGTTGGGGAGACACATTGCTGCCCGCGATCGGGCTGGTGGGGGTTATTTACGCTATGCCCGCGATCGGGCCAGTGGGGGTGGTGGTGTTTTACGCTTTGCCGCGATTGGCCAGGGGCGCCCTTCCCCGACGGCTGCTGCCTGGCAGGGCGCCAGGCGCAAGTCCTCGGGGATCGGCGCACCTGCATGCTAATGGCATGCAAATGGAGCCATAATCAGATGCAAATGGCCCCCCCTGTGCCTTGCATGAATTATAGCCCCATTTGCACGTCACCTTTTGAATATCGGGATTTTGTGCATGGCACAATGGTACTTGCGCCACCGCAAGTTGAATGCTCCACTTTGTCAACTTGCGGTGCACAAGTTCCACTGCGCCATGCACAGTGGCTGTGGTTGGGGGGTGATATTCAAAGGAGTTGCTCAATAGCGCAACTCCTTTGAATATCGCCCTGGACACACCCCTGCGCAACTATTTTGCGCAGCGCAAGGGCTTGCGCCTATGAATGGCGCAGTTGGAATATCCAGCCCTTCTTGTTTTATTTTCATTTGTTCTTGGCCTACTAGTAAATGATCACTAGTGACCTGAAGCACTCCACGCAGTGCAAAAGCAGCAGCAGAAGGGCAAACAAGATGCTGGGATGCATAGCTAGGTCAGGGGCCCTAGTTATGCATCCCAGCATCTTGTTTGTTCTCTGGGGGGCGGGATCAGTAGTAGGGCAGAGGAGGTCACTTAAGGTATTAAACAGCTGGTATAGCACAGCAAAATGCTACACAAAACAGGAGGTAATGCTATCCGTTTCCAGAACTGCAAAGCAGTAGACTACTAACCATTTTTTCAGTGAGTCTATAGCACAGAAGACAAAATTAATGAAACTGCATACCTTTCTAAATTTTGCTAACCATTCTATGCCAAGTGCGATGCATTTTTACAGCTGATTAGCAGTTTCAAGCATAAAACTGCTAATCAATTTTATCAGCTTATTTAATACCCTGTTACTGTCCTTTTACAGGTCATTGGTGAGGCCACATCTAGAGTATGGAGTTCAGTACTGGTGCCCACACCTCAAAAAGGACATTAACCTGCTGGAGAAGGTCCAGAGCAGGGCTACAAAGATGACTGCTGGTCAGCAGGGTAAGGCATATGAGGAGAGGCTGAGGGCACTGAACATGTACTCCCTTGAGGAAAGGAGAGAGAGAGAGGATATGAGTAAGACCTTCAAGTGCTTGAAAGGAATAAATAAGGTGGATAAGGAGTATCTATTTAAGTTAAGTGGCAACCATAACACAAGGGGGCACAGCCTTAAGCTGGGGAGGATAAAGGACAGGAAGTACTTCAGCTGGGGGGTTAGGATAAAGGGCAAGAAGTACTTCATCATGGCAGGGTGGTCCCACTGAAGACAGTGGGCAGCTTCAAGAAGGCTGGATAGGCATTGAGGAAGGTAAGGATCATGGGTAGGAGGATGGAAAGAATGGGAAAATGGAGGGGGGCAGGGTCAGTAGCTCAAGCTGTGACCCTGCAATGCAACAGAATAGACAGACCAATTTCTGCTGGCTTCTTCATATGTTCTGTATGTAACTAAATATTTCACATAATGATATACATATTTCACTGAGTCTTTAAAAGCTTAATCCTTACACCCTGTAAACCATGATGGAAACTGTTGTATGTAACTATGTTAGACCTTATGCATATGCCTCCTTTGGTCTACGCCTGCTCATTGTTGCTACACTGATGGCTACCATATCTGTACTATGTTATGTTTTTTTTTTTTTGTTTGTTTTGTTTTCCTTCTCGTTTACTGTATTTTCTGTATTGTATCGGATTAATGTCCAGGACCACCTTGAAAATAAGCTTGCTCAATGGTGTTATATACCTAATTAAATAAAGTTGATTGATTGATTGAAAAGTATTTAACTGTTTCAACTGGCCTCACAATTGCCGTTTGTGACATCACAGTTCGTTGTCAATGTGTGCTTTTTGATGTCACGAACAGGCACTATGAGGTTAACTGGGGATGGACCAATATTTTTTCTACTGGCTTTTTAGATAAACTGCCACAATTTGTTATATTGCCTCACTCACCACTGCTCTCTTTACCAGTCCCTTAACTGGCTCCCTCCACAAGTGCGGTGCTCCTACCTGCTGGCCCGTACCATTGCTGATATCTTGCACAATCCCTCCTACTCTCCACTATCCCTTCTTATCTGGCCCAGAACCTACTGCCGCAATATACATCCGTCTTCCCGCCTCCAACTAGAATGCCCTAACCTAACTACAAGGATGGGCCTAACAGCCTTCTCCGCAGCCGGACCCTCACTATGGAACAACCTCACCTCCTCCCTACAGTCCCCTGACACCCTCTAAATCTAAATTCCCTATTAAGAATGCACTTTCTGTCCTCCACGACCTGCGACTGCCCACTACCTTACCCTGTCTACCTAAATGTTATATACCTCAGTATGCTCAATTGATGATGTATCTGGTACTGTTTACCTTGTATTTTCTCTGTTAGCTTGACCTATACTGGATTCCCTGTTATGTTCCCTGTATGACCATGCTGTTCTCTCACTGTATTTTATGCTGTTTGTGCCAGTTTCTGGCCCATGCCGTGCCTGAAAAGGTCTTTGGATCAGTGCAACCACCTGGTTACCAAATGAATAAATACATAAATAAACCCTGAATCACGTTTATAAGGGTACATGCAGAAGTGCAGAGCAATGATGATCACCACACCTAAGCCCCTTAGTGCCTTTTCAGTTTTAGCTAGCCCATAAGAGAAGTTCTGGGAAACAGAAAACATCATGTTACTGATGTACCAATGGAGTTTTCCAGATACACATTTCTTTAAAATGTGGTCATTTTATATTTTTATTTATTTATTTGAATTTTGATAACTGGGTGGGCCCACTGAGACAGCAAAGTCCCATTTTCAGGGGCAACCCTGGGAATATAACAATTCCAAGATTGAAAACAAGAACAGTAGGGGATATTACAAATGTACAGTAGGATGAATACAGTTTCGACAATATAGGTACAGTTGGGTATGTAAGGTAACAAGAGGAAGCCTCTAGATCATCATGCAACAGGCAAGCAATACACATTTGAAGATAAAAACAGTTGATAAAGACCCAACAATATAATGTATTGTACAGGCAGTAAGTATCATACATATTTACATATTATACAAGCAAATTTATATTATATAGGAGAGAGGAGAGTGGTTTAGTATAGGTTATTAGGTGCAGTCACCGCAACAGGTAGTGCGGGAGAAGAAATTTTCCTTGAGAGTTTTCTTAAATAGGAGAAGAGTTGAGCATGAGAGTACGCTGTGGGGATGGGCATTCCATTTTTTTTTTTTTTACAGTTGTATTTTCTCCCCAGAGTCCTCTGCATACATCTGTCCCCCCGCGTGCCAGCACCTGATGTAGGACCCCTCCCTTGACCGCGACTTACCCTTCATGGCAGGGGTGGGAAGTGACTCAACCCACGGACTGGATTTAATGCTAAATGCTCGGGGAGGTGCCTTCCCGGACCATTGCGGAGTGGGACCATCATCATCCTTGCAGAGGACTCCCATTTTCTTCTTTTTTTCTTGCTTCCCCCGAAATTGCAGCGTGCAATGGCACCAGTGGCGGCAGTGCGCACACACCCGTGCGCACCCCCATCAAGTGCCTGCCGCAGACTCTTGCCCACATTTTCCAGTGCTGACGTGCCACCTCCCAGCCTCTGCTAGGTAGCAGGCAATCGCTGAGCACTGCAATCCCCTTCCCCGGAGAAGGAGAGCAGTCCTAGGGACGCTTAATCCTTCTCCACCCTGCCAGCCCCCAGCGGCCCATGTCCGTTCCCGAACATGGGTTGCTGGTGTGACGCAAGGTAAGGCATCCAGCACCTCAGCCCTCAGTGCCACCAGGCCAGCATAGGGCATTCCATTTTTGAGGAGCCGAGAAGGTAAAAGATCACCTCTCTATGGTTAGACGCGCCTTTGGGAGGTTCAGCAGAGGGAGGTGTGAGTGTCACAGTGTCCTGGGGAAGGATTTATGGGTCAGGAGCCTGGAGAGAATGGGTGGGGGTGGAAGGTGGGAGAGTTTGAATGCAGCACAGAGGACAGGGAAGTCCATTCTGAGCTCGAAAGAGGGACGCCCTAGAGATTTGAGGACCTCATAGTGGTGGGCATGAGCAGGTACTGCATCACCGAAGCAGGCAATTCTGTGGTAGGCCTGTATCAGTTTGTTTAAGGTAGTGATCTTGACTGAGTGAATTATGGGGGCACCATAGAATAAGGATGGGAGAAGGGTGGCAAAGGCAATGATTTTTCGAGCACAAGGGGTAAGGTAGGGAGAGGTACGGTGGAGGAGTCCAAGTTTCTGATTTGTGGTTTTAATAATGTTATTGACATGAGTATCGAAGGATAGTTGTTCATCAAGAATTATACCCAGGTATTTGAAGGATTCAACCCCTTCAAGAGGTCTGCCCGTCGATGTCTTAATTATCAAAGTAGGCTGAGAGGTTAGGTCAATGGAAGTGTGGCGGAATTGCATCAATTTGGTCTCCTTAGTATTCAGTACCAGCAGGTTTTCTTTGAACTAGGCTTCTAGAAGATGGAAGTTGGTTTCTATGTGAGCCCTTATAGCTAAGATGTCTGTACCATGCCTGTACAGGATGGCATTATCAGCGTAGTGCTAGATTGATCCACCCCCACAGTTAAGAGGCAGGTCATTGATAAAGATAGAGAAAAACAGGGGCCCCAGAACAGATCCTTGGGGACCCTGTCGAAGACAGGAGATAGGAGGAGGCCCCTCATTTGACACACTGGAAGCGATCAGCAAGATAGTTTGACACCCACGCGACAAGAGTTATTATCAAGCCCTAACCCCTGAAGCTTGGAGATGAGAAATGAGTGATTAACAAGGTCAAATGCCTTGGTGAGGTCAATAAAGACTGCCCCAGTGGCATTACCCTGGTCCATAGCATGAAAGATATCAGAGGTGACTTTACGGGAGCGAATTCAGTGCCATGAGATTTCCTGAAGCCATGCTGATGTATTGTGAGAGTGTTGGTCTGTTCAAGAAAGGAGTACAACTGATTGTAAAGGATTCGTCCTTGAATTTTGGCTAAAGGACACAGTATTGAAATGGGTCTGAAATTTTCGATGAGGTTTGTTGGGCCTGATTTGTGCACTGGGACAACAATAGGTGTTTTCCATTTATCTGGTACAGATTGTGTGAGGAAGGATCTGTTCATCAACTGGGCCATTGGGTGAGCCAGAGCAGGGGGTACCAAGCCTAAGGAATCTGGGAGGCAGGGTGCTGAAGCCGGGGGAGCTGTCAGGATTTAGGCCCAGTAGAAGCTTAAGGACTTCCCCCGCAAGGTAAGTTTTAAGTGAAAGATATGGGCTTGAGGGTCAGTAAACAGGGGTTGTGGCACAGGGCTGTTAGCCGGGAGACCTACTTTGTAGATTTCTAGATCAATGAAGGATGAGTTTATTCCCTCAGCAATTTTGGAGGGTGAGGATAGTTCTGAGCAGTTCCATAGCATGACATGGGGGGGCGTTCTTGCCCCTTGAGAAGGTGTTTATTTGTTTCCAGAAGCATTTTGGGTTACTAAGTTTGCTTGTCTGTCGGGACTGCAGATAGTGTCTCTTGGACTTGGACTATATTACAGAATAGCACTAATCAGTTATGCTATATCTGAAATTCAATGAAAACCGTGTGATTTACATAATGTCTTTCTTGTTTGAAACTTAAACATCAATTAATTAATCAATTTCAAACAGGCTTGTTGGGGTCAGTGGGAATTTAGAGCCTCTGAGTTATTGGTCAAAAATTTACAACTGCAGGATGGCATGGACTCTACCGCCATACACTGGCTGTGCTGGTACAAGAATCTCGGTTTTCAGACTGCAATTATCTTTTCACTAAATAGCCCATGGTCACCGCTGCACAGGTATATTTAGCAACAATTTCAAGATGTTTTGTATATGATGTTATTGACCCTCCATGTTGTAACTTTAGATAAAGCGTGTTAAATCCTATGTATGTGATTTCTCATATAATTTAATTACAGTATTCAAAACCCAGGTGTATTCTTTTCAGTATTATTAAAATATTATTTTGAAAAGCAATAAACATAAATAAAAAAAGAATGTACAGCCAACACTGCAGTTTTCCAGATGTTCCAGAAGTGCTGGTGTCCTGCAGCAGGACACAGAGATACATTCTAGAGCTTAGAAGTCTATGTCATAATTGTCCCAGTCATTTTGCTCTGCGATAACTTGTCCCAAACTATTAGCTCCAGTGTCAATTGACTCCCATGTCAATTTGTCTCCGGACAATTCACCCCCAGCGAGCGTAGATATTATAAAATAACCTCCTAGTGGGAACGATTCACCAACCAGATGAGGCAATGTGCTCAAGGACTGTAGAAGTAGGAGCTTTGCTGTAATTGTTGTTGAAGTACAGTACGATATATAGTGGGAGCGAATTGTCAGGGGATGAACTGATGTGGGAGCTGACTGATACTGGAGCTAATAGTCCGGGGCGAATTGTCATGGAGCAAAATGACCGTGACGAACAGACATGTTCCCAATTCAGAGGCAGTAAATTCAGGAGTTACCTTAGAAGATACATTTTCTCCCAGTCTACAGCACATACAGTGGGCAGGAAAACGGTTACAGGCCTTTCAGGTAAGCCTGGACAAATTTCTGATTACCAATGGAATTCCTGGGTACCCTGGGTAGTAGAGTGGGGTACTGGGTCAAAACAGTACACTAGGAAGGGACTGTAAGAAACATGATGTGTAAAGCGTGAAAGGATTTAGAGTGACAGGGGTTAGAATAGCGGTAAAGCATTACCACTACCCCCATCGCTCTGCAGATATCCTGCAGAGGGACTGAGTAGCCATGTGCTGGTTCAGCCGCTCGCATGGTGGATTGGCTAGAGCTCCAGCACACGTCGAAGCAGGGGACCTGGGACCGCGGTTTGGTTCCTGCCAGGTCTCCTGCTTCCACTGTTTTTTTTTTTAGTAATTCCCCCCTCCCAATTTTCTCCCAATCCCCAAAGTTCACGACCCCCCCCCGGAGTTCATTATTTTAAGTCTGGGGGTGTTGGAGTCTTAGTCCCCCATGTCGGTGTGTGTGGGGGGCCGAGCCCCCTGCAAAAAACAAGAAGTCCCATTATTCGCAAAGGGGCTGTGCTGTTGTGGTCGGGTCTCTGTTGTACCCGACTTTGCTTGTGAGTGCTGCTGTTTTCCTTGCGGCATATATTGCCACATGATTTTTGTTTGTGGCAATAAAACCTGTGCCGTGGAGTGGATGGGGAATCCCCCCAGCATACTTCTTTTACCTCCGCATATAAAACAGGGCACGGATGGACACAATGGACAAATACAGAGTCCCTTCCTGGGTGGACATGATGCACCCACCTAGAGCCCCTTTCAATCTGAAATGAGTATCTTGTTGTGTAATTGCAAACAGGGAAAGTGGGACAAATACCCCTTCCTGCCCTGTATTTGTTTTGACCCACAGCACAGCGACAGAAATTGGGGTCCTGCATTACCACTTCTTGTTCAACATTCGATGGCACACTTGTAGCAACAATGTTAAGCCACCCCTCTCCTATTATGCTGAACATTTATACATTTAGATGTCAAATCACTTCGTCAGAAATGGCAAAAAAGCTACAGCATTTGACAAGCTATTCGTTGATACTTACACAGTTTGGTTAAGTTTGTGTCATTTGGCTAAAATGATTTACTGGCAATTAAAATTAATTGCTACAAAATGTTACATTCCAGCTGAAATGTTAGTAGCCATATCTGCAATTTAGGACAATTATTTTTAAGAACATGTTGAAATGCCTCTAGTACTTACTCCTTGACCTCGTGCAGCTGTTCGCCTCTTGCATTTTTGGAATGAACCCTGCTTAGAGACAGTGGTGTCAAACTGGGGTATCTCTTTTAAAATAATCTCCATCTGTAACTGCGATACCAGCAAGACAGTGGTAAGATAACATCCCAACAGGCATTTATTACTGCTGGAGCACACTGTATTCCCACTGTGGAACAGAGTTGGACCGGGGTGTCACTGGTCAACCTGGAAAATGGGTACAGGTGCCCACCTGGAACATGAGTAAGGGAGACCCAGAGGTAACACACTCATATATCGGTATTACATTTCAGTGATCAAAGACCCCATTAAATTAGAAAATAGTTGATATGGTAAAAGATTTTTAGGGACTAGAATATCATAATGGGAAGGAACCCAACCGACGGGAGTCCACCTGAAAATTTCCAGGTATCCACAGGTCCAGTCTGACACTGCTAACAATTCAGCAAAGGAAAAGAGTAGGTCAGTCAATGGCTGTGCTGGGATTTGAACCTTGGATCTGCTGGTTCATTCACAGATGGGTGCACTTTGCTTCGCTTTGTAACCAGTGGTTTATAAGATCAGCTACTGTGTGTAAACACGTAACGCACGCAATGTTTAAATGATTGCTGTGTGGCTGGAGTCCTGTGTTACAGGTCAAACTGGGGTACAGGGGGCCCACCTGCAAAGCTGACACAGGGGCCCACCTGGGAAATCAACAGGGGAGAGCCCATTTATAAAGTAGCTCTGTGTTTGTATCTTACATGTATCTGCAGTGTCCAAAATACCCCATTTAATTAGGAAAATAGATGATAAAATCAAAGGATTTTCAGAGTTTAGAAGGTGGCTAGGTACCCAACAGATGGGGCTGACCTGGAAATTTCCAGGTATCCTGGTAGGCCAGTCTGACTCTGCTGTGTTATCAGTGTTGCACTGTAGCCAAGGAATGATGGCTTATGTAGCAGACAAAAAGTTCTCCCTGCCCCTCTCATGTGAAACCATCGTAGGGTTCTATAGAAACAGAGAAATTGCCAGCAGATAAGGACCACTTGGCCCAGCTAGTCGTCCATTTTCCCTACCTACTGCAGTACCGCAGATCCTACTTGATCTTTGTCTTTTACCCTCTTTTTCCAATTGTTAGGGTTCCCTTGTGCCTATCCCATGCATCCCTGAATTATCTTACCGCTTTTATGCTCTATGAAATCCATCTGGAGGTAGCAGTCACTGGAAAGGACAAGACACTCAGTACTCTGTGAGAAAACAAAGAGATGGCGCACTTTGGAGGTGGAGCAGAGCAAGGCAGCCAGCCTGCTGAATACAAGAACAGAACACTTCTGCACTCGTGGAGCCTGAAGATACACTCTTACAGCCCTGAACTGCTACAGAGAAGTTAATTTATTAGCACCATGTGGAAGACAGGACACTGAAACCATCTACAAGATGTCCAATACGAAATTCAAACTGTGCAAGTTTCCAAATTAAGGACAACCAAAATACAACTGCTGTCAAAACTGAATAGAGATGAAATAGAAAAATGGGGAGAAGGGGTATTAAAGAAGTTGTCTGAGATTATGATTCCCAGATCTTGTTCCTGGTTTGATTCTGCCAGTCTTTCACCTCCTAGGTAATACTCCTTTCTTGGATTTTTCTTTCTTACATGCATGACCTTGCACTTTTTGGTGTTAAATCTCAGCTGCCACACTCCAGGCCATTCTAGTTGCTTGAGGTCAGCTTCCATCTTGCTCACTCGGAAGTGAGAAACTAAGGGGCCATTCAGAATGAGCACAGGGCAGGCTGCAATTTAGACAGAAAAAGAGCCAGTGGCTGGGATGGAGATATGCTGGGTCATAGACAAAATAACTGTTTAAAAAATCATTTATATTGAAAAAGACAGTCCACAACCTGGGACATTTCATTCCTAGGTAACGCTACTGTCAACAGATCTCTGAGGACTGATAGTTCAATTGACAAGTAGTGGAAACATATGACCTTAGATCTGGGAGAGGCCAAGTGTTCCATGCCAAGAAGCACTGTGGCTGAGAATCATTCCATTTAGATCAGCTGATCTGCATCCATAAACGAGGAATGTTGGGACTCTGAAGGCCCATTTCAAGAGATTTGCAAGGCTACTCAAATAAGGTCACGGAGGTCAGCTGCAAAACTTGTCATACAGGCCAATGTTTTCTGATCAGCGAGAGATTATAGTACGCTCTACACACAATGGTCAAACATACTTGATTTCAACAGGAACCCAGTCCAACCAGTGGTGGATTGGGGGAGTGCCAATTAACGGAACAAAACTAAAAGCCTGATTCAGTTCCAGGAGCAAACTTACGAAGATTGCTGCTGTGTAAATTGTACCTTCTAAAAGCATAAAAGTGTACCAAAGAAAGTGTAAAAATGGCACATTGTATGAGGATTTGTGTCCCCAAACAACTATCACAGATGTTATGGCCTACATCAAAGGAGGTGGGCTACATACCAACATACTAAAAAACCAGCAGATTAGGCCCTATGTTCTATCAAGTCTGCTCGATAATCAGTGCCTTCCCAGGGCACCATTATTAGCCCCCACCCGCCTACCAGGTCCCCCACCCCCATCCCCTAGCGGGGCTCTGGAATGCAGATGTACCCTCCCTATACCTATCACAGCCTTCCTGAACCCCTCCATAGCTGCAGCAGCCACCAACTCCCTGGGCAGCGCATTCCAGTGCTCTACCACCCTCTCAGTGAAGTAGCCTCGCCTCTGCTTGTTTCCCTCTCTCTCCGTCCAGCTTCACTGAGTGACCCCTGGTGGCCCCCACCTCCCTCAGCGAAACCCTTCAAGGCTTACCCCATTTATTCTTTGAGATATCTGAAGACCTCTATCATATACCCCTCTGTTCCTTCTCTCTCCAGTGAGTACAGAATGAGCTCCTCCAGTCTCTCCTCATAGGGCCTTTCCCCTAGTCCCAGTATCATCTTGGTCGCCCTTCTTTGGACCCTCTCCAGAAGGGCTATGTCCCTCTTTAAGTAGGGATGCCAAAACTGCATGCAGTATTCAAGATGTGGTCTAACCAGACAATTGTACAGCGGAAGGAGCACCTCTTGACTCTTTGAGGTTATCCCCGTGGCTATCCACCCCATAGCAGGGTTCCTCTACTGAATTTTATCAATTTCTATCCCTGAATTCAAAAGACCCTCCATCTTCTTCACACTTGTAAAATGGTCACACTTTTCTATAGCACCTTTTTATCTCCACTGCCGGCAGTGATCGGTAGCAGTGGTACCAACCATCCATGCTCCGTCCCTGTTCAGCCTGTCAGGATCATGCTGCACTGCAGTGGGGGCTTGATGTTTGTATTTTTTTCTGTTTGCCGTTTGGATCCCCCCGCCCCCGAGGGTACCGGCATAGGGATAGAGTCTAGGATGTAGACATGCTGGCACACGCATGCAGCCTATACTGTGAGTCCTATGCTGCCACTCATACAGTACATCCACAGGTGGCAGTAAAGGGAAAATGTGACAGCCCTCACCCCTCGGAGGAAGACAGCATCCTATGGATACGCAAATCTCTCCCCGCCAGCCCTTGATGACCCAGACTCGATCCTGAACCCGGTCACCGTGTTGTGGCAGTAGGCTACCACCATGCCAACAGGCTGGCTAGAATGGTCACATTTTAATGTTACACCTTCAATTCATGGAGTCTAGTGTTCATCAGGTCACTCACCTCCAACAAACACAGGGCTCCATGAAGAGCTGATTAGAAGCAGGACCTTACTGTAAATGAGATGCTGTACTGCAGTTATTCCTTGATAGACTTTTAAAAACTAAAATGAAATAAATGACTAAATAACAATATATCTACTACAATACAAAGAGAAGGCAGCTGACTTGGTCAGGGTCACAGTGAGTCCTTGGTTGTAGGTAGGATTTGAACCATGTAATCTCCTGGCTCACACTTCTGTGCTCTAACCACTAAACCATGCTGGTGCTGATCTACCTTGAAAATGGAGGATGGCTGAGCAGCTGCCTTGTAGTCAACAATGATACCAATCTATTACCTGGGTGATAAAGGGAATCCCCTTTACTGGTAAAGCCAGGCCTCTGTCATCCCCCCCACCCCGGTATCATCTTACTTATGAAGCCAGGGCTCTCCAGTCCCCATCCCATCCCATCCTCCAATCCCTCCCACCCCATCAAATCTGTGTGGTATTCAGCTTCCAGTGTCCTGAGGCATGCAAATCCAGGTCTGCTTCCCTGCCTAACACACTGGTGCATCACTGAGCCAATCAGAATCTTCATTCATTGTAAGCCCACTGTTATCCTATATCATCATTTAGGAGGCAGTACAGCACAGTGGTTTAAGACTCTGAGCTGCAAACCTGGAGACCTGGGTTTGAATCCACAGCTTCCACTTGCATATTGTGTGACACTGAGCAAGTCACTTAACTTCCTTGTGCTCCCAGGTCCACCTGTAAACAAGCTTTCAGCTTAGTGTGTCTCTCCTAGTTAAAAAATCATCTGTGTACAAGGCGTGTACCCTATAAAGAGCAACTTTCTACCTGGTGCCCCAAAGAAACACAAATATCCATACCTGCCCCAAATTAAATCCTGCAAAAATTATTTTAAAACGTCCCCATTTTGGAAGGGAAGGGATCATATTTTGCTCCTTGGAGCTCTGCCGCGCCGATCCCTTCCACTTCCCTGGTACCTGTGCGCAACTGATCTGCCCTGCTCATTTTGTGACATCACTGTTAGAGTAGCATGGGGGTGACCATCCATTGACTTGAATGGGGCTGTTTTAAAAAGTTAAATTTGTGTAATTTAGATGGCCAGTCGGAATAAATCATGGCCACTGCTTAACTAACAAGGCCCTTGTTAGTTAAGCAGTGGCCATGATTTATTCTGACTGGCCATCTAAACTACCCAAATTTACCTTTTTAAAACAGCCCCATTCAAGTCAAAGGATTCTCACCCTTGCAATACTCAAACAGTGATGTCACAAAACGTGGTAACACAGGGGCAGATCGGGGGAGGATCAGTCAAGGCACAGGTACCAGGATGTAGAAGGGATCAAAGCACGGCAGAGCTCCACAGAGCAAAAATCAGATCCCTTCCCTTCCAAACTGGGGACGTTTTTGAAAATAATTTTTTGCAGGATTTAATTTGAGACCAGGTAAGGTTTTTTTGTGTTTCTTGGGGGGTGATTTAGAATTGAGCATGATAGTTGCTCTTTAATGGACGCATCTTTCACACACTATGTGTCTCTCTTGACTTTGCACTCCTTCTCACACTGGCTCTCACAGTGTCACCATTTTTTTGTACGACTGATATGAGTATAAATATACCACACTAGTGGTGAGTGAAATTGGTAAATAAATCATGTTATTTTAGAATACATAAGTTATTTGGAAATACAACACAGAGAACACAGACTGGACTACAAGCAACCTGCTAACATAACCAGTTCAACTATCCCACAGGGCAGTGTCAGGACATTAAGAGTCCAGTGGGATCAGCGCACTGACGATCTAGAAAAGCACGTTCTAGTAACTTTGACTGTCTGAAAGGTTCTCCAGGGGTGGAAGGAACCCAGGAATGTACAGAAGGGGTTCCTTTTAATCCCTCTCCTCGTAACATTCTCACCACAGACGCTTTGGGGCTGGGCTGGGAGCACATCTGGGACCTCATCAGACACAAGGAACATGGACCGAGTGGAGACTTCCTCCACATAAATGTCCTAGAGATGAGGGCCAATTTATATGCTCTGTAAGCTTTCCAGAGCCATCTGCTGGTGCAGATGGACAACATCAGTGTAGTACACTACATAAATAAGCAAGGGAGGACTCATTCTTATCCCCTGTGCAGGGAAGTGATGAGGGGATGGTACTGGACTCTAGAATACAGTCTAGAACGGTCGGACATACATATTCCAGGCATCCAAAACGTCCTGGCAGACAGGCTAAGCAGGTCGTAGTCCAGAATGTACAAATGGGAGACGCTGACCTCAGTAGCAGAAGACTTGTTTGATAGGTGGAGTCATCCAGAGTTGGACTTTTTTGCATCTCTACTCAATGCAAAACTGACACTTTTCTGTTCACTCGTTTCAGGGCCTGGAGTTTTCTGACGAGATGCATTGTCCCTCTTTGGAAAGGGAGATTCCTTTACACCCTCCCTTTACTCTAATTCAGAGGGTGCTAATCAAGCTCCAAAGGAGGAGCTACTCTGATTCTTGTGGCTCCCTTTTGGCCTTGTCAGATCTGGTTCCCCTTGCTGCAACAGTCAGCAGTGAAACCCCCAGTACCCTGCCCCGTACAAGGGCTTGCTATCACAGGAACAAGGAACCCTGGTCCATCCGGACCTCAAGTCACTCCATCTCAGTGCATGACTCCTAAAGACGTAGCCACTGCTAAATCTGAAGTGTCTCAAAAGGTGGCTGATGTCCTGGTGGCTGCCAGGAAACTTTCTATCAGGGCCACTTACTCCACGAAGTGGAAGCGGTTTGCTTTGTAGACCACTTCCCATCACTTGGATGCCTTCACTTGCCCAGTGAATCATATTCTAGCGTATGCACTGTCCTCGTCAGACGCAGGGCTGCAATACTCTTCTATCAAGGTGCACCTGGCTGCTATTTCAGCTTTCCATGTGTGTGGTAGGGTTCATGGGTAGGATAACAAAAGCATACACAATACTCTGAGATCTGTTCAGCACACAGAACGTTTGTGTGATGTTTATTTTTGTAAAAGAATAACTTCAATATCAAAATATACAAAAATAAAAACAATCAATAATACAGTAATCCTGTCTTAAACTTCAGACTATAAACAAAAGAAAACAATAAAGAAATAAATGAGCTCTCCTCGAGCTCCAGAATCACTTCCCTCCAGTGATTTTGCCGCAGTGTAGAATACTTTAACCAGTACAGTTTTCTACCAACTTCTGTGCTCTCAGACCAACCTCTCAAGACACTCTCCCAGGATGATCTGACTAACCTTAGCTCAGTGGCAGTTTTATAGTGCAGTCCTCCTATGACACCAGTGTCAGCTGATCCGCCCTAATTTTAAAACAATCATTCTTCCTCTAATACATGCAGTTGGGAGGATCTGCTTGACTGTATATATATATCTTTAACATATCCAACCATAAAGAATCATGCCTGTATTTCTTATACATCCTGTAACGGAAGATATTCAGAACAACTTCTTAATTATTTATAGTGTATGGACAGTGTCTATAAACCCCTGTTTTCAATCGGTTTATAACCTGTTAATCCCATCGCTATGAGATCAGTATGCTGTAAACCTTGCTTAACTATGTCATAATGATGGGATTACAGGATAGAATGTCACCACCTGTCAAAATTCTTGGAAAGGAAGGTGATCTGCTGCTTGGACATTCGTTGAAACACACACATTCCATTCAAACAGTTACAGACCTGCTGCAGTATAGATCGTAATGGCTAATTTCAGCACTTCAGTTGCTCAACATTCAAACCAGGAGGCATTCATAGCTGAGCAGGAGAACAAATGCAGATTGAAAAAAAAAAAAAAACATTTTTTCCCACAGTGGCTAGTTTTTCCATACACTATAAAATACAGTGCCCGAGTAACGGCAGTCAACCATGGATGTAAGCGCCTCTCACGGTTGCCATGGCAACTGTAAATCTCTCGAGCTACGCTCTCGAGGTTTACTTGGTTGTCCTGGCAACTGCGTGAGGTGATTACATCGTGGTTAACCACTGTTGACTCAGGCATTATCCTCTATGTTAGCGTGGAAACTCCGCCCCTTCTCAGCTGAATGACAGCTGGGGAGTTTCTATGAAACAGCCCCATAATGGGGCTGCTGGCTCCTAAGAGCAATTTTTACATGGATACCTCGCTCAGGTAAGAGCTAAAAATAATGATCTGCTTTTATGCAAACATTCAGGAGGACTTCATACCATTTGCGGTTTTATTCTTTTCGTTAGAAGCCTGACACAAGATGAAGAGGCTTTTACTCCTTCTAATAACAGGGATTTCTACACACCCGATGGCTGAAATCTCAAGCTGTCGGAAAATATTTCTGTTTTGTACTTTGCTTTCTATAGTGCTGAAATGTGACTATATCTATGTCAGCCCTTCCCCATACTGTGGGAATATGTACTGATGACAAGAGACAGTTCCTCCCCTTTTTCAACATAAACAAGGAGACGTGAGCCACGGGAAGTACAGTTTTCACTTTCTAGACTCACATACGCCACAAAGTACATCTGCCTGTTTACAACAGTCCTTGCTTGCTCATTCTGAGTAGCGTATACCCAGCGCTCACTGTTGCAGCGCTTAGCAGCTCAGGAAGCATGAAAAACTTACTCTACTGCATTTATTTCTATTATTAAAGCTGAAAACAGCTTCTCCCTGGGGACAGATGCTGAAAGCATTTCCCTGTTCCATCAGGTTTCACCATAGCAGTACCCTCGCTCAAACACGCACTAATGCGGGCATATTCATTATTTTAATACACAACTTACACAGCAGTGCCACAATTTCTTGCCCTGTCTATATGTGGGATTTTACACCTTTCCCAGCATAGGCACAGGATCATCCTATATGAACAGGAAACGCTTTTTACTCATACAAATTTTGGTAGTAACAGTACAGGCATAAAGCAAGGGCTGAACAGGAATTTTTTTAAAGAGGGATAGTCAAGTGAGAAAAGATACTATTATGGGTGGCCTACCCATAATAGTAGAAAGGATATACATAGGCTATACCGACAAAGAACAGACTGTTACTGCAGTAGACTTTAGGGGATAAGATTTAGACACTTTAGCCCTGTCTCAAAGGAAGGGGGGGCAGTGTACGACAATGTGCCAATTGATGGCTGTACAGTGGCACAGTTAGAGGTGGCATGTGCATTCTTGAGAGGCATCTTGCATTTGAAGCCTCCTATCTGCAATCCAGTTCCAGCTTGGGACCTGAATTCTGTCCTCGTTATTTTTAGTTGCTATCACTTCTGCTCAAGGATTTCAGAGTTTCAGGGCCTGATTCCAAAAGAATCCTCAGATTGCCACAAGTTGCGGTGATCTAGGGCTGCAGCACACTCCAGGTGCGTTAGGCACTCCAGCCCAATTCTGTAAAATCGGGGTCCCTGTGCCAAAACCCAGGAGTCGCTTGCACTTGCAGTCTAGTGCCAACATCAGGTGCACCTGCAGGATATGCCGCAGAGATCCGCCTTCATTCTGGTGCAACACAAACAGCAATGGTAAGAGGGGTTCTGGGCCAGAAAGGGCATGGGGATGCCATAGGAGTATAGGGGAGCAAGTGGGCATGCCGGAGGGCGATAGGGCACCCGGTGAGAGGTTGCCATACATACAACCATTGTGTTAGCTCTGATGCGTTTGGCGGCACCCGCCAGGTGCCTGATCACCCCTCCCAGCATGCCCACTTGCTCCCCCAGTGCCCCTACAGCACCCTCCATCCCTTCTGCCCCAGGATCCCACAAACGAGACCCCCCCCACCAGTTCCCTACCTTGTGCGGCAATGCCACAAGGGGTGTAGACCACCTCCAGGCTGGTCTAATGTGTGTACCTTGCTATGGCCATGGCAGGGCTTTCAGAATCCTGAAAAAGGGGATGTTGCAGCCCTGCCATGGCGCTAGCCCCCTTGCGACCTGGCATACCCTGATGTAGGCCGCAAGGGTGGTGCAGTGCCCATTTGCCGCAGTAGCTTCCCATTCCAACGCAGACCATGTTTCGGAATAGGGACTGACGCATGTTATGATGCAAGATGCAGATTGCATCATTGTTGTTTGACGCAAGTACCTTGCATCAGTCTAAGAGCTTTTGGAATTGGTCCCTCAGGCTCTTATGTGTATGCCTCCTTATTTGATTCTTCCATAAAGATAGGGTGTTTTTAAGGACCAATCCTAAGTTTCTTTCTAAGGTGGTGTCAGAGTTTAGTTTAAACCAAACTATCTACCTGCCAGTTTATTTTTCAGAGCATGCCAATCCAGGGAAGCATTGATTCATACCTTAGATGTACACAGTATACTCAGATGTTATGTTCACATTCATGAGGACTGCAGGAAGTCCTTGCAGCTTTTCATTTCCTTCGCTTCTGGAAAAGAGGTCATACCTGTTTCTAAACAGTGCCTGTCCAGGTGGTTGGCCAACTGTATTATTTTTGTTATAGAAAGTTCAGTACAGAACTTCCTGGGGTTGTGCATGGCCATTCAACCAGAGGCAAGGCTACTTCTGTTGCCTGTTTCAGGAATGTATCAGTCGCTAGAAATTTTTGCTGCTGCAACTTAGAGTACTGTCCACACTTTCACTAAACATTACAGTCTGGACACTGAATCTCGAGGAAGAGTAAGTTTTGGCCTGACTGTGCTTCAAAGCCTCCTTTCTTAGGCCTGTAGCCACCAGCTACCCAGACTGTCTCTCTTTCAGTACTGCTTGGGACTTGTTCCATACATTTGGCCTGATAAAAGAAATATCTTTGATTAAAACAGAACAGTTACATACTTGCTGTAACAGTAGATCTTCGAGAGAATGTCTTTCATCAGGCCATGCCGTCCCACCCTCCATCCACCTTAGACTCGGAGCCTCTTTGCTCTTGTCTCTTTCTCTAGGATGTACCTGCTGTTTCCAGCCTTGCCTGGCAGCTGGAAACTTCAGTTCGTTCCTGGTTCCCTAGCAGGAGATCCTCTGTGTATGATCTCGGAGGAAAAAGAAATTAGGAGGGAGAGGGGCCACCCACGTTTATATACAGAGTATATCGACGGTAAGATGTCATCATTGGTGGCCCCTAGTGGACTGCTTGCAAAAAGTTTCCATGTGGTCCTAGTGCTTGTTGGCTGTAGTTTCATAGGTGTGGCATAACAACAAGATATCCTCAAGAAGATTTAGCTCAACAAACCCACAGGGCGGTATCAGGGTCAGGAGGTGTATCGCTTGCTTTTAGAACATACCACACTCAAAGATACATGTAATACCTAATAACCATGCCCCCCACACAGAGATAAACAGTCAGAAAATGTTTCTATTACACTGCTGAAATAGGCCAAATAAACAACAGTGTCTCTTCAAGATCATTCCGCATAAGTCAGTGGGCAGTTTGAGAATGATTCTTTTCAGTTTAATTACAATGTACAGCAACTTCTAGCACATGGCCTGTATACAGAGAAATAATCCAAAACCACTACCATTTCAACAAGGAAGGAAGGGAGGGGAGGGGGAGGGAGGAGCTGCCGTCATTTCTGTGCGTACTGTTCTCAATGTAATGGGCACATCTACCTTCTCTACATTCCATCTGAGTACAGAGTGCAAACTGTGTACTACTTCCAGGCAAGACAACTGGTACTCCCCACAATAAATTACCAGGGAATGAAAGCGCTCCAAGATGGATGAGGTGGGTTCTTGACAGGAACACTAGCCTTTGTCAACAGTGGAAGCACAGTGTACTATCCCTGTCAGTCTTTCATTCAGATTTATGTATCCTAAGAACAGGGAGACACCAGATTTCAACTTTCATTGTTTGGAACAATCGAAGGGAAACTAGACATATTACTTGCACATTATACATCAGACAACACCGAAAATCCATTAAATTAAGCAGACTAAAACGCTGTGTAGCATTTTCCCAGTACAATGACATAAAAATTGGAACTTTGTTATGTAGTAGGGATAAAGTTACTTTTGCAGCGACCAGGTGAATAAAAGCAATGAACAGGAGAGCACACAGAGCAGTGAACCAAGAGACCCCAGGGCTATACCTAAGTCAGTCAGTGAGTCAACTGCATGACACGGCCCTGCACATAGCTAACATTTTGGTGGCAAACATGACTAAAACATCCATAGGAGGACTCAGAAACATTTGTTTGAACATTGTTTATTTATAATTTATTAATGTAATGTTATATTGGTATAGTTTTTTATAGTTGTGTACTGTTACAGTTGCTTTGTATTTTTTTATGTTTATGTGCCGATTTATCAAAAACAGAAATATTTTAGTCTACAACTGTGTTAGTGGCCCCTACAGAGGCTCATAAACTTTGTACTGTTATACTGATTTGGCACCTAAACAAATAGATGAGTGGTGGCCAAATATTTTTGGTTGTCTATCTACTGAAACAAAGCGCAGAGCCCTGTGTAACCCTGAGCAAGTCACCTGGCCTGTCGTTTGCTTCAGTAATTCCCAAATGTAAAATCTTTCACCAACTAAGGAGATATCACACACGCTGTGCAATAAGACCACTCTGCTGCCCCTGGAACATTTGTGCAAGAAGCTATGCAGGTTCATCCTATCCTGTGGACGGTCTACTCATCATTGTCTGCTGTATGACAAGCCTAACTGGACAAGTCTTCAAGCAGGCGTGACTACCACTGGCTTTCTTCGTTGTTGTTTCTCTCCTAGAACACCTCACACAGTGTTGCAGTGCCTACTCACTTGGTTCAACAGCAGCACTAAATGTACCTTCTTGGTTCCCAGGATGAAGTGTGCATTTGGCAGACAGGCTGTCTCATTTACAGCACCAGACACCCAGAATCTTCCAGCTGAGGAATGCTTCTAGCTTGCAAGAATTCAGGTCCAGTCTTTCCAGATACGGTAGTACTCCCTGTATTTGTTTTGCTCCAGAATCCGCATCTCCCGTACTGTGATCATGCTTCAGAACAACTTATACATTTTTTTTGCAATGACACCACTCTGCTGGCTTGCATTAATTACTGTTTGGATGTACTTGCCATTACAGTATTTTTTCCTGTATGTATTTTAGCCTGTAAGAATTCCTGCTCGACTATATTTAACCTGCTGACTGCTGCTATCTTCCCTGGGACCCCCAACTGGAACAACATGCTGCATATCATGGGGGTTATCTCTGTTGGGAGTAATTTCAAATACATAAATGAAAAACAAATCTGGTAGAAACAGGATCCCACTAAAAATGTGAGGCTGCATCTCGCTTGAATTAACCTGGTTAAATAAACAAACTGTAAAAAAAATAAATGGTAAATATATGTGATGTATAAGCATTTTCTGCAACAAGCCATAAAAATGGATTCGCCTTCTGCAAGAATAATGGCACACAAAATGTTCAACACATAGAATACGTAGGCAGAAAAGGGCTGCCTGCCCCACCCAATCTGCCCAAGTATTCCCTGCTTACTCTGCCTCCACAGACCCTATCTAGTCTCTGGCGACCTTTCCACCTCCCTGCCTCTTTTCTAATATACACCTATGTTTATCCCATGGATGCTTGAAGCCTCCACCACTTCCACTGAACCCATTTAGCTAGACTCTGGTGTTTTTTTTTGTTTTTTTTTAAACTCCAGAAATAACTTTTCTGGGCACCCCAAAATCCAGGCTGCACAGCTTAGTGAGAGGAGCCATTCATCCGCATTATTTGTATGAGAACAGTGGAACTTTCCTAACTTGTGACTTGTGTGTGAAGCCACAGCAAGAGTTGTGCTACCAGCTTCAGTCTGAGTAGTGAGCTGATGATCACAATCTTTCTCTTGCTCTCTTTTTCTTTTTAAGCTGGTGATCATGATCTTTCTGTCTCTCTCCTGTCTATCTTGACGTACAGCCACAAGTCAGGAAGCACAGGCAAACCAGAAGTTATACAATTCATAAGATAGAGGATAATGTATGATCATCTATCCATAACAAGCATGGGTAGCCATCGAGAGGATGTCAGTGGCGACCGTTTAGACCTTGAGAGTGAAGCTCGAGAGGTATCTGTTGCCATGGCAACAATTTTTTTTTTGTAACTCTATTTATACATCTAGACCCTGGGCATCCTTCAGGAGTGCCCATGCGGACAAAACCCTAACTCCCAGCATGAACCCCCCCCCCGTATCTCTCTGGCTCTCTCCCCCAAACGACCTAGGCAGGCCTGACCCCCGGATCACCTCTGGAGCTGGTTCTGCCTTCCCCCTGGTGGTCACCTCCTAAGTGTGAGGTGCCTTACCTCTGGTCGTTGGGTTGGCCATGGAGAGACCCGGGAGCACTTGGGCCGGCATTTGGGATGTGGGTGCTCCCTTGGGCCACCGTCATCTCACCGGTGGTCTAGAAGGATTTTTCTTACTTAGCTGGCCCCTGAGCACAGCCATGCAATGCTGTCAGCACGTGGCTGCCCCGTAGACACCCTCCGCACTCATCCCTGATGCTTGTTCCCACACTAGTAGTACCTCCGGTTGCCACCGGGGGTCTCTACTTCGCCGGGAAGACCCTGGATCCCTCTCCAGGGAGAGGAGAGATGTCCTACTGATACTTGATCCATCTCCCTCCTGTGACCCCAAGCGCCTGGGTTTGCTCCTGAACCTGGGTCGCTGGCATGGCGCGAGGTGTGGCGTCCCGCACCTCAACCCTCAGCACCACCGGCCTGGCTCCATAGCAACCTTAAGATGGTGACTTCATTGTTATGGATAGCCGACCAACATTGTCTTTTATAGTGTATGGTCTGCTATGCCATGAAAATCGAGTAATCTTAGAGCCTAAATATAGTACTGACTCCTTACTTTTACATTTTTTATGTTTGATGCTCTCCTCCGTCTGCCTCATCACCGCGCTGCTGCAGAAAATGGGGAAGTTCACATATTCGTATGCACAATACACATTCTAAGTTATTATACTGCACAAGCTAGCATAACAAGCTAGCTGACATAGCTAGTGCAGTATAACAAGGTTTCTTGAAGGGATGGATTTCTATCCCTAACAACGTTCCACCATACACTATTAGCATTTTATTACTATCAATAACAATAAAATAAATAAAAATAAAGATGTACAGGATAGCTCTTCACAAAGGCAGTACAAACAAAGAAAGTTCTTCATCTGAGATTATTTTTCAATTTAAATCTCAGTCTCTCACTGTCATCCAAACAAAACACTGCTCTCTTTTTATAAGATATCTTTGCCTGGAGTTTAACTTCTGCAACCTGCTCTTGTAAGTTTCATCTTCTGTTTTTCACAAAATTCAACAAGACTTTTTTTTCTGTGACCAGCCTGAAGAGTACACTACTCCTCTTAACAGGTGCAACCAATTATGACATCTTGTCCAAGGGCAAATTTCCTATTAATAATTCTGCAACCCAGCTTGTAGAGGTCAAAAAACAGCTCAAGATTAACCCCTTGTATTACAGATTGCCATTTTAACAGAAACCCAAATAGCTTTCTGCATTCATTTCAGCAGTATAATTATATACATCTGTAAATCAAGAGATCCCCATTTCACCAGATTTCACACACACACACATATATATATATATATATATATATATATATATA
The DNA here is from genome assembly GCA_016271365.2 of Neoceratodus forsteri. Classification (NCBI taxonomy): domain Eukaryota; kingdom Metazoa; phylum Chordata; order Ceratodontiformes; family Ceratodontidae; genus Neoceratodus; species Neoceratodus forsteri. Next base: position 1,200,930,153 of record CM057455.1, on the reverse strand, counting down.
CACACACACATATACACATTTTTTATCACAGAGGAGCAATGAGAGAAAGACAGACTAGAAACAGCAAGTGAAGGAAGGGAGAAATTGGGGAAATTGTGGGACCATCGGAGCGGTCAATTCCTAGGCGCCATAAGGAAAATTTGATTTTGTAATCAGACAGGCAAGGAACAGACAATTCAAAACAAAATATCCAGTTCACACTCTCCCCCCCCCCAAAAAAAAAAATATTGGCAAATCATTAAATGTGCTTTCTGCATCAAATGGCTACTCACTTATTTCATCCCAAAGGGAGAGTGGGTGTCTTATTAATAAGCAATTTAATGTGTGTGATACTACTGCTTGTGTTGAGCAGCTAATTTTGGTTATGTTTGTTTAGGAGCTTTATGTTTGTCTCCATTAGCTGGCTCCCCACTGACCACCAGTATATTGGCTGTGCTCTGCACTTTATTTAAAGAGAGACAATTAGGCAGTGCATCAATGACCAGCACACTGGCTGGGGATTGCACCTTATTTAAAGCGAGACAAACAGGCAGTGCTCCATATTTTAAATGCAGCCAACTTTGGCAGTTAGCATTTTAGAATAGTGCCTCAGCTGATGGGAGGTCCACCTTGCAGACTGGTGACTAAGCTTAATTTTACACCAGAGCTCTGATCTGAAAGACTAAGAGACCCCCACTTCCCCTTTGGGATGAAATAAGTGAGTAGCCATTTGAGGCAGAAAGCACATCTAATGATTTTTTTTTTTGGGAGGGAGAGGGTGTGCATGGATCTTTTGTTTTGGTAAGAAACATACAAGTGACAGAACAGGAGAGGACAGAATAGATCCTTGCTTTTAACGTTCTGCATATAACAAATGGGTCAGGGTCTTACCCAACCCTGTTACATATCTATCTATATACCTATCTATCTATCATCTATTTTTGATTCCCTCCCATATCAGCTCAGCCAGCCCTCCCTCATCCTTCCCTGAAATATTTAATAAAAATAGTTAAAGAGCCACCGACATCTCGAGAAGAACTTTCAAAATATAATATTTGGATACAAAGCAGCTTATATTTCTCATCAGCTCAGTATTTCTCATCCCCATTACTTATTACTGAGGTAATTTGCTTCAAAACAAGATAGTAGTTTCTTGAGAGTTCATCGCTCCTATCGCTTCTTCCCAACCTGATGTTATTAGTATTTTGCTTGTGACATCACAGTTATTGCCACAGCAACAGACTGTGATGTCACAACAAGGCATTATGATTTCAAGTAGAGAACAAGCTATAGAGACAGATGAACTCTAAGGGATAAATATCTTGTTTTGTTGGACATTTTTCAGTAATAAATAATGGAGTGCAGAAATCTGTACAAGGTATATGAAATACAAGCTGACTTGTGTCTAAATATTATATTTTCCAAAGTTCCAAAGATGTCAGCTACTCTGGCTGGGGCATCCCTGGAGTTCTGTCCAACTCGGGAGGTGTTATGCAATGCCAGATCCGTTGTGAACAAGACTGCTATTGTTGCCGACTTGGTGGGTACAGCGGATCTGGCTTGCATCACCGAAACCTGGCTGGATGGTAATGCTGGCCCCGTACTCGAGGCGGCAGTTCCAGCCGGGTATTTGGTGATACACTGTCCGAGACTGGATCGCAGGGTTGGGGGGGGTTGCGGTCTGTTTTAAGGCCAAATTGGATCTCACTAGTGTCCCAGTTGAGGAGACCAGATCATTCGAATGTGTCATAGTGGCAGGTGGGGGCTATAGGCTGGCTCTCGTATATCGTCCACCCGGAGACGAGAAGCTATTCCTTAAGGAAGTGGCGGACTTCGTGGTCGACCCGGTGTTTGAGTCGCCCAGGCTGATGGTACTGGGTGACTAATGCCTGGATTGACGACAAACTCTCGCAGTTTGAACAGCACTTCCTCCAATTGATGAATTCATTGGGCCTCTCACAGGTGGTTACCTCTGCCACTCATAAACATGGGCACTCCCTTGACCTGGTCTTCCTCCTGGGGATGGAAGCCTCCGATGTGGGGGTGGAACCCATCAGATGGTCTGACCATTACACTGTGAGATTCAATTTTTGCACCCCTCTGCATAGGCCAGCCCCTGTAGAGATGGTCAAGTACCGCACTTTACAGGTTGTGACCCCCGATGGCCTAACTGCGGTGCTTGATCTATCAGAATTTCCAGTAGCGAGCTTGGATCCAGAGGTTTTGGTTCTGGCTTATAATAAGGCCATTACCTCCGCTCTGGATTTCATTGCTCCAATCCGTGTGCGTCCTCTCTCCCTTCGCCCTCGGTCACCATGGTTTGATGGGGACTTGAGGAAGATGCGGCAACTAGGACGCAGGTTAGAGAGGTGCTGGTGGAAATCCGGCTTAGAGGCCAACCATCTTAGACTGCTAGAGCACTAACAACTCTATCAGTCAGCAATTGCCCGTAAGAAGGCAGTATTCCTGTCCGGGGAAATTGCTGCTGCTCAGAACCGACCGGCCCAGCTCTTTCGAACCGTAGACAGGCTGTGCAACCCAACCTGTCTACAGGTTTGTAGAGCCTTTTCACAATTGCAGTGTGAGGAGCTTGTTCGGTTCTTTGCAGATAAGGTGGACGACATCAGGGCGGAGACCCGCGCAGTGCTCTCTACGGGAGTTGCCGTAGACCAGCCCCCAGTCACTATCCCTCTTTTCTCCTGGAGTTCCTTCGAAAGGCCGGAAATCGTGGATGTTATGAGGATTGTCCAGGGTATGCGCACTGCATGCTGTAGGTTAGACCCGGGTCCTGCAGCCCTGATAATGGGCTGTGGGGAGGTTATCATCCCAGTTCTGGCGCAGATAGTCTGGTGCTCCCTAGACTCTGGCCAGTACCCCTGCTCCCTGAAGGAGGCAGTAGTGACACCAGTGTTGAAGAAGGCTTCTTTGGACCCAGACTCTCTCGCTAACTATAGGCCTACCTCTAACCTTCCCTTTGTGGGGAAGGTAATTGAGAAAGTAGTGGTTGCTCAGTTGGACAACCATTTGACCATCCATAGCATCTACGACCCTCTTCAATCTGGTTTTCGAAAGAGGCACAGCACCGAGACTGTGCTGGTTCGGGTGCTCAATTATCTCCTAATGGCGAGACTCCAGAAAAAATGGTCAATTTTGGTTCTGCTTGATCTGTCATCAGCATTTGACACCATGGACCATGGGGTGCTGCTTGAGCACCTGAAATGCATCTGTGGGCTTTCAGGTTTGGTTCACAGATGGTTTACTTCTTTCCTCACTGGTAGAACTCAGAGGGTGGTGTCGGGGGTGTTTTCCTCCGATCCTACCTCTCTGTCCTGCAGGGTGCCTCAGGGCTCAGTGCTGTCTCCCATGTTGTTTGCGGTGTTCATGCTTCCCCTCGGAGACACTGTAAGATGGTATGGGCTGGAGTTTCATTGTTATGCCGATGATACCCAGCTCTACCTGTCTTTTGCACCAGACCAGAATGGAGCACTCTCGGTGTTTAATAACTGCCTTGGCGAGATCCAAGGTTGGATGAGGTACAGCAGGCTGAAGTTGAATTCTGGGAAGATGGAGGTGATGGTTTTGGATCCTGGTAGCCGGATAGAGGGGTGGGGAGCAAATCATCCCACAGGTTTATTCCTTTGGGGTGTTGAGCTCCCTGTCTCTGAACAGGTACGCGACCTAGGGGTGATTCTTAACGACCAGCTGACATTACATTCTCAGGTGTCGGCTGTCATTAAGTTATCCTTTTACCATCTGAGGAACATCGCTAGGATCAAGCACCTTGTTCCATCTGGGGACTTGCCTACATTGATCCACGCCTTTGTGACCTCGCATTTGGATTATTGCAACTCCCTTTACTTTGGGCTTCCAGGGGTTGATATCCGCCACTTACAGCTGGTGCAGAACTCCACAGCCCGGTTGTTAATGGGGATTCCTCGTTCCTCCCACATTACACCGGTGCTGCGGGAACTGCACTGGCTGCCGGTTCAGTGGCAGATCACCTTTAAAGTCGGTTTACTGATTTATAAAACCCTACATGGACTGGGCCCTGACTACCTGAAAGAGCTTTCTGGTTCCTTACCTCCCGGAGCGACCGCTCCTCTCGGCCAACGAGGGGTTGCTGGAGATTCCGAGGGTAGTTTTAAAATCTTCTGGGGCCCGGCCTTTTATGTTCGTGGCACCGACCCTCTGGAATTCTCTACCCCATTGGATTAGAGAGTGTATGACTGTGGGGGGCTTTAAACAAGCATTGAAGTCTTTTTTATGGAATAAGGCATATGGAGATGGTGTTGACATGGATTGATTGAACTTGTTTTAGCTATTTTATCAGGATGTTTTATTGTGAATTTATTTTAAATATGTACTGTGCCTTGATTTTGAAAGGCGATTATAAATAAAGATTATTATTATTATTACTTTAATAAAGCAGCCCAGGTGGCCACCCCAGTACCAGTTGTTCAAACCCTCTGCCCTCCAGGTCACACCCCCAGTCCTTGGTGGTGACACTAGGGTGCCCACCCCAGTGCCACCACAGAGTTTAGCCAACACTGGAGTACCCAATCCCAGGTGTCAGATCCAATACAAACTTAAAACCTGAAAAAAAAGTCTGTTGATGCATTTTCTTCCCAAATAACCCATAGAAAATAAAATGGTCCATCAACGATCCAACCCCCAGACCACCACCCACTCCACCCAAACTGAAACTCGGTACCCACCACCCCAGCTGCCAACACCCTCATGCACCTGAACACGCCCCACAATGTAGATCCATTCTCAGATCAAAGATGTCTTGCTGCTGGAATCAGCTACTGTAATATGAGAAAATAGTTAAGTCTGATTTAATGTATGCCAATGGGGTTTCAACTTTTAAGAACTTTCTAATTTTGTAATATTTTTACACCAGATTTTCAACATCAACAAGGGCAGTAGAATTTTAAAATCTACCCAAAAGGCAATTTTACAGTCACTGTGCAAACTCACCTTTCGGGTGGGATCTGAACATTACTCTACCAGGTACATGAGGTGGGGTCATAAGAAGGTTATGTTGAAAAACTGGTGTAAAACTATGATAAAATGACCAAGTTATGAATGAACATTGAAATATTTCAATGTTCACTAATACTGCTAATTTTCGTATTTTTTCACCAAACTTTCAACACTGCCTTTTGTGACCCCATCTCATGAAGAAGGCAGCTAAAATTGTTCAGATAGTGCCAAAGGTGATTTGGCAGCCACTACAGGAAATAATGTTTCAGGCAGGATTTGAACATTTCACCTACCGAGTTCCTGAGATGGGGTCTAAGAAGGTTAGTTGAAAACTTGGGTGTAAAATATGGTAAAATTACCAAACTTATGAGTCAATGTTAAAATACTTCAATGTTCTTCATAAGTTAGCTAATTTTCAATATTCTGACTCCAAACTTTGAACATAGCCATTTTCTCACACAACCTGATAAACATGACAAGGGTCATTTTTAAATCCTGGATGAGATGTAGGCCAGCCTGCCGGCACAGAGGCAGTGCGTCTGTCTGCAACGCAGACAACCCGGATTTGGAAACGGACTTGAGACATTGGAGGGCTGGCCAGGAGGAGAAGGACTGAGCATCCTAGGGACTGCTTTTCTTCTAGAGGGGGGTAGTGTGTCTGGCATGTCATGGACCCCTGGCAGAGGCTGGAGGGATCCACTGTGCCGATGCCGTTACTTGCAGGGCAGATGCGGGTTATTATTGTACATCCCTGCCCTCAGGTACAGCCACACACAAAAAATCCTGGCCTCAAGCATGAAGCCCCACTCCGCCGTCGCCCCCTCTGCCAATAGTGTCCACTGGGTGGGGTCCCACTCCCGTGGCCCCACCCGGGGGGGAAGCCAGGGCATGTTACCATGGACCGTGGGAAGGGGTGCGTGCCTGCCTGGTGTGGCCCTGCCTGGGGTGTAAGCCTGGGCATAGGGGGACAGTGAGAGGGCAGGGCCTGAGCTCCCCTTGGGGAATGGGAGCCAGACAAAAATAAAATCCTGGACGAGATGTGTTTTCGCACTTGTGGTGCGACATAATAATTCAGCCAATATACTGTAAAAGGCACCTATCAGGTTTATAAGGGGAGTCAAAATGACTATCTTGAAAATGTGGGGCCAAAATAAATCTTATATATATATATATATCTGTGTGTATATCGTATATATCAAAAAACACCATGTGTAATGCCAGACCTTACCCAAGCAGGTAGTGCTTTGTGATCCTGTGTCAGTGAGATGAGTTTGGGGGCGAGCTGAGTGAGTCAGCTGGATGGGATGAGGCTGGGGGGAGGATTGCACTGTTATGCATCACCCCCCCAGCAGGGAAGGAAAGGTATAGGGTTGCCCACATGGGCCCAGGTACCATATAGTGAAGACAACTCTTCTCTTGGCATAGGCCCTGCACCTTTGCACACACGAGTGGCAGACAGCCCCATCCACTGGCTGAGAGATTGACTCTTTGCTCTGTGCGACTGTATCTGCAGCCACATGGAAGTGCAGGGCCAGTCCTGCACTTTCGTAGGAGGATGGAGTATTCCCTTGGCACAGGGCCCAGAGGGCCCTGCACATCTGTATCTGTTCATGCCTGCATGAATGAAGCTACAATTCCGCTGTCTCAAAACGAAAGGAATGTCTTTGCAAAAAACTGCATTAATGCACCAATTAGGTTTAGTTTAAGACAACAAAAGTGGGGCAATATGGCATTAAGGTTTCTAACCCAAACTCACCACCTCCACCCCCCAAAGCAGCAAAAAGGAAAAAAAAATAAGGTTTTGAGTCTCAGAAGTCTTGGCAAATTAGTGGCGGGGTACTCCTTGGGGTTGTCAACCCTAATGCCCACCCTCTCCTCTGAGCAAACAAGGTCAGCCATGATCTATTTTCTTTACACAGGCTCTGCAGGGCCCTGTGTGAATAAAGCTACAACAGTTTCTGTTGACAACTTGTGGTGAGACACTTCTCTACCTTTGAAGAGTGTATTACTATGAGGCATTGGCTTGGAGCTGTATCTTGCACTTTGGAAAGGAGGCTGTGGGCTGGGGTGGATGGGTGAGCATTAGGGTTGATAACCTCAAGGAAGATCCCACCACTGATTTGCCAAGACTCCTGAGACCCAAAACCCCAAATGTTTTTCATTTTGCTGCTGGGGGGGTTGGGAGGAGTTAGGACTAGAAACCCTAACACCACAAACTGAAGCCTAATTGGTGCATTAACACAGTTTTTTGCAAATATACATATATAGAAACAGATATATTTATTTATTACTTGGTTGGGGATTTGTGCCCATAAGGTCCATTATCCTGTATTTCCCCATATCTGATGGTACCCAATTAGCAGTTCAATTGTGCTTGTGGGGGAGTGATGTTGTTGCTCTGCCCATTGAACCTCAGGCTTATAGCCTTCCCAATAAGCAATAAATTAACTGCTACTACTATATTAGTATGTTATTAACACCTTAATAACAAATTAAGACCAAACAAACACACTACAGATCCCCTCATTACGACCAACAACAAATGTAACAACCATATGTAACAGACACCTTATGAAGACATGCAACAAAGATCAAAATGCTCAAAACCAACAACATAATAAAACCTATAAAGCAAAGTCCATATGCTCATGAAATATTACCATCTCAGGGCCTAATGAGTTCATAAGCGCATAAGCCCAAAGGGCTTGTGGCTTAATAAACTCGTTAGTCTCTTGATAGTAATATTTTTTCATATATGACCATATGGCATCAGACATTCTCCTTCTCTCACTCTACATATCTATATATAAATAAGTGTAAGTGTAGTATTTAAGGATATAATGCCATTTAGGGGCTAATTAGCAATAACCCACGAGCCTGAAGGGTGAGTGGGTTTACTGAGCTAATCAGCCCCGAGATGGCATCACATCCTCATATACTACACTTTCCTACCATTTGTTTTATATAGAAACACAGAATGTGTCAGCAGAAAAGGACCTCCAAGCCCACTCAGTCTGCCCTAATGCATTACGATGGTGATTATCTATTTTTCAGATCGCATGTGCAATCATTTCCAGGGTTGCTTTGCTTTATTTTGTTCCTCCTGCTTTTCTATAGTGCAGGGTCCTCCTTTATAAGGAGTTGTTGCTAGGGCAGTTGGTTCCTTAATGAATGCTGTTGAACGCGAGAATGGTGTGCAGTTCTGGTTGGCGTGGCAGTTAGGAGTGCAGTTTGGTCCAGCTTGAAGGCAGAGAGTGTGGTTCGAGTCAGTGTGGCGGTCAGGAGTACCATGTGGTTGGGCCCAAGCCAGTACAGGTGTCCTCCTGTTCAGCACTGGCAGCAGTTGCATGGTAGGCTTGGGTAAGTACCCTATCTGCATACACTTCCTGTTTAGTTTTAGCCTTGCACTGCTGTGCACCTCAGTTCTCCAGACCCCCATCTGACTAACACTGCTGAAAAAAATGCAGCTCACAACAATTCTTCAGGGCGGAAGGAAGGCTGAAGCTTCAATGCGGAAACCACGTATCATGCGAATTAAAGCAATATACCATGGCCAGCCATGATGTATGACTTTAATGACCGTGGTATATGACTTTATTTGGTGTGATATACGGGGAAATAGTTGATAGGCTTTTCAGTTGGATACAAATCCCATCCACGCATTAGATCTATAGATATCCATATCTATATGTATATAAGAGATATGGAGGGGGGACTGTGTGATACGTGACTTGTGTGCACTAGTGATGTCTGACCTTGGGTAGCCCTCATGTATAAGCGATATGTGGGGTGGGGCCTATAATACATGACTTATGTATGCTAATGCTGTTTGACCTTGGTAACTTTATGAGTGGCGTAAACCACAAATGAGGTGGCCAAGAGCAAACAAAGAGTCACATAAATCATGTATTACACAAAGCCCTCCTACATATTCCATTTATGTAACAGGAAAGGACATTGTGTGATATTTTATTGTCGGTAACCAAGGCCAACAAGATGTTGGGGGTATATAGCCAGAGGATCACCTCAAGAAGCAAAGAAGTTATCCTACCATTGTACAAATCACTTGTGAGGCCACACTTGGAGTACTGCAGCGTTCTGGCATCCCTACTTAAAGAAGGACATCAAGCTCCTGGAGAGGATCCAGAGAAGAGCGACCACAATGATAAAAGGTTGGGAGAGATGCCCTATGAGGAAAGGTTGAGGGAGCTTAACATGTACTTTCTGGAGGACAGGAGGGACATGTTAGAGAGACCTTTAAGTATTTAAAAAGGCATAAATAGGGAGATACAGACTACATTTTAGGCTAAAAAGGAAAGGGTCACAGCATGAAGCTGGAGGAGGTAGATTCAGGAGGGAGCTAAGGAGAAACGATTTCACAGAGAGGGTGGTAGTGGAGTGGAATAGTGGAAGAATTTAAAGAAGTTGGATACAGTAAAGAGCAAAATAAGTACCAGGAAACAAGTCACAGGGGGGACTCAAATCGGAGAGGACATGGGGGAAGAGGGACAGCTGTGGTGTAAACCACAAGGTGAAAAATCGAGCAGATATGATAGACCGATGGTATCCAGTGATATAGGCAACTGCAAATGAGTGACTACAATAATAGTGACTCATTTGCAGTGCCTCACATTTGGGCTACCCTGCAGGGTGGCGAGGGATGGTACAGCGAGTGTACGGATGAGTGAGGGAGGACTGCGGCACAGTAGCATGGCGGGTGGAAGGGAAGGGGGGTTTGTGTGATATAATCGGATTTCACTAAAAATACCACCAACAACTTAAAATCTGGTTCCATTTCAGTTGGCATCCATTTGTATCCCCCTCCCCCCAGGACGAGGCTAAAATAGGCAAAACTGTTTAGTCCTCCTTCCTGGTCAACAAAAACTAAATAAATAAAACTAAATAAATAGTGTGGAGTGCCACGGCGGAGCTAGCCATGTGATGTGGCGTGAGGGTGGCTAGCTTGGGGCAGTAGGTACGGTTCGGGTCTGGGGGCAGTATATTTTACTGCTACGCTGGACTTTTTTTTTACTTTCCCTCTTCCTGACGTGCACTCCCTGGAGCTGGTTATCTAAAGTCAGGGGGATGCGAGACTAAGCCCCTCATCGGGATGTGGCACAGCCCCACATCAATGTTTGTTTTAATTGTTTTGTACTTTGTCGCTGGTAGTTGACATCGCTGATTTGCTTGTCAGCAATGTACACTCGACTGTAATGGCGATTGCTGGCCCCTCATGTACCACCACATTACATAGAACCAAACAGACATGGTCTTTATCGGCTGGCTTCCTTCGTATGATCGTACTTTGCCATTTTTCATTATTGTAAAAGTTTAGGGGTTTATTTTGTGAACAGAAGCTGCTCCACTTCTTGTAAGCGCCACTGCCGTGGAGGCAGTCATGACACTGCACTTAAGCTGCACCATCTTAGCTCACTGGTGGCTACAGTGGGTGAGTAAAAAATTCCCAGCCATCATAGTAGCAGAGTTTAGTAAGGGGAGAGAGAATACAGCTTTCAACTGAGGGCTAAACTGCTGCTTTCAGTAAAGATTATTTTAGTGCCTACATTTGTTTCATCTGGAGCTGGTGATGTTTCATGGGACATGGATGAGGCAATACTTGGGAGTAGTCAACACCATTAGTGGAACGAGCGGTGCAGGTAGCTACACATGGCATATCTGGAGCAAACTGAAGAGCAAGCATTTTTTTTTTTTTTTGTTAATACGCCATGTGACAGTCTGTTTAGTGGGAGCAGAACTGATGAAATGACCTGTCCAGCTATTAATGGTGCATGGAGCACAAGACTGAACTGGCCGAGGAAGCAACCAGGACTGGGCGAACAAGTGAACACTGTGGGCTGGTAGGAGAAATAATAACTGCTGGCTAATTTGAGGCGCAAGGTATGTTTTTTTTTTTTTTTTTAATGTTTGAAATAATCAAACACTATGCGTGCAAGTGGGGGGCCTTGCAGCCTGCAGTCTGTTTTGAACTTTGAAGCTGAAACTTACAGTGTGGGAAAGTGAAAGGGACTGTTGGTGCTGAATGATATGCTGGCAGGCAGAAGCAGATGATGACACAGACAGTGTGTACCTAAATGGCTGATGACATAGTAAATGTGTACATAAATGTAAGATGATGTAGTAATTGTGTACATAAATGTAAGTCTACATTTGTCTACACTTATTCAGATAAAATAACTTATCACACTCCATTTATAGCCATACTTACTGACTAAATGTACAGAGGAGGTAAAAAAGACGACTGCAGGTCAGCAGGAAAAAAAACTATAAGAAGAGGTTGGGAAACCTGAACACGTACTCATTGGAGGATAGAAGGGAGAGAGTGGACATGATAGAGACTTTCAAATACTTGAAAGGAATAAATAGGGTGGACAAGGAGGCTCTCTTCAGGTTAAGTGGCAACCATAAATCAAGGGGGCACGGCCTTAAATTGGATGGTAGAAATTTTAGAAGGGAATCTAGAAGACGCTTCTTCACTGAGAGGGTGGTGGACAGTTGATATGCACTGTCAGAAGAAGTAGTCTCATTGGCAACAGTGGGCAGTTTTAAAAAGGGGTGGGACAGACATAAGGGGAAAGTAAAGGTTATGAAAGGGGTGGCTGGAAAGGTTGGGAGGATGTGGGGGGAGGGTTAGTAGCTCATGCTATGGATCCTGCAAATACAAACAGACTAGATAGACTTAATGGCCTTTTTATGCTGGCTAATTTGTATGTTGCAGTTTTAAATAAGCTGAAAAAACTGATTCGCAGTTTGACGTGTCAAAGTGCTAATCAGTTGTGAAAATGCATAGCACTTGGCATAGATTGATTGGGAAAATTAAAAAAAAACAAAAAAACATTAGTTTTATTAATGTTGTATACCGTGTTATGGACTCACTCAAAAAAATGCTTAGCAGTCTACTGCTAAGCATTTTTGAAAATGGTTAGCATTACCCTCCCCCAATTTTGGTTAATGTTTTGCTGTGCTATACCAACTATTTAAAACCCTGATGTTGGTATAAACACACAAACGCATGCCACACAAGACACACACACACACACACACACACACACACAATGTAGGTAGAGTCAATCCTAACCAATAAATTATTTATTTTGCCACTGCTTAAATTTGGTTTTGTGTCCAGGAAGTTTTCCCAAGGTCTACTCAAGTAGAGAACCACATTTTTAGGCATGGGATAAACTTTGGGGATTTCCTGAAACAAATTACATTTCATTTGCTGATGTGTGTGTGACTGTTAATAAAATAGTACAGTTATACAAGAACCTACCGTAAATGTAGATCTTTGAGAGGAGGTCTTGCAGCAGGCAACACTGGTAGGACTGAGGCCACCAGGTGCCAGGACCACATGGAAAACTTCTAGCTAGTAGTCTATCATGGGGGACCGTCCCCACCGACATCAGCACACTGATGTCTGCCTGTCCTATAAAGGAGGCGGTCCCCTAGACCTGCCTCAATTCTCCCGCCAGAGACTCCAGCACACAATGTAAAAATTAAAAGGAGAACAGAGGCAGTTCCTCAGAACTGAGGAAAAAGTATAGTAAAAACGAAGGAGAAGCAGCTCTCAGGGGGAAGGAAGGAGGGAATACAGTGTCTGCTGCAAGAGCTCCTCTGGAAGATCTACTGTTATGGTAAGTTCTTATGTAACTGTACTATCTAACTTTGAGGGGGCTCTTGCAGCAGGTTACACCAGTAGGACTGAGTCCCAAGCATTACCAGAACTGACCGTAAGTCAACCAGGAGGAGGAAGAAAACAGCAGCAGACTGCTTAAGAAAGAAGGTCCGGAAGGACAACAAGTCTGAAATTGGCCCTGCATCTGGAAGCAATGTCCAGACTGTAGTGACGGACAAAAGTGTAAACAGAGCTCCAGATGGCAGTTGCACAGACATCCGCAGTAGACACATTCCTGAAACGGGGTAGAAGCAGCCATACGCCATACCTCTGGTGGAGTGACCCTTAACTGCCCCAGGCAAGGGTTTGTTGTACTTCAGTCAACAGTACACAATGCAATTTGCCAACCATTTAGACAAACATTGTTTAGAAACAGGTGCCCCACTCTCCTAAAGGCAAATGAAACAAACAACTGGTCAGTTTTTCTAACTGGTTGGGTGTGATTCATGTAGTAGCGAAGCACCCTGTGAACATCCAAGGTGTGTAGCAAAGCCTCTCCCTGATTAGAATACTCAGGGAAATAAACAGGTAGGTGTATGGATTGGTTTAGAGTGAACTCAGACACCACCTTAGGCAAAAACTTAGGATTAGTATGCAAAGACACCCTGTCTTTGCAAAAAACAAAGTAAGGTTCTTTACACATTAGAACCTGAAGCTCAGAAATCCTATGAGCGGAAGTAACAGCAACTAAAAACAACGCTTTCCATGACAGAAAGCATAGCTTGCAACTCGCAGCAGGCTCAAAGGGAGGCAAAGGGAGCTTTTCCAAAATAAAAAGAAGGTCCCATGGAGGGACAGGGTCCCAAATGGGGGGTTTCAAATGCAGGGTACCCCACAAGAAAGTACAGGATACCTCCAGCTGGGCAACAGCTTTACCTTCAGTTGGTGCATGATATGCAGAGATGGCAGAAAAGTGCACCTTAAGAGAGGAGTATCCCAGACCTGAGTCCTAAGGAGAAAGGAGGTACTCCAGGATCATATTCACCAGGCAGGTGAAGGGATCTAGGTGGTGAGTCCCAGACCATAGAGAGAAGCGTTTCCACTTCATGACATAACTTGCTGTGGTGGAGGACTTCCTGGCAGCCACCAGGACATTACCAACCCTGGAAGAAACCCCAAAGTGGGTGATAGCTAAGTCTGCAGGAGCCACATATGGAGATGCAGAGAGACATGAGGTCTGGATGAACCGGGGTGCCCTGCTCCTGGGACAGCAAGCCTGTGCAGAGTGGCAAGGGTATTGGAGGTTCCATTGCCAGCTGCTGCAGCAGAGGAAACCAAATCTGACACAGCCAGTAGGGAGCTATGAGAATCATCTCTGCCCCCTCTGACTGAGGTGTGAGAAGAACCCTCTCCAGGAGCGGGAAGGGAGGGAAGGCATACTGGAACCTGCCTTTCCAGGAGAGTGATAATGCACAGTGCCAGAAAACTCCAGGCTCCAGATTGAGTGAGCAGAAAAGCGGCAGTTTTACATTAAGTGAGGATGCAAAAAGGTCCAATTCAGGGCGTCCTCACCTGTCGAGAGGTCTTCGACCACCAAGGTCAGGAGTTCTCACTCATGCATCATCGACCTGGACTGACTTAGATTGTTGGCCAGTGCATTTTAGATGCTTAGAACAAGGACCGCAGGGAGTTCCAGGCTGTGCTCGATGGCCCAGTACCTGACCCTCATGGCCTCCCGACAAAGGGGGTAAGAATGAGTGCCCCCCTGTTTGTTGATGTAGTAGATTACAGACATGTTATCCGTCTGCACCAAGAGCGGGCCCGGAAGAATGCGAGTCTGGAAGGCCTGCCGAGTATAAGGAAATGCCTGCATCTCCAGTACATTGATCTGGAGATGCTGTTCCGACTCACACCAAATGCCTTGGGTCTGATGGTTGGCTAAGTGAGCACCCCAGCCCAGGCCTGAGGCATCCGTAGTGAGAATCTGCTACAGAGACACAGCCCTGAGGGGAACATCCCCTCAGAAGATTGGTGGGGTTCTGCCACCACTCCAAGGTCCTCTTCACCGGGCCAAAAACCAGCACTGGCCAATCCAAGTCATCACTGCACTGGTCCCACGGGCTCACAGAGTCCACTGGGGAACCCTCATATGGAGGCCGGCCAGGGGATCCATGGCTATAGCCATCGCCATGTGCCCCAGCAAACAAAAAAAATACTCTGGCTGCTACCTGACAACTGCAGGATACTTACTGGGCCTGCACTATCAAGCACTCTGCTCTGTCCCCTAGTAGGAAGGCTTTGCCCAGAAACGAGTCCCGAACTGCTCCTGTATACTGTTGGCATTAGCATGGAGAAAGACAAGACTTTGGTAGGTTTATTGTGATCCCAAGGGCCAGTAAAGCGAAAGGTGCCTTCCAGGGTCTGCAGTGGGAGATCCCTGGAGGGATATGAGCAATCAATAATCGAGGCAAGGAACACATAAAAGCCTTGTCTCCTCAGAGCTCACGTGCTTGCTGCTGCTAGGCACTTGGTAAGACTGCTGAGGGGCCAGAGGGAGGCTGGGGAAATGAAAGTGGTCCCCCTGGAAGCAGAAGTGGAAGTAACAGTGGTGGGCTGGAAAAACCTGGATGTGGAGATAGGTATCCTGCATATCCAGGGAACAAAGCCAGTCCCCCGATGAAGAAGGGGCAACAGCCCCCAAACAGTCACCATCCGGAACTGCTTGTATTCTATGTAAAGGTTCAGCTGTCTGAGGTCCTGAATTGGCCTCAGGTCCCATCTTTTTCTTTTTTGGGAGTGAGAAAGAAGTGGGAGTAGAACCCCTATCCTCTTTGAGCCGGGGGGCGGGCTCTGTGGCCTTCTTGCGCAGGAGAACCTGAATCTCTTCCTGAATGAGGGCAATGTGGGCCTAAGGGTAGTGGGAGAGGGAGGGTTTTCTGGAGGGGGGCTCCAAAAACTCGAGGGTGTGACCCCATTCGATAATCTGTAGCACCCACGGATCTGAGGTTATTGTGCATGACCTGTCCAGGTATGGGGAGAATCGACCTCCGACCGCCTCCCCCAAGGCCTCTGCTGGGGGGGGGGGGAGTCGGGCAAGGAATCAGGCAGTAAAATTGCAGGTGGGCAGAGTGGCTGTGGGCACTCTTGGGGTCCTGGGGCAGCTGCTCTGTCCAGCGGGGTGTTAGCCTTACACTTCAATCAATCAATCAATCAATCAAATTCTTTATTTATCCAGGCGAACACCATTGAGCAAGCTCATTTACAATGTGGACCTGCATTACACAAGTCAAGTAACAATGCATTTAGATACAGACAAATAGACAGTAGATGCAAGAGTACAACAGTACAGGTAGGCCTGCAATAGACGGGATCAGTAAAAATAAATTTGGGTTCAGGTAAAAGACAGTCGGTGAGGTATACATAACAATTGGGTAGAAGTCAGTAAAAATTTATACCAGATACAACAACATACATGGTTTAGTATTCCTGTAAGGTAAAGGCATTATAGTCCAGCGAAGAGATTAGTTGAAGTGGATGCTACAAGCGAAGAGACACATAGTCAGTTTAAAAGACCCAGAGCGTATCAAGGGGAGACATGTGTTGGGAGAAGTGGGCAGCCAGTGGGGGGGGTCTGAAACTGGGATAATACTAGGAGCGAAGGAATGAGATGCTGTGGGTGTACAAGGAACAGGTGGGTGAGGGAGGGTGAGATTGAGGGCAGTACATAAGTAGGTGGTTCAAGGACAAGTTATGCACTGATACAAGAAGGAAGGAGGATGGGAAAAGCAGGGAGGATGTGGAAGCGGGGTGTAAGTAAGCTAGAATCATTGGAAGCAGTTGCAGGCTTCTGTAATGCATTTTGAGTATAAGGTCTTAAACACAGTGAGACTGACTGATTGATTGATTGGTTGGTAACATTGTCACACGAATCGATAAGAGGAGGAACGACCAAGAGGAGGGTCTTCTTCTTTCAGAGGTAAATAGCCAGATGATGGCACTCTGGGTCAGGCTACTCTGTCTCCCATCCCATAAGGGACTGGATATGGTGCATCACATCGAGGAACAAGGGGTCATCAGGGGGAGACGCTTGACCATCACAGGAGCCCCCTGAATCCTCCGACAACTCTAAGGAATCATCCTCTGACTAATCGCAGTCAGGGACCGGCATCTGAGGGTGACGGTCTTCCATATATTGGTCCGAGGTTCCCTTATGACCTTCAGAAGACCCCGTGGGGATGGCTAGGGCCTGCCCATTCTGGAGCCCTAGGGGGAGGGTCCCGGGGTGGAGGAGGCCATCAGGGTGCCTCCTTGTTTTTCCATAAAGGTCTACCAGGCTATAAACAAAGCATTATAATCCATTGGTAGAGGCGGACTGTAAGGTGGATAGGGATAGGGATACAGAGGAGGAAGAGGCAGGTACAATGGTGGAGGAGCTGGCGTAGGGTACCTGGCGTTGGTCCAGCAGGCACTGGCTGGGAATCCCTGGGAGGGCCAGCAGGTGTCAGCTGAGGTGCAGGCTGGGGCTGAAGCAATGATAGCTGAGGAATCATCAGAGGAATTGTTGGAGGAGGTGTTGGTGTAGCCGGCACCAGCCTGAGAGGTGAAGGCTGGCATCAGTCTGGTGAAGAAGCTGACATGGGCCCCAAAGGCGAGGCTGGCACCTGCGGGGGGACTCCCCCTGAGGAAGGGCAAAGAAAGAGGCATTGCCTGCATAGAGGAGTAGGTGAGCACTTGCTCTGGGCGATGCCTAGAAGGGCTAGTGCTGGCCCCGGAGTCAGAGACCAACGAAGGCAACACCTTTGCCGGGGTGGGGTGGGGTGCGTGAGACCTAACCCTGGACAAGCCACCTGGCTGAGAACCTGTGGAAGCTAAGGGCCCGAGCGTCGGGCTGGGAGGCAGGGGATGAAGTCTGCTGCCCCGAAGAGCCGCTGCCTGTAATGGATATGAGGGCACACGGCTGCACCACTGGGAACCTGGAGGGAGGGAGTGAGGGCTGCCAAGGCAGGAGGGCTCAATCCCCCATGGAAGGAAGACCCGTAGGCGGAAGCCAGTTTATGCTGCAAGCGAGAGGCTGACTGAGGATGGTCCTGGTGCTTGTCCCGGCACTTATGCTTCCCGCTGGACTTCTTCTCCTTCTGGGAAGAAGAAGATGCCCCAGAGACTGGGGAAGTGGAAGAGCTTTTAGCTCAAAGCTACTTTTTCATCATGGTCAATTTCTGCTGAAGCAGGTAGCTTTGAAGAGTCTTCAAGTGGCGTTTCTGTGTGGCCTGGTTGAAGTTCTGGCAGTGCTTGCAGGTCTCGGTGTCATGGTCTGGGTCTAAGCAGAGCAGGAAGGAGGAGTGACCATTTGGTGGGTATCTGCTTGCACACTTTGTAGGCTGGTTGGAAGACAATGATGTACTAAAAGACATCAACAAGAAGGAGAAAACACTGAAATTCAATGTTAAACTAAAGTAGAAAAATAAAATAAAACAGGTAAATGCAGCTACAAAATGGTGATCAGCAAGCAGGGGTCCGTGGAGGTCTGACGTGCATGGGTCGATGGCGGGAAAAGAATGGAGGTAGGTCTGGGGGACGCCCCCTTTATAGGATAGGTGGATGTCAGCATGCTGACGGCGGGGGGGGGGCAGTCCCCTGTGATAGACTGTTAGCTAGAAGTTTCCGTGTGGTCCTGGTGCCGGGCAGCTTCAGTCCTACTGGTGTACCCTGCTGCAAGAGCCCCCTCGAAGTAAGATCTGTACTGACAGTTTGGTGTCTATATTTTTTCTTCCTTTTCTCTGGTGTGTACTGTTTGATTGATGACAGACGTCAGAGGTGCTGACAGGACCTGATTCAGTTCATGTTGGTTTTAAAAAAACACACAAGAGAGTGGGTCAGACTACAAGCAGCAAGCACAGACAGTGAGTGAAAAAGTAGCAGACTGAATGAATGAAAACACAAAATACTGAGCTAAAATAAACCTGGCCCTTCCATAAAATTTGGCCCTTTAAGATCTGTCTGGTGAGTAAGGCTGAAGCTTGAAGCTCCCATAAAAAATCAAAGTCTCTTTTCTTCTGTTCCTCATTTTCTCCATGTGTTTGCAGCTCTTTCAAAATCTACAGTTCCTCTACTTCCACCCTGTGTATGGTCGATCGGTCCCCGGACAAAATGTCGCAGTCAAAATAGCGTGGACATTTAGTCGCAGGGGCAAATGAAAGCCATACATTTTGTTGTCACCATAAGTAGTCGATCGGTGAAGTCGTCGCCGTAAAAAAATCTAACTCGACAAATAGTCGCACTCCACAGTTTCGCGCTGTAATCCCCAAAACAGATTTTACAAATTAGTAGTACAGATTTTACATCATCCACACAACTCGTCACCACTAACTCATGCTGCAGGTACAAGTTTGGTGGAAAAGTAGTTTAAAAGGCGTTCGCACTCCACAATTTCATAAAAGTAATAATCCCCCAACACATATACCCTAATATTTCCCTGTTTTAAAATTGTCAGTACCTCTTCCACACACCCCTGCCGATGCAGAACCGTCACAGCCATCCTCTTACATACACGGCTACGTTACAGCACTGTTTGTCTGCAGCTACTATGAGAGGAGGGTTATTCTGTTGGTGGTGCATGACATTATAGCACTAACGGAAAAGTGGAAAAAAGTGAAGCAAAGATTATAAATTTGGAGCCTCTCACTTCTACGTTGACTTGGGATAACATTTACAGTATCTTTGGCACAAGATTAAGAATGCAGCGAATCCCCCAGAAAGTCAAAAGTTATGGTTCACTGGCATTTGTTTGACGTTTCCCACTTGTATCCCAACACAGTAGTTCTGTCTCATCAGGGACCTCCGTATAAACATTTTTAAATTCGCCATTGATTAAATTCCCCTATAGTCAAGATATTTTTGGTTTACTTGGTTACAACTGGTTAAGAAAGGCATCATTTTGGGTGGTTATGATGAGATGTGATAATGTCGCCATATATCAGTGGACAGAATGTCGCCGGTAACTGGCTGCGGTGGCTACATTGTGCCCACTACCTGTTGTACCGGCGACAAGAGTACATTTCGACGAAATCGGCGCTATGGTTTGACCGCGACTAATTAGACCACGATGAATCGACCATATGCCCTTCCACCCAGTTCTGAGATTACCATTAAGTTCCATACATTTTTATTGTTCGGAGTTCCTAAATTTTGATTGTATTTGGTTCCGAGTACTGAAGCCACATTCACATTCAACGTTAGCCACTGGTATAACCACTCCAATCTGATAAATCTTTTCTAACTTGTGGAAACACACCTAGATGCTCTTTCAGTACAACTTCAGCAAACTGCTGGAATGACAGAGATGGGTAGTAATCATTTGAGACCACGATCTGTTTTAATAAAAAGAATTCCCTTTTGCAGCTTCTGTAGCTAGATCAGAAAAGTGAAGTGTTTCAGTATTCTATCTAGAAAGACTTTTGGCTGTTGATTTGCTGTTGCATCACTCTTGTGTTCTAAAATGGAGAAGCAGCTTAGCATGTTTAATGTTTCTTGAGGGAAATGTCTGTTCAGTTCATCAATTAAAGCACTGATGTATGTGCTTTTTAAGTTGTCAAAAGCTGGTTTCTGAGTGTGAATATTGAAGAGTTTAGCAGCGTTGTACTTACTGTCTTCGAGATAAACTGTCTCTCTGATGGACCTTGGTTTTCAATTGAAGACCTTACAGCCTCTTTTGTACTCGTGATCATTGGCAGCACAGAGGGGAAATCGAGAGTTTTCCCTTTGGAAATGTTCTGAAAGAAACACAATACGTGACAAGATGCCCACCATTACATGAGAAAGAGCCACAAAATTAAACTGGCGTACAGACAGCAGAGTCCTTTTGCTTTGTCACTATCTGGAGAACTGGATGAAGTCCTATGTTGTAACAAAGCTCTTAAGGGGAAACACTGGTAAACCTAGAGTTCAGTAGCCACTGCAGCAACACCCAATTAGGGCTTATAGCAATAAATGTATTTTTTTTATTACCTTTATTACCCACTACGTATTTGTTTTTACTTTTAAAGAACCGTCCCGTCCGTAATGTCTGCTGAGCCACCTACAGCCACCTCACACACCCCCACGTGGCTTCCAGTATGTGGGTTATGCTAATGAGGTTACCAGCTCTGCCATTGGTTGGCAACCTTCAGTAGCATAACCCACATGCAGAAAACCACCTGGGGTGTGAGATAACCATGGGTAACGCCAGAAACCCTGAACAATGCGGTTCTTTAAAAGTAAAACAAAATGTAGCAGATAACAAAAAATTCAGTTCGTTATTTCTGCAGCAGCTGCAGCTCTCTAGGATTTCGGTGTTTCCCTTTTAATGTCTGAATCCTGCACACAAAGGAAACTGCACCATAAATGGAAAACCACCAAACTGCATGAGGCCAACAGTATTTCAGAACTGGTTCTTCCAGCTGTTTCTGTAGTTCCTGTAATTTGCTGCTTCTGATAGCGGAACTACTGGAGAAAATGAAAATGGACCTCAAGTCTCGTTGACATTTTTTCACTTGTTCCACTGACTGAGCTACATCACTGGCACACGAGGCCAACTGATGGGCTGTACAGTGTACTCCAATCAATTCAGGGTTATAGTCAGTTCTTAGTTTTTATACTACACCTTGATGACAGCCAGTCATAACTGATGCTCCATCAGTACAGACAGCATCAATTTTTTCACTTATTGTAATGCTCTTGTCATTCAGAAGTTGACAAAGTGCCTGGTGAATAGTGTCAGCCTTTCTATAAGTAACTTCTACGTTGCAGTAAAAGTGAGTATAACGAGTACTGCTATCTAAGTATTGCACGTAAACTATTAGTCTCTTGCTGTTGCTGATGTCTGTTGACTCATCCAGTATCAAGCTTACCACTGGGCTATTCTTCACAGCACCGTCCAGCTTGTCCACCATGGTCTGTGCAATGGCCTCACGCATTTCAGACTGTCCAGTTGCATTCATGTAGGTGCTGTAAACCCCATCTGCTCTGAGGTCTTTCATGAATGGACACTCCCATTTCCTTCAGAAACTGAACACATTCAACAAACACTAGGGGCTTTTACATTATTGCATCCCACCGGTGCCAGAGGTGTAGATGAGCTGAACCAGCAATGTAAAGAGCTGTTGGAGCATTGCAGGTCTCTCCGCTGCGGCCCAGAACATTCCCTGGTTTGTTGAGAACGTGGAATGGAGCACACCGGTGCAGACTTTTTTGCAAGCGTGTAAAAACACTGCTCCGCCTACACTGGTGCCACTCTCGTTCACAGACCCCTTTGCCACAAATGCTCCCAGAACACAAGAAGGCCACCAGGAATGCAGCATAGCCACAGTGTGTAAAAGAAGAGGCTAGCGATGCGATCAGAGCAGAGGAAGCCAATTAAAACAGCAACACTCCAGGTAAGTAAGAACGGAAAAGCACCTTGTCTTCGGCAGTTAATTTTCAGCAACAAAATATGTGGCTCTCAAAAGCCCTTTCAGTTGTTCATTAGTCTATGCAGTACCCTTATCTATTGCCTTTACCACTGCATGACGGTTTGATTCAGTGCCCATTTTTTATTAATGTTTTAGTATAAGTATTGCTACGGAATGTCTTATTAGGGATGATGTTTTATAACGAGTGCTTTTAAAAGGAATGAATGTGTACGGCTTACAAACAGAAAAGCATTTGGCCACTATCTTTGACAAACAACAACCGGTCATAAACCTTCAGCTACCTTTGTTGGAGTTTATCTTGTTTTTTTAGAGGAACTGCAGCTTGGTGCAGTGTCTGCTGTGTCTGGCTCATCGACTGTTATTTCTTGGGGCTCGAGTTCTTGTACATCTACTATTGCGCCTTCTTGGTGTGGCCTTTCTTTTGGCACTTCCTCAGGGGTCCCTTGCACATTTGGTTGCTTTCTTTCCAGCCAGGTCATTAATGATGCATGTTGCGCCACGCCACTAGTTTTGTTTTAAATCTAAGTTCTTGGACACAGCTCCAGGTTACGGACCTTCCCACCCCTTTCAGCTGTTTCCTCACAGTTCTCTTCTGGCACAAAAGTTCTATTTTTTTTTTATCTTTCATAATAAATCCAACTTTTCTTCGGACACACCCAGGTTATGGACCTTCCCACCCCTTTAAGTTGTTTCCCCACGTCAGTTCTCTTCTTTCTTGCAAAGGTTTTTTTTTTTGTTTTATTTTAATTCTTTTATAATAAAGCCAGCTTTTCTTGGGACACAGTCACACCCAGGCAGTGGTCCTTCCCACCCTGAGTTTTCCCTGCAAAATTGTTCTTCTGGTAGCAACTGCTCTGGAGTTGGTCCAGTTCCCTCCTTTTGGCACCAGGATTTTTTTTTAATTTTACCCAGGCATGCTCCATCTTCTTTTTTGTACCCAGGGCTAGTCTTCGTCAACTTCTACATAACAAAGGCAAGCTGGGCAATTTTTTATTTTTTTTTAATTGCAGCCTGTTGATGCTATATCCTTCCCTCCAAGTCCACCCAAAAGATAATTTTTCTCTCCCTGGCTACCCTTATTTCATTGTGCCTAAGCAGCCTCCCATTCATTTTTTAAAGCAGTTTAATTCTGGCCAAAAACAATGCCCCTTTTATCTGTCACTCGCCAGACTTTTTACCTCAGCAGTTTGTGTTTTCATTCATTTGACTGCTTTTCGGTGACTGCCATGTCACATTATGTCTGTGCCTGCTGCATCACTTTTTTCCCACCATTTTTTTCTGTAGTTTTTGCCAACAGCCACAGACCGACTGACTGTTCTTGGCTGCCACAGGCCTCAGTCGCACCTGCCTTTCCATTTCCCACCACCAACACTGCTTCATTTTTTGTTGTTGTTTGTTTAAACTTTTCCAATCAAAAGTATTAGGTCTGACCTTCTCTTTGCCGCTGCTGTACCCAGCAGTTATTCTCATTGCCATCTCTCTGCTCCCTTCTTATCTGCCGACGCCTCAGCTCTTCCCTCTGCCTGCATTCCTCACTCGAGATGGCGGCTCCTACTCATGATGCTGTGATGTCTCTCTCCAGTCCCACAATGTGCATCAGTCTCGTAAGAGCAGCAGAGGGATGACAGAGTTGCGCACACTAGACCACCAGGGACTTAAAGAACGTAGGTGCACAGGTCAGCCCACCGGCGCAGAGGCAGTGTGTCCATCTGTGATGCCGACAACCTAGGTTTGGGAACGGACTCAGGACGTTGGAGGGCCAGCTAGGGGGAGAAGGACTGAATGTCCCAGGGACTGCTCTCCTTCTCCTGGGGTGGGGGGTAGTGTGTCCAGCATGCTACAGACCCCGAGTGGAGGTTGGGGGGGAACTACTGTGCCGGCACCATACTAGTGAGGGGAGGCAGACACAGGCTATCACTGCACATCCCCGCCTCGACAGCACACATAAATACTGCCACTGAGCGTGAGGCTCTGCTCCACCGCCTACTACCAGCAATGTCCACGGGTTGGGTCCCACTCCCGTGGCCCCACCTGGGATGTGTCAGGACACGCTACTGACCTTGGGGAGAGAGTGCCTGCCCAGTGGCCCCACCCGGGGGGGGGTAAGCCTGGGGATGGGGAGGCAACAACCTCCTAACCTATTGAAATTGATTAGGAAAAGAAACCAAGCATGGAAAGTATACAGAAGGACAAAACAACTAAATCATCAGGTATTGTATAAAGAGCTTAGGAACAAATGTTAATTAGCTATTCAAGTAGCAAAAAAGGATTTTATTAAGCAAAAATTCATGGAAGTTAAGGGGAATTCACGAGCAACCTGCAATACAATTAATTCATTAATGGGTAAATCAAAAGGGAGTGAAAATTATGTCATAGAAAAGGACGATACTATGATTATGGATTCTAAAACTGTGGCAGAAGCCTTTAGTTTACATTTTACTAATTTGGGGAAGTATAGTTCTACTGTGGGTAATATGGAAGGTCCCTGGAGCCATTTGGATGCCTTTTTACATCTAAATGGTGAGAAATTTGTTAGGAGTCATAATATTGCAAAATTTTATTTTCATTACTTATATGCTAAGTATGTGGCTAATTTTATATCTAAAATGGAACCAAGGCCCAGTAGTGGATCGGACAATATTGATTATAGGATTTTGAAAAGGATCATTAATAGTGTGGCTAGTCCTTTGACAAAATTGTTTAATTATTCTCTCTGTCATGGGTTTTTTCCAAAGGTTTGGAAAAATGCTGTTGTTAAGCCTATTTTTAAGTCAGGTTCAAGATCTAACCTTAATAATTATCGTTCAATTTCTATGTTGGTTCCCCTCTCTAAGATTCCAGAAAAGATCGTTTCAGTTCAGTTGACAGAACATTTAACAAAATATAATCTTTGGTCAGATTCACAACATGGCTTTAGGCATAACCATAATACCGAGACAGCCTTGGTGAGGTTCACTAGTCAAGTTACTAAGGCAATAGATGTCAGAGATTTTGTTGTAGTGGCTTTTGTGGACCTCACCAAGGCTTTCGATCTTGTTAATCATGATTTACTTTTGAAGCAGTTATCTGCTGTACAGATATCTGATGGGGTTATTTCCTGGTTTGGTGATTATTTATCTAACAGGAATCAGAGGACAATAACCAATGGAATAAAATCGGAGCCAGCACTGTTAAAATGTGGAGTCCCACAGGGCTTCATATTGGGTCCTTTACTTTTTTCTTTATTTGTGAATTCTTTAATCGGTTAATTTTTCAAATACTGAGTTATTGTTATATGCAGATGATGCTGTTCTGTTTTGTTCTGGTTCTAATCTTCTGACTCTTCAAAATACTTTACAATATGATTTTAGTTAGCTCCATTATTGGTTTGACAAACATAAATTAGGGTTAAATTCCGCAAAAACTAAGACAATGGTATTTTCCCATTCTAGGAGAGAGAAAACACAGGCTCTAACTATTCATGATAACTTGGGTAATTTAATTGAACAGGTAAGACTGTTCAAATATTTGGGAATATTAATTGACTGTCATTTAACTTTTGAGTCCCATGTTTTGGAATGAATTAATAAAGTACATAAAAGGTTGGAGTTTCTGTATAAAATTAGATGTAACCTTACAGTTGATTAGGTCATTACTTACACATAGTCTATTATTATCTATAATGGATTATGGGTCCATTATATATTCTTACACTTCAGATAGAATGTTTTCTAAACTTCAGGTTACTTATTCTGTGTTATGTTTTGCCACTGGTCAATCAAGGTTAACACACCACTGTTCTCTTTATAAGTACTTTGGTTGTTTGTCTCAAGAGAGCGTTTCAATTTTAGATCACTGATGTTTTTGCATAAGGTTCAGTTAGGTACTATGCCACAGAATATCCTTAGTCTGTTTTCTAGGAACACAAAATCTGGTTGTACAAGATTACGGAGTAAGGAGGGTTTTATGTTGTCTTTCTTCCATACATCTTTTGGTCAAAATTCCTTGAACTTTGCCACTGTTAGGATATATAATCATCTTCCTTATAATGTTACACGTCAAAAGCAGTTATCAAATTTTAAGACAGCTGTTAGGAACAATTGGTGAATTCAATTTGTAAATGTTTTACATAATGTATATTTATTGAATGTTTACTGTTTGTAAAGTCTGATGTGTTATGTTTTGTTGTATAAACTGGTTGTTTGTGAAAATGGGCTTGTCCCACAAACCAATCAGTATAAAAATAAAAATGAAATGAAATGAAACAAGCGGGAGCTGAGATCCCCTGCAGGGGGATCAAACACGAGAGCCACAAAAAAAAAAAAAAAAAAGAACGTAGGTGCACACACTGGATCACCAGGGACTATGGCAGCTCAGAAAGAGCAAATAAGAAGGGGGGGTGGGCAGAAGTCTGTGGCAAAGTGCTCTGGTGCTTTGTGTACTCTGACAATGTGCTGTGAGGGCACTAAGTGTGTGTGGTAATGTTCTGCTTGGGGAGAGGGGTCCAGAATTTGCCTGGGGGGCCTAAAAATAGTGCAAATTGCACAATCCTCCCAAAAACATTAAGCCCTGCTAATGTATTCTAAATAAAGATAAACCATTCATCTTTATTTTAGCCATTTATCTCAACTTTAGACAGGTCACAAAGGGGCCTTGCCAATGGGAGAACAGCTTGAACAATGCCTGGTGACATCAAAATGGCTTCCACTGCACTCAAAACAGAGCAGTGAAATCAAACAGAAATGGTTAAATCTTCATTAAAAGAACTGTATAAATTGGACACAAACTGACTACATCAAAATATGCCACTCATCACTATTTGTGAGGGAACAGGACTTAAATAATACACCGTGACTATGCTACTCTTGAGTTACTGTTCTGCCTCCTAATTAATGAAGATAGGTGGCATATTCTAATTTAGACCACTGTGTATCATATACAGTGTGTATGTGTGTGTGTATACATTGCAAAAAACTTTATTAATGCTCCAGTTAAGGTTAAAGTGACAAAAGTTGAGAAATGTGGCATTAGGGTTTCCAACCCTAACACACAACCCCCACCTGCACACACCAACAGGCGTCGGGGGTGTGCCTTGGGGGTCATCATCCCTAACACTCACCCATTCCATAAGTAAATAAGCTGAGATGGGTACAGTGTAGGAGAATGGAGAGAGCATTAGGGCTGACAACCCTAAGGCACACCCCGGACACCTGTTGGTGTGTGCAGGGTGGGGGTGGGGTGTTAGGGTTGAAAACCCTAACACTACATTTCCCAAATTTAGTCACCTTAACCCTAACTGGAGCATTAATGAACTTTTTGCAACTTATTCCCTTACTTTTTGAGATAATATAATAGTATCCTTATTTTACTGTAGATGCGTATATGTACTGTATGTAGCAGTGGAAGCACAGAGCCCTCCGGGGCCTACGCTTCCATTTATAGAACAGTGACCAAATTCTCAGCATAGCCATCTTATTACCCCACATCATGTACCTGGTACAGAAAATATTCAAATCCCTACCAAAACGTAATTCTGCACAACTGCAACACCATTCTGTGCCCCAAGTGCGAAAACACATTTTGGCCAGGATTTGAAAAATGACAGCTGTGACATACATGACGTGGGGTAATAAGAAGGATATGTTGAAAATCTGGGGGTCAAAATAGTTAAATATTTTCAAGGTTACGAGCGTGCATAACAAAACTGCAATAAATGGTCACAACTTTGCCATTTTTAATCATTCTGACCCCACATTTTCAAAATAGCCTTTTTATTACCCCACCTCATGAACAAGGTCAGGAAAGATTATCAAATCCAGCCCAAAAGGTGATTTCACCAACCAACTGCGAAATCACCTTTTGGATGGGAGTTTTGTACTGACAGTCATATTGTTCATGAAGTGGGGTTCCCAAAACACCATGTTGAAAATCTGGGGTCAAAATCTCAAAAAAATGGCTACATTATGCATAAAAGTTGAAACTCCCATTGAAATACATTGAACTGCATTTACCTTAGTTTCCCATAGTGCAGTCGCCGGTTCGATCAGCAAGACATGTCTACGATCAGAGAGTGGGTGTTGAACCTGGGACCTGTTCAGGTGAGTGAGGGTATGTGGGGGTGTACTGGGCGGTGGTAGGTGCTGAGTGGGAGATGGGAGTGAGGATGGGGGCTGATCGGCAAGGGACTTTTTTTTCTACAGGTTTAACAACAAAAAAACATTGTGGGACCGTTTTCTTAAGTTCAGGTTATTGCTTCAATGGGAGAGTGGGGGTGCCACTAGACACCAGGGATCATGTTTTAAATAACGGGGATGGCAATCAGAGGGTGGGGGGGTGCCACTAGACACCAAGGATCAAATTCTAAATAACGGGGACTGCGATTGGAGGGTGGGGTGCCACTAGATGCCAGGGATCACGTTTTAAATAACCAGGACAGTGACTGGAGGGTTTGAGGTGCAACTAGACACCAAGGATCAAATTTTAAATAACAGGGATAGCGATCAGAGGGTGGAGGTGCCACTAGACACCAGGGATCAAACTGTAAATAATGGTGACTGTGATCAGCAGGTGGAGGGTGCCAATAGACACCAAGAAAATAGGGAAATGGCAATCCTTGGGTGGGGGGTGCCACTGGACACCAATTTTTTTTTTTTATAAAAATCTATATGGGAATCGGAGGGGGGACACTAAACCCCAGGGATACAAAACAGGGAAATGGGAGGGAGCGGGGTGCCACTGAACACCAATGGAATACTTTATATAAAAGGGAACAACACAGTTAAATCCTTTTTTGTCAGTTGAGTTCCTTTTTCATGATGATGAAAAAGGATTTGTGAAAAAAGAACTTAGTGGCAAAAAAGGATTTAAATAGATGAAAAAAAAACATTCGGAGGCCATGGGAGTTATAACAAAATACACACTGAAGCTCATCAACCCCCAGTGAGCAAAATACATATTTGGATGTTTGTAGAAGACATTCCTGGGCTGAGTTATGACAGTTTGCTGTGTGAAGAAAGAGAAAACAAGATGGTGGCTCATGAAAAAGGAACTTTTTCTGGTGAAAAAGGATTGGCCCCTCATGAAAAAGGATTCTTTTTTTGTGAGGCCAAATCCTTTTTCAAACCATTTTCTCTATCCTGGAGAGAGATCATCCCATTGAAAATAATGGGAACTTAAAAAAATTGCAACAAATATTTTTTCGCCAAACAAATGCACAGCAGTTCTGTTACCCAAGCTGTTTATAACATAAAAAATTCACACCAAAATTCCACACCGTCTGGGTACAAGGCGATTAGGAAAAAATTGCAAAAAGTGGTGGCTTTTATGGTTTTTGCAGTACCCAGATCTCGGAATTCGTGCATCCAACCTGAACAAAACTTGCCACATCAAGAAATCTACCCCGCAGGACAGCGCATGACAAATTTATGTGCAAATCCTTTGATCAGTTGCAAAGTTATTAAAGTGCAAAATTTTAGGTTTAACATTAAATAGACTACTCAATCCTAACTATACAGGCATGACCGTGCCTCTATCATGTATATTTATTCTTTGCAAAAAACTTTGCTAATGTACCAGTTAGGGTTGAAGTTAATGCCACAAAAGTATGGAAATGTGGCGTAAGGGTTTCCAACCCTAACTCTTTATTCCCACCTCACCTTCCATCCCACCAAGCTGTAAAAGGAAAAAAAAAACATTAGGGTTTTGGAGTGTTGGTCCCAAAAAGGCCAATGTTGAAAGTTTGGTGGAAAAATATTACAAATTAGCAAAATTGTGAGTGAACGCTGAAATATTTAAAAGTTCACTCATGACTTGGTCATTTTTTTTAAACAATTTTTATTCATTTTGTTAAAAAAATTAACATACAAAGTTGTACAATCTTGGTTAGAAGCAAAAAATAAGGTCCTTAAGAATATAACTGCAGGACAAATATCATCTCCACATCTACTGTTGCTTCATAGTGAGGCCAACTTTTACAGGTGTCATAGACAAGGTATATATAAAAGAAGAATTTAAAATAGCCACTGCAGTATGACAATGGCTTTAGTCCCAATATGTGATTTTAGTCCAGTTTAGAGTCCTTTTATACTGGATCATCAAATCTACGCATAGAGTCCATGAATAGCAGGGAGAATGGCAAGAAATAAACAACTCCTTGCATTAAAGGGGAACAGTCACCACCAAGGGCCCCCACTCTCCCAGGTTGCTCCTGTAAAAAAGCTTTCAGCTTAGTGTGCTATACCTGGTTAAACAACTAAATAAAAAAAAAAAAAAAAATTTTTTTAAAAATCAAGTGTGGGGCTGGTCCCAATGCGCACTTCATGTTGAAAAACATTTTGGTTTACTTATGTCTACTGTAGTTTATAAGTCTAATTAGTTATTCATGTGCTAAAGTAGTTTATTGATTGGCTGCCGTGCCAGTCTGAAATCTCTTAAAAGTCCCATGCACACTGCATCAAACCCTCTTCTATGCTGGCACGTAGAGTAACTGAGGTCAGGAAATACCAAAATTTTAGTTCCGTCAGGTAGCAAGACTTCCCCCAGGAATTTTTGCTTTTTGTAGGGTGGTATCTCTGATGTGAACTGCCGCTGTAACCAACTGGTGAGTACTTGGACGATCTGGATTATTGGGCTGACATCTGGGTGTGATCCAGCATGCCTGCACTGCAGTGGTGTCACAGTCCAAACCCATGAATTCTCTAATGAATTGTTTTACATATGCCAAAGAGTCTGGTCCTTCAACAGTTTTTGGGATGCCCAAAAATCCCAGGTTAGCTGCCCGAGTTACATTTTCAAGATTTTTGAATCAAACTTGTAAATGCTTGTTTCCACGGTGGAGAGTCTTGCCTTGAAGCCTTCCACATTTTTATCGAGCTGTCTAATGACTTCTAAAACAGCCTTGATGGTCAAATCTGTCTCTGGTGTGCTCTGGAGACTGGCCAGTCTTGCTGGTGCTAGGAGCTGGATCCACCACCTTCCCTTTCCCACTCTCTTTTTCTGTGTCATTTTTAGCTCTCTCCATCATTCAAATGCAGCCAGGTGCATAACGCAGAATACAGTAGCAGGTGGAGAATTTACTAAGCTAAAGACTTTTTAAATTATTTCCTCATTTAAATAACAAAAAATATATGTTTTATACTTCTGAAGGCGAACAGAGATGGAGCTGTGTAAAAACATCTTACCATGTGGATCCGTCCCCCCCCCAATAACTTGGTAATTTTAATATATCTGTACACCAAATTTTCAACAAAGCCTTTTTATGGCCCCCATCTCATGAACCTAGTAGGTGAAAATTTTCAAATCCTGCCCGAAAAGTGATTTCAATCAGCGACCGCAAAATCACATTTAGAGGCACATTTGAAAATGTTAACCTCTCTCGTTCATGAGTCCCAAAAAGGACATATTGAAAATCTGGTGTAAAAATAGTGAAAAATGACAAAGTTATGAGTGTAAGTTCAAACCCCATTGAAACACAATAAACATTAAACCGAACATACCTTATTTTCTCATATCGCAGTCACAGATTCCAGCAGCAAGACATGTCTTCGATCAGACACTGGATCTATGTCATGGGATATGTTCAGGTGAGTGGTGGTGTGGGGGGCATGAGGGGTGTTGCATGCTGACTGGAGTGGGCAGGGTGGAGAGGGTGGAGGTCTGGGGGGGATCAGATCACCAGTGGACCATTTTCTTTTTTACAGGTTAATTGGAAATAAAATAAAGACATCAAGAGGTGGTTTTCTGTTTTGCGAGTTTAAACTAAATCAATAATGGATCTGACTGGGCAGCACAGTGTTGGTTAAACACAACAGCAGCACCGGGAGTGGGCACCCCAGTGTTGCTACGTATTGATGGGGAGGGGTTGAAGGCAGGTGACCTGGAAGGGAAGGGGTTGGCAAAAAATAGTGGCGTGGGCACTCCAATCCACTTTTCTTTTAAAAAATACAATTTGCAGTATCAAGGGAAACAAGTAGGAGGGTTGGCTGAGCTGGGAAGGGAGGGAAGGGAATGAAAAATAAAAAACAGACAAACGAGAGAGAGAGAGAGAGAGAGAGAGAGACAGAGATACATCGCCAGCTCACTGCTGACACACAAGCCAGCAGCATGTCTCCATCTATGGCTGCAGATGTCAAGAAACTCCAGGTGTTCTCACACAGAGTATGTGAGCCAATGGCTCCTCTCGCTAAGCTGGGCACCCTGGATTTTGGGGTACCCAGAAAAGGTATTTCTGGACATTTATTTAAAAAAACAAACACCAGAATCTGGCTAAACAGGTCCCATTTAGCTAAGTTCAGGTCTTTGTTTTTTTTTTTTTTTAAATCATGTTCATGTATTTTCCCTGTTTTTAGTTTGGTGAAAAAAAAAAACAAGATGGTGGCCATCATGACTCGAAAAACTTCTTTTTGAGCCATGAGAAGCAAGTTATGCAAAACCAAACTGCTTTCCCAACTTGAAATGTTCTGGATTATATCACAGGGTTATCCAAAAACTCTACTGGGCATGCTCATAAAAAAAAATCATTTAACCCTTATAACTCTTTTGAAACAGTGGCGCACAAAAGAAGGTTGCTATGGCAACACTCACGTGACACAGTTTCCGAGGCAGTCGACTTCAGTACTTTTTTTTGTTGCTAAATTTATTTTAAATGTAACAGATATTTTGAATCTTTCCTTCTTCTTCTTCTTCTTCTTCTTCTTCTTCTTCTTCTTCTTCTTCTTCTTCTTCTTCTTCTTCTTCTTCTTCTTCTTCTTCTTCTTCTTCGCTCTCCCCTCTCACCAGTCACTGCCTGTTCTGTCAGCAGCACAAGAAAGGGAGGGAGAGAAAAGAGCCCCCTGCTAGAATCAGCCCTGAAGAACGGGGCTGAAAAAAATACACATGTAGCAGTTTGTACCCGCTGCCACTGAACACAATCAAACTGGTGGCCGATGAGACGGATAGTACATGTATACACTTAAGAAAATGGCACTCTGTCCCACAGGCATTTTCTACTCTTACCTGCTACCACTCACCTATGCTACAGGTGGAGCGGAGAGACTGAAACTGAAAGTGATGTAGTCTCCATGAAGCAGAACTAGACTAGCACCACCAAACTCGCTCACTCACTCTTTCTCGCTCATACTGTTATAGCCAGTGCAGCAGGGAGAGTGTAAATTTGTGCTGCACTTTTTTTTTTTTAATCTCAGACTAGCCCATTCACAAAGTGTGTAGGTCAGAAGGAGCTAAGGAGCCAAAGCAGGCTGGTTAGCTGGAGGACTGTTTCCCTGCAGGTGGCCATCCCACAGACCCCAATCTACAGGACACAACTAAGTCTTACATTTATTTTTATTGTTTATTTCTACAGGTACTTGTTTTGGGAGTTGCAGTATTAATGCAAGGTTTTATAAAACAGATAATAACCGGAGTCATTATGGGCTATAGTGTGAAAATCTTGAACCCCTTAGATTGAACTACTGCCTTCCAATAAGCATACTGCCCTCAGCCTTTGGCTTCGGGAAGTATAACTATTGTCAGGCAATCTTTTGTCCCTCAAGGTCAAGGTTTTCACACTACAGCCCTTAACTTTGGTCAATATTTGTATACTATATATATATATATATATATATATATAGAGAGAGAGAGAGAGAGAGAGTGTGTGTGTGTGTGTGTGTGTGTGAGAATAAATGATGGCAAGCGTGGTATACAAGGATAAGATATCACAAAGTGGTCAAACAAGCCATAAAGCCATGAATACGAAAGGCAAGTGGTCTTTTTAATCTTGTTCCAACACCGAGATGGTATTATTTCATGAGTATACCAGACTTTGCCATCTTTTATTTTATAGAATGTATTAGGTTGGACATCTTTTGCTGTGTTCGATGTTTTACCATAGTGTAGTTATTTTCCATAGTCTAGTGGTTTGTGTTAGTGTGTTTCCATAATTTAGTGATTTTCCATAGTAAAGTGTTATGTGCTTGTTACGTGAGTTATTAAGGGGCTTGTTATGTGCTATTGAGGTGGTTACTAGTGAATTGGGTATTAGTGTGTTATTAAAGTGTTAATAACTCATTAATACACTGCAGTTAACTAACTGGGGTCACAATACCCTAACTGACTGCCATCATATATGGGGAAATATATGATGGATTTTGCGGCGGGGACAAGGGCCCAGTCATGCATTATATAAAGAAATATACATTATGGGGGCGCAGGATGGCAAGTTTTGTTCCGGTTGGATGTGCGAATTCTGAGATCCGGACAGTGAAAAATTTCATAAAGTTCCACTTTTTGCAGTTTTTCCTCATCGCCCTGCGGCCAGACAGTGTGGAATTTTGGTGTGAATATTTTTATCGTAGAACCAGCTTGGGTAACAGAGCAGGCATGCTTAGTTTTGTGGAAAAATATTAATCTATTGCAAAGTCATTATGTTTTTCATTTCTCATTGTTTTCAGTGGGAAGATCACTTTTCAGGATAGAAGGAGAAAAATCGACAAAGGATTTGTTCTCGTGAAAAATTATTCACTCTTGCAAGACTCGTTCCTTTTTGTGAGAATACAATCCTTTTTCATGAGAGAAAAATTCTTATTCACAAGCCACCATCTTGTTTCATCTTGTTTTTCTTCAATTTTTTTTCAAAAGCCACAAAAATGTATTTATTTATTTATTTAGATTTTGGTAGCTGGGTAAACCCACTGAGACCAGAGATCCCTTTTTCAGGGGCGACCCGAGATTAGTTACAATGCATACATACATACATAGGTATAAAATACATTTTTAGTTACAGTGAGTGGCTCCAATCCTGATGACAGGGGAACAGCCACAGCCAGTCATAGCCAAATTCCTCCATTTTCCAGTCAAGGAAAACATCTTGTGAAGGGTAAGGGAGCTAGGCAACTTAGAATGGTAGGGGATCAAAGTTATGGTATTCCCTGACTACTTCAAAGGCCTGACAGCCAGGAGAAGGGCCTTACCCCAGTCCGTCAAGCACTGTATAGGGCTGGCATATCTTTTTCCTCACGCTATCCTGCACAATTGAAATTAACACACAGTGGTGTATTCAAGATGTTTACCACACTGGAATCAACTCTCGAATACATCTCCAAGCACTGGTCGCAAGCACTCCGGTCTACAATTTACCAGGATTGGGTGAGACTCAGAGCAAACACAGATTCCTCTCAGGACCACATGGACATGACAACAAACATCCAAGGGGTAGCTTCCACCGTTCCTCAGCTCCAGACCATGCAGCTCAACCTCCCCATCCTCCACCCAAACAGAAAAGGTGAGGCAGAACCTGTAAACGTAATACGACTTCCCTCAGACATCGTACAGCTTCAAGATCATGCAGCTACAGCAGGAGTGAACCTCAGAAGACCCCAATGATGATTTATGGCCTTTACTCACATCCAACAGATTCACCTCACTTCAGAGCTCACCAACTCACAACCAACCTGTAAGATACAATCATCTCTCAAGTTGCTGCAGACATCAGTTCCTTGCCATCGGATCAAGACAGACACGAGAAGCCGACACTACCAAGAGAAACTGACTTCTTAGGAACAACCTAGTCAGATGTACCTGACAGGACGAGCTCACACCAGGGATCACTGAATACCTCACGGAAGACAAGGTCTGACATTTTACTAACATACTAAAATGCCAGCAGAATAGGCCCAACGGTCTTTTGTGTCTGCTTGTTTGGTCAACCCCCACCCTGGGAGCTGACCTTGCTGCCCCCCCACCCGGCTTGTCCCTTTCTCCCTTTTTACCAAATTCACTCCCATAACTTGAGCTTCAGCTAGGCACAAGGGGCCGAGTCTCTGTATATGCTCTCAGTTTTTATAATTTTTTCAATCCCCACCGAGACTGTGTGAGTATTCCCTCCCTCCCGGATTTTAAAAAAAAAATATTTTATATAATAATCTGAC
Source organism: Neoceratodus forsteri (assembly GCA_016271365.2). Lineage (NCBI taxonomy): Eukaryota > Metazoa > Chordata > Ceratodontiformes > Ceratodontidae > Neoceratodus > Neoceratodus forsteri. The sequence continues at coordinate 1,200,894,232 of CM057455.1, read as the reverse complement.
ACCGGGATGCCCATTCCTGTTGTCAGAGGCCCCCTCCTCCTATTGCTTTTTAAATTATTTCGGGGGGGGGCCCAGTCCCTGTGTCAGCATTTAGACACCTCACCACCCCCCCCAGCAGTGTGGAACACTGAGGAGCCCACCCTTACGTCCCCAGATATTTATTTATTGTACCTGTAATGTAAAGGAAAAACTGTCCCCCATCTTTTTTTCCCCCTGAAACAAAGAAAACGGTCCCTTGTCGTTGCTGCAGAATCCCTCCCCTCATCCCAACCTTCCCACTGAGCACCCCCCCTTACCCTATACTTACCTCCCTGAGGTCATCTGCTGTCATCTTCTGTGGACCGGGACACATCTGCACTCTTCAAAGCCGAATCGCAAACTAAGGAGTCAAAGTAAGTGCTGTATAATGTATTTCAATGGCATTTTGAACTTAGGTTCATAACTTTGGCATTTTTAAGTATTTTTTCACCAAATTTTCAACATGGGCTTCTTGGGACCCCACCTTATGAACACTGTCCCTGTCATTTTGGTAATCGGGCCCAGAAGATGATTTTGGAGTCGCTGCGTGAGGTAGGGTCCCAGAAAGCCCATGCTGAAAATTTGGTGACAAAACTCCTAAAAAATGGGCAAGGTACAAGCATTCATTGAAATGTTTCTACCCACACATGTAACTTTGGTAATTTTCAATATTTTGACTCAAAATTTTCAACATAGCCATTTTTTCACACCATCTCATGAACAGTACAGCTGTCATTTTTACATCCTGCTCGAAACGTGTTTTTGCACCTGTGGCACGTAATGTCACTTTGGCACGGATTTGAACATTTTCACCTATGGGGTTTATGAGGTGGAGTCATAAAAAGACTATGTTCAAAATTTGGGGTCAAAATATGAAAAAATTCCAAAGTTAAGACCATTCATTGCAATTTCGATATGCCCGCTCGTAACTTTGGAATTTTTTAATAACTTGCCCCCAGATTTTCAACATGGCCTTCTTACTACCTGATCTCATATATGTCACAGCTGTCATTTTTCAAATCCTGCCCAAAATGTGTTTTTGCACCTGTGGCACGGAAAAGCGTTGCAGTTGTGCAGAATTATGTTTTGGCGTAGATTTGAAAATGTTCTATGCCAGGTTACATGAGGCGGGGTAATAAGATGGCTATACTGACTAATTGGTCACTGTTATCCTATCAATGAAGTAGAGGCCCTGGAGGGCCCAGCCTCCATGGCTACATACATACATGATTCATGGAGGGAGGGGAGCACAGGGCATAAATAAGGATATGATTACACTATCTAAAAAGTAAGGAAATTCATTGTGAAAAAAAGTCATTAATGCATCAGTTAGGGTACTTACTAAAGCAACAAAAGCATGGAAATGTGGTGTTAGGGTTTCCAACCCTAACACCCCATCCTGCAGACACTGACAGGTGTCTGGGGGTGTGCCTTGGGGTCATCAGCCCTAACACTCACCTCATTCCATAAGTAAATAATCTGAGATGGGCACAGTATAGGAGAAAGGGATGAGCATTAGGGCTGATGACCCAAGGCACTCCTAACACCTGTCAGTGTCTGCAGGGTGAGGGGTGGGGTTTTAGGGTTGGAAACCCTAGCACCACATTTCGCAGCTTTTTGTGTGTTGCTTACTGCATTTCCATATTACTGCATTATTTTTTATACACTGTACTTTTCTCTGTACTGTTTTCTTCTCTTACTTACCTTCCCCCCAGGACATATCTGGAAATGAGCTGTTACCAACTTAGCATGTCTTTCCAGTTAAGATTTCTGAAATAAATTAATTTCTCTGACTTCAACTACTGACTTCATTGCTGTACTCGGCTACTGTGATGTCATAAGCATAGTGAATGCTGTTCTCTGATTGGTTCGGCATGCACTGTGACATACCCAACCTTACAAGATAATATTGCTATGTTGGGTCAAGATAACAGTTCTTATGTTGCTATTTATATGCACAAGTCCATGTGTGTGTGCATTCGTGCGTGTGTGTGTGTCTCTCTGAAACAATGCTACTCTGTGGTTGACTGATGGTGGTGACTGAACAAATGCTGTATTAACCCACCCTCCCCAGGAACTAAGCTCCTCAACTCTGCAAAAGGTCAGCCCCCAGTTGGCATCAGTGTGGGATTTTAGGGCTTGCACTTGAATCCCATCTCCCAGGTGGCAGTACAGCGGCAGGTATAAGTATTTTAATAAATAAAGGATATATAATTGGTTGCAGTGGAATAACACATCCATCTCCTGTGGTGAGTGGTAAGACCCATAACTCAAGAGTAGCAACGCCATGATCATACACAGAAACACAGAATTTGACGGGAGATAAGGCCCTCCTGGCCCACCTAGTCTGCCCATGTTTACTACCTACAGTCACATGATAGACCCTACCTGATCTCCGGCTTCCCTGACTTTCCTTGCTTCTGAGGTTCCCTTATACCTATCCCATGCCTTCTTAAACCCCATTACAGTTTTGCTCCCATCATCTCCCCAGGGAGGCTGTTCCAGGCATCCACCATCCTTTCTGTGAAGAAGCGTTTCCCAACATTTCCCATGCTTCCAAGGTAAAGCGCAGGGTAAAGGGAAAACCTACTAGGTGGCTTCATAAGGAACTTCTAGCAAACCTGCGTCAGTGAGACAAGTGATGAAAAAAGTACAAGCTGTCGGGTCTTCCAACTGATTTCAACACCTACTGAGCACTGCGAAACTCCTGCAAAAAGCAGATTTGTACTGCAAAAAGTACATCCTGCAAAGATCTTCTACTTAGCTCTGCAGAAGACCCTAGAAAATTTTGGGCCCACATAAAAACTTTCCTTGGGAGTCTCTCAAATGAAAACCACTGGTGACATGATACTGAATGAGGTTCACTGTAACGACTCGAATACCATAGCTGACTCCTTCAATCGTATGTTCACAGACCTATCTCAGTACACCTCTTCCTTCGTGTCACCTCCAGCAAGTGGACAGTCTTCCTCCATACCTGTATCATCTGTCTTAGACCCTTCCGGCAGACGGTGCACCACACCCCCATTTCTCTTCAAGGAAATCACGAGGTCTGATGTCCTGAAATTACTCCTGACCATCTCTGACAACACAAGCTCTGGCTCTGATACCTTAGAACCAAGGCTCCTGAAAATATTTGCACCTCTCATTGCCTCCCTTCTTGCAAAAATATTCATTCTGTCTCTCTTCCAGCATGGTTCCTAACCTATGGAAAATTGCCTGTGTCACGCCAGTCTATAAGAAAGGGGACCCTGCTGAGATTATCAACTATAGACCCACAGCCATCCTCTCAGTTTTAAGCAAAATTCTTGAGAAATTAGTCGCAAACCAAACTACAGACTACTTAGCTAAGTACAATCTTCTCTCTGACATCCAGCATGGTTTTAGAAAAGGACATAGTACCTCGATTGCTCTTCTTAAATTCACACCTGACGTGCTTTCTGATATGGATGCTGAATTACTTACAGGAGCAGTGTTTATTGACCTCACTAAAGCCTTTGATCTTGTTCTTCATCCCCTACTGCTCTCTACTCTCAAAAAGCTGAATTTCTCCGCTTCTGTAGTTGATTGGTTCAGCAGCTACCTGTCTAGCACATCACAAACTGTGAAATTTAACTCCTCTCTGTCCGATAAAACTGTCATAAATATTGGGGTCCCTCAAGGCTCTATCCTTGGCCCGCTTCTTTTTTTGCTATTTATTAACAATGTAGCTGACGGTCTTTGCTCTTGCTCATCCATCCTAAATGCGAATTATCTTGTCCTTTATTCCAGCTCTGACAGTGTCTCCAACATAAACGCTTCCCTCTCTTCTGACTTCAATAATGTACAATCCTGGCTAACTGCCCATAAACTTGTACTAAATGTAGAGAAAACACAAGCCATGTTATTTGGCTCAGTCCCCAAGCTCAGGTCATGTCAAATGTTCCTGGTGGTTTGTGACTCGCACAGGGCACAAATTGAGAACGTTACATCCTTCAAGTATTTAGGAGTTCTTCTGGATCAATCACTAGATTTCAATCTGCATGTTCAGATCATCAGTAAAACAGTGAATGTTAAACTAGGTATTGCCTATAAAACTAGTTATACGCTAACCCCATCAGCCAAGTTGGCTATTGCCAAGGGCATCCTTCTCCCTGCTCTCACGTATGGTGTTCCAACGTTTGCTACTGCAAATAAAACTACCCTTCGTAAATGGGATGTAGTCTATAACAATATATGCAGACATGCCTCCTCATCACCCCGGCTCAAGCATCACTGTAAACTCTACAGCGACCCGGGCTGGCTCTCCTCATCTGCCTGCCACCAATACTACCTTGGCTCTCTTACTAACTCAGTGATCACAAATAAAATGCCGGTCTCACTAGTGGCCCTGCTCACACCTCAGTCCTCCTCCCATGGGTTACATTCAGCTGACAGGGCACTTCTCAATGTGCCCAGATGCGGACATTCCAATGCCTTCGCTCTGGAATGCCTTTCCTTTACTTCTTTGACAGGCCTCATTCCTCCTCAGCTTTAAAAATGAGCTGTGATGGTATCTGTCTTCAGTAGACCAGTGTACTTGTTTTGACCCCCACTTAGCTATGCGTGCTCTGCTCACTAACTTTCTTTTAAAGATCATAGCACTTATCTTACCTTTACCACATTTCCCCTCTGCCCAAATGTACTTTCTCATGCTTCTTTCTCGTCCCTCCCTTTCTATTTCACACCTCTATCTACTGGTACTTCTGTGCCTATCTACCTCCCTGGACTGCACCTTACTCCTCTCTGACTCAACTATGGTGCCTAGTTGGCCAGCCTTTCTCTCTCACAGTTGGCCAGCCTTCTCTCTCATAGTTTTCCTTTTCTCTACACTGCTATAAGCTATTTTCACTATGCCAGTTGCTATGGTTTATATCCAACTGTTTTTTGACTGTAAATAAACCCCTTTTGAATGTGTAATGTCTTACCCTGCAATATGCTGCTTCCATTGTGAATCTCACTATGATATGTACTCAGACTGTTTATTATGGATTGTACAATTGTTCTAATCTTTCACATATGTTGTTTTCTCTGTATGTATTATTTTCCACTGTGAGAAACACCTGTCATTTTATAATATTTTGCACTAATCTAATGTATTTGTCTACCTATCTGTTGTACTCTCCCAGGTCGTGCCTAAAAATAGTAATTTTATGGCTAGTGCACATACCCGGTTAACAAAAACGAAATAAATACATAAATTTCCTCTGATTCTAACCCCCCTCCAGCATCATCGCATGGCCCCTTGTTCTTGTGCATCCTTTTCTCAGAAAAATGCTTCCCTCTTGAACCTTATTTATACCCTTGAGGTATTTGAAAGTCTCTATCATAATCCCCCCTCTCCCTCCTTTCCTCCAGTCTGTACCTATTGAGGTCCAGCAGTCTCTCCTCATAGGGCTTTTGATGTAGATCCCACACCATTTTAGTTGTCCTCCTTTTGACTGCCTCAACTCTATGTCCTTTCGGAGATTAGGACTCCAGAACTGGACACAGTACTCTAGGTGGGGTCTCACCAGAGACTGATACAGAGGTACCGCTTGGCTCGTGCCAGGAAGTTGCGAGTTGGGCTTTGCGGAGGTTCTGACTTTTTTTTGGATGTAGAAGAGAATTGAAGTGGGTATGGAATGGCTCCCAGAGGGCAGGCGGCTTCACGAAATGGGTTGCCTGCCTCGATCATGACAGTTGTTTTTTAAGAGTTTGGGATATGTCAATTCCCTCACAAATCTATTGATGTTATTAAGTAAATACAAGAAGAGTCCAATACTGATAATTTTATTCTAAAGTTTATTTATTTATTCCCCCATCACCACCACCACGGTTGCTCACTCCCACCTCATCTTCAGGTCAGTCCTGCCCACGTTACTGCATGTCTGGACTCCATTTGTCACCCCCAGTTCAGCAGCCACTCCTCCATAGAGGCATCCTGTGCAAAGCCATCTCAAGGCAGTGCCAAGACCAAGCCTCCAGCACTTGTTCCAGGAGATGTACATGTTTGTCTCCATGGAGGCAAGGAAAGCCGAAGGCAGAGTTGGGCCTGATGCTGTCAGTATGACTGGCCAGCTGTTATTTGCACAAAGCAGGCAATTTTCTCACATTTGTTCTCCTGGGCCTTCTTTTCACCCATAATGCAACTGCATATGTCCGTCAGCTGGCACAAGCCTGTTGGGGGGGCCCTGCCGACATTGTGTTGTCATAAATGATGTCGTTATTCACCACAGACCGCAGGAAGTGCCCAGGCAGAGGGCAGAAGAATACCCTTACTTCTGGAGCAACTGTTACATCTGCAGCATGCTGTAAGCTCTGCCAGCTTGGGCTGAGGAGTTGCACTGGGTCGTGGTGTGAACTTGAGTCTCCCATCTGGGAGTACAGTACGTTCTACCAGCAGCACTGAACCTAGGACAAAGGTATTGTTTTAATTAAAATAGAAAACTAGGTATGTTAAAAAAATATATATATATATATATATATATATATATCCTAGTTCTAACTTAAAGTTCCTACCTGGTAGTGAACTGTAACATGTCTGAGTACAGATAACTATTCTGAATAAGAAATATAACTACTTTAAAAGGGCTGTGGATTGTGTTATCTGTTTATTGCTTGACCTTTCTGCATAGAATGAAAATTGACAACAGGCTAATCACCATTTGAAAAGATTTTCATTGGCTCAGATAGCCTTGCTTTGGTTAGTAGAAATGTTTCCTTTATGCACTTTGTTTCACATATCACACTGATTTGCTAGTGAAAGAAAAATAGTTGAACTGAAGAATAATCCTTTTAGATTGTTAATGTATTCATATTTTGTTATTTGAAATGGATTTTTATTGATCTCGGCAGCATAGGTGCTGTAAATCAAAACTAAATGATAAAATGGCATGAATAATGAAAAATGCAGCTATCTGACCGATGCACACAAGTCACATGACTTTGTAATTATTCAACATCGCCCTTGTGCACCAAGGAGCAGGTTGCGTACGTTCCACAGATGTGGGACGCATAGGCAACCGTATGCTTGAATGCTACGAACTGAGAATCCCACAGACCCCTACATGGATTCACGGAAGGGATTCGCATCCTTTCTGCATAAGATCCCCCAGCCGGTTGTGCAGCTATGTGCGCAGCTGGTCAGGGGCGATCGGGTGGGTACCCCACCTCTGTGCTACTCACAAGGCACAGAGTGCTGAACAAGAGGGTGCAGCATGTGGCAGCAGGGACCCTTTGTGAGCCCCTCACTTTACACCCGCTGGCTGTAGTGGCACAAGGAATCCCTCCACCATGTTGCCTCAGCCCTCTGGGAGGCCTGGGGCAGCCATTTGGGCACTTGTCCATCTTTTACAAAATGTCCGTCCTGTGCCACAAAATCCCTTGCTCCACTGCGAGCGAGGAATCCACTATGGGACCAGGTCGGACATCCTATTGAATGCCTGCCTGTGTCCTCGATCCACCCCCGCGCAGCAGGGTGTGGGGCTGTGGACAGGCACTGCATGGTACCCAGCTCACATTCATGCATAGCCCCATATTAACACTGCTGCACTTTGGAATATATTTTTGCTATAAAGTCATTTTATAAGTGCAATACACACTCAAGGATGCCTAATTATGAGTAGTAATTGCATGTTTCAGGAGTGTAAACACCCCAGAGCATGCAGTTACAGATTAAAACTGGGGGAGAATTCAAGAATGCATGGGACAGACATAAGGCAATTTTTGTTGGGGGTAGGAAGAAATAGGCTGTTGGTTAAATAGGATCTGTAGCTTCTCCTCTAGGTAGGGAAATGGGCAGACTGGGTGGGCCAAGCGGTCCTTATCTGCTGTCAAAGTCTATGTTTCTATGTTTCTATGTATTATCAACACCTCTCTGTTTCTGCTGGTGATATCATTCCCTATGCATTCTAGCACCCCACTGGCTCTCCTCCCCCCGCCTTGTCATATTGTTTAGCCACCTTTAGGTCATCGGATATGACAACACCCAGGTCTCTTTCCTATTTGGTGGTCACCAGTACCACTCCCCCCATTTTGTACACTGATCCTGGGTTTCTACACCCCAGGTGCATGATTTTGCATTTTTTTTCACTGAAACTTAATTGCCACTTTCTGGACCACTCCTCAAGCTTACCAAGATCTCTATTAATTTTTTCCACCCTCCCTGGAGTGTTCACTCTATTGCAGATTTTTGTGTCATCTGCAAAATGACATACCTTTCCTTCTAGTCCTTCTGCAATGTCGCTTATAAAGATATTAAAGAGGACTGGTCCCAGTACTAATCCTTGCAATACTCCGCTAGTCACCCTCCCTTCCTTGGAGTGAACTCAGTTTACCACTACCCTCTGTTGCCTATCCTCCGACCAATTTCTTACCCCGTTTACCACTTTTAGTCCCACTCCTAGGCTGCCCAGCTTGTTTGTGAGTCACCTATGTGGAACAGTGTCGAAGGCCTTACTGAAATCTAGGTAGGCCACATCTACTGCTTCACCCTGATCCACTTCACTGGTTGCCCACTCAAAGAAATCTGTAAGGTTAGTTTGACATGACCTTCCCCTAGTGAATCCATGCTGCCTTGGATCTTGTAAGCCACTGGATTCAAGATATTCCACAATCCTTTCTTTCAGAAGCAATTTCATTAATAAAAATAGCACAGGAGATAAAGAAAGGAGACCAGACTTTTTATAGGTACATTAGTGAAAGAAGAAAAAACAGGGGTGGGATAGTAAGGCTTAAAGGGGAAGAAGGAGAGTGTTTGAAAGGGGACCTGGAAAAAGCATCAATACTGAACAAATATTTTTGTTCTGTACTCACAAAGGAAGAAGGTGAGGGATCACAGTTAGGCAACATGAACAAATATGGGAGGGAAATGGACACCAGTCCATTTACAGAAGACAGAGTCCTAAAGCAATTCACAAAACTGAAAGTGGACAAAGCAATGGGACCAGATGGGATACATTCTAGAACATTAAGGAAACTATGGGAGGTGCTAGTGCCACCACTGGCAGCACTGTTCAATGAGTCACCCGATACGGGAGTGGTTCTGGAGGATGGTAGATGTAGTCCCTCTTCAGAAAAGTGGCAGTAGGGAGGAGGCTGGAGACTATAGACCAGTCAGCCTCACTCAATAGTGGGGAAGATTATAGAATCACTACTTAAACAAAGGATTATGGAACATCTTGAAGCCAGCAGAGCACAGGATCCGAGACAGCATGGATTCACAGTGGGAAGGTCATGTCAGACAAATTCAATTGATTTCTTTGACTGGGTGACTAAGGTCGTGGATCAGGGGGAGCGGTGGATGTCACCTACCTGGATTTCAGTAAAGCCTTCAATACTGTTCCACCTAGAAGATCTGTGAACAAGCTGGACAGCTTGGGAGTGGGTCATAAGGTAGTAAACTGGGTTAGGAACTGGTTGAGTGATAGAAGACAGAGGATTGTGGTAAATGGTGCTCAATCTCAGGAAAGGAGGGTGACCAGCAGGGTGCCACAGGGATCAGTCCTGGGCCCAGTCCTGTTTAATTTCTTCATAAGTGACATTGCCGAGGGGCTAGAGAGGAAGGTGTGCCTCTTTGCGGTTGAAACTAAGATCTGCAATAGGGTGGAAGCTCCGGGAGGGGTGGAGAAAGTGTAGGAATGGTCCAGAGTATGGTAGCTGAGATTTAATGCAAAAAGTGCAAAATCTGCATCTGGGGCGCAAGAACCCGGGAGAATTACATGATGGGGGAACTGATGATCACTAAACAGGAAAGGGATTTGGGGGTAATCATATCTGATGACCTAAAGGTGGCCAAACAATGTGCCAAGGCTTTGGGGAGAGTCACTGGGATGCTAGGGTGCATAGGGAGAGGTATCACCAGCAGAAAAAAGGAGATGGTGATGCCAATGCACAGATTATTAGTGAGGCCTCATCTGGAATACGGTGCCCAGTTCTGGAGGCTGCATCTCCGTAAGGACGTAGACAGGGTGGAGGCAGTTAAAAGAAGGGCAACAAAGATGGTGCAGGGCCTGCATCAAAAGTCATATGAGGAGAGACTAGGAGACCTCAATATGTATACCCTGGAGGAGAGGAGAGACAGGGGAGACATGGTAGAAACCTACCGATATCTAAAATACATAAATAGGGTACTGGAGGGTAGCATTTTTCAGAAAAAGAGATGTCCAGAAATGAGGGGGCATGACATGAGGTTGGAAGGGGGCAGACTAAGGGGTAGCGTGAGGAAGTATTTCTTCACAGAAAAGGTGATGGATGCATGGAATAGACTCCCAGTGGAAGTGGTGGGGGCAAACAAAGTAAGGGGATTCAAGCACACATGGGACAGGCATGGGGTACCCTAGCAATAGCAACGAGGAGGTAAAGCCAGAGACTGAGTAAAGTCAGTGGCTTTTACAGTAGGCAGGGAAAATGGGCAGACTAGATGGGCCTAACAGTCCTTATCTGCCATCAATTTCTATTTTTCCCCACCACTGATGTCAGGCTGACTGACCTGTAATTGACATCCTCCTCTCTGCTCCCACTTTTGTGAAGTGGTGCTACACTTGCCCTCCTCCAGTCCTCCAGGACCACTCCCTTTTCCAGTGAGAGGCTGAATAGGACTGTCAGAGATGCAGTCAGCACCTCTCTGAGCTCCCTCAAAAAACCTTGGATGTATGTCGTCTGGCCCCATTGCCTTGTCCACCTTAAGATTTGCAAGTTCTTTCAGGACTCTCTCTCCTGTAAATGGACTAGTGTCCACGCCCTTTCCTTTAATTCCCCTGGCATAGATCTGTGGTCTCTCATCCTCCCTTTCATTTGTGAAAACTTGAACAAACATAATTGTTCAGGATATCTGATTTTTCCTTGTCCCCTTCCACACAATCCTCCCTTCCCTCCTTAGCCTTACAATCCCTCCCCTGATCTTTCTCTTTTTGCTAACATACCTGAAAAATGGCTTGTCCCCCTTTCTTTACTGCCTGTGCTATCTTCTCTTCCATTTGCTCCTTTCCACTCCTGACTGCTTTCCCCACCTTCCTCTGCTTCTCTTGATACACCTCTCTATCGTCCTCCCTCTGTGTCTCCTTATACCTCCTGAATGCTAGCTTTTTTGTCCTTACCTTCCCAACCACCTTTTTTGAGAACCTCAGTGGTCTCCTTTTCCTTCTGTTTACCTGCCTGATGCAAAGGTTTGTTCCCTTCACTATGGTCCATTTTAGCTTTGTCCACTGTTCCTCCACTGCACCCAAGTTCTCTCACCCTGCCAAGGCATCCCTGAGGCATTCTCACATCATTGTATAATTGGCCCTCCTGAAATCTAGGACCCTCGCTTTTTCTGTGGTTCACTTCTGACACAGTTCTTATACTGAACCACACCGTACGGTGATCATTGCTCCCCAGGTGGTCACCTACCGTGACATCTGCAACACTGTCCCCGTTGGTGAGCACAAGGTCCAATATTGTTCTCTCATGAGTGGGCTCCTGTACTAGTTGCCTGAGGAATGCCCCCTGCAAGGAGTCCAGGATGTCCCTGCTCCTAGCTGAAGCTGCAGCTGAGATGCTCCAGTCTACATCAGGCATACTGAAGTCCCCCACCAGCAGCACATCCCCCTTTATAAGCCATATTTTGGATGACTTCCACCAGAACCTTGTCCAAAGAAATGCAAGGAGATGCATTTGGGTAAAGGGAACCAAAAGACAGAATCTACCTCAACAGTGTCCAGCCCAGCACCATGCAGGAAGAAATGGACCTGGATGTTATCATAAGCAACACCCTTAAACAGACCAGCCAATGCAACACAACTTATAGCAAGGCCAACAAAATGCTAGGGTGCATAGGGAGAGGATTCGACAACAGGAGAAGGGAGGTCATACTGCTACTCTGCAGGTCCTTGGTAAGGCCCCATCTGGAGAACTGTGTTCAGTTTTGGAGTCCACATCTGAAAAAGAATAAAATCAGGTTGGAGGCTGCCCAGAGAGGAGTGACCAAAATGATTCAGGGCCTTCACGGGAACTCGTATGAGGAGGGTCTGGAAGCATTAAATATGTTCTTACTGGAGACCAGGAGGGAGAGGGGGGACATGATTGAAACATAAAAGTTCCTGAGAGGAATAAAGATGGTGCCATCCTCTGACTTGTTCAACAGAGTCTCTAACTCTAATACTAGAGGGCATGAGTGGAAGTTGGGGGGTGCTTCAAGAGGGAGCTTAGGAAACACTATTTTACAGAAAGAGTTGTGGAGCCATGGAATAAACTGCCAGCTGAGGTAGTGGAAGCAAAGTCTGTGACATCATTCAAACTGGGGTGGGACAGGGCTAAGACAAGATCAAAAGCAACAGGGGAAGTAGGAGGCATTAAGTAGAAGGAGTGATCGGAGTAGGTCCAAGGAACACATGGGCAGACTAGATAGGCCCTAGATTTCCTTCTGCTGTCTCTTTTTCTATGTTTCTGGCAGTCTGTAGATCACTCCAGTGTGAACAGCAGCTCCATTCTCCTTTTCTAGGGTGACCCACAGAATTTCCATCCCTCCCTGCATCTATGTTGCTTTTATGCTATCCCTCATGTGAAGAGCAACTCCTCCCCCTTTGTTGCCCACTCTGTCCTTCCTGAACAGCGTATATCCTGGTATGGCTAAATCCCAGTCATGGTTCTCATTGCACCATGATTCAGTAATGGCGACAATGTCTAGATCAGCCTTGGTCATAATGGTCACTAGGTCAAGGATCTTACTCTCCAGACTTCTAGTGTTTGCAGACATACCCTTCCACGTACTGCAACCCTTCCCCCTTTTCCCTGCTTTCCTTACCTAATCTGCCCTCATTCTCATTCCTATTCATACCTACCATTTTGTTTTTCTTGTTAGGAGGACCTAAATGGCCTGGAGAGGTGGTCAAGGAAGTGGAGTCTGAGGTTCAGTTCAGGAAAATGCAGGGTTCTGCACCTGGGCACCAGAAACCCGGGCCAAGTGTATACCCCGGGGGGGGGTTAATGCTTCAAGTCTCAGTGGCTGAGAGGGACCTGGGGGTGGTGGTGGATGTCAAAATGAACAACTCTGAGACTTGTAGGAAGGCAGCGGCCAAAGCCAATAAGATGCTGGGATGCATCGCTAGGGGGATTACCTCCAGAAGGAGGGAAGTGACAATTCCTCTGTACAACTGCTTGGTTAGGCCACACCTCAAATACTGTGTGCAGTTTTGGAGGCTGCACTTAAAAAAGGACATTGCACTCCTGTAAAGGGTCCAGAGGAGGGCAACCAAAATGATCTGGGGCTTGGAGGAAAGGATCTATGCGGAGAGGCTCAAGGAGCTCAGCATGTACATGCTGGAGGAGAGGAGGGACGGGGGACATGATAGAAGTCTTCAAGTACATGAAGGGGCTAAATAGGGAGGCTCAGTCAGGCTGCTCCAAAGGAAGGGGGGTGGCAACTAGAGGCACAGGTGGAAGCTTAGAGGGGGAAGCAATCTGAGGGGGAGGAGGTGCTACTTCACTGAAGGTGGTGGAACCATGGAATGCACTGTCCAGGGAAATAGTGGAGGCAGAGACTGTGGAGGGGTTGGGACAGGTACAGGAGTAGGGTGGCTGGCAAAGTCCACTACAGGGGAAATATCTCAGGCTGGGAATGGAGAAACCGAGGGTGTGGGGGTGGGGACAGCAAGGTCAGCTCCAGGTTGGGGGCGGACCAAACGAGCAGACACGAAAGACCATTAGGCCTACTCTGCTGGCATTTTAGTATGTTAATATGTTATCAGGTACCCTTGGGGATTTGCCACCCTTATAGTTCTCCCTACTGACTACTTCAGCTGGGGGGGAACAGTCTACATCTCCCTGCTTCATTCCGTCACCACCCTCTGCTAGTTTAAACATTCACCTATGTAACATTTAAACCACTCACTAAGGACTTGTGTTTCCCTTCCATATGGATGCAGGCCATCTCCCTTGTACAGGTCTTTATCCCTTCAGGTGGGACCCCAGTCCCAAATGTAGCTGAATCCATCCCCTCTGCACCACTCCTTTAACCACTGCCTGAAGCTTCTGGTACAGATTACCTATCCACCCCCTGTCATAGACAGGTAGTACCTCAGAAAAGGTCACTGGGCATGCTACCTGCCTAAGACTCCTCCCCAACTCCCTGAACTCCTCCTGTACTATCCTAACCTTCTCCTGGCCAGATCATTAGTCCCTAGGTGGACAATGACATCCAGTTCTCTCTATTGTCCTGTTGAAGTAGTGATCCTCAGGATCTGCTTTCCATCTCTCCGAGCTGAGCCGAGGTGCTGGGCAGCCACTTAGCCTCCCTCTCCCCAACCCTTTCTACCCCCAAATCTATCCTACTCAAAATGGAGTCCCCCACCAAGAGTTGCTTCCTCATCTTATGGGGTCCTCTGCCACCCCCTCTCTGGAGACTCCGTTACAGAGGTCCCCCACATCCCCCTTGGTCACTACTATGATTCTGTAGGAACAGTCCAACTGCTCCCTAACTAATTTTCCTCATACCTGCATACCCTCAGCAGTATTGTCACGTGTCTCTGTGCTACTCACTACCAGTACCTTGACATAAATAATATTCTGCATCCCTATGAGGTATTCTGAAGAGGGAGAAAGGAATGAACACAATTTTATAAAAATTAAACCAGACCTTGAATCTGAAGAGCTGCATGAACCGATTCAATGACTTGGGCATCTTGGTATGTCAGTGGAATCGGAATGTAAAAATAGACATGGAGAAGTTTAAACTGCTCAGCGTATACAGGTCACTCGCGCCAGCTCAGCTACGTTATTCTCAAAATAAGTTTCTACATTTCCATTGGGAAGACAAATTCATTTTATTTCCTTTTTTTTCCTTAGCTGTCTTTAAGTGGCAGTGTCAGAAGCAGACAGATAGATCTGCTCTGCAGATAATATGAATATTTTATTTTTGAAATGCTCAACTTTTGCACCCTGAACACCACCAGATGTGAACATGGCTATACACGTGTTGGTTTTACAAACACACCCACCAACCCAGTCAGCCACACTCACCTCATTGAAACAGGAGCAGGATTGGGTAAACAAGAAGTAATACTGTATAGTTTATGGGTGCCTTTATTTTTTTAATTCTTTATTTATTACTTTACAGAGTAACTGTGGGGCAGTACAATCTCACAGACAGAGGCAATGACAGTCTACAAGCAGTAAATCAGAATGTCTTACAAGCGTAAAACAAATATTTCTCATGCCACCACACCCAGAGTATAACTTAAGACTGGGTATTTACTTATTATATAAAGAGCTCAGCTTGGGTCAGTCCAGACTGCTCCACGTATCCCAGTAATACCCCCTTTCAGCGTCAATGACACCCCACCCATGTTGCCCAGCAATCCTTTTTTCAAGGCACGAAGGTTTCATCTGCCGCAGACATATAGGACACCCAGCTTCTCCACTTTATTTCAAACTGGGGAAGTTGTCTCCTAGATTGTGCAGTGAGGTGTTCCAGAAAGTACATGCTGGCCAGTATTTTATGCCAAGAATCTAAAGTGGGAGGATGTTGTTACCACCATAAGCAAGTGATCACCTTCTTGGCTGCAAGCAAATATATTGGAATCACAGAGCAGGTCATTACTCGAAGTGCTGGAAGAGGGACAGACAAAAGTATCATGGAGGGTATGACCCAGGCAGAGTTTCCAGTAAGTTGCTGAATTCAGTCCCTAATCTACTCCCAGAACTGGGTCAGTATTGGGCTGGACCAGAAAATGTGTGTGTGTGTGTGTGTGTGTGTGTGTGTGTGTGTGTGTGGTCAGTGTTTGCCCACACAACCTCCAGCAATGTCCATAATGGGCAGGAAGAAACTTGGTTAAAGCTGCTGGGACATGAGAGAAACTGTTGCTACATTTCCAAGCGAACTACCTCCAATACAGAAGAGACCTTTTTTTTTTTTTTTTTTTTATCCCCATTCTATTTCTTTGCCTAGCAGACCGGGGCATCTCTCAGGTGGGCTCTCTCGACATCACCTCCTAACGCTCACCTGAACCACTCCCCCAACTGAAGCTTCAATATCAGGATTCCCTCCTTTCCTGCCAGGCCCATACAGGAGGCGGCCAAAGATCCTCAGGGGTAAGGTTGAGTTTGTGGCTGGCATTGAGCGTTTGGGGTTCCACCCTGGGAGACACGCCATCTCCTCACCTGGCTGCCAGAGGTTTTCCTCCTTGTTTCCTCCCTAGGAGTGTGGCATGCAATGATGCCTGCGCACGGCTGCCCTGCTGGTGTCTCCCGTACTCTGCCCCTTACGTTGGCCAGTGAACCTGCAATGCCCCCAATCTCCATCAGGGGGTGCCAGGACATCGGGCATCCCCAGATCCCACCCCAGGGAGAGGAGAGCTGTCCTCTAGATGCTCCATCCTCTCCCTCCCCTGCCGATCCCCAGCTACTCGAGTCAGTCTCCAAACCCGAGTTGTCAGCATGGCATGAGGTGTGACATGCAGCGCCTCAACCCTCATCACCATCGGTCTGGCACAGAAGAAACTTTTATAGATAGAATTGTGTACTTAAGCCATAGAGAATAAGGTATGGAGGTTGAGAGTTCAGTATTCCAAGCAGACAGGATGGAAAAAGTGGAGTTGCCAAGTTGGTCTTGTAACCCCGATACAGATGTCCTATTAGGTGCTGCCAAGCACCGCCCTTAAGCATGGACACAATTATAGTAAGTAAGAGTGGGGTAGAATCTAGTAAGTGGTCTCTGTGGTTGCTTTTATAAAGAGGAAATATTCAGACTTGCAAATATCTAAAGTGCTCCCTACCAGTTAACCCATACCGGGCCTGGAAATACTCGAAAGGGCACATACCATTCTCATCAAGGAATTGGAAAATCTCAGCAGACAAGAGGTGTAAGAAGTAGAATGTAGAAGCCAAGGAAGGGAGGGCTCTTAATTTATAACAAAGACTTAAATTATGAGCTGTAAAAATGCTGATATCGGAGATGCGGGGAAGGGCCATTATAGAACCAAACAGGATGCTCCCGGTGTCATATAAAATCATTGACTGTAAACTCTATTTGCTTCTAAAGAAGGCTGAGGTAAGAATTTAGTCAGCTATAAACCGTACAGAGGTGGGCTGCTCTAGAGTAGTTAAGCAGATTGGAGAGGCTGACTCCTTCCTACGCCACAGGAAGTTGCAGAATTGTGAAGAGGAGCCAGGATCTTTTACCCCACCTCCCCCCCCAAATAAAACAGGAAAGAATCCTGTTCCGTGAAGTGAAAAAACACG